>JBCFYV010011172.1:98762525-99437715 GCA_039000515.1 Timema cristinae
GCAGTTGGTACAATTTCTGGTGATTGGTTGAGAGCTCGTCACATGACCACGTTTCAGTTCTGCTCTAATTTTTTCGGCAAACATGTGTGTCCCACAGTTAAGTTGTCACACTCCCTTAACAGAATGGACTGTCAATGACGGGGTTCAAATCACGGTCGGATATGCACTTAGTGTAGTTTTTTCCTAAATAGTTTGTCCCTATCCTTCCACATAAATTCGGGCTCATTAACTTTTAATTTTACCTTCCTCCATCCTAATCCATCCGCGTATAGCCCCGAACTGTAGTAAGATGTGGCTTACACGTTCTATTCCATTCCTAGCATATGGCGCGCTTGTTCCGAGCGGTGCATTCTGGGAATTACAATGGAGTCGATCGAAGCCGTGTTGCGAAATTAAGTTCTACAGGTATGGCATTCTCCTAGAGTGCTCGGCATGATCACGTTTCAACAGGAAACTCAGTTTGACTATGATAGATCGTGGAATATGTGGAGTACTCGACTTCCAAAAAATATGAATAAATTAATTAGTATTTGTACTACTTCACTTGGCTAGCATTATCATCAGCGTGCAGAAATTTAAAAATTATAATTTTGGAGCCATACACAGTAATAATAGTGTGTTTATTCGAAGAGAATTTGTGATGGTAGAGTGTGTGTGGATCAAAATAAAAGGGTGTGTCATGTAGGAAGTGGCTAAATGTTGTAGACGAATGTGTGAAAAGGAAAAACATTAGGCGTTTTAAGAACAAAAGAGCGTGTATGACTCGGTGTATGAAGTTGTTGAAACGAAGGGAATATTCAAGGCTAGGGAAGTGTGGAGAAAGTTAGTGAGGATGGATCACGTACAGAGCTGTTTTTTGAGCTATATGCACAATTTCTTGCCTACCCCTTAAGGGAACGGCGTTATTAGGTATTTATGTATATATGTATGCATTATGTATGGATGTATATTATTTTATGGGGGAAGGCCTAAACGTGCATTTTTAAAACTAGTAATTCTGTTAACAGTGGACAATAGAAGAATAACAGTGATGTTATTTTTGTGCACCGTGTCTTACTACCCATCTATAATATCCACATATATATATGAAAGTACTGGGGATTAGGATTATTCACGTAAAAAGCTGTTGTTTTTTTACAACGTGTTATTGCCCTTTCGGACTTTACGCTTATATAACTACGTTCATATGTTATGGATGAATTAAGTTGAATTTAAAGAAAGTGTACCATTGTTTTCATGAAAGTAGGGAGGAACATTTAAGAAAAAAACAATCTCAGTATTCTCAACTGAGATTCGAACCCCAATATTTCCGTCAACATCAGGCCAGTCTATTGCGATGCCTTGGACTATTCGACCACTGAAACATGTATGAGGTTATCTATAGGTATAAGGATTAATGTTAGTTTAGAAGAAGGGTAACTGTATAAACGTCAGGTGCACCAACATTTGCGTGGAGAAAGGAACGTAAAATCACTCCCAGCTGAGATTAAAACCCTGACCTCCCCGGTCACCGCCAATCCGTTACCCTGCGAAGACACTTTAAACCAACCACGTGGCCTACAAATTCGTATCTTAAACCTTTTATGAAACTGGTTTCATTATTTGTCACTTTTAATTATTTCCTTTTACAAAATATCGGTAATCAATTTTCAATTACCGTAACTTGACGTTTTTGGAATACGGTTTATTATGTCTCTAAGTCCGTATCACTTACCAGGGGGAAAAAGAGTGTATACGTAGATTACCAGAGGAAATATATTTATCTTCCTCTGAGGGGAGAAAAAAAAAAAGGTCGCGTTGCGATGTTTTTCATCGACAATCAATACAGCGAACAAAGGCCAATATATGGTCCAGAAGGAAGATGATGTTTTCAGGAGGAAAACTACTTTCACTTTGAGAAAAGGGAAACAGAATACAATATTAGCCTACAGGTCCAATAAAATACAAGCCGTGCCGTGTGAAAGTAGACCACGCCATCTGCCACGAAATAACGAAAGTTCAAAAGTTTCTGAACTTTTAATAAAAAAACGTTTTTGACATAAAAATTATAACCACGCATAATATTGCATGATGTTGGAAACACTGTTTGAAATATATTATGACTGTAAAAAATAATGCATATTGAAGAATCCATACATATAATAAAAAAAACATGTAGTGTCTTTTGTCTGTACAGAGTTTTTAATCAGACTTCTCGATACGACACAAAGCTAAAATTTCACACAACGACTATTTAAGATTCTTAAAACTGAAAGTTTTTGTAGGCTGGGGATGTGGAGCGGGGAGGAGGGGGGGAAGAGGGCGAGATTTATTACATAGTGATCACATGGCTAGAGTTATAGAAATAGTTTTGGCCTATGGAGCATTCCATCTTTATGAGAAAAAAAAACTAAACTTGAAAATAATAAATACAGATAACGTGGCAGAGCCATGGACACAAATCATGCTACTTCCTTTTTTTGAAAAATATAAAAATAGATTAAAACAACAAGGAGCAGTCTTGGCGCGAAATCATCAATTACAACTGTCTGAGAAAAAACTAAAACCTAATACATATTTTCCTTTATTTCAATAATATTGTAATCTATATTAATAAAATGAAGCCTGTCTGGCTTGAGCATTGGGCGATATCAACCGCATACAGAGGGATGAATTTTTTTTAAATAAGTTACCTCTGTGCATGAAAATATGCACCTCATAGCCGGAACTTTTAATTTTTTGATAAGATTTTTTTTTAATTTACTAATAATTGAGTCGATAGAAATAAACTGAAGAGGTTTTGCTTCTGTCTTTTTGAAGCAAAGAAAAGCGTTGCCCCTAGGGTAACAATGCAATTCAATCCATGGTTATCCCGGTAAACGCCTGGTACTTCCACTAACTTATATATTACGTACCGGTGATCATGCGGGCATAGTTGTAAGTCTCGTCAAGTTTGGTTTGCCTGTGAGGGGAGTTCCAAATCCTAACCGGCTGTTTTGAGGGTTATTATTTATTTAATAATTGGTCTACTAACGTTCTCTACGTGCAAATGTGGATGCAATTCTTGTACACATACTTTATACTTGCATGTATAGTTTATAAAATAAAGTTTACAATTTAAAAAAATACATCAATACGGATAGATGTGTAGGTCTATATTATGAACAACAGTAGAACTTGGATAATTCGAACGTATATAATTCGAATTCATGTTTAATTCGAACTTTTCCCTTGGTCCGTTGAAGCTTCTATTAAAACAATATTAGAAAAAATCTGATGTAATTCGAACTTTTCATGTTTAATTAGAAGAAAAATTGCTTCTTAGATGACGAAAAACAGCCTAAAATCTCACGTAGGAAACACTTTTACTACATGACTGTTGCTGATCGGATAATGGGCTCCCTGCGTGCAGGGGCACACAAGTATTGTGTTTTGTGTTCCTTATGAGGATTTTGTGAATTTGTATGAGAAACTAGAAAAGCATAAATGTTAGCAGATGCTATGAACAATATAAATGAAAGTGCATCTTCAGATGAAGACGGGGATTAGACGGAAGTTCCAAAGAAGCTGATCCCAACATCTACACAGGTCATGGACCACATAGAATAGTTGAGAGAGCTTGTTGAGGGGCAACATAATGTAAGCCCCTCTGTTCTCCAGGTGCTGAATAAACTAGAAGAGCTTACTCCAACTCAAGAGTATTAACTCCAAAAATCAATCAAAGATTTCTAACTTTTTTGAAGTTATAAATATAGTACGAGGCACGTTCAGAAAGCAAGAGTACTGGTTGCCCTCTCATGCTGTGAGAATTTTTTTTCCAAGGTTGGAAACACTGAGTGGTAGTGGGGTTTTTCCTGAACACAACGAGCACAGGTGGACCTCGTTAGTATGAAAATTCGCCTTGTAGTGCCCCCAAGTGCGAGGTGAGCGCTGTCATCAGGTTCCTTCTCGCTGAAGGAAAAACACCGACTGAAATTTTTCACGGATCAAAACTGTTTATGGCGAAGGTGTTATGAACCGAACGAACGTGTTTAAGTGGTGTAGTGAGTTTAATGAAGGCAGAACGAATGTTCATGACGATCAGAGGTGTGGAAGACCTTCCATTTTGACCGATGAGTTGGTGCAAAAAATCGAGAAAATTGTTCGTGAAGACCACCGATTGACAGTGGATGAAATTTCTGCGATGTTTCCACAACTCTCCAGATCTCAAGCAATTACAGAAACGCTGGGATTACGAAAATTGTGCGCAAGATGAGTCCCAAAACAACTGACAGAGCAGCGCAAAGTGAATCGGGTCGCTAGCGCTCGCGAGTTCCTTGAGCAATTTGAATTGGAAGGTGAGGATTTTCTGAGCTCGATTGTGACTGGAGATGAAACCTGGGTGGCTCATTACACTCCCAAGACAAAAAGAGAGTCATTACAGTGGCGACACACTTGTTCCCCATCTGCCAAAAATTCAAAACCTCAATTTCGGGCAAAAAAATCATGGCCACTATGTTTTGGGATCGAAAAGGGATAATTTTGATCGAATTTCTGCCTGAGGGGGAGACGATTAATGCAGCACGATACTGCGAGACCCTAAAAATGCTCAAGAGAGCAATTCAAAACAAACGGAGGGGAATGTTGACGAAGGGAGTGCGCTTGTTTCACGACAACGCCCGCCCACACACGGCCAACGCCACTAAGGCGCTTTTGGACTCATTCGGTTGGGACATTTTGAACCACCCCGCATACTCCCCTGACTTGGCGCCTTCAGACTTTCATCTTTTCACCTCCCTCAAGACTCACATGGGTGGAAAAAAAATTTCAACTGATGAGGAGGTGAAACAAGAGGTCCTGAACTGGAAGAAGGAGATGGCGGGAGAATTCTTTGAGGAGGGCATCAAAAAACTTGTGCCACGGCTCACAGCCTGCATAGAACGGGAAGGCGACTACGTGGAGAAATAACTGACATACATACCAACAAAATCCTGTAATTTTGTTTTAAATACAATTTTATTTTTAAAATATAAAATTCGATTACTCTTACTTACTGGACGTGCCTCGTATTTTGTACTGTACATATTGCGATGGAAAATCTAAGAATAAAATGATACGTATACTACTGTATTTTACTCCACTGAATTTATGTTTGAAGTCATTTTTCTAGTCCAAATATAAACTTACCTAATTCAAGTTTCTGGACATTTAGAATTTCTCGAGTGTTCCCTTTAGCTTGGAATTAGCCACATTCGATTGATTTATTTTGTTACCGATAAAGTTAGTTGTGTGATTAACCTTGGGCGTTAAAGGATTAATTTATCACCACACCCTACCACCCGTTCTTAATATGCACATATGAAATAATTACGATTATGTGTTAGGGAGGTGAAAGGTTGAATTTAGAAGAAATGTATACGCATTTTCTTGTAGGTATAGTGGAAATACTTTTAGGAGAAACCACCCTCAGTACACCAGACCATTATTCTAACCCCGATCTCCCCGTCTACGGCAGTCCAGTCTATTGCGAAAGTGACGCACTAGACCGCTCGATCACCAAAGCGGGTCCCAACATTGTTCACGTGGCTTGTTTTTCTTTTCACGATGTTACTAAAGAACACTAAAAGACACATCTATTTATTTTTTATTAACTGGCAAACATCAGTTTCCAAGACGGTATTTTTTCCCCCCTTTTGCAGTGCCCTTGGGTTAGAAACTCTGCGAAATATGTCAAGCCTTGGAAGAAACAAATAATGGTAACAGGAAACGGAGAATATCTCACAAGTATTTTGTTGCAGAGCTACTTTTTTTTACTTTTTTTTTTAGCTATTCTTGAGGGCATTCTTTCAATAAAACATCACAAAAGTGAAGTTGTATAGGAAGAAAAACTTTCTATTGTGAGGTTCACAAGAAAAAAGGAACGGTATCGCAATACTAAGAAAATAAAATATAATAATAATAATAATAATAATAATAATAATAATAGTGGTAAGCAAAAAAAACAAAACCTTATCGAATAACCTAGTAGCATGTGTGTTTCGACGCAGAGGATTTCGAAAGGAAACCACACAAAAAAAACTCTATGCCATATTGTTAGTAGTCCATTTTTGTCACTAGTCAAGCATTATTTTATTTAATACTAGTGGACTGTGGGCAGAATGCTGCACTTTACGTAAGGTTTCATCAGCGTATTTTTCCAGAGTATTGTAAACAAAGAATGACTGTCCAGATAAAATCAAGTAATATATATTTGAAAAGATTAAACATTGGAACATAGTCTTACATCGATTATAACCTGAGCCCATATGTATATGTCCTTAAAGAGTCCAAAAAAAAAATGAACTTTAACACTCAATTTTTTTATATCCTGAAAAATATGAAAGATGCTCATAAAAAATCAAAAATCAGTAAAACATTTAAAATCCAATTATTTTCCTTGTCGTTTATTGCACTGGCTGTGAAATCCCGCAAAAGAAATAAATAAATAATAAATTGTATGGCCAATATATAAACCTATTAAAAATAACTTACTTGTATTGTTCTGTCACAAAACATTAGACTACGCTCATTGTTTTATGTTGCAAATCATTGTAATTACTAGAATATCTGTATGGAGACCAATTGAGTTCAATTAAATTAGTTGAAAACTAACACCTGGATACGGGAATCGAACCCGCGACCATTGGCTAAGCGTGCCGATGATCTAGCACTGAGCTACCCAGAATTGTATACTTGGCAACAAAACAGCCCTATCGAGTCGCAGTTGACTGTGGAATCTGATACTATTGATCGTTCACATGTGTCTGAGGATTTACCTACGTCCATCACAGACTCGGCCTTAAACTATGAGTGAAGAATTACCCTGAGTAATTGGATGGATTCTGGATAGTTCAGTGGTAGATCTTTGGCGCTCTAAGCCAAAGGTTCGATCCCCGAGTACAGGTGTCATTTTTCAACTATATTAAATTAATTTATTAAAACTTTGTTAACTTTAATATGATAATCTTTGAAGTGAAAGTGTGTTTTTTTTAAGTCGATTCGTTAGAACTTCAGAAAATGATGTCGAGAGAATTGTTGTTTTATAAAATGGCGGCTTCCTCTTTGAATATTTGTCAAATTTGAAATGCTTGGTAACATCTTTAGTGTACACGCTTTCATAAAATAATTATGAAAATCGGTTTGTTAGGAGCACGGGAATCATTTTTGAAAGAGATAGCTTCAGGTTATACAGTACATACTAGAGTCGGTGATATACTTAATATCGTGATAAACTACATTCAGGCCTCCATGGTGTTGGGTAAGGCTTCTGCATGGATTCCATTTTTTGCCAATAGATTGTAGGCATGTATTGTATTGGGGAATGGCTTGGTCACTCACAAATTATATTGTCAAAAAGTTTATTTTTAATAAGTTGTTCATTTTGAAGTTAAAATCCCTAATATTGCAAAGTACAGTAGGCTTACCCTATTAGATATGTCATCTCCTTTTCAAGTGTCAACTTTGACAAATGCTTTTCCACCGTGTTCTCTGGATGGGTGCTTCTTCTTCTGTGTCAGAAGTATCTACGACTTAAATCGGGTGGCTCTTTGTTACAGGCTCTCCCAGTCTCCCACCCCACGTGCAAGGACCGGTGTTCCTGCAGGAGCCGCCATCTTGGCTTGAGTTCTCCAACACGACGGGCGCGATGTTGTCGTGCTCCGCACACGGCAGCCCTCCCCCGGACATCCGATGGATGGACGCCGCCGACAAAGAGCTACCACACATACCTCGTATCAGGTAACGTTACAACAAATGCAGGTGATCTTCTTACCTCTTCCTGTCAAACAGCGTGGACCAAACTCTTCCTCACATACCTTGTCACCACGACAAATGCAGATGAACCTTCCTCCTACTGTCGAACCAAGAGCTCCTCACATTCCTTGTCTCATGTAATACCACGACAAAATGTGGGTACCCTATGTCGAGAGCCAAATAGTCGTTGACAAAAAGGATCTATTCTCCAGATGATACCACAATTACACCCCCCAAACACCAACCACCACGTTTCCACCCAGTCATACCGGAGAAGGTGATGGTGTAAGATTGTATTGTATACCTGTTGCAGATGTAATACATTAGCCGTATAGCAAAAATCTTGCTATTATTGTGGCTTGCAATTATTTCCCGTTTATAATTTGCTAATTTGTATTAAATAGTAACCAAAATATTATTTTTGCATTAAATATTTATTATAATTTAATATTTATTTATTAAAAATTAGCTTAAATAGATAATATTGTTCAACTACCTGTGCTGATTATATGAGCATAAATAGGTGTTGTATTAAAGAAAAGAAATTAAATAGTTTGAATCGCGTGAAGAATACTTTTTGTTTATAATTAATTGCTACCTCAATTACTTATGAAAAAATGTAGAGGTAACATTATTTTAAAATATTAACAGATTTATTTTATACTTACAGTTTACGCCTTTCTAGCTTTAACAGCAGCAAAATCATTTACTCTTTCATCGTTATTAATATTTTAAGCAATATATTTTTCTATTGATAGAATTGCCAGGTGTGTTAACCTGTCTTGACCCATCGATGACCTTAAGTAATTTTTTATTATTTTCATCTTACTAAAACCTCTTTCACCAGAGGCATTAGTAATGGGCAATGTTAAAAATAATCTGAAAGCAGTTACTAAGTTTGGCTAAGATGTGGCTATGGACATAATTGTGGATTAAATTTAATAGGTCACGAGAGGTTGCTTTTGATAAATCCTGACTTTTTTCAAATAAAGAACTGACCTTAAATTTAAAACTAGCTATTTCCTCCTATATTTCAGCAGCATCCAGATCCTTATCATTTTTATTTGCTAAGCGTTTTGCACTAGCAATCTTCTACAGTTATAGATTGCAAAGACTTGCCCATTAAAAAATTTAAAGTCGTCCAACACTTCAATAAAACATTTAAAACACTATCACATTTGTTCTAAGACTTTGTCAAAAATAATATGAAAGTCCATACTGAACCTTTGTTTTCCTGTCAAAACAGTGTCCTCACTTTCTTCCAAAGTCAGTCTTTTCCTCTTCTTTACCCTTTTGTCCTCGAAGAAGCAGTCAATTTCTAGAGATGTTGCAGCACAGATGTCCGATGCTTCATCCAGTTTAACATCAATCCTTGTATCTCAGATGTCTTGCAAAGCATCTTTCAATCCAGTCAAGTGACTAACTGCACGGTCCTACCTTTGTACTGTAGCTGTTCATTCACGCGGGAGATCTGATTTAGTATTTTGTACCACACAACAGAATAACAAACAAACTTAAGATTAATTTGTTTAAGAAGATTTTTAACCACTGATAAACAGTCATGGAATTTAGGGCTGTTAGAAATTTACCCTAAGGCATCGATGACTTTATCAAGCTGTGAATAAAGTACATGAACAGCAGAATATTTGGATACACATCTTGTATCACAGTGACGCTTGAGAGTGGTAGAAAGTGTGTTGGGTAATATTTCCACCCTTTGACACTGAAAGCAAATAACTTGTACAGTTCTTGTACTGTTCCAAAAAATGTGATAACATCTTGAGACACTCCAGCAGCGTGAACACCAACCAAGTTCAATGAATGAGCAGCACATGGCATAAAACTTGCATGGCTGTTAGTTGTTTGTATACGGGCCTGGACTCTTGAATACTTCCCCGCCATATTTGAACCACTATCGTATGTTTCACCTCGGCAAGTATGATTATCAAGTTCATTGGCTTCTACTTTTTGTAGAATCTCTTCAGTTAAACCAGCACCAGTCATTTTACTAGTTTTTATGAAATCAATTAAACTTTCTTCAATAGAGCAAACACACTCAAAAATTCTCACGTACCTAATAATCTGGCACATTTGTTTGTAACAACTTACATTGTAACAACACTCACCAACTCGGACAGACAACTGGGACAGCGATGTAACGACTTACATGGTAACAACACTCGCCAACTGGGACAGCCAACTGAGTCAACACGCGGCACTAGCTTGACCGGCGACCTACGCTCTCGCCAAATACATCGGACTGACTGAAGGCGTGTCCGCGCCTGCCGGCAACGAGGCTCGACCACGTGTTCGGCCAGCAGAGAAGATGGATAGAAGAGTTCCGTTTCCGCCTTCGCCGAGCTTCGAGAAGGTGCTAGGTGTTCGATATGAGTCTCGAACCTCTCCTCCCCCCTTGTTTGTAATGTTCTCCAACCTTCCTTTCCTTCGATCCCCCCCCTTCTCTGAGAATTATATTTCGTATAAATACTAGCGGTACCGGGATCTCAGGTCACTTACTACCCCACCGGCTCGAGGATAAGAGGTGAGGGCAGCGACTGGGTTTCGGGGGATATTACTTTCCTACCAAAATTACTATTTCGGCGTCATGGGGGGAACTCTTTCTAAATTACTATTTGGACTTTGTTATTAACTTATCTTTATTTGAATATTGACTATGCTACGCGCTTATCGCTGCTGGGAGTTAGACCGTCGCTTTCGCCACCGCTTATATCCAGGGTCTGGGCCCTATTCAAATGTATTTCATACATTTGCCAATATTAGCTTTTAACCTGAGATTGTCAGGTCCAGGGTTCGAAACCCGGCTTATGTTATTTTCGAGTATAGCTGTTTCTGGACTCATCTTTGTTCGCCAAGTTAAACGCCTAGGGTTGTTAAGTTATTATTACCTTGTGGCCTTGTTTGATTGCTATGACGTCACGTTTGCTACGGGCGTCAGTAAGAAAGATATATATTTATACTAGGGTGGATAACTTAAACGCTAGAGTAACCAGTTTAGGAACTGATCAATTTAACGAAGTAACCAAAGACCATGTCACTGAGATCCCGGACCGTTACCTTTGATGAATTTAATGTAACGTGATTTGTTTTGAGGAGGTAACGTTTATGTTTACCTTTGATGTAATTGATTTCCGCGGTGGACGGAAAAGCGCGCTTCACGCGGTGTTGATTGTTTGCTCAGCTTGTTATTGTTCCTTTTTGACTAAATAAAATTGTTATGTTCATTCAGGTAACTCTTTACCTAATTTACTGCCTCTCTCACCTTATAGATATTAAGGGGGGGGTTGCAAAATGGTAGCAGAGCATGGTTTCGATCCACGGACCTCTGGGTTATGGGCCCAGCACGCTTCCAAAACGTCGGGATTCTTAACCGAATTATTTTCCGGGGGTATTCAGGCAGGTTTATCAGTTAAGGCAGTAACTGACCAGATTCTTAATACGTTGTTACCTAGTAGAGTTAGACAGAAGTTATGCAGGGAGGTTGTGCATAGATTTCAGTTTCCGTGTGAAACTTTTAGGAACTTTGTTCTATCTATCACGGAGGCAGCTCGCGTACTCAATGCCGATCTTAAGGAGCCTGAACTTGTAAATATTATTTTGGAGAATGTGTCGCCGCTTACCAGGCGCCATTTTGTGTTCTCAAGTAAACCAACTTGTATACTTGATCTCTATGCCTTGGCTTCGCACGTTGAAGAGACTCTTCTCTCAGAAGAGGAATATCTCAATGCGCATGCGCCTGAGGTTGTAAGCCGCGCGCAGTCGGGTTCAAATCCCGGAGCAAGTTCTCCTGTGCCGCTTATCGGCGCTCGTCCGCTCGGGAACCGTTCTAGGTACTTGGGGGGTAGTAACCCTGTGGGTGCTAACCAAGGGGGCCGCGGTCCTCGTGACATTTCTAGAGTTAGATGTTTCCGCTGCAATAGATTAGGGCACGTTCAGAGGGAGTGCAGGCAGGTAAACTAATAAGGCGCGTTCGCGACCGTGGTACGGCCGCGTCTGTAAGTTTTATGCCGCGGATTTTGAATCCCATGGTTAATGTTTGTATTGGTCCTGTGGGATGTTTAGGGTTATTTGATACTGGGGCGAGCAACTCCTTCATTAGTGAGAAACTTCTTGGTATTATTGGGGGCAAAGTTAATATTATGTGTGAAGATATTGGCCCGAAATCGTACACTGTTGCGAATGGGCAATGTTTAATGGTAGACCATAAGATACGTCTCTCCATTAAAATTGACAGGTTTTCTTGGAAACGTTCCTTTTACGTAGTGCCGACCCTCCCGTTTGACATGATTTTGGGGAACGATTTTTTGTTTGAGACCAACGCTAGGTTGGATATGGGAAAACGTATAGTCTCCTTTAGTTTTGCGCCAGGGGAATTTGTCTCGTTTGCGACCGAGAAAACGCCGCCATGCTTGTTTCCTTTGGATAGGGATAAAGAGGCCATTCAAAGGGCAGTTAACCGGTTTTCTGATGTAATCACAGATAGGTGGGGGAAATGCGACATTCTCCCTTACGACATTGTTGCTCTTGACAACATCCCCGTACGGTCAGGGCCATACTCATGCGCTCCTCCCAAAATGGAGATTTTTAGAGATCTGATTTTCGACTTAGAAAAAAAAGGAGTCATTCGCCCGTCTAAATCACCTTATGCCAGCCCCGCTTTCATTATTCCCGCAAGGGCAAGGGGCATCGCCTCATTGTTGACTACAGGAAACTTAATAAGAAACTTGTTTTCGATCCTTATCCGATGCCTAGCCTAGAGTCGGCATTCCAACACCTTGGTAAAGCCAGGTATTACAGTCTCATTGATCTTAACGCTAGCTTCCTCCAATGCGCGCTCTCAGAGCCATCCAAGAAATTTACCGCCTTTATAACTCCGTGGCAGGTTTATGAATTTAACCGCGTCCCGTTAGGCATTAGTTGCGGGGGACAAGCGCTTAGTAGAGTGTTAGATCATATTCTTGCCGACTTAAAATTTAAATTTGTTTTCAATTATCTCGATGATATTTGCATTTATAGTAATTCACTTCAGGACCATTTGCGTCACGTAGAAACTGTGTTAGAACGTCTGCGCTCTGCTGGACTCACTGTTAATCCTGAAAAGGTTACATGGGCTAAGGAGTCTGTCCCGTATCTGGGATATGTTATTTCCCGGGGAAATTTGCTCGTTGACCCTGAGCGAGTCAGGCCTATTCTTGACTTCCCTACCCCGAAGAATTTAAAGGGAACTTCTAGGTTTTTGGGGATGTGCGCATATTACGCCAGGTTTATCCCCTCCTTCTCTGAGTTAGCTTACCCGCTAAACAGCCTTAAGAAAAAGGGAGCTGTATTTGCGTGGGGTCGGGAACAAAATGATGCCTTTCTCGCCCTCAAACGGCACCTTGTCTCTCCGGCGGTATTGCGCATGCCCGACTTCTCCCTCCCTTTTATTTTACATGTTGATGCGTCGTCAATTGCCCTCGGCGCGGTGCTTTCGCAGCGAACCCCTGATGGATGTAGGCCGGTAGCGTTCGCCAGCAAGACCTTAAATGCTGCTGAGAAAAAGTACAGTACGTACGAAAGGGAATGCCTAGGTTGTGTTTTCGCAGTAGAAAAGTTCTCAGACTACCTAGAGCTTAGAAAGTTTGACCTGTATACAGACAACATGGCGCTGACCTGGCTATGGAACCACCCCAAACAGTTGGGTAAAATAGGCCGCTGGATCTGGAGGCTTTCTAGGTTTGACTTCACTACCCATCATGTCGCGGGTAAAGAGAATGTTGTAGCTGATGCGTTGTCGCGGATGGCAGAGGATCTTGACCCTGTAGGAGATGAAGCGGAGGCGGGAACGCTAGGCGTGATTCACACCATCCCAGAATCTTTTATTTCAATTGGTGCTCATCAGGCCGAGGATGAATTTTGTAAACAGCTCGTAGATAGGATTAGAACTGGGGAAGTAGTTGGGAACTATCGCCTGCGCAAGGGTCTCTTAGTGACTAATATTAGGGGGAGACCCAAATACTATATTCCCGAGAAGCTCAGGCCTATGCTACTTAAGTATTTCCACGATTCTGTTTTGGGTGGGCATTGTGGGGTGCTCAAAACTGAGAGGAAAGTTTCCAAGGAGTTTTATTGGCCCAACTTGCCCAAGGACGTAAGGGAATGGGTGCGCAAGTGTGAGGCCTGCCAAAGGGCCAAACCCTCACAAAACTCGAAATTTGGTTTTCATTCTGCTGACGTTGCCACACGCCCCTGGGAGAAAGTTTTTGTTGACTATGTTGGGCCCCTTACGCGTTCCTCCCAGGGCAACACGTCTATTTTGGTAGTGCTGGATGCATTTTCTAAATTTGTGGTGTTAATTCCCCTTAGGAACATGAAGGCATCTACGACTGTGAATGCCTTATCTAGGCGGGTGTGGGGCGTTCTAGGAACCCCTAAGGTTGTGGTTAGTGACAATGGCCCCTGTTTCCGTTCGAAGGCTTTCAAAGACATGTGCTTCTCTTGGGGGGTCAAACACGTGACCACCAGCCCATACTACCCCTCCCCCAACCACGTTGAGCGTTTTAATAGGAATTTAAATGTGGCGCTAACTATTTTCCACCACCAGGACCACTCTCATTGGGACAAGGACCTCGACTTTCTGAACGTCGCGTTCAACTCTGCGTACCACGAGTCAGTCGGAGCCACTCCTGCCTCGGTCTTCTTGAATAGGGATTTAAACCACCCCCTCTTAACCACGTGGGATGTTGACCCGCTCTTATCTAACGCCCATGACCGCCCCTTTGAAGAGAAGTGTGAACTCGCCTATAAAAATTTGTTAAAGTCTAGAAGGAAAGTAGCTGCTACTTACAATCGGGGACGTCTCCCTGTCCCGTTTAATGTGGGTGACAAAGTAGTTTGTAAATGCTTCCCCTTGAGCTCGGCGATGGACAAGACGTCGGCTAAGCTGGCATTCAAATGGAGTGGGCCATGGCACATCGACAAGTTCCTAACGCCTGTCTCAGTCCTACTAGCGGACATTGCGGACCCTTCTGTAACCCGCCGCGCCCACGTTAGCCACCTCAAGGCGGTGACGTAATGAGTCCACGTCCTGTGCAAGAAGGCAGGACGTGTTATTGGTTAAGTATTATTTATGTGTATATGGAGTAAAATTTAGGAATTATCATAGGTTATTTAGGTATATAGTGTAAAGTTTAGGATTTATCGTAGGTTATGCTTATTTGTTATATTGTACATTGATTCAAATCTTAGGGGTAGGCCTACCCGAACTTCTATATATATCTAATGGTTAGTGACTTATGTTTGAGTGTCGCTCTGGGAACTTGGAAGAATCCATACGCGTGTGTGCGCGCGTACTATATGAAAAAGGAAGATGATGCAGTGCTTGCCCTTGTAGAACACTCTTGTTCCTGTTGTGTCTACTTGGAGGCATAGCCTCATGTGGATGCGCACTAAGTGCCGTGATGAACTGGATTAGATGGACTGCGCCTGCCAGCAGCCGTGTCAGAGCATTGTAGACTGTACACTTATATTATTTTTGTAACTGTAGTTTATTTGTTCTCAGAGAGGTCTTCACCCTTCCCTCCCCTTCCCTTTTGGTTCGGGGCGAGATATCGAACGCGTCGTCTACAGAAGACGGAGGCTGGCTGGGCCGACTGATATGTGGACGAGTCTCAGCTTCAATGGGTCGTCAGAAAGAAGGAGAGCGAGAGCGTCAGTGCCGTGCGTGTAGTACTCCGGCGTGAGCTACTCCAGGATCTGTCAGAGCGCCACTACCGGGTGGGCTTACTACTTGACCATGAGGCCAGCTATCCAAGGACTGTCATGAGGGTTCGTGTGGATCATCTCCCCATTGTCTGCCACTAACGGCAGGGAAGGTACCGCCCTGCCGTTACGCCTACTGCTGAGGACTCCTTCCGACATCCCGTCAGGGGGGGAGGATGTAACAACTTACATTGTAACAACACTCACCAACTCGGACAGACAACTGGGACAGCGATGTAACGACTTACATGGTAACAACACTCGCCAACTGGGACAGCCAACTGAGTCAACACGCGGCACTAGCTTGACCGGCGACCTACGCTCTCGCCAAATACATCGGACTGACTGAAGGCGTGTCCGCGCCTGCCGGCAACGAGGCTCGACCACGTGTTCGGCCAGCAGAGAAGATGGATAGAAGAGTTCCGTTTCCGCCTTCGCCGAGCTTCGAGAAGGTGCTAGGTGTTCGATATGAGTCTCGAACCTCTCCTCCCCCCTTGTTTGTAATGTTCTCCAACCTTCCTTTCCTTCGATCCGCCCCCCTTCTCTGAGAATTATATTTCGTATAAATACTAGCGGTACTGGGATCTCAGGTCACTTACTACCCCACCGGCTCGAGGATAAGAGGTGAGGGCAGCGACTGGGTTTCGGGGGATATTACTTTCCTACCAAAATTACTATTTCGGCGTCATGGGGGGAACTCTTTCTAAATTACTATTTGGACTTTGTTATTAACTTATCTTTATTTGAATATTGACTATGCTACGCGCTTATCGCTGCTGGGAGTTAGACCGTCGCTTTCGCCACCGCTTATATCCAGGGTCTGGGCCCTATTCAAATGTATTTCATACATTTGCCAATATTAGCTTTTAACCTGAGATTGTCAGGTCCTGGGTTCGAAACCCGGCTTATGTTATTTTCGAGTATAGCTGTTTCTGGACTCATCTTTGTTCGCCAAGTTAAACGCCTAGGGTTGTTAAGTTATTATTACCTTGTGGCCTTGTTTGATTGCTATGACGTCACGTTTGCTACGGGCGTCTGTAAGAAAGATATATATTTATACTAGGGGGGATAACTTAAACGCTAGAGTAACCAGTTTAGGAACTGATCAATTTAACGAAGTAACCAAAGACCATGTCACTGAGATCCCGGACCGTTACCTTTGATGAATTTAATGTAACGTGATTTGTTTTGAGGAGGTAACGTTTATGTTTACCTTTGATGTAATTGATTTCCGCGGTGGACGGAAAAGCGCGCTTCACGCGGTGTTGATTGTTTGCTCAGCTTGTTATTGTTCCTTTTTGACTAAATAAAATTGTTATGTTCATTCAGGTAACTCTTTACCTAATTTACTGCCTCTCTCACCTTATAGATATTAAGGGGGGGTTGCATGTTCATGATGGGCTACATCTGGCGTAAAATCAAATGAAATTGAGAAATATTTTACCTCTCTTATATATATATATTTTAGTATTTCTTGGCGTACAACGTCACCTATTAAATTGATGCTAATTTTGAACTTTCGGAGAAAAGTAATTTCGAATTCCTTTTTTTCCTTTGCTTAAGGTAATATGTTCTTTTAGCTGTTTATTATAATGAGAAACAAACTCTAACGATTTTTTTTAAATCCACAACTATTGGCCTCACGTATATTTGTACTTGTACCTCGAAAAGCCAAGTTGTTGACTGCACAAAATAAAATGCAATCAACAATGGTTCTGAGAATGTGCCACCATTTCTCTTTTTCTTTTATGATCATTTTCTTAGTTCAGTATCAATTGTTCTGCCCTCTTTAATCCCTTTTTTCAAAGATTTTCCAAGTAACATATCTTTCATGGTGCTATACAGAATTTAAATGCTTTGGAATTTGAGGGTGTAGTTTTTTACAGTCAGAAAATCCTACTTTTGGATTTTCCAAACTTGAATTAGGATGCTTGTCAAATAGCACGCAAGGGAAAAAGTAAATAAATGTTTTCTCTTCAATGTAAATTAGTCAATTTTGCTCTACACTTTCTACGTTCAAAAGTTTTTTTTATGGAACCAACTTACTTTAAAATGCCTTTTTATCTGCATTAATTGATAAAAGAACATTACCAGTTTTATTTTGTTCTGGCCCATGTTCAACTAATGAGCTTCTCACATTGTCATTCAAATCAAACCATGATGTGGGATAGTTAAAATTTAGTTGAATTTTAGTTGGTTCATTTTCCAAACCCTGTTCCTGTATATCTTCATAAGGAGTAAATGTTGGAAAGGACTGGTTAAGATTTGGTGAAGAACCCTCTGAATGTACAATTACAATACCAGTTACATTCTTAGTTACTTTGGCAAAGTTTTCATTTTTTAAAAGTGTCGATGGAGTTGGCCTACTTTCAATACCTTGTTGTAGTGGTAGCGCAGTGGTTGAGAGATCCACCGTCTTTACCCAACCCAGTTTTGCTAATGCTTGATTTGCATAATGCTACCTGCCTCTTGTTGTTTTTCCGTTTTCAACGTAATTCAAATTTAGCTGAGAAGTGTGTGAAAGTGTAGATGTGAAATGTTAAATTTGCTCGTTGCCGTGACACTGTGATCATATTGATTTGATTAACAGTGTTTGTAAATTTGCATAACTTTATTGGTTTATTTGTGTGTGTGTGTCGAAATGGGGCCCATTTCTATTCCTAAAGGAGAATTGTATACGTCTTTTTAACTACGCGTTTAAATAAATTTTGCAATTTTATATTTTATATTTAAAAAAATCTTGATGGCACCCCTCCAGATTGGCGCCTGGGGTGCCTGCCCCTGGTATCTCCTACCCCCTCGCTACGGCCCTGATTATATTTGCCAGATAGTCGTATTTAACAGGGATTTACCTGTCAGATAAATATACCACCACAACAGATTTCGACATTCTATCTGAAGTTTAAAAGAATATCTTTAATCACCGTGTTCACAGGAGCTTATGACACCGAGGAGGTATTAACGGGATGGAACCAAAACTCTAGTTCCTCGTAAGTAACCTGTGGCCCACATATCTTACACCACGTCAAGCCCGATTTCACTCCAATCTGTAATTTGAATTAAATCTTTCCAAACTTGGTTAGGAGTAAATTTTTTTTTTTTATACATGTTGCGCAACCTTGACTTTTATTTTGTATCGCGTACGTTTTCAACAAAAGTGTTATTTAAGGGTTTAATCTCAGGGGGAGAGTATTAGGAAGGTTCTTATATGAAATTCACCCATGTTATTTTGGGAAGGGGATTGATAGTAGACCGAAATTTGACCCTTAGCCTCCTCCCAGTCACCGGTATTGCCGTATATATTGCTAGTCTGACGTCTTAGACTGCGTGCCCACTGATTAGGGTCTTGCTAATGAAAACTATATCTTCTCGTTTTATTTTTAAAACATGCGATCTGGTCCAGTGACCTTAGAGTCTAAGGCATCATTCTCGTATTAAAAGGGCCTTTTGATTACTGGGATATTAGGTTAAAATCCCGGTCGAGTTTACTGAGGGTGGATTTTCCTAAATTGTTTACCCCTCTCCTTCCACGCAAATGCGGGTAGATTACCTCTAAGATGCTTCCTTCTTCATCCTTATCCTATTACAGTAAAGCGTATAGCCCGAACGGGTAGTAAGACGCGGTGCTGAGTAATATTAATTATATTAACTACCATAAGTGCATATAACTTGAACAGGTATAATAACGTAATTATAATAATTATAGTAATAATTTAAGGCACGTGACTCATAAACCTTGATGTAAAAGGTTGTTGTACACTCCCTTACTCCTTTTCCTCATCTTTCACAGTAAACACTGGTTGACTTAATATTTAGCACACATCCGTCCAAGTTCGCTGAAGCGGTAGAACGTGCTTACCCTTTTTAACTTAATTTATTTATTTATGTATTCGCTCCGGCATAAGTAATAAGCATTACGGTATAAGCGGAAAGTCTGCGTCGTGCTTCCATCGCGGCGGAATAAGTTCGCTTGAACTGGAAAATACTCTCTGGCGTTTAACAGGGGAGTCGGGGGTTAGCTTGAGAGGGGATAGGGTCTAGTGGGTGTGTGCCTTAAGGGTTTGTGCCTCCCTGACTTTGACCTAAGAGCCCTTAACCCCTATCGGGCATATGAGGCGTGGTTTATTTTAATTAGTGGTAGTTTAATTTCCTCTATTTTAGGGTGAGTGATGTCTTTTACTGTTTGTAGGTAGGTATAGACCCGCACAGATGGTGGCATGGTCTAATGTGTCACTCTTCTGATAGAATGGAATGCTGATGACGCAAACGCGGGTACATTTTCTCTATAACCCTAGCTTCATAATATTACTCCATTACCGTAATTTATGTATTTGAACCCAAATGGGTATCAAGATGCTGTTAAGAAAAAAGTAATTATAAGTTGAGGACATCCTGAATATGCCCTAAAAATTAATCAAACGCTACAAAAAAAAGGGGGGGGGGCGGAGAGAATACTAATCCATACAATTTACATTTAACTGGTGACTGACCCATTGGTTTTATGTTTATATATATTGCTCAACTTTTCAGACGTAAATTGAGTTTTAGAAACGTTAAGTACTATTTTAATAGGAAAGGTATTTTATAAAATAAAGAGGCTACCTTTTTTTTACGGTCAACGTTGATATCATTCTATAATTTTACTTTTTTTTATATAGGTATTTATATAATATACATCCAATGTGATAGCTGCAGATCACCTGACATAACCTACGAATATTTGAAGTAGATCTATAAACTTTTCTAGCTGTCAGATAGGGGTCTTTAAATGAAAATCAGACTGAAGTTTACCAACTATAGGGACAAAAGACGCTCAATACAACTTAAATTTGACTAAATAAGCTTGACATTTAGAACACGTGTCCACCGAAGCGGGTAGCATACGTACTTTGTGATCTATTATTATTATTATTATTATTATTATTATTATTATAATCACAGCACACGCGTATAACTACCCATTCGGATTATACGCATGTGTAATGGTAGGGTGATTGATAGATGAAATGGAGGACCTACAGTTTAACTTGGAATCCGAACCGCGGTGGAGGCCTGACATTCCACACATTCACAAATCGTGATTAATACACGTCTTGTCAGAGGTGAAGGAAGGGTTTGGCAATCAAATAAATCTGTGCCGGGACCGAGGATTGAACCCCGGACCCCCAACACAGAAACCTAACACCTTACCCCTAGACCACCAGGTCTAGCTGATGTATTTACCTGTGTACTTTTGAATGATACTCGTAAATGCAGCATTTTCTTTATTGACCGCTAAGACAAAATAATGTTGCGGTGGTCGTCAAGGTAAGCGACAAAAAAAAGGAGCGTTAGTGTCGAACTATTTAGCTGATTAATACTACCTGTGCTTACCCACATTTCACTTTTAAGAAAAGGAGGTTTTTTTTGTTCTTTTCTTGCCAGTGGAGGGAATCCCCAGAGCATATTGACGCATCACGTGGTTCCCGATTTGAGCCTCACCCGGCTTGATAAATTGAAAAGAGAGCAATTGGGGAACAAACTGGGGATAAGACGGGAATGGGGGAGAGAGAGGTCGGCGAGGAGATAAAACTAGACTTTGGGGAGGAGAGTATACAATTTTAATTTCAATCTACGATATGAATCTTCATTCCTAGAAACATTTCCCTTTTTTCTCAACTAACTACGTTTTTATATGACTCTTGGAAACTAAAACATGGTTTGCTTTTCGTTATTTCTTCTTCAGTTTACGATGTTAAAAGAATGTTTTTTATAATGGAGAAAAAATTATTTTGATAAAAGTGGAAAGTTGTTTCTGTAGATATATATGAACGGAAGAATTTTAATAACAAAAAGAAAATACACGTTTTATTTCTAAAATAAAATTCTCGAATGTTTGTTTTGTTTAAGAATATTATTCCTGGAAAATATATTAAATTTGAAGTTTGGTAGAGCAATAAACTAAAGAATTTAACAATTACTTTACAACCAAATGACTTACAAACTAACTTCACACAGGTTATAAATCCCAACACAAATGTTAAATTAAGCCTTCTCGAATCTGAAAAATAATACAATTCGTGATAAATTCAAAATTTTGAATCTTAATACTTGAAAGATTCTTATCGGATTCCAAATTTCAAATTAAAATTGGGCCCCGATTCAAATTTGATGGAATTTTATTCAAAACTTGATATAAACTCAAACCTTTGAATTATTTTCTTTTTAAGAACTTAAAGATCAATTCTTTGAGTTGACCATTAAAATTTTGTTTATAATAATATTTTTTAATCGAGTCATTATTTGTACAGCGTTTATTTAAAGTGTTATTTTACTGTCACCAATTAGTTTTTTTAAATGCATGTAATTGAGCCTTATAAATGAGTTTTATTTGATAATATATTATTATAAAATGTTTGATTTGGATTAGAAACATTTTATTTATCATGTATACGTTTCGGGATAGATTTGAAAAATGTTTATTGTGAAATGTTCTATTATGACTCGATTCGAAATTGTTTGACTTGAACTGATTCCGAATCGAATATTTTAAAGTTAGATTCGGATTCGATTTGAATTTAAATGTTTTATAAAAACAGGCGACGTAAAACCAACATATTTTTTACGGTCAACATTTATAACATTTTAATATTATCTTAGTGTTATTTTATTGGTACAGTGAAACCTGCCTTAAACGGAATCGCAAGGGTCCAAGATATTTTTCCACTAAAGCCAGGTTCCGTTTAATGAAGGTGTACTATAAAAATTAAACCAAGGACATGCTCGCAAT
Organism: Timema cristinae; assembly: GCA_039000515.1. NCBI lineage: Eukaryota > Metazoa > Arthropoda > Insecta > Phasmatodea > Timematidae > Timema > Timema cristinae. Next base: position 98,784,802 of record JBCFYV010011172.1, read on the forward strand.
TTGGATAGAAATAATAAAATAAAATACCATACTCATTATTACACAGTGCGCCTTATTCACACAATAAGTGAACATATGGAAACATTACACTGAACGAAAAACATTACTCACTTTGTCTTCGTTTTTTCCGGTAGTCAAGCGGGGTTTTCTGCACACAGTGTACTCGCTTGGCTGCCTGACTTTCCACACACACTTTATCTTGGAAATCACAATAAGCATATCAGAATCATTCCGTTGTAGGGCAAGTTACTGCAGTTCCTTTAAACTTTTGACAGCATCTTGATAAGTCTTCACGCTACACATTTCTTCTTCCAACACAATGTAATTTTCCTCTTCTTCCTTCTTTTCTCCTTTCCAACGTTCTTTAAAATCCTCAACTAAGGCATCGATATCCATCATGTCTACTTCAGTTTGCACGTTATTGTTTATGTTGATGTAGTCTTTAGCTTCGCAGTTATTGAAAGAAGATTCATTCATGCAGTTTTGTAAGTCCTGCTGGTCATTCTCATTTTCTAAACTAGCAGTGACTTCAGTCATAGAAAATCCTGCTTTTTTCAAAACACTTTAACACAGTTTCTGGCAACAACTTATTTACAGATTGACTAAATAACTACATCTAGAACCGAGACGGTTCTTCCAAGCTAAGAGGCGGATGATGTAGAATTCATATTGGCGAGCAAAGATTGCATTAATAATTTACGATAGTGCACTTTAACATTCTGAATGTTGCCTTGATCCATTGGTTGAAAAAGACTTGTAGTGTTTGGGGGAACCAAGTAAGTTGCACGTTGGAAAGTTCAATGGGGGGGGGGGGGGGAGGGTGGCATATTGCGTTTTCCAAAAACATCAAAACATCCCAGTTTTGCTTTTTCGTTCTGCCACTAAAATCCGTAAACCATTCTTCCATGATCTGTGACGTCATCCACGCCTTTTTGTTGGATCTCCACTCAACGGTAAGTTTCCGTATATCTATTTTCTGAAGCATCGTGGCTTTGCTGCCTTACCAATAACTAAGGGTTTCTCCATTTCATCTGACATAAAACCACATAGAAAAATAGTCAATCTTTCTTTGCACAATTTTCCTCCCTGACATTTTTCACCTTTCAAACACAGCGATTTATTCGGTAGCACGCGGAAGAACAGTTCAGTCTCGTCACCACTCGCTATGTTTTCAGGTTCGTATCTCTGAATTATGGAGGGAAGTTTAGCAAACCACTCTTCAATAGTTTCACTATTTACATCACTCGATTCACCACAAAGTTCATTAAAAACCATCCGATGGTTTTTGCGAAAACTCTCCAACCATCCATTAGATGCTTTGAATTCAGTTTTCCCCAGTTTTTGAGTGACCTTTTGGACGTATTCCTCTACCACTGGACCGAAATGAGGTGATTTTTCGCCCTAACACTGACCAATCACTCCCAAAATATTTAATTAAGGTCTTTGTTTGCAATTTTCTTAAGTTCTCTTTTTATTTTTCCATTAGCACAGTTTTCCCACGCTTCAACATTTCCGTTTTCTTCTTTAGAATCTCGCTTTACCGATGCTAAACATCTTCATGATCTGCTTAACAAATAATTTATCTCACTCACTCGCATGAATAACTTTTACTCCCATGTTTAGATCAAGCCCAACTCTTATCTTTGAAGCCATAATAACAACGGCCAGACTAAAATAAAAAATGCAGGCCAAGAGTCCATATTGAGTAAAATTTACGGAAGGAACAAACAAATGAATTTCAATACAGGTAATGCTGCACCGTTAAAAGCTGAATTCCTAAGATGATTGACAATTCATTAGAGCGGAAACTGGAAACTGGAAAGAACAGAGATAACAATCAAGAGGCAATTGCATTTCACAATTCTGTAAGGCTGTGTCACACTGTGCTACTTCACTAGCTGTTACTACATTTTTCAGCAAATCACGTGGTTGTGTGGATTGGATTTCAACACAAAATAAATACAGCACATGCCGATGCAACCAAGTGGTGATAAATAACATCCGCTACTGCACATCGATTTCACTGTCGCACTGGAAGACCAGAACGCTACTCGCTAGCGGTGAGTGAGTCAAGTGACCCTTAAGGTTGGCTACTGACTAGCGGCGAGTGAGCCAAGTGACCCTCAAGGTCGGCTACTTGCTAGCGGCTACTGAGTCAAGTGAACCTGAAGGTTGGCTACTGGCTAGCGTGAGTGAGTCAAGTGACCCTCAAGGTCGGCTACTGACTAGCGGCGAGTGAGTCAAGTGACCCTCAAGGTCAGCTACTCGCTAGTAAGTAGTGCTAAAAGCTGAACATGTCCAAATTCTCTAACTACTGCTTTTTTACTAGCTGGCGAGCGCTAGTAGCCGCTATTTTTAGGTCACACTAGGCTACTTACTAGCCGCTACTCAAGTAATGGCTAGTAAGTAGCCTAGTATGACACAGCCTTAAACAAGATAACAAAAGAACTAAGAAAAACAAAGGAAATAAACCTGACTTAACATTTCAACTCATCTTAATATAAAGGAAGAGTTAGATAAAACAAAATTCTGTAGGATGTGTAGGATGCCAATTTTTTTTCTTAATGATGTCCACCAGAACATTGGAAAATTTCCGTATAAAGGCTTATTTTGAATTCCGTTTTCGTGTTAGACAGTTTCCGTTTAATCCAGGGAATTTAGCATGTTTTTCAAGCGCCTAAAGTCACGGGACCGTAACATATTTCCGTTTAAGACAAGTTTCCGCTTAAAATGGGTCCGTTTAAGGCAGGTTTCACTATATAGATAATATTTATCAAATGTGACAGCTGCATATCACATGACTTGACGTATGAACACGCAAAAGTAGATCTAGTAACATTTCTAACTGGCAGATAACCCACTTCCTATTAAAATTAGACTGTAATTTTAGTTCAGAATTTAGTAATTTCCGATCTTACCTCAGTAGGTAGTTCCTATATCCATAGAGTTAAGAGCCCCGCGTTCGATTCTCGGTACGGCTTTAGTTGAAGAGATTTTCCAACTTGTGAATTATACTAACAAATATAAACCAGTGTGTATGGCAAAGTGTTTAACCTGGGCAAACCTTTAATCATCTAATAGAGCGATCTTTAACTTTTTTACGTTTGCTCATCCCCTCATTCATAAACACTTATTTCACGCACCCCAGGGGCTTAATTTTAGAAAATTAAAAAATAATTAATTAAAACTCTCTTTTCTCAAGTCGTATTATATTTTTTTTTAATGAATTATCTAACTATAGAAGAAAATGTTCTATTTTAATTAAAACACTTTTCAAACCATAAACTATAGATTTTACCTCAGCTAAAAAAAATTAATATGTATATTTTATCTGAATAAAAACTTTTACAAACTTCACATAACGCGTGGGAAAAAAGGAATTTGCAGCTTGGACATAATAAGAGAAAGGGAACAAATAAATGAGATTACAAAACTCATATTTGAATTAAAACTCGTATCTAATGATAGCCATTGCTTGTTTCAAATAATGAGAGCAACATTTTGTATTAGGTTCAAATTAGTATTGTAGCAAGAAAAAAACCCAGCTATTATTGGATAATATTTGTGTAGGCTACTTCTAACAAATACATGGCTCAAGTGTCGTGTAGTGCAGTGTTGCAAGGGTAAGCATAACTTATTAAAACTGTACCTGTGATTTGTTTTAACGATCGATTATATCAGCACATGAACAAATCTATTAATTTGAATCCTTAACAGACACGACTTCCTGCCCCAAGCAGTTAATGATACATTTTTTCGGCCATGCCAGGAATCGAACCCAAGATCCACAGCTCATCAGGCAGACATGCTACCTACTGAGCATTGGCCTTATAAAGTCCACTTTTAGTAAAATAAAAAGATCCTTTCCTTAGGGGCTCATTAACGAACGTAGCAACAAAGCCCACACTGTTGATGTTACGCCTCTGGCAAAACGCCACGCCACGGCAATGACTCTGTACACCCCTTGAGGTTCATGAACTATCGGTTAAAAAAAACACCAATCTAAAAAGAAGGTAACTTTCTTCTTAGGACAACGTCTTACCACCCGTTTGGTTTATCCACATACGAACTAATTACTATAATGTGTTAGGTATGAAAAAAGTTTATGTAGAGGAAGTGTATCCGCATTTACATAGAGGGATAGTGGAAAAATCATTTAGCTAAACAACCCTCAGTACAGCTGACCGAGATTCGAACCCCGATATCCACGTCATCTGAAGTCCCATCTATTGTTAGAATTACACCCTAGACCATTCAACCACCGAAAAGGGTCAAATTCTTAATAAGATGTAAGACGACGATGTAAAGTTCTCCAAACTCTCTGTGAGACGAGTTCGGCCTCAACCTCAATAAAAGACGACCAAAGGGGGTGAAGTGCGGGAAGAGGAAGAAATGATGGTGGATTTATTCGCTCGAAGAGAGCGCGCCTAGTATTCGTTCTCACACTAATTACAACAAAGAGATTACCCCACTGTCGGCTGAACGCACATACGCGCGCCGCTTAGAATTATTCAAAGCCCATCACAATAGTTCCCTGGAGGAGACACCTCCAACAGAGGATTACAAGTTTGGTAATTCTCTTTTAGTTTCTCTGCTTTGTAAAAAAAAAAACAGTAGTCTCTCCCTCTTACGGCTTCCTACGTCCACCCCTCCAGCCCTCTACCACCCACCTCCATCCCATTCCACGATTTGAAAAGATGCATCTACATTTATGTGTTGAGAATTATTTAAATAATATTGTAGTCATTTTTTTTTTCAAAAGAACTTTACGAACAAAAATACATTTGTGTCTTTAATGATTGCTCTTTTAAGTTTTATATTGATTAAAATTTGTAATTGAGTGATGTGAATCGAAATAATACATTTTTTTTTTTTTGAGAAATCATTTAATTAATAAGAAATCAGTTCAAAGATAATATTTGTATTCCAAGAAGAAATAATTATTATTGCGGAAAATATTTCTGTCCCAAGGAGATATAATTGTGTGAATCACCCGTTTGAGTATTTAGGACAACAATCTAAAAACAATATTTGTAATCCAAGGAGAAATAAGAAATAATAATTGTGTGTATCACCCATTTAATCAAATAAAACAACATATTTAAAAAAATATATTTGTATTCCAGGGAGAAATAAAAGCTGTGAACATCACCCATTTAAACAATAAGTAAATAAATAAAACATTAGTTTAAATAGAACTAACCAACTAGAAATTAAAATTAAAATAAATATAAAAATAACAAATTTTTCACTTGTAACTTTACAGAGAAGATTTTTCTAAAGAACTATTCAATTCCTAATTTAGTTTCATAGTTTTTTTTTTTAGCATCGCGTCATACTACCTGTCCAGGCTTTACGCATTTGTACTAAATTGCGCTAGTGAGTTTGGAATGAAAAAGATTGGATTTAGAGGAAGTGTACCAGCATTTGCGTGGAGGGAGATGGAAAGCATTTTTTGAGAACTACCCTCAGTATAACCTGTCCGGTAATTGAACCTGCCTGATCTTCCTGTTATTGGCGATTTAGTTTAACACAAGATAAGGGGACCACCATAGCAGGTGGTTTTTTAATGTTTTAAACGTAATTGCTTGATTAAACTCAACCAAAATGTCATCCAACTTTATTATTTATTGTATGATAAATATGTCCCTATAAAAATATTATTCGCATATTACAATTCTCTGAACGACAGCTTATCCTGGAAGTCAAATATAAACTGTAGTATCAAATAATTTTAAAGTATCAACTTTTTTATTTCATTGATTTAATTTGGTGACATAACATGAATAACACAAATATATGTATAAGTTAATTTGTGATTACGAGCGCAGACCTTGAACCGTCTATATAAAAATGAATTTCTCGGAAGATCACACTAAATAATACATATTAATGAAATAGATTTATTTAAGCTTTCTCAGAAAAAAAAACATTTTAAAATGTTATCCATATTAAACGCTCTTAAAATATTATCCTCAAAAGATGTTTCTTAGTAAACAAGAGTAAAAAAACAAAAGAAGAAAAGTGCTTTGACATAATATATTGTATATTTTATGAAGGACGTAAGTAAATTATCTCTCAAAAGTCACTCAAAAATTATCTCAAAGGAGACTTCATTGCATTAATTTATTAAATATCAAACAAACATAGCTGAACAAATTGGTTTAGACATTTTAGAAAATTTACAAACTACTTGTAAAATTGGTCCATTTCGTCTTTGTGTATCACAGATAAATTTGAAAGTACCCAGATCAGTGGCACGTGGGCTAAACTATCAACCTCACCTGGAATGGTTTGCGAGGTCAGAGGCCTGGGTTAAAATCCCAGATGGGTGAACTAAGGCTATTTATTTTTTAAATTTATTTTCCACTCTCCTTTCAAGCATATGAGGGAATATGTACTAGAAATTCTACCTTCCTCAACTCTACTTCTAATGGGGTGGATGTTTATACATCCCAAAGGAGTAGAAATTATGAAGTACAAAAAAAAATTGAAACCAAATCATTTATATCCTCGTTGTTGAGTTACTTAATTCCTATATCCAGAGTTAGAGTCTCAGGTTGAAGACAACTAAAATACCTTCACAATAATTGTATGGCTGTGTTCTTTTGCTGTGCTGCCCTAGATTAAGTTAGTTTGCAAATCGCTTTCTAGTGTAATTCTACAATATAACGGTCAAACATATAAGTGGGCCCCTTTCAACAAAAAATTAGACACACACAAAGGTATTGCCATGTTTTATTATTACAATTCGAACATTTTGATGGGTCAATTCATGTCACGTGTACTAGCTCAGAAACATTTATGAAATTCAAACGAATTTGACTTGTTTTAATTAGAGAACGTTTATTTTATTGTAAATATTGTGGTTAACTTTAATGTAACTTTATTACGAGCTTTCCAACCCACTAAAACAAAATTCATGAACGTAACAATCCTCAGAGAATTGCGCTACCCTTCATTACAGGTATCTCAATGCATTTAATCATTGCTTAGCAAATTAATGCAATAAAATACACCGTAAACTACTCTGCACTTATTAGAGTGAGATCACAATAGAAATATTCTTCTAGTGCATGTATATAATAAGGTGAATATGTAACAGCTTTTTTTTTTTAGCACCGCGTCTTAATACACGTTCGCTTGTAAGGCCGAATTCAGAATACGCTGATGTTTCGTGTTAACAAATCACAACACATCAGCTTCAGTGAATACCTGCTCTGATATATCTGATGTATTGTGTCGTTTGAATATGAATTGTTGTCAATGACTTCGTGATTCTGATGAGAGAACACCATTTTGTGTACGATTCGTTTAATCAAATTTCCAAGTGGACAGTACTGAAATGATAAAAGACTATTAGCTGAACTTGATGAAGAGGAGGAGATTATAGCCGCTATTAGTATGCTATTTGCACTGGATCACACGAGAGAGTGGATACACCCCATAATTACTGAGAGGGTTGAATTTATACTGTATGGCCTGAACTTTTGAAAGATTAAGAGTGTTTCAAAATGTACACTAGGATGTAAATAAAGGAATTTTCTAGCCTTCAATATCTAAACAACAAAATTAAATCAAAAAACTCAAGCGCCACGTTCTGATCTTCAACACGTCTGACGAAAATCTGTATGTCCAGATCTTGGACTGATGCGTGTCATAACATGTTAACACGCATTCCAGCGTCACATAATATAATATCACAACAGAACACGTCAGTGTGAATACATCAATATAAATTATTGGAATGATTTTTTTTCTCTCTAAACCGTCATAACACGTGTTGAACACGAAACGTCAGCGTAGTCTGAATTCGGCTTAGCAGTTGTTAAAATTTACATCTACCAACTGTGACAGGAACATAAAAATAGATGTGTGTATGCTTGACTACATGAAACTGGGGTTAGTAACTTTTTGAACAGTCAAATAAGATTATTCTCGAGGCATCCAAACTATATATAGCATTGTAACAACTTACTTCCCGAATCAATTCTTTTTGAAAAGGATCATATAAGTAGACCTTTAAAGGTTTTGAGAAAAGCATAACACATTTTGGTCTTGATTCCTTTCAACAATCTGTGACTATGATTTTTTCAAAAAATTTTCTTGTTTCTAGCAAACAGGGCATTTGGACAAAATTCCTTTCAACATTATGGGATAGAAACAAATTCAAACAATATTCTCGTTTCTAGACGACAGATATTTTGAGCATGATTATTTTTAACACCAAATTGAAAGAACTCATTTCATATAGTACTATAAGTTCTTGACTTACACACGGTCAGTTCGTTTCGAGGGTTTCTACCTAAGTAGAGTGTGTAAATCGATTATTTATTTATTTTACATTTATGTTAGTTTCAAATAATAATTAAAGCTAAAAGTTTCTATTTTTTTGTGTTTTTTTTTAATGCAGCTTTAAGGTGTAAACAAAGGTTAGGGGAAATTTTACTTTCATTATTCTCCCAAAAAAAAATTTCGTTAAACAATTTCCATTTGGTTTTTAAGTTCCATTTATTATATGTAATAAAATATAACGAGATTTACCCAAGTTTAATTTATCTTAAGGACGTTAATTCACTTGAAAATGTTAATTTCTATATTTTGTTTATAAAAGTTGAATTTGATAGATGGCGCTGCTACTCTAAGTCAAAAGTGCCGTAACCGTGCATCTACGCTCAAATCCGTGTAAGTCTATGACTTCTTGTATTTAAGAATAACCAAAATTGGGAGTTTCTTTCAACAAACATCGATTCAGTAAGTTTTTTGTTTTCTGTCATAGATTATACAATTTTAGTGTTCGCAATGGGTATCTATTTTATGAAAATGGGAATGTACCTCACATAAATCCACCGGCCCGGCCCATGCAAAGAAAATGCTCCAGAAGTCTTAGCAAGTACCGATGAAGAAGGACTGATGGGAGAAGGGAGGGAGGCTGATTCATGCAATCATTGTGACCAAAACAGGGTTATTAAACAACTCGGCGGGGAAGAGGGCTTAAAATGGAAGCGTGCTGTTGGTCGGAATAAATTTACGAGAGTTTTGCCAGGCATGGAAACATAACGACCGGTAATTCCTACGAGCAGGAGTTGAGAAGATCCAGAAGTCATAGACGTAGGAACGAGCCAATTTTAAACTAATGAGACTGGATACTGATCTCGTACATTTTGGTTTTACAGTGGCGTAGAGGTCAGAGTTAGAATCCCGTAGCAACGAAATTTGAAAGTGATCAAGTTTCGAACAACCTAATAGTAACATAAAATAAATCCCATTACTGAAGCTCGGATATTTTCAAACTCTGTAAAAACTAAGAAAAATAATCTCCACCTTCAATAGTTGTTTAAACCAACAATTCTTCAAGAGGTGTTTGTGTAGTGCTTATAGGTATAACAAAGTAAAGAACTTATACATGATGGTTTCCAATCTACTCGTATTATATACGAGTATATAGGTCTATTAATATAATAAATTATTCCCCACGCTGGTCCTACTTTCTACCAGAATATCGGGTCACTCACGCTACGTCTATGAAATATGCCGACTACACTGCACTCTACATGCTTGATAGTGAAGCTCTTTGCTGTTTTAAATATTTAAAGAGCTTTAAGCTGTAGTAGGTGGTAAAGAGTTAGCAAGGAGAGAGGGACGGTACGTGGGATAGGTAGGATGGGGGTAGTTTGGGGGAGCTCGGAGTAAAAAAAGAGGGCGTAGTTAAAAAGACCCAGTATGCAAATGAAGAGTTTTTAAACTGTGTGACCACGCAAAATACCGACAAATATAGAGAAGAAATTCACTAGAGGTACTGAGGAAAAATATATAGAGTCTACTCCTAAAAATATTGTATTTGAGATTTATTGTTGTGTGTGTATATTTGCACATGTTGGGTAACTAAACAAAAAAATAGTCTAAGGGTTTAACCCTAATGTTTATATTTTCCACGCCCTCTTTATTTTTGAAATAAAAAGTTGGGGTAAGGTATTGGTGGTCGTGTTTTAAAGCTAATTTATAAATTAAAATAAGGACTCGCCAGCATTTATTCTTCGTTACTGTGGCTGAGGGAAGAGAGGTTGATCACAGATTAAAAGGTTAAGGCTCAAATCAGACGGGGCCTAAAATATACTAGTTTATCAATTTACATGCGAGTTCCCCGACATAGTCAGATGCTCTCATTTCAAGCACTAGGCTTAATCATATGATCTAACTCAGTGGAGCACCCAGGGAAGGGAAAATAGGGAAATTGTTTCCTTTCCCCAAGACCTCAAATTAATTTTCAAAAATTGTCAGAAAAGGACCACTATAAATATCTTCTTGAGGCATCCAATTTTTAAAAAAATCTGGGATAGTATCATTCAAAATATCTTAAGGTGCGTCTAATTTTGAAAAATTTGTCAGATAAGTTAATAAAAAATGCTTTTAGAGGCACATAACTTTCAAAAAATCTTCAGCAAAGGCCATTTCAAATACTTCTAGAGTATCCTTTATAGAAAAAAAGCGGGTTTAGAGTATTTTAAATAGCATTTAGAGATAATTAGGTTTAAAAAAAATCCAGACAAGGAGTACTCCTAAAGGCTTCTAGAATCATATAAATTTTTAAATTTTCAAAAACAAGACCTCTCCAAATAACTCTAGGTGAATCAATTTTTCTTCGACATATTCCTGGAAAGGATCTTTAAACTCCCCTTTGGGTTGGAGGGCAAAATTATTTTTATAGATGACCTGGGTCTAGGGATAAGGTGTCAGACTTCTGTGTGGGAGGTTCAATCCTCGGTCCCGGCACATATTTATCTGATTACCAAACCCTTCCTTCACCTCTGACAAGAGTGTATTAATCACAAATTGTGAATGTGGGGAATGTCAGGCCTCCACCGTGGTTTGAATTCCACGTTAATCTGTAGTCCTTCATGTCATCTCACAATCACACACCATTACACATTAGCATAAGTACGTATAACCCAAACGGGTAGGATACGTGGTGCTAATAGTAGTAGTAATAATAATTAATAATAATATTTGTTTGTATAACCCCCATCCAGCCCTCAACCCTCCCATACAATAGGTCCACCAACACTAAAATTCTTCTTAAGAAAAACACTAAAAGTGTTCCGGTTTGTGAGGAAAATACAATATTTAAAACAACAATTACACAATTTAAAGGTCCCCCAAAAGTTACAAATTGTAGAAAGTACAGTAGAAGCTCTTTAGTCCGGCATTTTACGGTTCGGCACATTCTGCAATCCAGCACCGATTGAAACCACCTGCGTTCGCTTTTTTTCGTTGGATTCGTGCGTTCGTTGGCCTTGACCCTGTACCCGCCAGGTGGGTTTTCAGTTCGTCTGTGTTTCACGCAGTTATACGGGTTGTATAAGACCCTTGTTCCCACGTTTTTAGTTCGCTGAGTGTTTATCGAAACTAACTGTCAGTTCACTGTTCATTTCAGTACAGTGTTTCCTGTTTTTTAACAGGTTACAAATCACGTTCGCACAATGTTCTCGAAGCTCAGTGTGAGTTCTTCAAGTGCTAATAAAACTAATAGCGTGAGCATGTGACTCTCATATACAGCAAAAACTAGAAATAATTAATTGTCTCTAAAAAGGTGAAAACAAAAACTTCATAATGCGTGGTTATTCGACTATTTATGATATAAAAAATCAAAAAGAGGAACTTAAGAAGTTTGCTGCTCAAGCTGTTACAGCAAAGAATACGGAATCAAGACACACATTGAAGCAACCTAAACTTAAAATTATTGATTTGCCTTGTACACTTGGTTTAGTGCGAAACGATGAGGGAAAATCAGTGACTGGGCCTATGATCATAGAAAAAGCAAAACAGTTTCATCGTGATCTTAATATTGAAAGTCTTTGTGTTTTCCGATGGTTGGCTTCAGAAATTAAAAACTTTACACGAAATCCGGAAGCTGGACATGGCTGGAGAGAGCAGATCAGGCGATGAAAATTCCGCTGGAGAATTTAAGGACACTTTTAGCAGCCTTGTCTTACGGTGGGAATCAACCCCTGGTCAAGTTTACAATGCCGATGAAACCGGCCTTTTATGGCATTGTTTGCCAACGTCTACTCTGGCAGATCAGGATGAAAAATCTGCTAAGGGATTTAAGAAAAATAAAGACAGATTGACTGTTTTGTTGTGGCAACCATAGCTGACACCTGTCGTGATTGACAAAAATAAAAAACCTAACTTGCCTGTGCATTATGGTGCGCATAGCAATGCATGAATGACATCAGATTTGTTTAAGGACTGGTTTTTCCATCATTTTGTACCAGAAATAAAGGGAAACTTTAAGAAACGTGGACTGTCATAAGACAGCAGAGCACTTTTATTGTTAGACAACTGTACCGCTCATCCTCCTGTTTCTGATTTGGTTTCGGCAATATTTTTGCAGTTTACCTACCACCAAATGTCACTCTCTTTAATCAGCCAATGGATCAAGGTGTAATTCAAAATGCCAAGTGTTTCTATAGAATATATTTGGTGCAAGGCCTTTTGGACGCTGACTCTGATGTAACAGGCTTACAAAAACAGTTTAATGTTAAAGATTCCATTTTCCCAATTGCCTTAGCTTGGAATCAAGTGAAAGAAGTTACTCTACAGCGGTGCTGGTGCAAACTTTGGCCTAATGATGAAGATGCTGATCAAAATGTGACCGGTGAGGTCAAAATAAGGTGCTAGATTTGGTAGAAGCTGAGCCAAACAACCCTTTAAGAGCTGTACCCCGGGAGAAAGTTATAGTAGACTGGATTGAAATGACAAAAGTGTGCCAGTGGTCGAAGAACTGAGTGACGAACAGATTATACAAAGTGTTGTTAACCCACAAAAGCTCAGGTTCAGGAGGTGGAATCGGATGAAGAAAGAGCTATGGCAGATGAAGCTAAATTTTCATGGAAACAGGCTTCTTATGCATTGCATACATTTATAAAATTTGATGAATCCAACAAAAGTTACAACTCTGCAGAACTCATAAATTTGTTTATAATCCGTACGTAATGACTTTTTGAAGAAGAGATCAGAATCACGGAAGCAACGTGATATTAGAGACTTTTTTTTAAACAATAACGCTCATGTGTATTAATTTTTTTGGGTGCATTGTAGTGATTTTTATTTACATGAATATTCAATTAAATAAATATTCAATGTTTGAATTTAATTTTTGTACTCTATGTTTTTCTTAAAATATATGTTTTAATCGTTTTCATTTTTATCTAGAGTAGATTTTATCTAACTTTGGTATTTCCGTTAAAATATTGACATTCGATAATCCGGCAAAATCGCTAGTTCGGCACGGTCGCGGTCCCAGACGTGCCGGATTAAAGAGCATCTACTTTACTGGGAAAATAGCTTAGATACATTATATCTAAGCTAAGGTCACTTACGTTACCATGAAAAGAATTGAAATAGCACTCAATAGATATTTTATAGCTATAAATTTTCTTCGCCTCCAGTGGTTATGAAACTGTGCCTCCTAATCCCCCTTTTCCTCCACTGAAATTTAATTCTGGACGTCACATTGATTGTTTAATCCCTCACCCCTCGAAGAAAGTTTCTGGCTGTACCACTTATCTAAATTGAAGCTCAGAGGCGGTTCATGGATTGTTGCCAAGGGCAACCTATGCTTACATGGGATTGTACTATTAAAGTTTTCCCTCCCAGTCACTAGTAATTTGACCAACAACACACTCAATAATGTAAGTAAAAGGATCATGGGATGGTTGAATTTAAAGAGTAAGCTTGATACTGAATGAGAGGGAGCAATTTACAGAGAAAGAACACATTTCTGACAGATAGAAAAGTTACTGTATCTATTTTCACAAATTGATACTTCAAGTCTTGTGATATACAGCTAACAAACACTTTTAATGAATAGTATAAATATCTACACGATACCCTAGCTCAGTTGGTAGCGTGTCTGTCTACCAAGTTAAGGTTACCTGTCTCGATTCCCGGCATGGCCGAAAAGTTCATAATTGGTGAAATGTGGTTTACCCTTTCACATGATGAATTAACGGACAGAGGGCTGGAGGTTGTGCCTGTCCTAGTCTTATGTTCGATTATAAGTCATATGAAGCTGCGACAGGTCTAGCAAGACGGTGGCGGAAAATACATGGCTTGAATAAAAAACTGACCCAGACCATAGCCTGGAAACAGTAAGTGATGTAAAATATATAGATATATAGATATATATACCTAAAAAATAACACAACAGTTTAGTAAAATGTTATTAATGTTTATGACAAAAAAAAAGTATTTTCTTAAAGTTCCTTCCAACTATAATTGTATTTTAGAAATATTGTTCGAGCCTCAGATTGGGTATTCCTCAAGAATAATATAAACGAAATTGATGTTCACTGTATTAGGCGCTCCCATGCGCTAATGCAAGGGTATAGAAAGATCATTTTTCTAAGGGGAGTTCATCAAATTCAAGGGCGGATCGGACCCTTGAACCCGCTTTCTAGGCCCTTGGCTAATAGCCCCGTTGTATAGCACTTGAGCGCACGGACTGGGTTGCGAGGAAAATATAGTATTTTATTATTTTTTAATATGACTTTTTTACTTTCTGTTGACACCACAAAGAGAAAATATTGCGATTGTTAAAAAAAAAAAGAACTCGAGATTTTTATAACTGTCCACGTTTCATGGCCCCCTGAAACCAAAGTAAATGATACGGTGCACCGCACTGACTTTCTCCTACATTTATCTTAAAATAGACATTTACTAAAAAAAAACACGTAAGATTTGTGAAACGAAATAGTAGGTATATTCATTGTTGTAGAAACATTACACACAAAAGATTATAAATTAAATAATATACACTATTACGTACTTATTCTATGGCATTAAAAACTAGAAACACTGGTATAGAAAAATTGACAAAAGAGAAACATCTTTGTTCACCAAAGAGCATAATAATCAAATTCATTTTCAAAATGGTGAATTAAAAATTACATACATTTGCTCATGGCTCGGAAACTATTGGTTTTTATAAATATATATTTAAAATAAAAATGTTTATCACTAATATCCTTAAAATGATTTCCCTCCCTCAAATAATTGGGGAAAAATTATGAAAATTGGAAAATTTATCTTATGTAAAGTAGCCTCAAAGTCATTTATATGATCAAACGAGAAGTTCCATCTTGTTTATAATAATAAACAGTGTCTAAATATAAAATGTAATCAAAATCGTTAGAACAAATTTCGAGAAAATCGATTTTTCTCTTTTTGCCCTTCAAGTAAACTACTCTTAAATTTGGGATTAGATATCTAATTATATTATAATTCTAATTGTCTATACCTAGGGCTAAAGCCGAAAACATTTTACCGATTGGGCTAAAACTTGGTATCTGGTATTATCCTATGGTTCCCACGATGTGTTTTTGGAATTAGATATTTAATATTAAAATCAAGGGTAGTTCACTGAAGGGCAAAAAAAAGATTAATAGATTTTCTCGAAATTCAACTCTAACGATTTTGATTAAATTTATATCTCGACACTGTTTATTATTATAAACCAGATGGCAGTTCCTATTTTTTCATCAAAATGAGTTTTACTTTCCAATTTTCATCATTTCTCCACAACTAATTGAGATACCAAATAACTGATCGTTGTAAAGTTGTAGTACTATAAAAGATAAAAATCTTTTATTTGAAATGTATTTTAATAAAACTAATAATTTCTGAGCTATACACAAATATACATACTTTTTAATTCGGTCTTTGAAAATTTATTTGATTCTTATACTCTTTGGTCGAAAAGATGTTTCTCTTTTCTCAATATTTCTGTAAGTGTTCCTAGCTCCTAATGCCATAGAGTAAGTAAAAGTGTATATTATTTATTTTATGATCTTTGTGTAATGTTTCTACAACAATGTATGGACCTATTTTTCGTTTCACATATCTTACGAGTTTTTAGTAAATGTATATTTTAAGATAAAAGCGGGAGACATTCTGTACGTGAACAATACCATTTATTTTGTTTACTTGTTAATAACATTTCAAAACCATTTAAAGAGACTCTTAGCCAGCAATGACTTTTCCAGAGTAGGTAAGCCCTCCTCTATCAATCAGCATTTATTTGCGATCAACTGCGCAAACCAGCTTCAGTGACCGCATAGTCTAACGCACTATTCTCGTGTTAGACTAGACTGCCGAAGAACGGGAGGTAGGGGTTCTAACCCGGGTCGGGTGGGATGAGGCTTTTTTCCCTTAAACAGCTTTCTTTACACTCTCTCTCTCCAACAAATTCAGGCACACTTCCTCTAACTTAAAATGATCCTAATTATATCACATTAGAATAATTGGTACATAGGCGTATTACTCGAACGGGTAGTAAGAGAGGTGCTATATAAAAAGTAGTGAAATATTGTCTTCAAAATAATACGCTAGCATTTTCTAAAATACACTCCCTATGAAATTTGGACTATGTATTACATTTTTCTGTTGAGTTTTTTTTAAGCTGAGAAAGTTTACATTTCGACAAACGTACCTTTTTAACGCCTTCCCTTACTCCATCACTTTTTTTTTTTTTTTGTCATTTCCAAGGTTTCAATATATTCAGCTCTCGAACTGCACGAATGAAAGAACATGGAAGTCCCGATATATACTTTATTTTGTCTAGCACATAGACTAGTGTAAGTCGCGTTGCAAGATAACAACGTCGGACACGTGTCTCCGGAACCTTCCCCTCTGCCCCCTCAACCCTTTCCTTCTTTCTCGTTTCCTCATTTCCACCTTCTCTCTCTTTCTCCATTCTTTCAACCTTCACGTTGGCGTCATCAGATTTGAGAATGGTGTAATCCGATTTCCCCCTCACGTCTCCTTCTATCAAGTTGGTTTCTGTTGCTAAAGTGTCTTCCTCAGTTAAAAACTGCGCGCCCCTCTGACTCCTTGCTCTTTCCCCTATTTCCGGATGTCCTTGGTTAACGTTGTTTGTGTTTTTTTGATTTTTTTTTCTATTGTTTTTAGTTTATTTGTTGCATGAAATCACTCACGCCAGGGCTATTGGATCTATAGCAGTTTTTTTTAACACCGCTTCTTACTACACGTTCAGGCTATACACTTATGTATGACTTACTCTATTGGTTTGGGGGATTAAGAAGGCTATATTTATATTAAGCATACCCACAGTTGCATGAAGGGGTAGTGGAAAACCATTTTGAAAAAACCATCCTCAGTCCACCCGACCCGGATCGAACCCCTATCTTCCCATCTTCGGCAGTCTAGACTAAAACGAGAGTAGCGCGTTAGACTATGAGGCCAGTGAAGCGGGTATTTTATTACTAGTTATTTGAGCTTGACAACTTTTTGCCTTGTTAAAAGTGCACAATTCTGAAGTAAACAAACCCCTAACTTCAGTAGTTGTTAGATAAAATACTCACGCGCAGCTACACTCATTTGTTATGGTTATAAATGGTGTTGTGACTAATCTTACTAATATTATAAATGTGAAAGTTTGTGTGTTTGAAAATGTTTGTTAACATACGCTTCGTCATTCGAACCACACTCATCCTCTCAACATGCCCAAAACAACGTAAGAAACTTCTTTCACATTTCTAGTTAATCTCTTTTTAATTTATTAATAAACGACTATATATAGAACTGAACAATTGTGTCGCTACTCAACCCAACCCACTAAGCTATCCTGACAGATCTGCCAAGGGGTAGGGGCGTGTAATTACATAATGTTATTTGAAAGGTATTGAGAATAGCTATAAAAAGTTACAGCTGCAAATCACATGACTTGACGTGAAAGTAGATCTAATAACTTTTCTAGCTTTTAGATAAATAAGGCTCTTCCTGTGAAATTTGGACGTTCGTTAGTACTTTCTCGATCACTCTATTATTCTGTTTTTAACTAAAAGAAAAAAGTAATCCCCAAAAAAAGATTTAAAAAAATATTTTAATTGATGCGTATGTACTCCAAACACTGTAAGAATAAACAAATATATTAAAAATAGATATTCATACATTTCCTTTAATTTCAATCCCTTGTGTTCTTGTTTAAAACCTCCTCATTTAGTTGTTTATTCAACGAAATATAAAACATAAAATTATAAAACTGAAATATATTACTTTTTTCTTAGCGTTTAGACATATTTTACACCGCGAAATATTCATGTTTTCTAATGAGTACAAGGTTGAGGTTAGCTTTTCCTAGTCAACATTTTAGTCTTTTGTTCGTAATGGTGATGAAGCCGACGCAAGATTCATCCACCCAGAGTGGATGAATAAAAGGGGGAGCTATAAAGCAAAGGTGAGGAGGGAAGGGGGATTCTACTCATGAATTTTCATGGAGCACAAATGAAGTAATCTCCAATTATACATTTAAACAAACCTTTCGTATTTATGATTCGACGTCTACACAGTTTTAATTTAAAATATGTGAAAAACTTGTTTGTCGTTTGGAATTATTAATTTTTAGGTCTTATTTTAGTTTGTTTTTTACTCTTGGATATACAGTAGGCTACTGTAAAATGTGAAGTGTATAATAGTAATAACTTAAAAAATGAGATATTTCGCGTGAAGCCAAGCCATAAAACCTTGTTGGTCTCTACAGCTGTTAAGCTAAACTATAAAATACTCTCCTACTTTCTGGTGCAGTTAAGATACAAACTGTTGTCCTTTTTTTTTTAGTGCGATAGGAAATTTATTTATTTTTATGTCCAAATTAAGATATTTAATCCCGTTTTTTCCGGTAGAATTAATTTATAAAATATTGTTATTTTTCCGGAGAATCGAAGAAAAGGTCGTACGTATCCACAGAGGGGCGGGAAGGGAAGGCAAATAAATTTAGATATCAATTATATTTTCATTATAATTTATTTGAGGTTTTAAATATACGCTTTCTGAACCGACTGATTATATCAGCACACACCTTATAAACTAACATACATCAAGAACAAACACAACACCCGGCCTTCGGCCGTTAAATCATGATTGTGAAAGGGGAAACCCAAATTACACCAATGATTAATTTTTCTGTCATGCCGAGAGTCTAATCCGTGACCTTTAACTCGAAGAAAGATACTCTACCAGCTGAGCTAAGTGTCGCACTATATAAAATATAACAATAATAATATTAACTATATGCAGAGCTAAAATTAAATTTACAAATGTGCTCTAGTGTTCAGAGTTTCTAGCTGCAGCTCCAGAGGACCCGGGTTCTATCCCTGGACCTTCCAGACTTTCTGTGAAGCAATCGGTCTGCAAAGAGGTCAACTCAGCTTCGTGAGGACAAAGACGGAGCGACTTGAATAAAGAACTAGCAGCTCCGGTATAGAAAACTGAAATTAACGTCTAGAAGGTTCATTGTGTTGATAAAATGGCACAGTCTATCCGCGGGTGTTGGCATTATCTTCGCCAACAAGTGGCGGCTGCTTGGTCAGTATAGTTCGATTGCGGGCTTACACCATGGAGTATTTTTAATATATGTATTACTTATATAAAGAGTGAAGACAATCTGGCAAAAAAAATTCTATGGAGAAGCTAGAGCTACAAGGTAAGACGATTGTAACAGACATTTGAGTTTCCCCTTTTTATTAATGTTAGCTACGCTACTGACTTCATATGTGCTAGTTTGATTTAAATTCAGATACACATTGTGAAGCTCTCAACTTAGTGACTTTATTCTCAAATAGTTTGGTATCTATTGTAGGTACATCCGTCACCCATCATCTTGTGAATGTAAAATCAGGAGTTTGAAATAGGAGCCATTTCCTGTCAAATCCGCACATAGGCCCATGGATGGACGTTTAGTCTAGTTGAGACAGCAGTAGATCTATGGGAATCACTGTCTCAGATATCGCGTGATTTTATGAGGTGGATAGAAGCCCGTTGATTGGTGCGTTATGCCTTCATCGGAGGAACCTCCTGGTTGGAATTTTCTAGTTTGTGTGTCTTAGAGCAGAACTCTGGAGAGTTGGTTGAAGACAATTATTTGTAGACAATTATTGTAGAGAGTGTCAGGAAGATGTGGGAGTTAAGCGATGGCGTGCCATGAGTACGACAGAGGTTAAGACAGTGGCAGTTGCCCAAGTGTGATTAATAATCGTGAAGAGTGTCCTAATCACTGGCCATGTGTGTTTTTTTTTATGTGACACCCTTTCAGAGGGATTGCGGACCTATACCGAAGTATAAATTGTGACTGACGCCACCACACTGTATTCTCGCAAGGAATTGTACGGTCGTGTCTTTATTTATTGGTGATTGATACAACGTGTGTCCTCACATCTTAATATCAGAAGCGGAATTTGTAAACATCAACCTAGGCGTAGAACACCAGCTTCACATCCCGGTGATCAGAAAGTCGTGTGAGCCCCTGACAATATCAAAATAAAGATGAGCGTTATTGACTGTTTGGACTATTACATCCTGGATTGTGAATTAAAACCGTTTTATTAACACATCTTAAGAGACAGTGAGACCTGGTGGTCTAGGGGTAAAATGTTAGACTTATGTGCTGAGGGTCCGGGGTTCAATCCTCGGTCCCGGCACATTTATCTGATTGCCAGACCCTTCCTTCACCTCTGTCAAGACTTGTATTAATCACAACTTGTGAATGTGTGGAATGCCAGGCCTCCACCGTGGTTCGAATCCTACGTTAAGCTATAGGTCCTCCAATTCATCTCACAATCACCCTACCATTACACATTAGCGTAAGTGCGTATAATACCGAACCGGTAGTAAGACGTGGTGATAATAATAATAATAATAATAATAATAATAATAATAATAATAATAATAATAATAATAATAATAATAATAATAATAATAATAATAATAGACACTGTATAAAAACCTATGAACAATTATATACGACATTCGTATAAAAATGTATAGTGTTATTTATAAATAAAAAAATTATATCATATTGTGTTTTATTCATGCAAAACAAATCTATCCGACTCTTATTTTCCTGTTCCAACATGTCTGGAATAATCATCGCCATACTGGCGCCAGACGTCACATAGGGGCTGTGACATTCTGATGACGCCACCCGGGGCTTACTTTGAACCGGTTTCAACATGTTGGTAATGATTACCGCCATACGGGCGCCCAATCACACAACACAAATGTTAATGATCTCTGTCTAAAGTCGCTCAAACGGGACAGGGGTTAAGAGTAGATAAAATTATGTTTTATTGTTCCTAGGATTACGCAAGAACAAAGAGGTGGGATTTCAACATTATGATGACGTCATTTAGGGTCAATGACCTCAGGTAGGTGAGGGGGTAAAGAGGATGGGGAGAGAGAAAATAGTACTGGTGCACCTTGTTTGTACTAACGCTAAAAAAATGTAATTTATTTTATATCATTTATATTATTTAGATTCCTCCCCTTAGTTAAAAATAAAAGCCCTCGGCTTTATTCTGGAGGCATTCAAGTTTAATAAATAATTTTGGCTTCCAGTGTTTGGTATTCTGTGGCCTACAAGCCCTCATCACTAATGCTCAAAATTTCCTTCTGAATACGGCTTTGAGCTAAACTGCGAAGATTTGATTATTTTTTCTAGTGAAACTGAGCTATAAGATTTGTTCAATCTCTCTGGGATAACTAAGCTAAAAATAATATTTTATTATTTACAACTACATATCTTACTTCGAACTAATATTATAAATGCGAAAGTTGTGTGTTTGGATGTTTGTTACTCAATCACGCCAAAACTGCTGAACCGATTCGAATGAAACTTTGTACGTTGGTAGAGTATGTCCTGTAATAACATATAGGACTATTCCCGACCTTTGATTTTAAATAATAATAAATATATGATTACAATGTGATTGAAACGATGTTATTTAAGAATTTGTGATTTGATATTTTGTAATTAAAGTAAATAGTAATTAGTGTGACGTAGTTTCATACTAATAAATAATAAATATGTGATTGTATATATGTAGTTTTATTTATTTTTTATTTAATTTATTTATTTATCTTACTAATTATGAAGTTAGAAATTTAAAAAAATAATTAATTTTATATTTGATAACTTAAATAATATATATTTCTTTTATTACGAAATATTTAAAAGTGAAAATTAAAATACGGCAAAATTATTTACAGCTAGAACTGAGAAAAACGCATAGATATTTGGAAAAAATAAAATTTGATTTATGACCAAAACAATTTAGTTAAAAATTAAAAGATGTTATCAATTATTGCGGGTGAAGCCGTGACAGGTAAAAGGTAGTGTGTATATGTATGTATGAATATATATATAAGTATATAATTTTATTTTATTTAAATTGATATTTGTATTTATCTGTAGGCAATGTTTATATATTGCATAAGCAATAACTTGATAAAATTGACTTTAAAATTTTTACCACAAAATATAAAAAAATGACACACAAATTCAAACTTAACGGATGTATGTATACGTTTGTGGCCTTTGAAGTATGAAAAGTTCACTTTTTACACAACCACATTCTACGTTTAAAAAGAGAAGTTTATAACATTAGCTTTCATTTTTTTAACGAACGTATGTCATTCTAACAAACAAAGTTTAAAAAAAAACTTTTTTTTAACAAACATACTAGGGTGGTGTCATAAGCAAGAGATAGGCTACGTACTGGTGGTACCCGTTATCCTAAACATAGAGAAGTGATGGAGAGGGGGTGAGGGTGGGGGTGGGGGTTAGGGAGATGTTTTTCCAACAAGGGTAATGCGGGGTGAGGGGAAGGGGCGATGAGGATGAAGCAACGCAAAAAGAACTTTGTACCGTGTTTTGGTCCAATCTCCGGTTTTGCGTGGATGCGTGTGGCAGATGATGTGGCAAGGAGAGGATGAAAGAGAGAGAGGGAGTGTGACGTAATGGCAGAGAGAAGGAAGTCTCACTTTGTGCCAGTGACAGACACACCGGCAGCAGCTAAATTTCCTGTCAACTCCGTTAGAAATCTTTTTATTTCTCTCGCCACAAAGAGAAAGAAGTCTCAACACTAATCTAATCTCTTTGTGCCACAGTAACAGTGAACCAGGGCACAAAAACCTTCCCCTCCCCCTAATTTCTCGCCTAAACCTCTCTTGCTTTACATCCCCCATCCCCCGCCCCACCCTTACATCACCTCGTGTTGACGAATCAAACAGTTGCCGTGGTTTGAAAGTGGAAAAGACGGTCTGACGTCCTGAAATCCGATTTTTTTTTAATCAGAGGGAAAAATAAATCTTAAATGTGACCGAGAGTTCTGTAAGTTTACACTTATCATGACTTTTGAATTAATGAACGAATTTCAACCAAACTCTGTGCACACATAAGGGTTCGGCCAGACTGACAAGCGTGCGAGCGAGCGCGCAAGCGACTGGGTGGCTAAACTGGCGGCGCGCGAGCGAGCGCGTAATTAGCGGACCCTAGTTAGATTATTATTAGCACCGCGTCTTACTACCCGTTCGGGTTATACGCACTTACGCTAATGTGTAATGGTAGGGTTATTGTGAGATGAAATGAAGGACCTACAGTTTAACGTGGAATCCGAACCACGGTGGCGGCCTGGCATTCTCCACATTCACAAGATGTCTTGTAAGAGGTGAAGGAAGGGTTTGGAAATAAGATAAATCTGTGCCGGGACCGAGGATTGAACCCCGGCTGCCAGCACAGAAGTCTGACACCTTACCCCTAGACCACTAGGTCACCGCCTAGTTAGAGAAGATGTATCTGTCAAACACACTTAGTACATCTCTGCTCCTCGAAAATTCTTACAGAAAATATTGTGTATTTATAAAAAAGAAAAAAGTAGAAGTGCATCCAATTAATAAATTGAGAAATGCGTATGGTACTGTACTGAAGTGTTTTAAAATCAGATTTGCCGCACCAGTGGCGGAATGGTGCGTTGCACTCGATAGCTTTTGACTAGGAGGCAAAGGTTCGAATCTTGGCTCAGTGAACTGAAGGTGATTTTTAAAACTTATTTATTGTTGTGGTTTTTTCATACTCTCTCCAAACTAATGGTGATTCTTATTTGTAAAGGCCTACTTTGATTATAATATTGAAGTATTTTAACATATCGGGTTTATATATATACATTATTTTATTTATGGTCTTACCAATTAAATTAGGCCATTATTATTATTATTATTATTATTATTATTATTATTATTATTATTATTATTATTATTAGCACCGCATCTTACTTCCCTTTTGGGTTATATGCACTTACGCTAATGTGTAATGGTAGGGTGATTGTGAGATGAAATGAAGGACCTACAGTTTAACGTGGAATCCGAACCACGGTGGAGGCCTGGCTTTCCCCACATTCACAAGATTTCTTGCCAGAGGTGAAGGAAGGGTTTGGTAATCAGAAAAATCTGTGCCAGGACCGAGGATTGAACCCCGGCCGCCAGCACAGAAGTCTGACACCTTACCCCTAGACCGCCAGGTCACCGGGCCATTAATAGCAAGTGTGTTAAACCTATCACTGATAGAAAAAAGTCAAATATCATGTCAAAATGAGAAGTTTCCCCAGCACTCAATGAACCAACATACAATAATATTGCCTAGCGCCTGTAAACTAGACTGTACCGGGTCGAGCGCGCGCGCTTGAAAAATAGAACCAGTTCTATCTTTCAAGCGCGCGCGCTCGCTCGCTCGCTCGCTCGCTCGCTCGCTCCAGTGTGGCCACCCCCCATTACAACCAATGTGTTCTATTTTATATTTTAGTCGCTCGCGCGCTCAGTCTGGCCGTACCCTAAGACCTCTTTTCCCGAAAGGGACACCTGCAATTTAATATATTATCTCAAAGTTATCTTTACAGAGACTAACATGCCTACTGTAAATATTTTTTTCACTTTAAATGTGATTTTGCTTTATTATTATTATTATTATTATTATTATTATTATTATTATTATTATTATTATTATTATTATTATTATTTGAAATATTATGTTTAACGTGCACTTTCTGAACCGACTAATTATATCAGCACATGACTTATGAACTAACATAGACCTATAACAGACACAACATCGAGCCCCAGGCCACTAAAAAACTATTGTGAAAGGGGAAACCCACATTTTACCAAGGGTAAATTTTTCGCACTTGTAAAGAACCCGGAATCCTTAATTCATGTTTTTGCTCATATTTCATACTCAAAGAGTAACATACGTCCTTGAGATTAATGTCCCTCTGTCAGGATAGCCTCTCAAAGTCTGGTTTTTGTCGGATAGGAGCGTTTAAAATAGTCAAACTTGTTTTAGCGCCCAGTCTTCCAGTCTTACTAACCGTTCGGGCTATACGCTTAAGTACTAATTACCCTATGGGCTAGGAATTGGGAAGGTTGAATTTAGAGGAAGTTAACCCGCATTTGTGTGAAGGGAGAGTGTAAAACCATATAGGAAAAAACACACTCAGTTCTCCCGACCAAGATTCGAACCTCAATTTTTCCGTTCTGGGCAGTCTAGCTCAACACGAAACTATCGCGTTAGCTAACTGCGCCACCAAGGCGTGTGCTTTTTGTGTTGATGGATTTATTGTATACTAACGTACATAATATGGCGGGTGGACTACTTCATCTCGTCCTAGATAAGAATTACATAAGTCCTACCTCAATGGTCCTTGTCGTCAACTATCAAAACCCTCTTAACACTCTCTAAAGACTCTCCGAAAAACAAGACCACTTTGTCCTAGTTTCACACCTATCTATAGCTTTAAAAATGTGTCATGCTTACTGATGGTTTGCTAAATGTGATTTACTGGTATGTAGCTATACACAAGTCGAGTTGACTTTAAAATATGTGTAAACTTATTGTGGACTGTTCTGAATATCTTGTCTGACTCAAGCTTTCATCATTACAAGGGAACTGTGTCTCTTATGTAACTTACCTTAGTCCCAATGCTACTAGACACTGACAATAATATTGTAATATATATTATATTATATTGAATTAGAGACATAAGCTTTTGAAATGTTTAAATATATTTGGCAAGGCATTTGGGAGCGAGGGGGGATTAATTAACATCCGGTACGCATTTTGGGTACGTAAAGTTCAAACTCTCTACCCTGTCAAAATTTATCCAAAATAAGGCAATTACAAGTGATTATACAACTCTACTAAAATAAGTAGGTCTAAAATGAAGAATAAAAAGCGTAAAATTTACATAGAACAGTTTAAAAATAATGTTTTGGTATTGTAAAAACTATTTCATAAAAATAAAATTTAATCAATTCCAATCAAGCTTGTACATTTTTGGTTTCATCTTTTGTAGGTACTTGATATTTATGGAATCTTTTCGTTGGCCCACATAACGCATGTGATCTTTTCTTCAAACATCTTCGTCACATGATTTTATTTCAAACCAATCAAAATTTATTACAATGTATGTGAACCCCCAAAGAGTGGAGTGAGTCATCAAAGTGGGGATGTAGGGGACGCGAGAAAAGGACTAGTTTCTGCAATTTTTATGTCAGATCATTTTTGTTGGTCAAAATAAATCAAATAATTCTTCAGTAGAAACTTAGTTTAATTTTCTTCACATGATGACCTCAACAACTTTTGAATATTTGTCGAGGATGTCCTAGAATTAAATTATTACTTTTTCTTAATTTATAAAGTTTTTCATCTAATGCTGCTATGATCATGACAGATATTCAACTTACTGTTGATATCACTATGTGAAGAAAATTAAACTCTATATTTCTACTGGAGCAATATTTGATTAATTTTGACCCCAAAAAAAAAACAGGTTTGACAAACATCTCTTTTTTTTTTTTTTTTTTCCACATTTTCATTACACAACCTTAACAGCACGTGGAAAAAAAAAGTTGGTATTTTTCTTTAGTTGATATGTTCGACGAATTATACGTATGACGTAAATCTATTTATAAAACAATGCACACAGAAATGTATTCATTTAAAACCTCAGTCTTCCTTTAATGTCGTTAATTAAGTTTTGTGAACGTAAAATACATTTGAGACTTTTCTATTACGTTTTAATTTTACTAGCCCGTGGGCATTGCCCTTAACCACATTATAAACATTTTAAAATTCTACAAGGTAATTTAGTTTAATTTCGTAGCTTATTATTTCAGGAGAGTTTATGTGGCGTAAAAAAAAAAAATTGAAATATATATATATATATATATATATATATATATATATATTATTATAAAATGTTAACTGTTATGACTGTTGTAGTGTAGTCAATGTAGTACTTTATTTTGATGTTATCCTTAAAAAACAAAGCCGTGTATTTATATTATATCATACATATTATAAATAAAAATTTACTATGGATTTTGAAATAAACTATTTTCTACTTTCCCAACAAACGTACTTTACGAACATTTTGATTATATCAGCACACGACTTATAAACTAAATTAAATCTAAAATAGACCCAACATCATGATTATATATATATATATATATCAGCACATGACTTATAAACTAAATTAGAACAGACATACAACATCCAATCCCCGGATGTTAATTTATCACTGAGAAAGGGGAAACACATGTATCACCAACTATACATTTTTCAACAATGCTGGTAATAGAACCCGTGAACCTTAGATCTATAAAAATAGAACGCTTCCAACTGGGCTATAGTGATAGGTTAATTTAAACAGTATCAGTCCAGTATGTTTTAAAATATATATAGAGTAGTAATAATAACAATAATAATAATCGACTTAAGTGGTGAAGTTAAGGCTGCCGTCTTTCCTTCCACCTAACTATATATATATATATATATATATATATATTATATATATATAGTAGTATTCCAACGTATCAACGTATATTATATGTATATACATACAACACTATGTTTTAAAATAGTATATATATACAGTATATACTTTATATGATTCGATTCAAGAGCTAGGGGTGGGGGAGGAAGTTTATTAGGTGCACCCGCACTAGAGTCGAAAGAGGATGGTAAAGCAAAAGTTATAAATCACATCGGGAAAACTACTTCTAGCGCATCCGGCTGAGATTCGAACCCCGTATTCCTCGGCACAGGTAATCCTATCTATTGTAAGTATGACGCCTTAAACTACTTAACCAACAGTGCAGGTTGCTATAGATCCAAATAAACTCGTAGAAAGTACTGACAAAACATATTTCCAACTATAATTTTGAAATTTTTACTAAGGGAATTCTTTGCAAATAATTGCGAAATAAAATCAGTCCATAATTTTATAATTTCAAATCGACATGTTTTAATTTTAGAGCTAAACAAGAAGGATATTATTATTACTAACCTTTGTAAAGATAATTTTACTTCGGTGTGTCATTTAATTCGTAGAGGGGAGGGGAGTGGAATATGTAGAAGAGAAAAAGAAGTTAATTGAGAACTTAAGCTGCTTCGGGGGAAAATAGAAGGTTGGGTTTAAAAAAAACGTAAAATAGTAATGATGCAGAATCAAACTCTTAAAATTCTTTTAAAAAAACTCATAGCAAAGCTTAGCTTGGATATATTTCCTTTGATAGAAGATATTAAAAAGAAACAACAGTTTTACTGAAACCTTACAAATCAAATAAAAAAAATTCATAGTACAAAAGCCATTAATTGTTATATACCATTGACTTGCAGTGCATATTTTTTTTAAAGAACAATATGAGATAAAAATAACCAGGAAAAATTGGTAAATAAAGCATTTCTCTAGAGTTTAGAGAAGTGATTGGGGGGGGGGGGGGAGAAAATATGGATACATTTATAATTTAGTTGATAAGTATTTTAATACATATATAATTTTTGTTAAATTATTGTTTTTAGAGTAAATTTAGAATCTTATAAGAGTATTTTTACTAACGATGTTGGCTACTTGATGAATTCGGAGCTATTTTTCAAAGAGGGTTGCATCCTAACTTGACTCATCTAAGCACCCTAACCACTATAATATCACGCAAACGTCACTCTATGAAATATAAATAGAGGGAATAAAATGAGCAGCTTACCCTGTTAAGCATCTTGTTTATATGTTGATAAAAATTCCCCTCCTTCTCTGACGAGTATACACACTCACTGTACTATTTACGCCTGGGAAGAATTGACATGCATGTAAAAATCAACTCAATCTTCTTTCCTATTCTACACAGACATATGCTTTAATGGACTTTTTTGTCTACATCCTGACAGGAAGATTCCCCCTGGCCATTTTAGTGACTAAACCAAAAGCTTGAGTTGGCTACGATTTTTTTTTTAAACTTCAAGGTAAAAAAATAAGATTATTTTTTGAACTATTTAAGAATATTTTGTTTTTGTTGCAATGTATATTATATCTTGCAATGTATATTATATCTTTAAAGGTCACCAAATAAAACGTAAATACGTTAATTAACATAGCAAAGACTAACTTGACTTGTGGTGACGTCACAGATAGGCAACATCCAGAAGTACATCATCTGCTAAGGGTTTCCTTAACACATATAATGATTATTGCTTTATTTAAGGGTGTAATTCAGGTAAAAAGATTTTAAAAAACACTTGTCTAGAGCAATGCTTCTTAAACTTTTAAATGTTCTACGGAACCGCCTAAAGACTAGGCCTATAATCAGAAAATTTGAAAATGAAAAAAGTGTTAATATGATTAATGCTTATAATATTTCTCTTTAATGCAATTAAAAAGGCACAAATGTTATTGTAACATTTTATGGGTTATTTATATAGTACTACGTCTTACTATCTGTTTGGTTTATACGCTTATGTATAAATTACGCTTATGGGTTAGGAATGTGTAAGGTTGGATTGTATAGGAAGTGTACCCGCATTTGCGTGGAGAGAGAGAGGGGTGGAATACATTTAGTAAAAACCACCCTCAGTACACCCGATCAAGATTCGAACCTCAATTACCCCGTCATCAGCAGTCTAGTCTATTGAGAGAGTAGCACCTTAGACCATGCGGCCACCGAAGTGGGTTTGACTCTGTTAAAAGTAATCTAAACAAAAAAAAATCAATTCAAATATTTAGGCTAATATACTTTGCACGATATGAATGTAAAAAATTAATTACATTGACATTCAATTCTTAGTCACCAATTAGTAGAGTCTTCAACTCTCAGAAGATCTCGTTATGTTGTTGTTTTAACTTAACAAAGGGCTCAGACGTTTTCTCACACAAATATTATCATGGTTATTAAAATTATTAATCAAAGGTAGTTTACTGATAGCTAATTCGTATAGATTGTGTACCTAATTAAAATATATTATGTGAGAAAGTTGGTACAATTGGGTTGTACTATTTATTTTACTATTTCTTTCGAGTGTCATGAAAGGGCCAAGTTAGCACGAACAAAATATACATTCTGAATTTCATAAAAAGTCCGTTAGTTGAAAACTGTAAGCTCGTGTTTCTTCAGTGGTGTAATTAAAAAATAAAATAAGTATATTTTATTTGTATTTTAGTAGCACGTTTTACTACTCGTTCAAGTTGTACGTACTAATGTACCAATTACATTAATGAGTTAAGGATAAGTAAGTTATAATTTAGATAATGCGTATCTGCATTTGCGGGAAGAGAGAGAAAGAATAGAAAGTGGAAAAACATTTAGGAAAAAACACCCGACTGGGATATAAATCCCGATCTTCCTGTATAGGCAGTCTAGTCTATTGCGAGACCTTGGACCAGGCGTCAATCCCGCAGCAACTTTCAGTTAATTTCGTATAAAACTACATCGTCATTAAAAGTCAATCTTTGAATCTTTTAAACTTGCTAAAATATCAAGTACTTTCAAATAATATTCTAGTGCGTCAACATTACCTTGATCGCTCATAATTGGTAATAAATTTTTTGAAATTTAAATATTTGATATGAAAATGCATGTTTTTCTATTCTAGTTTTATTTTCCTATAAAAGTGGGAACACAAGTATTTGAGCAAAGATTGAATTTAAGATATTATTATTACTATTATTATCTGTACTGTCTTAAGACAGTTCCATTCCTTTTGTCAGTGAACTTACACCGCCAATGCACCCTATCCTTTGCCTCCTTCCTCAGCCTTAAAAATGTTCTTCTTTCCTTTGAGTCAACCAATATTTGAATCCTCCTCCTTCCTAATAAGTTTCATTTTTCCTTAACCTTTCCTTCTATGACGTCGGCAGAGGACAGTTCTTCCTGTGTCTGATCCAGTTTGTTTTGTACTGAAGAATTACATCCAAAATGGTTATCTTCTCATTCACTCTTCTTGGGACTTAATTTGTAACCCTGATTGCCCATCTGATCTTCTCAGCTTCTTAAGCACCGCATTTCAAATATTTCTGGATATTTCTTTTCCAACTTCCTGAAAGTCCAATTTTCTTCTCCATACAGGGTGATTTTCCGAATTTTTCATCAGTTTCTTCCTCAGTTCCAAACTTGAACCTGTTGGTCATCAGTAACCTCGTCTTGTTGAAAGCTTTCTTGGTTATAGCGATCCACGACCAAATTTCCTTGGTACATTAGGTATCCTTTGTCAGCAAACTTTCCAGGTTCTTGAACTGCATTATATTTTCCAACTCCTGGTTTCCAATTTTTATTTTCAACGGCTCTTTATTTTTATTATAACTCATAGAGGCCAAAAACGTAAAATTTGAGTGTAGAAACGATGGCCGATCATGGAAACTTTGATAAGTTCATAAGTCGTTCAGGGATGAAAAAAAAAGTGGCTGACCCCTGCCAGACCATGCGGCCACCAGAGCAGGTAATTTATAATTAAATTAAGAAATATTTATAGATGGCCAAATATTGGCTTTCAGTCAACTTTGGTGGTCGAAAGTGGGCATCTTATAAAATTGAGGGCTTACCAATATTTGCATAGATCTCTACTGTTTGACGTGATCCCGCGTTTGTGACCCCCTCCTCGTCATTGGTTTGGTAGAGGATGTGTAAGGGGGGGGGGGCAGTTTATGGCGTCACAGACCGATAGATGGGTGGGTTTAGAGTATAGGTACGTTGCGTTCACACCAAAGCACGTACGAGCGTGGCTTTCACCCTCGGTTTCCAGTACGTGAGACACAATAAACCAACCCTATTAGTGCTAGGATCACCTCGGTTGGCACTTGTTTGTTACGTAAACTTAGGCGGCTAGGTATGCCACAAGCACGGCTGAGCCAAGGAAAACAAAGCAATCTAGCATTAGCTTGGTTTGCTTCATTCTTTTTAAGTCAAAAAATGACACCTTGACACGGGAATCAAACCCTAGACCTTTGACTTAGTACGCCAATGATCTTACTGATCACTGAGCTATCCAGGAGTAATCCTGTGCCCCACGGTCATTCATCACTCATATTTTAAAGGCAGAGTTTGTGATGGACTTGCGAAAATCGTCGGCTACAAATGTGTGATCAATTAATATCACACCCGCCTCGGTGGCATAGTTGGCTAACGCGCTTGTCGTGTTTAGCTCGACTGCTGAGGACGGGGAGATCGAGGTTCGAATCTCGGTCGGGTTAACTGGGGGTGGTTTTTTCTACATGGTTTTCCACTCTCCATCCACGCAAATGCGGATTCACTTCCTCTAATTCAACCTTCCCAATTCCTAATCCATTGGCGTAATTAATACTTAAAGTGTATAACCCGAACGGGTAGTAAGACGCGGTGCTAAATATTATTATTAATTAAGATCACACCTGCTTCGGTGGTTGCGTGGTCTAAAGCTCTCTCACTGTAGACTAGACTACCGATTATGGGGAAATCAAGCTGGAATTTCATTCAAGTGTACTGATGAGGGGTTTTTCAAAAGGTTTGTCTATTCTCCCTCCATGAAAATGCTAGTAAATTTTCTCTAAGTATAGCCTCCCTAATCCCTAAAACCATTAGCGCAATTAATACATAAACGTATAAACTGAACGGGTAGTAAGACGCAGTGCTAAAAGAATTAAGATTACGAGCCATCAGATAACGTAGCCACCCATGATTCGGGAAGGCTTTATAATGCCAGAAGTACAATAGTACAAATACAATTTAAATAATATGATATTTAGATGCAGCTATAACCGTAATTAACAAATATAGCTGTACTATTTAATCCATTAATTTGTTCTGATGGCAAGATAACCGATATTTTTCTCGTTTTTTCCTTATTCTTTTAGTACTACGTCTACTACCGATTCGGTCAATATTGTATATATATCAGTGGCGTATTCTGAGAGAAATTAATAGGTATGCTGTACTCTAAAAGTTGCAACGGAAATTTGGGGGTCGAGGACCCTCAACCACCGTTGTTCAAGGACGTCAAGGGATTATTTCAAGAGATATATTTGAAGATGTGTTCATATAGAACAGTGGTTCTCGAACATTTATTATTCCCCTTTAACTGTATGCTATATTAGGAAGTTTTGAGCCCCCCCCCCCTCTTCCAATCTCATATTTTTCTTCTTTTATTTACCATAACGATGATTACCATCCCCTCAAAATGTAATAAAAGTAGCTCCATGGTGTCAGCCCGCGTTCAGGCTATACCTACCAAGTGGCTACCAAACTGTTTGGCGAATTAGAGCCAACTCCTGTGGTTAGAGGGTGTCATGTGGTCAGCACAACGATGACTCCAGCCATTAACCTCGGCTTTCTATACCGGAGCCACTACTACTTTATTCGAGTAGCTCCTTTTTATCCACTCTAGGTGAATCTAACCCGTTCCAGACCCACTGCTTCCCAATAATCTGGACGCGCCGGGAATCAAACCCGGACCTCTGGGTCCGTAGCCAGAACCTATGACTACTAAACCACATAGGATGTCCTCAAATTGTAATGATATCTACATGGTTAGAAATTTAAGTTAATATTAATGTCGGGGCTAAGAGTGGTATGGGCCATTTCTGAAGGGCATAAGAGAGACAGACTATTTAATTAGCCTAGTGTAATTAAAAGCACACAGTTAGAATACTCAAAGCAAACAATCATAATAAGAGTAAAATGAAGTGATATATCGATCAAGCGACCATCAGAAACAAACGAGTCTCCCAACTTAGAATGTATGCTCCAGAAGGTATTTAGATCGTAAACTCTGACTAACATAGGGGAGAATGTTTCGGACTATTAATACTATTGCCACGTCATTGATTTATTGCTAAGATATTTACACATATATTTTGCTGTAAGAAGTGGTGCACCCAAGGGGTAGAGGGGCAAACAGGGTATTGACCCCCTTCCCCCTCTTTCCCCAACACCACAAATAATGTTAATAGAAATTTAAATAATATTAAGTATAACTAACATTGAAGATGTGTCGAATGCATATGCTAAATTTTAAGACCAGGTTTCAGACTTAAGTCTAATATTCAAAATGTTTACCATTACAAAAAATTAACAATTGAAAAAACATACAAATAATAACTTCGATACCATTTGTTTTATTTAAATTACTTAATTACTATAAAACTACTCAAAATTATTTATAAAAGCATTTAATATTCATAAATATTCTCGGCCTTCAGGGCTTAGGGGGCTGTGCAACCCCAAACCCGCTCTCTCCATCAAAATGTCATTTTTGCTACAGCCTTGATTGAAGTAAATGGCTTGGTGCGCCACTGATTAGTAAATTTTAAGTAAATATATTTTATTTTACCTTTTCCTTCTAAATAATTTTGAAATGGTAAAATCACACTCCTGACTTTTGGGATTCTTTGATGTATAAGTATATAAAATCACAATGACTAATAAGTCGTTAATGTAAAACAAAAACTAAAAGAACACTATTAAAACTCCACGATCCTTTCTACTAAAGAAAAACAATAATTACCGTCAACAATGGTTAAAGTAGCCTCGTAACCCGCCTTACCCCCATCAGCCCCTTCCCCACTCTATCAGTACTGAAATGCCTAAATTTGAAAGAATGGTTAAATGTGTTTGCCACATACATGATAATACATTTGACTATAACACCTAATCATAAATCAATGTATTTAATTAGTGTATAATTTAAAGCTTTTATGTATAGTAACTATTATTTTACAATTAATTATATATTTATTTTATGTATTTTAACTTAAACTATACTAAATTAGCTTTATATAAACATTGTGATCTTGAATCTGTTTTCAATAGTTGGCACAATGCTTGGCTTGCTTCACAGGAACAGCATGACCTGGGTTGTGAAAACCCGAGCTCATTGGCCGATAACTTATGGGCGAGCGGAAAGGAATATGTTGCCACCCCCTAGACATTGGGCAAGGTCATTAGAGCCTCCCTAGCTTGCCTTGCGTTTTTCAAGTAGCAAGCCCTGGGTTTCCTATTGTGCAAACTAGAATCTTTTGGAAGAAGAATTACTTAAAACACACTATTCTTGAAATATGAACCAATATTAGTTTTAAAATTATAATTCATTACATGTATATTTATAACAATTTAAACTTTAGTGTTCACACAGACAGCTTTGAATTAAACAAAAAAACTTGTCCATATAATTTTGGATATGCGGCGCAAGACTAGCATACCCAGAGAATACGTCACTGATATATATAGTATTGCCCGAATGAGTAGTAGACGTAGTGCTAACGTAAATAGATAAATATATATTTACATAAAATGTACGTTAGTGAGTTAGGGATGAGCAAAGTTGAATTTAAATGACGTGTACCTTCATTTGGTCCTATATCTTAGCTCAGTCGAGAACATATCTGCCTGCTAATATATGTAACCCGGGTTCGATTCCCGACATAGCTAAAAACTGTATAATTGATGAAATGTGGGCTTTCTCCTTTCAAAGTGTTAAATTAACGTCCAAGGGCTGGGTGTTGTGTCTCTACTAGTTAGTTTATAAATCGTGTTCTAATATAATCAGTCGGTTTCAGAAAGTGCCCGTTAAATACCTCAAATAAAAATATAACTAAAAAGTGTCATCTTTGGGTGAAGAGAAAGTTTAAACCCATTTAAGAAAACCACCCTCAATACATATACAGCTGGGATTAGAACCCTGAACTCCCCGTCATCGGCAGTTCAGATTGTTGTGAGAGTGATGAACGTTGGCCATTCGGCCATTGAAGTGGGTCAAAATATCATTAATAATATAGTAAAATGCTATTAGTGTTAGCCTCAAAAAAATTGTGTTTGCATTTTCTAAAAGTTTCTTTCAATCAAAAGCCTTCTGTACCTACTTACTGGAATTTAACTTGCGGTTATGATTACATATCTATAACAGTTTTCTTTGATGATTTACAACGGTTTAGTTAAATCATGTAACCTAAAATTACTGTATTTATGAATGCTTACACCATCAAGATGCCAAACATCTATGATACGCAGTTTTTTTTATACATCTACATTTCACAGTGGTCTCAAGCCTCCACATTTATTTACCCTACATTTTGTCGCTAACCAACTGGAATTAGTATTTTCTATTAACTACATGACAGATATAATTATAAACATAACATCTCTAGTACTTTTCTTCGTCGTTGTTTCCGTTCATTAAATTTGAAACTGTTTTATCTCATCCTTTTCCCTCTTCCGTTTGCCTTTGTGAGTATCATTCCCACATACTGCAGGCCAACATAAAAAATAAAAATGGAATCTCTTGAACGTATTTATATGTCTCCTTTTGAACCTAATCCCTTTCCCTTTAATCCTACTTCAACGCAGACTCCTTTTTCGTTCACTTTCCTTTGCCTTTGTTTTACCTCGTCTTTACATCTCTTTCGCAATATCTCTCTCTCACTCTATATATATATAAAGTTTGAAGCGTATTTTATTACCGGTCTTCGCTTTTATCTCCATCGTCAATTTTTTGTTTTTAAAGTATTCCTTGCTTCTCTTTACGATGTTTGCGTTATTATTTTATAGATAAACCCTGATTTTTATAGGAAGTTACACTTTCGACCACTGACTGAACATTGATTGAAAGTCACTAAAATTTGGCAATATAGAAACATTTCTTATTTGATTTATTGATTATAAAGTTGAGCCAAAATGTTATCAAAAAATTTTCAATACACCTTTCCTTATGGATTACTGTGAAGAAATCCTAAGAAGAGCGGGTGAGAAGAGATCCATTTTGGATGTGATTCTTCTAAGAAAAGCAAACTGGATCGGACACTTCTTCGGGAGGAACTGTCTTCTACATGACGTCATAGAAGGAAAGGTTGAGGGAAAGAGAAGCTCAGAAAGAAGGATTCAAATATAGTATGACTTAAAGGAAAGAAGGTAATTCTGGTAGCTGAAGTAGGAGGTTGAGGACAGGGCACATTGGTGGTCTAAGTTCACTGACAAAAGGAATGGGCCTTTCGTAAGACAGAACACCTAATAATAATAATATGGATTGCTGTATAATTTATCTTTACATTAACAACTAAACCTGGCTATGAATGTAAACACAGTACCATATTTACTTCCCGCCTTTATTGCAACATGAGTTTTCAGCTTTAAAATAACGGCTTCTTGTGAAAATCAGATAGTACCTATTTTCTTATCCTCCCTCGTTCTTGACAACATTTTCTAATTTTCTTTTACTCAGCTATTCATTTCCCTCATTCAGTGAGGTTCATGGACTCCATCGTAGAGAGAGGGGATATTGTAATTACCTTCCCACTAGTTTCTACCTGGGTTTTTCCAGATGACATCCCTCCCCTCTCCCTGAAGGCATTGACCATAGATGACGTTACCAGAATGTTTTAAGCCCCCTTCACTTCGGTGAAGACGTCATCACATGTTGCAACCCTGCCATTTGATATTTTGGCCCATTTGATTATGGTTGGTTAAATTTTATTTCATAGTGAATTGTATTTATTATTTTCTCTTTACTTCTATAACTATTTCCCTCACACCAGTCGTTCATAAATATTTATCAAATATGTGCATAGAAAAATTGCTCCCGAAGAATTGGAACTGAACCCAAGAACTTAGGCTTATTGTGTTTAGAATAACGAATGACATATATTTCTAATAATTATTATAGTACTGATATCTACAATCTTATTTTCACGGGGAAAATTTTATCCGACAGCTAGAAAAACCACTAGATCACATTAAAGTAATCATACATTGAGTTATGTTATCTTTATTGGTCACTTTTGATGGATCAATATCAATAAAAGAACAATACTAACATAGATAAATGTTGTCAAATAAGGCTATAAACTTTTTTAGATTTTCTAAAACACCGTGCCTAGGAAAATTGGATTATATATTTTTAATCAACTGTTATATATTATATAATATATTGTTCAATTACGAGGTTCTCAGTTAATTTTTCCTAAAGAGGATTTAAAACTATAGTTTTACACATATTTCAAAAATATTATGTATACCCCTTTTCCTCCTACGAGTACCTACTTATTTTATTTGTCTCTAAAATGATTTATTTTTATCTTTCATTCCCACTTTCATTTTTCCCTCCCCATAGATTCTTTCTCTCTATCTACATTCTCCATCTTTGTTCTTCGCTGTGTTTCTCTGTGTGCGCACATGCCTTCTAAGGCGCCCTATCCCCCCCACTCGCACCCTAACCCCCCTTGGCAAGGGTTACCTATGTCTGTATGGGAGTAAGATCCCTGAGGACACGCTGTGTTGAGTCTCATTAAAACCACATTTCAAACGCTTCACTTGTCCTGACAGAAACATAATGAAGGTATAGACGCGTTTGAAAAAATAATAAAAATATATACTTGCATATATGAATGTGTTTGTAAAACAATTTGAAAATGGATCGACAGTTTGAGGGGAAGGTTAAATTTAAATATATATGTTTGAAGTTCTCGGGGTAGTGATTATTTTACCTTTTTTAAAAAGCATTCATACAGTGAAATATTCAGAAATATTTTACTTTGGGACTGAATGAATTTACATACCTAATCAAGATAGATAGGAATAAATGTATATGCATGTTTACACTCCACGAATAGTAGCAGTCTCACCTTGATGGACTACACTATGGCCTATCATATAAGCTACGCCATATGGAACTACGCAAGGTAAGCTTGCTACATTATGGGGTAAATGGAGTGTTTATTTGAATCGGTTTGCAAGTTTAATTTCAAATGTGTACAAATTTAAAGTAATTTGGTTGTTTAACCTGTCGATAGTTTGTATGGGATCTATAAATTTAAAACAAGTGATGATTAAATAAAGAACGCTATTAACTTTAAAATAAATAGTGGCAATCATAGTAGATGTTTCCACTTTTTTAACGACAGTAATTGAAAATAACAAATTGGTTTGAAAAATATTGTGTTTAGTACATATTTTTTATAAATTGACATATTAATATATTTTATAAAAGCATAATCTAGCTTTATCTTTTACTACGTATTCCTGGGATTTTATAAAAAAATTACTCGCTTTAAATATGCCACTAAAATTTGTTTAACATCAAACATTTGACAAAATTTCAGTCGGTGGTTTTAGAAATGTGTTGAACCAAACGTTTGAGATCACATTGACACAACCTAATAAACAAGAAATATTAATTATTTTGCATTGCGCAATAATTATTAATAGGAAAATATATTAATTAGTGAAATAGTTTTTCTCATTTAGAAATTATTATTTTACGATTTTATTGTTGTCAAAAAAAATTGTCAAACTGTTTTTACTAGTCTGAGTTTCACTATTATTTAAAGTCGGATACAAAAACCAAACTATAATGTGGCACGTGGCTCAGCTGAACAACTTAAGTTAGGTGGTATCCTTGAGTGAGACTGGTTCTTAAACACGTACAAAGAAAATAGTCAAATTCTCACACTGTCATTCGGGGTAGACCAGAAGAA
This sequence comes from Timema cristinae, assembly GCA_039000515.1. Lineage (NCBI taxonomy): Eukaryota > Metazoa > Arthropoda > Insecta > Phasmatodea > Timematidae > Timema > Timema cristinae. The sequence continues at coordinate 98,824,419 of JBCFYV010011172.1, forward strand.
TGTGGGGGCACGTGCCCCCCTAAAAAATTTTAGTTAGTATTAAAAATAATAATTTAAAAAATTAAACCAACCAAATCTATGTCATAGTCACTACTAGTTATACTGTCACGTAATACCTCACTAGCTAGTTGTTTCGCCTGTCAATCACTGACAATAATTGCTTAAATTTTTAACACATAATTTAATTAAAGAAAAACAAAACAAACGATGTACTTGAATTCATTTATTTTTCAAATTTTATATCACTAATCAGATTTATCTTAAAGATAATTGAGTAATAATTAAATTATTTACTGAAAATGTAAATAAACTTTCATAAATTAGTAGCGTTAGTAAACTTAAACATACAAAATATTGCAGCGTGACATCCCCTTTTACCCTCACTATCGCTCCTCATGAAAATCCTAGATCTTCTCCTGTTCTCATTAAAAAGTTCTCTAAGTTTTGAAGTGACCCGACGTGTTCTTGGTTTCAGGGAGCTGCTGAGCAACGGGAGCTTGTACTTTCCACCTTTCCCGCCAGAGGACTACAACCCCGAATCCACTCGGCGTCGTACCGGTGCAAGGCGTCTAATGCCGCCGGAACTATCGTCAGCAGAGACTGCCGCTTGCGCGCCGGTCAGTACTACAGTCAGTTTGAGTGTGTGTGTTTTTTTTATCGCCACCTCTTACTACCTGTTCAGGTTGTACACATATTTGATAATTACGCTAATGGGTAGGGATGAGAAAGGGGGATTTTAGAGGTAATCTATCCGCCATTGAGTGTAAGAAGAGCGGGAAACCGTCCAGGAAAACCCACCCTCAGTAGAACCAACCGAGATTCAAACCCTGATATCCCCGTCCTGGGTAGTCCAGTCTATTGAAAGACTGGCTATTAGACCTTTCAACCACTGAAGTGGGTGTTATAAAGTGCTAAGTTGGGAGTGTAGTGTACGTGAGTTAAGGCAAGTGTTTTTTGTAATTGTTATAGCAAAACTTTTTTTGGCCAAAATAAATGCAATATTGTTCAAGTAGAAACATATAGTTTAATTTTCTTCACATGGTGATATCAACAGTTGTTGAATATCTGTCATGAGCATAGCGGCATTAAATGACAAACATTTTAAATGAAGATAAAAAGTTGTCATTAAATTCCAGGACACTCTTGACAGATATTCAACAACTTGATATCACCGTGTGGAGAAGATTAAACTCTATATTTGTACTTGAGAAATATTGCATTTATTTTGTCAAAGCATGTTTTGATGTAAAAACTGCAAAAATACTACTCCTAAATCGCCTTCCGTTCCACCCACCTTTAAAGCTTACCTTTTGAATACAATGCTCTCATAGCCCGACCTTCAACTGACAAACTAGAACAGCTAAATCTAACAGCAGCTTACAACACACCTATTGTTTGATTATAGTAGGAATGAACTTTGAGAAAATAACTTTTATTTTTCGGTCTTTAATATTAGTGTTATTTTATAGGTATATATAATATTGCTATCAAAAGGACAGCTACCTGCGTGGATGACCTAACGCGCTAAAGAGTCACTTTCGTATTAGACTATACTGCCAGTGACAGGGAGATCGGGGTTCAAATCCCAGTCGGGTGATCTGCAGGTTGTTTATGCAAGATAGTTTTCAACTCTCCCTCCCAGAAAATGTGGGTACACTTGCAAGGCCATAGTCAAGTTTTTAGGGGGAAATTCAAACCCCCTTCCCCCGAAATTTTATGAACAAAATAGATATGGCTTTATTTGTGGTTCAAACAATATCAAAATTAAGGTAAAAGTACAAATTAGAGGGCTGTGTTACCATAAAAAGCACTACAAAGCCTCCTTTATCATACAGAATTTTTATAGCCTCTGGCAATTGGGGTCTTTGGAACCTTCCTCCACCCTCAAATTATTGGTAGGCTACGGCCATGTACACTTCCTTTATACTCAACCTTCCCAATCCTTAGATCATTAGCGTAACTAATACATGATACATGTGTCTGGCCTCTGCAGGTAGTAAGATGCGGTGCTAAAAAAAAACATTGACATTTACAGATTACATGACTCGGCGTATAAATACGTGAAAGTAGATCTGACAACTTTTCTGCCAAACAAGGTTATTCCTACGAACAATGTGCTGTAATAGAATAGCGTTGAGTGGCGTAGAACACAGATACAGTATATATCTTAAAACAACAACCCGCTCTTGTTGATTGAGTTGTTGTGGGTCACGTGGTTTGTCGCTTACAGACGTGTCGCAGCCGTACCAAGTGCAAGTGCACAACGTGTTCGTGACGCGTGGCAACGTGGCAGTTCTCAGGTGTAACGTACCCAGCTTTGTGAGGGGGTTGGTGGCGGTCACCGGCTGGCAGAGAGACGAACTACCCTTGGGCAGGACCGCCCTACACCCTGGAGGCAGGTAAATCCTCCATGTACACCTAGCTTCATACGAGGGGGGGTGAGATATTCTTGGAGGCAGGTAAGTCCTCCATGTACACCTAGCTTCATACGAGGGGGGGGGCTGAGATATTCTTGGAGGCAGGTAAATCCTCCATGTACACCTAGCTTCATACGAGGGGGGGGGCTGAGATATTCTTGGAGGCAGGTAAATCCTCCATGTACACCTGGCTTCATACGAGGGAGGGGTGAGATATTCTTGGAGGCAGGTAAATCCTCCATGTACACCTGGCTTCATACGAGGGGGGGGGGGGGTGAGTTATTCTTGGAGGCAGGTAAGTCCTCCAAGTACACCTAGCTTCATACGAGGGGGGGGGGGGCTGAGATATTCTTGGAGGCAGGTAAATCCTCCATGTACACCTAGCTTCATACAGGGGGGGGGGGCTGGATATCTTGGAGAGTAATCCTCCATGTCACTAGCTTAACAGGGGGGGTGAGATATTCGTGGAGCAGGTAAATCCTCCATGTACACCTGGCTTCATACGAGGGGGGGGTGAGATATTCTGGAGGCAGGTAAAGTCCTCCATGTACACCTAGCTTCATACAGGGGGGGGGGGGGTGAGATATTCTTGGAGGCAGGCAAGTCATCCATGTACACCTGGCTTCATACGAGGGGGGGGGGGTGAGAATATATTCTTGGAGGCAGGTAAATCCTCCATGTAAACCTGGCTTCATACGAGGGGGGGGGTGAGTTATTCTTGGAGGCAGGTAAGTCCTCCAAGTACACCTAGCTTCATACGAGGGGGGGGGGGGGCTGAGATATTCTTGGAGGCAGGTAAATCCTCCATGTACACCTAGCTTCATACGAGGGGGGGGGGGCTGAGATATTCTTGGAGGCAGGTAAATCCTCCATGTACACCTGGCTTCATACGAGGGGGGGGGGGGGGGTGAGATATTCTTGGAGGCAGGTAAATCCTCCATGTACACCTGGCTTCATACGAGGGGGGGGGTGAGATATTCTTGGAGGCAGGTAAATCCTCCATGTACACCTGGCTTCATACGAGGGGGGGGGGGGTGAGATATTCTTGGAGGCAGGTAAATCCTCCATGTACACCTGGCTTCATACGAGGGGGGGTGAGATATTCTTGGAGGCAGGTAAGTCCTCCATGTACACCTAGCTTCATACGAAGGGGAAGGGGGGTGAGATATTCTTGGAGGCAGGTAAGTCCTCCAAGTACACCTAGCTTCATACGAGGGGGGGGGGCTGAGATATTCTTGGAGGCAGGTAAATCCTCCATGTACACCTAGCTTCATACGAGGGGGGGGGGGGCTGAGATATTCTTGGAGGCAGGTAAATCCTCCATGTACATCTAGCTTCATACGAAGGGGAAGGGGGGGTGAGATATTCTTGGAGGCAGGTAAATCCTCCATGTACACCTAGCTTCATGTGGGGGGTGGGGGTGAGATATTCTTGGAGGCAGGTAAGTCCTCCATGTACGCCTAGCTTCATGTGGGGGGTGGGGGTGAGATATTCTTGGAGGCAGGTAAGTCCTCCATGTACACCTAGTTTCATACGAGGGGGGAGGGGGGGAGATATTCCTGGAGGCAGGTAGACAAAATTTTAAAATAGCCATTTTTAAATTTAAAAAAATTCAAAATTGATTCCACTTTGACTTAGATCAAGTAAAGAATGTGGAAAACCACACTTCAACTAAAATCTCTTATCTGTGCGATATCATGTAGTATTAGTGGGTTTCTAAACGGGATTTTAAACCATGTTCATTGTTTGACGTTTGACCCCCAATCAGGTACCTTCTCGTTGTCCTAGGTTTGCCATGACGAGTTCTGGGTCCCTTCATGTTCGGGATACGGACCCTAGCGACGCCTACGCTCGGTTCTACTGCCAGACCACTCACCGATTAACTGGGGAACGGAGCTTAAGTCTACCGGGACAGATCATCGTCACAGGTAGGCTGACAGCACGTATATTCATACCGGCACCTTTAAGGTGGGGGCGGTAGGAAGGGGGCTGTAAAAGGGCATAAGTTAAGGTTTATATTTTTACAATTTTTATACCAAATAATTTTTGAGGACACTTAAAAATAAAATTGTTCAATATAAACGTTTGATTTAATTTACCATATAAGTTATTCAGTAGTTCTTGAATATTGTTTTCATAATAATTGAAATAATATTTGTTTATATCTGGGGTGTGCAGTCCTGTCGCCAATCACCGTATGTGGTGAATTTGAATCATCCAGCTGTTACAGTAAAATAAACTTTTTCCTGCCGGCGTGTGCTGGTTGTAACTTGATATTTCCTGCCGGCATGCGCTGGTTGTAACTTGATCTTTACTTCCGGCGTGTACTGGTTGTACCTTGATATTTCCTGCCGGCATGTGCTGGTTGTAACTTGATATTTCCTGCCGGCGTGTGCTGGTTGTAACTTGATATTTCCTGCCGGCATGCGCTGGTTGTAACTTGATCTTTACTGCCGGCGTGTACTGGTTGTACCTTGATATTTCCTGCCGGCATGTGCTGGTTGTAACTTGATATTTCCTGCCGGCGTGTGCTGGTTGTAACTTGATATTTCCTGCCGGCATGCGCTGGTTGTAACTTGATCTTTACTGCCGGCGTGTACTGGTTGTACCTTGATATTTCCTGCCGGTATGTGCTGGTTGTACCTTGATCTTTACTGCCGGCGTGTACTGGTTGTACCTTGATATTTCCTGCCGGCATGTGCTGGTTGTACCTTGATCTTTACTGCCGGCGTGTACTGGTTGTACCTTGATATTTCCTGCCGGCATGTGCTGGTTGTACCTTGATCTTTACTGCCGGCGTGTACTGGTTGTACCTTGATATTTCCTGCCGGCATGTGCTGGTTGTACCTTGATCTTTACTGCCGGCGTGTACTGGTTGTACCTTGATATTTCCTGCCGGCATGTGCTGGTTGTAACTTGATATTTCCTGCCGGCGTGTGCTGGTTGTAACTTGATATTTCCTGCCGGCATGCGCTGGTTGTAACTTGATCTTTACTGCCGGCGTGTACTGGTTGTACCTTGATATTTCCTGCCGGCATGCGCTGGTTGTAACTTGATCTTTACTGCCGGCGTGTACTGGTTGTACCTTGATATTTCCTGCCGGCATGTGCTGGTTGTAATTTGATACTTCCTGCTGGCATCTTCTGGTTGTGACTTGAAGTTTCTTGTTGGCGTGTGCTGGTTGTAACTTATATTTACTGCCGGCACGTACTGGTTGTAACTTGATATTTCCTGCCGGCATGTGCTGGTTGTAACTTGATATTTCCTGCGTATCATTGGAATAAGCATTCCACTTAATGAATGAGTCATTGATGCAAAACTGCCACCCAATTCTCTCCTCTCCACACCCTTTCCCAACACTTATTTTATATATCCCTGTCAGAAAAAGGATTTTAAAATTTTGCATTAAATTGTCTTAAATTTTCAATTCGAACAATTTATGTCATTTTTGTCTGAGGCAGTTAGTTAGTTTGTAACTGAGAAGTCAAAGTGTACATTTCTTAAATAAACTCGTTCTAAGAATGTTTATTATTTTAAATGTTCGAATGAGCAACCTAATTTCTCAATTTTTATAAATACAGTCGCTTTTCACTTCTCCCTTACATTGATAAATATGTTGCCCACCATATAAATCGCTGCCTTCTATGTCTAGTATATTTCAGAGCCTTATTTTGATCATAATGTTCACTTTATCTTAGTTGGTAGCATGCCACTTTTAGTTAAGAAGCAGGAGTTTGACACCCAAAACAGCATAAAAATAATAAACACGGTAGAATCTAGCTAATTCGACATTGGTTAATTCGGAAAATAATATAGTTTGAACCAACCATGACTCCCCGTGAAGCTCCTATTTAAATCAATGCTGAAAAATTACATTTAATTCGTATTATAGAAGGAAATATTTATATGATTAGAAGTCTATACAGTACTTTGTTATGTTTTCGAGTAAAGATCTTTATTAAATTACCCAATATACCAAGAATGCCGAATAAAGTTAGTTATTGAAGCAAAGTAAAAGAGAGAAAATACCTACAATGATTGAAAACCTGAGCAGATTCAATGAATCCCAACTAGACATGAAACAAGAATGACAATATTTTTAATACGATTACTGAACTTGAAGATTTTGTTAGTTGCATAGTGATAATAAAATTTAAACAAACCAGAATCATTATTTTTTTCCAACGTAATGACATTTAAGTGAAAAAAACTGTTTTAATTCGGCAAATTTTTGTTTGTTGATTTTTTCCAAGGTTTATATTTTGTGTTTAATTTTTCTTGTTTTTTAATTTAAATACGTAACGTGTGTTTATATGTAGCATATTTTAAGGTTATTGATTAATTCTGTACCTACTGCATAGATACTCATAGAAATGGTTAATTTGAATTTTTGGTGTCTCGAATTTTTTCAGATATTCTTTGAACTTTGAACTTAAACAGTTCTACTCTAACAAATAGGAGTTTCCCTTTTTTTATAACGTAATAACGTAATGTTAGTCTGTAAGTCAAAAGATGACATGATATTTTGTTTCATAAAGTTCACGCTAAGGTGGACTAGTAGGATGGGCGAGTTTAGAGGCAGTGTTTTCACAGTTTTTATAGCAAAACTTTTCTTGGCGCAAATTGATCAAATATTTCTCCAAAATAAACATGTAGTTTAATTTTTTTCACATGGTGGTATCAGTTATTGAATATCTGACAAGGGTCTCCTGGAATTTAATGACAAAAAATTTTAAATAAAGAGAAAAGTTTTGATAAAATTCCAAAATCCTCTTCATTTAAATGTTTCTCATCTGATGCCACTATGCTCATGACATATTTAACAACATTTGATATCACCGTGTGAAGAAAATTAAACTTTATGTTTCTACTGGAGCAATATTTGTCTTTATTTGGTCCAAAAAAGAGTTTTGCTATAAAAACTTAAAAAAATACTGCCCCTTAACTCGCGTGTACTACACTCCCACCTTAAATACCACTTATAGAACAAATATAGTGTTTTAAAGAAAGGGTAACCACTGCAGTAAGCTAATCGCACGTTTATTTATCTTCCCCTTGTTTGACGTGATCCCTTTGTCCACAGAACCGGAAGGTAACAATCCACCGAGAATCGAACACTCAATCCCCAACGTGAACGCTAGAACTGGCAACCCTGCCGACCTTGTGTGCGTGGCACAAGGTAACCCGCCCCCTACCTACAGGTAGGTCCTAGCTTCTATTACCGGATTCATTAGTTTGTGTTTTTTTAATCAGTGGTGGCTCGGGAGTTGATTCCAGGGCAATCCAAACTTGATATTACTGTACTATAATAAACTTTACTCTCCCTAACCATTTAGTTTATTTTGTTCTCTTTAGTATGGCATCTTAATAACCGTTAGGGTTGGTTATATGCCTATATACTAATTACACTAATGTGTTAGGTATTGGGAAGGTTTAACATGGAGTAAGTGCACCCACATTTGCGTGAAGATAGATATATATATATAGTGGAAAACCATATAGGGAAAACCACTCTCAGTGCACCTGACTGGGATAGAACCCCGATTTCTGTATCTTCAGCAGTCTAGTCTATTGTTAGAGTAGCGCCTTAGTCCATGCTACCACCGAAGCGGGTTTACTATTTACATGACGTAGTGGTTTCTCGAGGGTTGTTTCCAAGGCAAACCCAGCAGCTCCCTTGTTTGCCTTAAACTACTAACTCTGAGTGTCAGAAGCGACTTTCAGAGGAAGTAGGCGGCTATTTTTTGCCTAAAGTACCGATCTGTAGTCACAGATCATAACCTTTATGTGTGAATGTGTATGTTGATTGTGACGGGAAAATGGAGTTTGTGGGTGAAGGTTTGTATGTTGGGAGCAGCAGTGTTTGTGTGTAGTAGCTAGATCGAGCCCTCATACACTGTGATGGAAAACACAAGCGCAGTTAGGCCCGATGTGAGTGGTGTAGTGTGTAAGTAAGTTCGAGACGAGCTGAAAGAAAATACATGGAATAATATTAGTCACTAAGCGAAGATGGCGTTGATGAAAGTGAAAGTGTGAATAGAATGATTCTAGTTCATAGTTGTGGGGTCGTGAGAGGATGGGGACCCAGGGATTGGCTATGCTTAGAAGAGGAGTGGTTATTAGGAAGGGGCTGATTGGGAAGGTGTGCAGGTGTATTTCTCATTCGAGTCGAGGCTTCTTGTATCTCCTTGTCTCATGGGGGTCGTATTGGCCGAGTCTTCTAATTATGGCGTTATCCTCTACCTCGCGGGCTCGTTTATAGAACTTGTTTCCTCGCTGCCGGAAGATTTCCTGTAATGTCGCACAGCAGTGGTAATGTGAATGAACTCGTTGCTGGATCGGGTGTTGACACCTAGGATACTCCTAATCACCTTGTTTTGTACTGTTTGCAGTGTACCTAACACTGATTCTGGGGCATATCCCCACGCCTCACATCCGTATAGCAGTATTGGTTGTACTAAACTCTTGTATAGTAGCATCTTTTTGTTGATCCCTAGCACTGGGGTCTTGAGCAGGCCGTAGTTTGCGATGAATGCCCCCATTGCCTTTTTTCTTGTATATTTTACATGCTCCTTCCATGCGAGTCTAGAGTCGATCATCACTCCAAGGTATTTCATAGCGTTCTTGTAGGGGATATCCTCCTCCAATACTACAAACTGAGCCGGTGTTTGGGCTCTCCTCCTAGTAATCAACATGGCTGACGATTTTTCTGCATTTACTTTAATTCTCCATTTTTCCAGCCAACCGCTGAACTCGTCCAGGTATCGTTGCAGACGGCGATGGGCGTATTTCACGTTCTTGTTGGCGGTGTAGAACATTGTATCGTCTGCGAAGAGCCTGGTCTTTATCATCGGGTCGGTGGGGATGTCTGCGACGTACATAGTGTAAAGGAACGGGGAGAGTGCCGACCCCTGTGGCACCCCCGCTCCGACCCTATGCAAGGCAAACCCGGCTTTACGGGACTGTATTATGTAAATTGTTCGCTTTTCCTACTTGCTATCCAATCAGGGGGCACGCAGGGCAATTGTTACCCCGCCCGTCCATCCCCTGAGACTTTAAGGTTGTATAAATATTAGAAGTAGTCTAATCCCACCCAACACTATCGCTCAAACAGTATACCCAGCCAACAAACAGAGAGTTATAGAATATAACTAATAAACCAATTACTAGTGCCATCATCAGGCCACCTGATAACTTTAGGGTTGATAGTTTGGCGGATGCGCAAGCAATCCCAACAGCATTTGCCATTCAAATCATCAAGGTCAAGTGTCTACCCATGAATTTGGATAAATTTGAAACAGTTTTCTTATGTTGTACCTTATTTTAAGGAGATAAGGATTGCCTTAAAATGCTTATTTTGAGGCTTCAATTTAATAAATTTTCGCCGCCCCCCTCCCCCCCCACCCTCCCCCGGAGAAAAATCCTGTGGGCACCCTTGTATCCTTGTATCCAATTGATAAACCACATACACATAGCAGGGTGTAAATGTTTGGCCCAGTTTAATACTAAATGTGAGGAAACTGGTTTACAATAACAGTACTGTCAAGTCTTTCAAACCCTAGAAACAAACCACAAACAGCCACTGGTTTTAACACAAGGGGTGCTGACGGCTTATTCAAAGGGGCACTCGATGGGGAGAGCTACTATAAGAATTGCACCCGAATTATCAAGGAGAGAGGATGAGAAAATAGCATGAGCAGAAGATTAGAACCTTGCCCTTCACGTCCAAAGCAATTAATTATCGTGTGGGACTGACCACCTATAACATGTGATCACTGGGAAGGGGTATTAATTGGCGATCTAATATGTGGGTGAGAAGAATGGCTAAAAGGAAATACACCAACATTAGCGCTGAATAAGGATGAGAAAATTCCGTTTTAAAAACCATCCCTACACTGCTTCAAGTCGTAATTTGAAGCCAGAGCTGTTTCATCATTTATGACCAAGGGCAATGCAAGTCTGACGTCTCGCACTACTAGACCACTGATGTGGCTATTGTAATATTATCATATTTTTTAAGAAACGGTACAAGTTTGAAACTATCATTCGATCTCGAATATTTTTATTATTATTATTATTATTTTATTATTATTATTTATTATTATTATTAATATTATTAACACCGCGTCTTACTACCCATTCGGGTTATACGCACTTACGCTATTGTGTAATGGTAGGGTGATTGTGAGATGAAATGAAGGACCTACAGTTTAACGTGGAATCCGAACCACGGTGGAGGCTTGGCATTCCCCACATTCACAAGATGTCTTGTCAGAGATGAAGGAAGGGTTTGGTAATCAGATAAATCTGTGCCGGGACCGAGGATTGAACCCCGGCCGCCAGCACAGAAGTCTGACACCTTACCCCTAGACCGCCAGGTCACCCTCGAATATTTCCTTATTATTATTATTAGCACCGCGTCTTACTACCCGTTCGGGTTATACGCACTTACGCTAATGTGTAATGGTAGAGTGATTGTGAGATGAAATGAAGGACCAACAGTTTAACGTGGAATCCGAACCACGGTGGAGGCCTGGCATTCCCCACATTCACAAGATGTTTTGTCAGAGGTGAAGGATGGGTTTGGTAATCAGATAAATCTGTGCCAGGACCTAGGATTGAACCCGGCCGCCAGCACAGAAGTCTGACACCTTACCCCTAGACCGCCAGGTCACCCTCGAATATTTCCTTTATTATTATTATTATTATTATTATTATTATTATTATTATTATTATTATTTATTATTATTATTATTATTAGCACCGCGTCTTACTACCCGTTCGGGTTATACTCACATAAGCTAATGTGTAATGGTAGAGTGATTGTGAGATGAAATGAAGGACCTACAGTTTAACGTGGAATCCGAACCACGGTGGAGGCCTGGCATTCCCCACATTCACAAGATGTCTTGTCAGAGGTGAAGGATGGGTTTGGTAATCAGATAAATATGTGCCAGGACCTAGGATTGAACCCCGGCCGCCAGCACAGAAGTCTGACACCTTACCCCTAGACCGCCAGGTCACCCTCGAATATTTCCTTATTATTATTATTATTAGCACCGCGTCTTACTACCCGTTCGGGTTGTACGCACTTACGCTAATGTGTAATGGTAGGGTGATTGTGAGATGAAATGAAGGACCTACAGTTTAACGTGGAATCCGAACCACGGTGGCGGCCTGGATTCCCCACATTCTATTTCATTATTGATAAACTGAATAGTCATCCATAGATATTATATTTTTTTATTGGCGCTTCTTAATATACGTTCGGGTTATAAGCATTTGTACTAATTACAATAATTTGTTGGATATGAGGAAGGTTGGATTTAAAGAAAATTTACCCGCATTTGTCTGGGAGGAGATTAGAAAACAATTTAAGAAAAACCACCCTCATTACACCTGATCGAAATTTGAACCCCGATCTCACCGTCATTGGTAGCCCAACCTATTGCGATAGTGATGCCTTAGGGCTTAGACCATTCGACACCAAAACGGATATTTCTCAAAATAAGTGTTCAAAATTAAATATTGAGATGGATGCAAACATACATAGAATGTTCGAATAAATAAAGCCTCTATCTTTGAAAGAAAAATAGGGGGTTAAAAATAATCCAGAAAAAGTAGTAACCCCAATACTGGGAAAGCGATTTAAGACATTGAATCTCAGAGCGTTACATCCATTTGAATCCAAGGCGTGATAGATGTTGGGTTTTTCCTAAAGGCCCCCGATATGTAGATCTTTTCGAGGAAAATGAATTGACTGGATTCAATCTCTAGTCGTATTGGTCGAGAAAAAAGAAAAATGGGGAGTGCTTTTCTCAATCGTCTACCAACGGAAACACTTAAAGAAGTTTTTACTTGGGCGTTGTATCTTACTACTCGTCCGGGTTATCCGCGTATTTATGGGTATACCCTAATGAATTGGGGAGAGGGGGTAGACTTAATAAGAAATATACCCACGTTGGTGGCCACATGATCTAAGGCGTAACTCTCGCAATATACTGGACTTCCGATGACGGGGAGATCAGGATTTAAAACCCCAGTCGGTTGTACTGAGGGTGTTTTTTTTTATAAATGAATTTCCCACTCTCCCTTTACAAAAATGCAAGTACATTTCTTCTAAATCAAACCTTACTTATATCTAACACATTACCTCGATTTATACATGGGCATATAACCCGAAAGAGTGGTAAACGCGGTTCTAAAAATCTAATTTAGGAAAAAATTAATAAATATTTTTACATTTTGATATCCGCCTCGGTGGCGTAGTTGGCTAACGCACTTGTCGTGTTTAGCTCAGCTGTTGAGGACGGGGAGATCGAGGTTCGAATCTCGGTCGAGTGAACTGGAGGTGATTTTTCCTAAATGGTTTTCCACTTTCCCTCCACGCAAATGCGGGTTCACTTCCTCTAATTCAACCTTCCCAATTCCTAATCCTTTTTACGTAATTAGTATTTAAAGCGTATAACACGAACGGGTAGTAAGACGCGGTGCTAATTAATAATAATAATAATAATAATACATTTTGATGGCCGTTAAACGCTTGGCACGTTGCCCTTGAAAGTGACCCGTTTTGGCCAAGAGTTAAATACATCGGTGACTAGTTTTGATCCCAGTGACGTTTTATTTATATTTGTTAACATATCTCTAGTGTATTAATAAAAGTGTAAGCAACTTTATTTGTTGGTAAATAATTTAAACGGTAGGCCTATTTAAAAAAGCTCAATGCTAGTGCAACACCTGCAGTTACCAAGACATTTTGGGGTACCTGAAGGTGGTACCTGGAGATGGTGGGTAGCGTGGAGTTGGTACAAGGGGGGTGTATGCTAGAGTGACACCTGCAGTTACCTAATTAAGTTTTAATATTTCATCATTATTTACCTCCCTTTGTGACACCTGCAGGTGGTACCGGGAGATGGCTGGAAGCGGGCAGGTGGTACAAGGGGGCTATGCTAGTGTGACACCTGCAGTTATCTAATAAAGTTTTAATATTTCAATATTATTTCCCTCGCCTTGTGACACCTGCAGGTGGTACCGGGAGATAGCGGGCAGCATGCAGGAGGTACGGGGAGGCTCAGTGCTGGTCCGTCCCTTGCAGTCCGTCCTTCAATTCCCACGGGTGTTACCAGAGGACGCCGCCCGCTACGTGTGTGTCGTGAGCAGCCTTCTAGGGGAGGACCGACGCGAGGTGACGCTCACCGTCTCCACCGCCCTGGCCGTCCATCTGAGACCCCAGCAACAGGTGGTAGGTAGCGCGCACCCTTGGTTCAAACATGGATACAGTACGCATGGGACTCACATTATCTTCACTTTGCTCGATCTTACACTACGGCCCACTTCGGTGGCCGAATGATCTAGGGCATTAGTATCGCAAAGAACTGAACTGCTGATAACGGGGAGATCCGGGTTTGAACTCGAGTCGGGTGGACTGAGGATGTTTTTTCCTAAATAGTTCTCCTGTTTCTCATCTCAAATATCTGTACACTTCCTTTGAATTCAATCTTTTTCATCCTTAACACATTAGCTTAATTAGTACATAAGCGTGGTGCTTGAAAACTAAACCTAGGCAGGGCTGACGAACTTATGTCACGCGTACCCGAAGGGTAGGTCTAGGTAGGAGTCGTCTTGAATCTAGTACTAGGGCCGTACTTGAGGCGTACTAAGTCTGATTATGAAACTGGTCCATTCTTGTCTAGGTAGGAGTCGTCTTGAATCTAGTACTAGGGCCGTACTTGAGGCGTACTAAGTTGATTATGAAACTGGTCCATTCTTGTCTAGGTAGGTGTAGTCTTGTATTTAGTACCAGGGCCGTACTTGAGGCGTACTCAGTCTGACTGTGAAACTGGTCCATTCTTGTCTAGATAGGTGTAGTCTTGTATTTAGTACTAGCGCCGCACTTGTGGCGTACTCGGTCTGACCATGAAACTGATCCACGTGTTTTCTCTCACCCCCAAAAGGTGGACGCTGGTGCGGCCACGACGTTCAACTGCTCTGTGGTAGGTGGTGGCGTGACAGGCACCCACCTCGCCTGGCTCAAGAATGGCCGCCCCTTGACGGAGGGTGCTAGGGTGAGCGTCCTGGCAGGAGGGGAGGTGCTCCTAGTGAGGGCCGTCAGGAAGGAGGACAGAGGGATGTACCAGTGTTTTGCACGCAGCGGGGAGGAGAGCGCTCAGAGCAGTGGAGAGCTGACACTAGGAGGTGAGTGACGTCACACAGTCATGCAAGGAGGTAGATACTGCGGATGAGTGACGTCATACAGTCCTGCAAGGGGGGGGGGGGATAAGATCCTGAAGAGTGACGTCATACAGCCGTGTAATGAGGTGAGACACTTCTGAATATTGACGCTATACAGGCCTGTAAGGAGGAAAGATACTCCTGGTGAGTGACATCATGCAACCCTACAAAGTGTAGAGATTCCAGGGTGAGTGACGTCATGCAATCCTACTAAGAATAGAGATTCTCAGGGTAAGTGACTCTTACAATCTTACAAAGTTTAAAGATTCTCGGGCTGAGTGAATGAAGTCATACAATCCTACTAAGAGTAGAGATTCTCAGGTTGAGTGAGGCCATACAATCCTGGGAGGTCCTCCTAGCTAGGGCCATTAGGAAGGAGGAAAGAGGAATACACAAGTGTTTTGAGGAAATGTGTGCACACTTCCTTTAAAATTCCACCTTCCTCATCTTCCCACATTAGTGTAAATATAAGGATATACTGGATGGGTGTTAATACGGAACGTAGCTGAATGAGTGAACCTCCTGTTCCCAGCCGTGGCCCCAGAGTTACAGTCGACGTTTATCGAGCAGACGTTGCAGCCGGGCCCACCGGTATCACTCCGTTGTGCCGCCTCCGGCAACCCACCCCCACGTTTCACCTGGCTGTTGGATGGCGTCGTGGTCCACCCCCCAGAGTACGTGTTGGGCAGCTTCCTCGACTCGGCTGGAGATGTTGTCAGTCACCTCAACATCTCGTCCGCGAGGGTCCCTCATGGGGGGCTGTACACGTGCATCGCCAGGAACATGCTGGGCGCTGTGCAGCACTCCGCTACGCTCAACATATACGGTGAGACGAGAGGATAGCGTGGTGAACTGTTTGGAAACAGGCTTACTCTATAGGGTATTGTTTGAGTGCTAGTACAGTGTTAGCTCACCTCACACTCTGACGTCATTTCTTGGCCTGGTTGAGGTAACCAGACCAAGAAATACATTCAGCTCTTGAATTACACCCTCAGCCTGGTTTTGGAATCTCAACCTCAATTTCGTTCTTTCATCTCATCCTTAGCCTAGATCTTAGATCCCACTCTCATCCTCATTCTTTAATCTCGTTCTTAACTTCGTTTTTCCATCTCATCATTAGCCTCGTTCTGAATCCCCCCTTCAACTTCATTCTTTCATCCCATCCTCGGCTTCTTTCTTATAACCTATCCTCAACTTCATTCTTATATCCCATTCTAAGCTTCATTCTTCCATTCCATTCCTAGCCTCGTTCTTAAATCCTCCCTTCAGCTTCGTCGCATCCCTTCCTCAGCCTCGTTATTATATACCACCATCAGCTTAGTTCTTGTATCCCACCTTCAACATCCATCCAACACACCACTCATATGAACAAGAGACCTGTCAGATGGGCAAGTAGTAGCATCTGTCCCCGCAGGTCCTCCGTCAGCACGACTCCCTCAGAACCTGACGGTGGTGGCCGGTACTGACGTGTTCCTCCGCTGTCCCGTGGCTGGGTTCCCCATCTCGAGCGTCACGTGGCAGAGGGCCGGAGACATCCTCCCCTCTCACTTGCGGCAGAGGGTGTTCCCTAATGGTACCCTACTCGTCAGACAGGTTGACTGTTCCTCCGACAGAGGGGAGTACCTGTGCTCCGCCACCAATCAGCAGGGACAGTCAGCGCAGGGAAGGATCTACTTAGACGTCATGAGTAAGATTATTATTTTTACTACCAAGGAATCTTAGGCGTACTTTCTATTGAATTAATCTAGAAACAACAGACTTATTACTCCTAAAACCCCATCTTTACGGAATAGGAGACGAGGATGTAAAAGTTATCCGATAGAACCACCGAATATGATCAAATATGAACAAGTAGCTTGCGTGGTCTCGTTAGATGCAAAGCAAATG
Source organism: Timema cristinae (assembly GCA_039000515.1). NCBI lineage: Eukaryota > Metazoa > Arthropoda > Insecta > Phasmatodea > Timematidae > Timema > Timema cristinae. The sequence goes on from JBCFYV010011172.1 coordinate 98,840,957, forward strand.
GGCACCTTAAAAGTAAGAAAACAAGCAACTGAGAAAAGGAGGTAACTCGTTAACTTAACTTTATAACAAGTGTATTAAAGTTGTAAGTATATAAGGGTTTTAACTAATTTTCAGGTGTAAGCAGAAACATTTTAAAACATATAGCCTAATTACATTCAGCTGTAAAACTGTAAAATAAGTCACGAAAAAGTGACCTCACTTTATGTCTTGTAATTCTGTTACCATCACACGGCTTAAAGAAAGATCACAGACCTATAAAAACACTAATAATAACTAGAAAATGTTTATATCATCATCATCAGAAATTTCACATAAAATGTTCCTATATATTAGGGATACCAGCGTAAATCAAACATTTCCAACCCAAATATTAGATGAAGGAAATGTTTACTGACTAATCGATGCTTAACTAACTTAGCTTATACTAGACCACCAAACTAAAAAAAACTATCTTAGATGGTGCAAATATTTCTTTAATTTAATTTATATATCAATTTTGAAATGTAGTTAAGGAAAAGAAGCATAGACAATCTAGTTCCCAGAAGCCTATTTCTTTCCTGGGTGATGGTTGCCCCGACTTCCAAGAACAAGCGTTCGCTTGGTACAGACATGGCGACGATGGGGAGGTATAGCATTGCAATCTTTGCAAGTGTTGGAAAAGAGACTTATATCCTCCCAGATTTCAATGGCGTCTCTTTTTATTGGTGGGACAGGAGATGATAAATACATTTTAACCTCTGTTTCACTGATGGTTCCTGTATTTGTTGAAGATGATTTATTTTTCATATTTTGTGTGTCAACTGTTTATGGTATTTCCAAATATAAATTTCAAATTATTTTAAAAAATCAGTTTTATTGAATTTTAACAATAAAAAATATAGCCATGTCCGTCCTGAAAGGACATGAGTTAGAATCTTGTATAAATTGGTTCAGTAGTTTTTAAGTTTATCGTAAACATACAAACAAACAAACGCGCAAACAAACCTCTTTATAAGTGAGAGATAAAAAATGACGAAAACTGTTACTTATACTTACTTATCACCGCGCTTTACTGCCCGTTCGGGTTATACGCTCAAGTACTAATACGCTAATGGGCTAGGAATCTGGAAGGTATAATATAGATGAAGTGAACCAGCATTTGCGTGGAGGGTAAGTGGAAAAATATTTAGGAAAGCAATCCCCAGTTCAGCCGAGTGAGAATAGAACCTCAATATCCCCGTATTTGGCAGTCTAGCTCAACACAAAACTAGCGCGTTAGCTAACTATGCCACCGAGGTCGGTCACGAAAATTGTTGCGATGTTATCAGGAGAGAGAATGCATGGGAAGAAATCAGTAAACACTTATAAAATAGCACAAGCAAGTTTACTGTAGTTGTTGTATTCATTTGAATCTTACAGATACAGTTCATATAGAAGCAATTATTTATATTTTATTACACTGTCATGTATCGAACATTTGGGTTATTATTTATATCAGAACTACCGCATTTCGGCTATCTTCTCCGCATACAATTGAGTTTAAATAACGCGCTTTGATTCTATTCGACTAGATGTGAACTGTATTTTACATAGTTATATATCTTTATTGATAGTCTTTAAAGAATGTTTTAAATATTGATTTATTGCAGAGCCGCCAGAAATAGCACCCTTTCAATTCCCGAGCAACCTCCAGGAAGGTATGAGGGCCCCAGGTATCATGCAGCATCATATCCGGGGACTTTCCTATCAGCATCACTTGGCGCAAAGACGCGGGGCCACTGCCTCAAGACGCTGACGTTCACGAGCAGCAGCACCAGTTCGTCAGCAACCTCCTGTTCGGCAATCTGGCCGCCAGGCACTCCGGTCATTACACCTGCATCGCTAGCAATGCCGCGGCTGTGGCAAACTTCACTGCTAGGCTCGTTGTCAGGGGTGAGTTGTGTGACCAACTACAGCACCAGGCTCGTCGTCAGGGGTGAGTTGTGTGACCAACTCCAGCACCAGGCTCGTTGTCAGGGGTGAGTTGTGTGACCAACTACAGCACCAGGCTCGTTGTCAGGGGTGAGTTGTGTGACCAACTACAGCATCAGGCTCGTCGTCAGGGGTGAGTTGTGTGACCAACTACAGCATCAGGCTCGTCGTCAGGGGTGAGTTGTGTGACCAACTACAGCATCAGGCTCGTTGTCAGGGGTGAGTTGTGTGACCAAACTACAGCATCAGGCTCATCGTCAGGGGTGAGTTGTGTGACCAACTACAGCATCAGGCTCGTCGTCAGGGGTGAGTTGTGTGACCAACTACAGCATCAGGCTCGTCGTCAGGGGTGAGTTGTGTGACCAACTACAGCATCAGGCTCGTCGTCAGGGGTGAGTTGTGTGGCCAACTACAGCACCAACTTCATTGTCAGGGGTGAGTTGTGTGGTCAACTACAGCATCAGGCTCGTCGTCAGGGGTGAGTTGTGTGGCCAACTAAAGCACCAACTTCATTGTCAGGGGTGAGTTGTGTGGTCAACTACAGCATCAGGCTCGTTGTCAGGGGTGAGTTGTGTGGTCAACTACAGCACCAGCTTCATTGTCATGGGTGAGTTGTGTGGCTAACTACAGCACCAGCTTCATTGTCAGGGGTGAGTTGTGGGGCCAACTACAGCATCAGGCTCGTCGTCAGGGGTGAGTTGTGTGGCCAACTACAGCACCAACTTCATTGTCAGGGGTGAGTTGTGTGGCCAACTACAGCACCAACTTCATTGTCAGGGGTGAGTTGTGTGACCAACTACAGCACCAGGCTCGTCGTCAGGGGTGAGTTGTGTGACCAACTACAGCATCAGGCTCGTCATCAGGGGTGAGTTGTGTGACTAACTACAGCATCAGGCTCGTCATCAGGGGTGAGTTGTGTGACTAACTACAGCATCAGGCTCGTCATCAGGGGTGAGTTGTGTGACTAACTACAGCACCAGCTTCATTGTCAGGGGTGGGTTGTGTGGCCAACTACAGCACCAGCTTCATTGTCAGGGGTGAGTTGTGTGACCAACTACAGCACCAGGCTCGTTGTCAGGGGTGAGTTGTGTGACCAACTACAGCATCTGGGTCGTCGTCAGGGGTGAGTTGTGTGACCAACTACAGCATCAGGCTCGTTGTCAGGGGTGAGTTGTGTGGTCAACTACAGCACCAGCTTCATTGTCAGGGGTGAGTTGTGGGGCCAACTACAGCATCAGGCTCGTCGTCAGGGGTGAGTTGTGTGGCCAACTACAGCACCAACTTCATTGTCAGGGGTGAGTTGTGTGGTCAACTACAGCACCAGCTTCATTGTATGGGGTGAATTGTGTGGCCAACTACAGCATCAGGGTCGTTGTCAGGGGTGAGTTGTGTGGTCAACTACAGCACCAGCTTCATTGTCAGGGGTGAGTTGTGGGGCCAACTACAGCATCAGGCTCGTCGTCAGGGTGAGTATGTGTGGCCAACTACAGCACCAACTTCATTGTCAGGGGGAGTTGTGGGTCAACTACAGCACCAGCTTAATTGTATGGGGTGAATTGTGTGGCCAACTACAGCATCAGGCTCGTTGTCAGGGGTGAGTTGTGTGGTCAACTACAGCACCAGCTTCATTGTCAGGGGTGAGTTGTGTGGCTAACTACAGCACCAGCTTCATTGTCAGGGGTGAGTTGTGGGGCCAACTACAGCATCAGGCTCGTCGTCAGGGGTGAGTTGTGTGGCCAACTACAGCACTACTTCATGTCAGGGGTGAGTTGTGTGGCCAACTACAGCACCAACTTCATTGTCAGGGGTGAGTTGTGTGACCAACTACAGCACCAGGCTCGTCGTCAGGGGTGAGTTGTGTGACCAACTACAGCATCAGGCTCGTCATCAGGGGTGAGTTGTGTGACTAACTATAGCATCAGGCTCGTCGTCAGGGGTGAGTTGTGTGGCCAACTACAGCACCAACTTCATTGTCAGGGGTTAGTTGTGTGGTCAACTACAGCATCAGGCTCGTCGTCAGGGTTGAGTTGTGTGACCAACTACAGCATCAGGCTCGTCGTCAGGGGTGAGTTGTGTGGCCAACTACAGCACCAACTTCATTGTCAGGGGTGAGTTGTGGGGCCATTTACGGCACCAACTTCATTGTCAGGGGTGAGTTGTGTGGTCAACTACAGCACCAGCTTCATTGTATGGGGTGAGTTGTGGGGCCAACTACAGCATCAGGCTCGTTGTCAGAGGTGAGTTGTGTGGTCAACTACAGCACCAGCTTCATTGTCAGGGGTGAGTTTGTGTGGCTAACTACAGCACCACTTCATTGTCAGGGGTGAGTTGTGTGGCAACTACAGCACCAGCTTCATTGTCAGGGGTGAATTGTGTGGCCAACTACAGCACAAGCTCTTGTCAGGGGTGAGTTGTGTGGTCAACTACAGCACCAACTCGTTGTCAGGGGTGAGTTGTGTGGCTAACTACAGCACCAACTTCATTGTCAGGGGTGAGTTGTGTGGCCAACTACAGCATCAGCTCATTGTCAGGGTGTGAGTTGTTTGGCCAACTACAGCACCAACTTCATTGTCAGGGGTGATTGTGTGCCAACTACAGCACCAACTTCATTGTCAGGGTGAGTTGTGTGGCTAACTACAGCACCAGCTTCATTGTCAGGGGTGATTGTGTGGCCAACTACAGCACCAACTTCATTGTCAGGGGTGAGTTGTGTGGCTAACTACAGCACCACTTCATTGTCAGGGGTGAATTGTGTGGCCAACTACAGCACCAACTTCATTGTCAGGGGTGAGTTGTGTGGCAACTACAGCACCACTTCATTGTCAGGGGTGAAGTTGTGTGGCAACTACAGCACCACTTCATTGTCAGGGGTGAGTTGTGTGGCTAACTACAGCACAGCTTCATTGTCAGGGGTGATTGTGTGGCTAACTACAGCACCAGACTTCATTGTCAGGGGTGAGTTGTGTGACCAACTACAGCACCAGCTCTTGTCAGGGTGAATTGTGTGGCCAACTACAGCACCAACTTCATATGTCAGGGGTGAATTGTGTGGCCAACTACAGCACCAACTTCATTGTCAGGGGTGAAGTTGTGTGACCAACTACAGCACCACTTCATTGTCAGGGTAATTGTGTGGCAACTACAGCACCAACTTCATTGTCAGGGGTGAGTTGTGTGGTCAACTACAGCACCAGCTTCATTGTCAGGGGTGAGTTGTGTGGCTAATACAGCACCAGCTTCATTGTCAGGGGTGAGTTGTGTGGCTAACTACAGCACCAACTTCATTGTCAGGAGTGAGTTGTGGCCAACTACAGCATCCAATTTCGTTGTCAGGGGTGAGTTGTGTGAGCCAACTACAGCACCAACTTCATTGTCAGGGGTAGTTGTGGAGCCAAGTTACCACCAGGCTCTTCGTAAGAGTGAGTAGGCATATATTAAATTAATGCTATAGACAAAATGACAAAGATAAAATATTGACTGTCCGGAAGTTTCCATTCATAATTTATTCCCACAACTATAATCATATTTAATTTCAAATTTGCACTAAGCTATATAATATGAATAATTGTACAAGTGATCATCTCTAATCTAGTTGTGCATTTATTTGGTCCTCTTGTGTGATTCCAGTCCCTCCTTCTTGGATGGTAGAACCTCAGGACCTTCCGTCCTGTTCCAACATCCGGTGACGCTCCATTGTCAGGCCAGCGGCTTCCCTACGCCGACAATCACCTGGATGAAAGCTAAAGGTACAGTCACAATTGCATTGGAAAATCTTTTTAGAAAATACAAACATGTTTTGTTGTGACCAACATTAATAACATTTTACTATATTATAAACGTGATATTTTATAGGTATTGATAATATCTATCAAAAGTGACAGCTGATATCACTTGATTTGACGTATGAATACGTGATATTAGTTAGATCAAGTAACTTTTCTAGTTGTCAGATAAGGCGCTTCTATGAATATTGGACTATTGTTCACCTGTTATTATTATTATTATTATTATTTATTATTATTATTATTATTATTATTATTAACACCGCGTCTTACTACCCATTCGGGTTATACGCACTTACGCTATTGTGTAATGGTAGGGTGATTGTGAGATGAAATGAAGGACCTACAGTTTAACGTGGAACCGAACCACGGTGGAGGCCGGCATTCCCCACATTCACAATATGTGATTAGTACACGTCTTGTCAGAGGTGAAGGAAGGGTTTGGCAATCAGATAAATCTGTGCCGGGACCGAGGATTGAACCCCGGCCGCCAGTACAGAAGTCTGACACCTTACCCCTAGACCACCAGGTCACCCCTTGTTCACCTGTTCACAGTTAACAAATTTTGTAAAATAAATTCTCTCATTTTTTTGTTATTTTTTTACCAGTACGCATTACCTTACCCGTTTATGGTTTAGGGATTATGAGTGTTTAATCGAGAGGAATTGCACCGCATTTGCGTGGAAGGATAGTGGAACACCATTACGGGAAAATCACCCTCAGTGCACCCGATCTCCCAGTCTTCGGCAGGCTTGTCTAACACGAAGTCGCGCGTTAGACCACGAGGCCACCGAAGTGGGTGTCCCATATTAAAAGAGTACAAATTGTTGACACAACTAAAGAAAAGATTTTTAAAAACGTCTATTAATTTATTTTTATTTTATTTGAGGCAATTAACGTGCACTTTCTGAACCGACTGATTATAACTATACACGTCTTATAAACTAACTTAAATCTAGGACAGACACAACATCCAGCACCCCAGCCGTTAATGTATCGATGTGAAGGTGTGTTTGTGGGGGAGGAGCGCCCATATTTCACCAATGATTAATATTTTTGCCATGCCGGAAAACGAGCCCGGAACTTTTAGCTTAGCTACCGATTGAACTAAGTTGTCGGACTAAAAACCATTCAAAGCTCTTTTTAACAACCCTCAGGTGGGGTGGAAAGGAACACAAGTCAAGGTCCGAAATTTAACAGTTTTTATGCCACAAAAAAAATAAGTAAAATATTCCTTCATGTTTAGTTTAATTTTTACACATAATAATAACAACAATTTTTGAATATATTTTTGATGAACATGATGGAATTTGATGAGAATCTTTTTAAATGAAGAGGAAAATTTATCACCAAATGCCGCGATACCCTTGAGTAGTATTCAAGAATTTAGTGTTGAGAGTATTCTGTGTAAAAAAATAAACTAAACCTATCTACTATAATAATATTTTATTACTCATAATTTATTATAAAAATATTTGTCTATGTAAAAATTGAAAAAAAAAATACTGGCCTTAGCTTGCCTTATCCTCTACCCCCCACCTTTATTTTGTGGCATTGGGAAATGTTTATCCCACTTTGGTGGCCGCATGGTCTGAGGCATCACACTCACGATAGACTAGACTTCCGATGACGAGATGTTTGGGGCTACAATCCGGCTGGGTGTACTGAGATTTTTTCCCTACATGGTTTTCCACTTTCTCTCTCTCCACACAAATGCGGATACATCTCTTCTTAATTCAACCTTTCTCAACCTTAACAGATCACCGTAATTAGTATATATGCATGTAGCCCGAACGGGTAGTTAGACGTGGTGTTAAAAATACATATATTTACCATAGTGTAATAATTCTAGGTAAGCTTGCTACCTTACAGGGTAAACGAAGAGTACATTAAATACAATAACTTGGAAGAAAGCAAACATTTAAACATTTGCTTCCTCACACTTTTTCTTAAATATATATCCATTACTGTTTACAGCCTACGGCCTGGCTCAGTTTTTTATTCAAGCCATAGACTTTCCACCACCGGCTGGCTAGGCCTCCGTCCATAGCTTCACGTGCCCTATAATCTAACTTAAGACTAGGAAAGGCACTACATCCAGTCCCTGGCCGTTAATTTATCACTGTGAAAGAGTAAATCCACATTTCACCAATGATACATTTTATGCCATTCCAGGAATCGAACCTGGGACCCTTAGCTCAATAGACAGACACGCTACCAACTGAGCTAAAGTGTCAGATATTCCTCCACTTATCTTTATATTATATTTGTTCGTGTCCAGGCGACCAGCCCAGCGAGTACATGAACCTGGAATCTGGACCGAAACTGATCATCTCCGATAACGGGTCGGTGCTGATCCGAGCCGTCGAACCCAATCACGAGGGACACTACACCTGCCAGGCCAACAACGGTATCGGCTCAGCGCTCAGCAAGGTCATCTTCCTCAGGGTCAATGGTGAGTGAGGGTAGAATAAGGCGGAATCAAGTCATCGCAGAGCATGTCAACCCTCAGGGTAGGAGTGTAGGGAAGTGTTTTCACATATCACAACATTATTTTTTACCAAAATAAATCAAATATTGCTCCAGTTAAAACTTAAGAGTTTAATTTTCTTCACATGGTGATATCGACAGTTGTTGATTTCTGTAAAGTGTGTCCTGTAATTTAATGACAACTTTTTATCTTCATTTAAAAAGTTTATTATCTAATGACGCTGTGCTCATGACAGATATTCAACAACTGTTGATATCACCACGTGAATAAATTAAAACTCGATGTTTGTACTGGAACAATATTTGATTTATTTGATTTTGACCAAAAATTTTTTTATATAAAAATCAGCAAAAACACTTAACTCGCTTTCCCTACACCCCTCCGTAAAGGAGGATGTCGGGGGTGGGAAGGTGGGGGTCGATACCCCAGGGCCTCCACAAACTGTTGTAATGCATATATATTTCTCTTTGGGCTCTAGTGATTGCAACTATAGTACAATATTTAAAAAATAATATAACCTACTAAATAATTTTTATTTATTTCTGACAAAATATTTATTACTTAAACTTACCAATGGCTTATTTTTCTTTTGAACAAATCTTATTCTATGGTGATGGCAATATTTCTTTTTTAAATAATATATATAAAACATATCTTTTAACAGTTATTTTTATAAATAATAAATGATAATATTGAAAAGTTGAAAATAATGTTAGGTCGTCCAATATTTTACAGCCTCAGAACCTCCACATCTCTAAATATGACCTTGACAACTCTTATTCTAAAACAACGTTTCTTAAAGTTTTGGTGATAAAGAACCTCAGTGGCCCTAGGAGTAGGAGGGGGGTTGAAAATCATACAGGAAACCCATTATTCTTAGGCAATTCCATTTTACAACTACAGTGGAACCTGGATAATTCAAACTTTAGGGACCAGGAAAAACTTCAAACTATCCAAAAATTCGAATTAAATAAGTTTCTTAAAAGGAATTGGAAAAAAAAAGTTAGTTTTGCAACCAAGCTCAAAAACTTTATTTAACGTATTTGTACATAATCTATTCACAATTTCTTTAAAAAGTCAGAGATTTTAATCTGTTTACATGATTTAAGTCTCATTAATAGTGTATGATTCTAATTGATTTATTGACTGGAAGATTGAATCACTTACATTGTTGCGACTTTCAAATAAACGCCCGAGTTCTTATGGTCCATGGCTTCTACCGCACTCAGGATAGGCCTTTCCTGAACTACTGAAGAATTGTCCTCTTAATCACCAGATGCTTCAACCTCAGCCTGGATGTTATTGTTGAGAATTTTGGCAACAATGTTCGCATCAGTAACTTCACCACACACTGCCATATCTTCATCCACGCTGATGAAGTCCATATAGGAGATATCAGGAGTAACTTCCTTAGCAGGAACAGGAATACCTTCCTCCTAGTTGTCATTAGCTGGCACAGCTTCAGTCACCATTTATCCATCATTTTCTTTCTTGATAAATCAAGTTTTTTAAATCAGTTCTTAATGGTCTCAACTTTCACTTGATCCCACGCTTGCTTACACATTCTTGAGGCTTGAAGAACGTCAAGCGAAATTTTCTGAGTGTACAAATCTCCAGCAAGAATTTTTCAACCAACAATCGTTTGTAGAAATGTTTTAGGTTCTTAATTATTCCTTGGTCCACAGTTTGAATAACCGATGCCATATTTGGTAGGAAAAAATAACTTTAATATTTTCCAAATGGGAACTCTGTTATGATCTGTGCAATTGTCATTGAATAAAAGGATTGCCCGATTTTGTTTGCCAAACTGTTTGTCGATTTTTAAAAGCCATTTGTCAAACAGATCACACACCTGTCATCCATGCTTTTCTATTTGACTCGTATTCCACTACCTTAGATTTTACATTTTGAAGCAACGTGAGTTAGCCGATTTTCCTATCATTAACAACAGCAGATTTTCAGAACCATCCATATTTGCTCCAAATAACAATGTTGTTCGATCCTTACTAAGCTTTCCCCACTGCACCGTTCACCTTTAAATGCAAGAGTTTTGTCAGGAGTACACTTGTAAAAAAACCGTCTCATCGACGTTAAAAATGTTTTTTCGGTTCTATGTTCTGGATCATTTCTTTCAGGTCTTCCTTCCAATTATGGAATGAACGCACATCAACAGCACCACTTTCACCATACAGCTTTGAAAGAAATTCCGTTTCGTTGTTTGAATCCATCCAGCCATCCTGATCTTCCTTTGAAATCTGTTTTTCCTAATTCAGATGCGAAATGTTCAGCCTTTGCTCTAAGAAAAGGGCCACTCACTGGGACTCTCTTGTCTAGCGCTTATATGAACCACTTCAGTACACAGTTGTCCACATATGGTTTTACCGGTCCTCTTAATCTTTTCCTATCTTGTCCACTCTCATTCTCATTGCTCAACATTTTTTGTTTGTTTTTCAAAAATGTTGAAAGTGCGTTAAGGAGAATTCTGGAGGCCTTTGCAGTTTCTGATTTTTTAAAGTCCCTTTTCCACTACCTTCATCACCGCTACTTTTTCAGCCAAAGTTATGATTTATAGGACTGTGGCTTGGAAAGTGACATCACGACACACACACACACACACACTACTGTACATTATGTACTAAACAACACTAAAACCAAACAAAAACTAAACAACAAAATAAATAAACTAACATGTCACAAGAATATCGCCACGACCGAATCACTAAGAACAGCGCACGTAACCGCTCGAGAGGTTTTACCTTGATTAACGGAGTACATAATTGTACGTGTAAACAAAGACGTATGGTTGGGCGGGGAAGGGGGAGGAGCGTGAAGAAGGTTACTGACTTCATTACAACGTCACCTCCCCTGTTTACAAAAATATAACAACACGGCGCCGCAACTAGAATTAGGAAAACAATACTACACAGTACAGTACAACTTGCGAAAAGTTCGAACTATCCACAATTTTTTTAAGATTGTTGTAATACAATATTCACGAGATTGGGTGAGAAATTAGAATTAAAGAGACGATTTTGAATTACGGAAGTTCAAATTAGTCAGATTCCACTGTATTTAATAAAAGACAAAAATTAATTTATTAAATAAAATGTTGAAAAAATGTAATATAATTACATTGAATAATTACAGTGAAATATTAATTAATAGTATTTTTTAATTATTTTTAACACTCTAAACCAAGGCTATTCAATTGGCAGCCCATGGGCTACATCCAGCCCAACAAGCTCCGCAGATTGGCCCGCGGACTGAAAGTCCAACTACTGTATCACTGGAGATATGTTATATATTTTCAGATGGAATGTTGAGGTGCTGGACCTTGAATGGCCAGTCTCTTATCAGTGGTGAAGGAGGCTGCTTTTGACCTTAAACAAAGCAGGTGGCCGGGTGACAGGGGGGCTGAGTGTGACTCACACCTCTCCTCCCTCCACCCAACAGCAGCCGATGTCTTGCCAGTTGATATTTGCCTGGCTTATTGTTTCTGTGTTATTTATAGTAATATCGGAGTGCTTTACTTGTAATTAGTCTTATTTAAGTTTGATAGAATTGCACTTTATATTTTGAGTAGTAAGAAAAGGAAGTTTGGTTATGAAAATCGTCTAATTTTATATAGTTTTTTTTAATTTCCGGAAATATATCCATATTTTATATAATATCAAATTAAGTTTCCTCCCCCCACTCCTTTTAAATTACAAAATATAATCTAATAAGGTTCCAAATTACTGCCAGATTGAATAAAATGTCTGGCCCACCAAATATTATGATTTTTTGGAGTGACCCGCTTGGATAATTGATTGAATAGCACTGCTCTAAACATTATACATTTTCGATAAATAATTATTTATATTTATTACCCTATGGTTAGTACAGATTTCCTTTTCGATTTGACTTGTTTCTACCGAGAAAATAATTACAGCATAGACTGCATTATATGGGTATTTCATATATAATCTTCTGAATTTCAAATGTTTGTTTTATATGTGATAAATATTCTTTAATTCATTTTTATTTTGAAATTTCCTGGGATCTTGCGGACCACTTGATAGGCCACTTGGTCTGAGGACCACACTGAGAGAAACACTGTTCTATAAGGTCCGGGTTTCAAACATAACCGGTAGCTAACATCGCATTCGAGATAAAGACTTGTGTACTAAACAAGCTAATGTGTTAGGGATGAGGAAGGTTGAATTTATAGGAATGTACCTGTTTTTGCGTGGAGAGCGAGAGGAGAGAGAAAGAAAGAGTGGAAAATCATTTAGCAGACCCCCCCCCCTCCCCCCACCGCCCACTCAGTACACCCAACCCGCATTCAAGCACCAATTTTCCATTCATCGGCAGTCCAGTCTATTGCGAGAGTTCATCGAAGCGAGCATATTTGCATTTAAGCATGTATTGTGCCAGGATACCCCATGGTAAGGAACAATTTACCGTGGTTTAAAAAAACTCTTGAGAACCATCGACTTAGAATGAGAGGGTAGACTATAGGGGGGATAGGTTAATCGAAAAGAAGTTTGGAAAATACGGGTTCGATTCCACGTAGTACTGACCTACTACAATATATTATATCTGTACAAGTGTTTGTCTTCAAATATGTAAATATACTAGTCTTAAAATTCAGCTGGTTTTAGTTTGAATTTATTTATAACTATAGATCATTTGCCTGTTTATAAAGCTCATAGTAAGTTTCTAAACTAAAATAATCAAATTAAAAAAAACCTTGCATTTGGTGGTCGCACGGTCTAATGCGTTGCTCTCCTGTTGGACCGGATTGTCTGTGACAGGAAGATCAGGGCTAGAAGAATCTCTGTTGAGTGTACTGTAAAGGTTTCCCTTTCTCCTTCCACGCAAATTCAGGTGCATTTCCTCTAAAATAATACCTTCATTACATGTTTCGATGGCCGCACATTCTCACAATAGACTGGTCTGCCAATGATTAAGAGATCGGGGTTCGAATACTGGTCGGGTGTACTGGGGTGAGTTTTCCTAAATGGGTTTTCACTCACTCTCCACGCAAATGTGGACACACTTCCTCTAAATTTATTCTTATTCATCCTTAACACAATATCGTAATTATTATATATGCGTATAGCCTGGACAAGTAGTAAGATGAGGTACTAAAAAAAAGTTCCTGAGGTCAATGTTTTTTTATCAGAGTGTATTGTAATGGTTCCAGTACCGGCGCACTTCAGATCTCGCGCGGTCAACCAGAGCGGGGTGGCTGGGGATGGCGTTGTGCTTATGTGCGAAGTGGACGGTGATCTACCCCTGAGGGTGGCCTGGTCCGCTGCGCACCGCCCCTTGGCTCCCGGGCACTCCCGCGTCATGGAACGCCACACCCCCACCGGCATTGTCACCGAGCTGCAGCTGGATGACCTCGCCAGAAGGGACGCCGGTCCTTACCGGTGCTCCGCCGCCAACGACTACGGCCAGGACGAGATGATTATCTACCTCACGGTCAAAGGTAGGGACGTCACAATCAGATAATCTGATGATTGGTGACTCCTTAGGGTGTGCCACAGGGGTTGCGCCGGAATTTGGTGTTTTTTTAGGGTGGGCTACAGGGGTTGCTCCGGAATTTGGTAATTCTTTAAGGTGGGCCATGGTGGTTTCTCTGGAATTTGGTGTTTCTTCAGGGTGGACCATGTTGGTTGATCTTGAGTTTGATGTTTCATTAGGGTGGACCATGTTGGTTGCTATGTAATTTGGTAATTACTTAGGGTGAGCCGTGAGGGTTGCTCTGGAATCTGGTGTTTCTTCAAGGTGGACCATGGTGGTTGATCTTGAGTTTGGTGTTTCTTAGGGCGGACCATGGTGGTTGCTATGTAGTTTAGTAATTCTTTAGGGTGGGCCGTGGTGGTTGCTCTGGAATTTGGTGTTTCTTCAGGGTGGACCATGGTGGTTGATTTTGAGTTTGATGTTTCTTTAGGGTGGACCATGGTGGCTACTATGTTTATTTATGGTGGACCATAGTGGCTACTATGTTTCTTTAGGGTGGATCATGGCGGCTTCTATGGATTTCAGTGATTTTTAAAAGCAAATAACTGAAGCTAACGATTTAATAAAATTGTCTATGGTCCAACCATTCCTAATTTGACTGTTTTCGACTGTTTCTTTCAGCTAGTATTGTTTTTACTGGTATGGCCAACACCAGGGCTACTAGCAACCCATTTTAAGTGGAAAGGTATTTTAGAGGAAATGCACCGGCATCAGCGTGAATAATGTATGGGAAAACCACCTCTGTAAATGACATGTATAAGCTAACCCTCAGTGTATTTGCCCAAGATTCGAATACAGACCTACTGTTGACCACAATCCAGTATATTGTAAGCAGTGACGTATTCTCTGGGTATGCTAGTCCTGGACCCACATACCCAAAATTATATAGACTAGTTTTTGGTTTAATTCAATCCTGTCTGTGTGAACTGTGTAAACACTAATGTTTAAATTGTTAATAAATATACATGTAATGAATTATTAATTTTAAAACTAATATTGGTTTATATTCCAAGAATACCGTGTTTTAGGTAATTCTTCTTCCAAAAGGTTCTACTTTGCACAATAGGAAACTCAGGGCTTGCTACTTGAAAAACGCAAGGCAAGCTAGGGAGGCTCTAATGACCTTGCACAATGTCTAGGGGGTTGCAACACATTCCTTTCCGCTCGCCCACAAATAATTGGCCAATGCGCTCGAGTTTTCACAACCCAGGTCATGCTGTTCCTGTGAAGAAAGCCAAGCATTGTGCCAACTATTGACAAAAGATTCAAGATCACAATGTTTATTTATTAAGCAAATTTAGTATAGTTTAAGTAAAAATACATAAAATAAATATATAATTAATTGTAAAATAATAGTATATGTAACAAGCTTTAAATTATACACTAATTAGATACATTGAGCTATGTTTAGGTATTCTAGTCACATGTATTATCATGTATGTGGCAAACACATTTAACCATTCTTTCAAATTTAGGCATTTCAGTACTGATAGAGTGGTGAAGGGGGTGGCGGGGGGTAAGGCGGGTTACGAGGCTACTTTAACCGTTGTTGACGGTAATTCTTGTTTTTCTTTAGTAGAAAGGATCGTGGAGTTTTAATTGGGTTATTTTAATTGTTGTTTTACATTAACGACTTATTAGTCATTGTGATTTTATATAATTATACATCAAAGAATCTCAAAAGTCTGGAGTGTGAGTTCACCATTGGTATCGAAGTTATTATTTGTATGTTTTTTTCAATTGTTCATTTTGTGTGTAACGGTAAACATTTTGATTGTTAGTCTTAAGTGAAACCTGGTCTTAAAATGTAGCATATAAATTCGACAAATCTTCAATGTGTGTTATACTTAATATTATTTAAATGTCTATTAAAATTATTTGTTGTGTTGAGGAAAGAGGGGGAAGGGAGTCAAATACCCTGTTTGCCCCTCTCCCCCTTGGGTGCACCACTGCTTACGGCAAAAGATATGTGTAAATATCTTAGCAATAAATTAATGACGTGGCAATAGAGTCTTAATAGTCCGAAATAATCCCCCCTATGTTAGTCAGAGCTTACGCATCTAAATAGCTTCCTTAGCATAAATTCTCAAGTTGGGAGACTCGTTTGTTTCCAAGCAGCATTGTGTGAAATAAGTTAGGCTTTATAAAATAGTTTTAACTGCAACGTGAGTTGGACAATCCACCTGATTCCCTCTCACCAAGATCTGATAGACGCTTGATCGATATATCACTTCATTTTACTCTTATTATGATTGTTTGCTTTGGGTATTGCTAACTGTGGGCTTTTAATTACACTTGCTAATTGAATAGGCTCTGTCTCTCTTATGCATTCAGAAATGGGCCCATACCACTCTTAGCCCCGACATTAATATTTACTTAAGTTTCTAACCATGTATATATCATTACAATTTGAGGACCGCCTATGGGGTCTAGTGGTAATAGATTCTGGCTATGGACCCACAGGTCTCAGGTTTGATTCCCGGTGCGTCCAGATTATCTGGGAAGAGAGAATATGTTAGTGGAAGAGGGGGGGGGCTCAAAATTTCCTAATATAGCAATCAGTTAAAGGGAAATAATAAATGTTTGAGAACCACTGTTCTATATGAACACATCTTCAAATATATCTTGAAATAATCACTTGACATTCTTGGACAACGGTGGTTGGGGGTCCTCGGCCCCCAGATCTCCGTCAACTTTTAGAGTACAGTATTCCTATTAATTTTTCTCAGACGCCACTGATTGTAAGTTTGATGTCTCAGACCATGTGAACACTGGTGTGGGCATAAGTACATGTGAATACCTACCAGGAGTAAGGGCAAAGACCTTGGATACACCTTATGGCCCCCTGGCTTATCATGAGAACTCAGTTGAAATAAATGTATGTCCTTGGTCACGTCAGAACCCCCGGAGGCGCCTGGTCGCGTCGAGGTCCTGGAGGTGGCAAGCCGCTGGGTGAGCGTGGCCTGGGGGGCCCCTTACTCGGGCCACGCACCCATCTCACACTATGTCGTGCAGTTCCACGAGGACGAATTAGGGGACTCCCCTTGGAGCAACGTGACCGTGGGGGGTGGATCCCGCACGGCCCGACTGGGGGCCCTACGACCCGCCACTTCCTACACTATCAGGCTGCTGGCGGTGAACGATGTGGGGGCGGGACCCCCTAGTGAGTCCACCATGGCAGTCACGCTGCAAGAAGGTGAGGGAACACATTTTACTCAACATTTTGCAAACGAACACTCCACCACTGGATAACCGGCCCAACACGAGAGGGGCTCATTAAGACATGCGACCACTAATAGTTTTTATTTGTTTATTGATTTGAAGAATTTAATATTAGTGTCATAGTATGCATCCTTAAGTCAATCTTAAGCATGCAAGGATGACTTAAGCTTAATAACTCACACTGTCAATTGTTCTGTGTCAGCAGTTACGTACTCATACCAGGTTATGTTTTTAAAAACACGGATTGTTTTGTCAATTAGCATAACACGGTATTGGGAGAACTAGTAACTTAGGAGAAACAGCCCTCCTTTTTTGGCATATAACAGCGAATTTTTTACCTTTAGAGTAGAGGGGGGCTGCAAAAGAACGCCAGCTGTTAAAGGGGCTACTTCGACGTGTTTTACATAGGTCTACTCAGCTACCAAGCTACCGCAACTTGTGGGGAGAGTATCCTATAGCTTGAATCCCTGTTTAGTACGGAGGAGGGAACCCCAACACATCTTAGAAGTCTGAGATAGACCACAGCACATAGCTGTTTGGTGTTTGACACCAGCTAGATTCATAACACCGAGGATAAGTCAGGGTTTGGAACTGCTGAGTAGGGACATTGATAGAACGAGTATCGTTTTTAAAACTCTTTCAATTAGTACTTTATCTTAAATCACATTATACACTTATAACAAGATCAAAATTAACCCTACAATTATTTGCCGCTGCCTACCCATCCCACGGGTTGAAATTAGCGACATTAGTATTATAAACATGCAAATGCATAAATATTATCAGCACACTACTTACAAACTAATTCCACCCAAAACAGACCAATTTTAGGGTTTAGATATTCAAACATTCATATTTGAGGATGAACTCTTTTAAAAATATTCAGGAACTGACTTAGAACTGTGGTGGCCCTGGGGCTGTAAAAAATTCTAGGCCTCATAATTAAACAAATATTTGTATTTTTACAAAGTTTCAAAGTTATAATTTTTTTTACACAAAAATATATATTAAAACCACAATGTTAATATATTATTTAAATAAAGGAAATATATTTAAAACAATAAATAAGTTTTGTTTAAAATCAATTTTTTATTACTTTTTTTTTGGTCTTCTTTTAATTAATCTTGATCAGGACAGAAAATAGTTTCAAAACTTTAAAAATAAAAAGATTTATTATTTTATTCGTAGTTTTTTTTTTGGTGATGAATAAATAAAAATTGTTGTAAGTGATACATTTTTGTTGTTTTTAATATCTTACTATGACTGTAATCTTTAAAACCAATTGTAATGGCTTGTGGATGCCCTACGGCTTTATCTCCTGTAAACCTCCATTAAATCTGGGCCTGTGAACATTAGAGAGTTGTTCAACACCACCCCGAATCAGAGCCAGACTTATACTATGGTTTAACTTATCTAATACAATTATTACATTACTTTAAGACTATTATATAATAGTCCGTATAAGCTGATAAGTTAGAGGCCATTTTCACCAATTCCCATGCTTTAGTGGTACAATAAACGATACTTAATTATTTTATGTTTCAACAAATTGATTAAATACCCAGGCTATTATAGTTGTTAAATACAATATAGCCGCATCAACACATAAAATTCTGTAAATCGAAAAATTACACCTAGATACAGGAAATCGAACCCAGAACCTTTGATTTAGTACGATAACGCTCTTATCCCTGAGATATCCAGGAATCGTCCCGTGCCCAGGGTCATTCTTCACTTATATTTTAAGGCAGAGTCTGTGACGGATGCGCAGATATCATCAGTTATATATATGTGATCAATTAATATCGCGATCTATCAGATAACGCAGCCATCCTCGACTCGAGAGGACTTTATGCTATCGGTAGTAGACTCTGCCTTAAAATACGTGTTAAGAATGACCCTGGGCACGGGGTGACACCTGGATAACTCAGTGGTTAGGGCATTGGCATAGCATTCCAAAAGTCCCGGATTCGATTCCCGTGTACAGGTGTCATTTTTCAATATAAATAATATTTCAACAGATTATTAATCTAATGTTAAAATGTCATCTAGCGCCCAGTGGTCCCCCGACAGATGTGGTGGCGGAGCCCACCAGCTCGGAATCAATTCTGATTCGGTGGAAGGTAATCCTCTAATTTATTAACATAACTTCACCAAATAACATCGTCCATACATTATGCCTAATGTTTCCAATGTCTTTAAAAATAATTTCAATTTGGAACACAATAAAATATGTAGTTAAAATATTGATTGAACTGGAGAGTTGCTTTTCACTCCACCTATGAGTACCTATTTTAAAGGTATCATTAAAATATATTTTACACGTAGACTGTCGGTTTATTTATAAGATTATGATTTATTTGTTTAATTTCACCGCTTCTTATTACCAGTTCATGTATACGCATATTTACACTAGTATGGTAGGGATGAGGAAGATACAATGTAGAATAATTGCATGCGTGGAGGGAAATTGGGAAATCAATTAGGATTGTCCGAGCGGGTAGTACGAGTATAAGACGTAGCGTGGATAACCCAGACAAGTAGTAAGGCGTAGATCACAGATCGACCAGACAAATAGTAAGATGTGAATCACGGATATCCTGGACAAGTAGTAAGATGCAGACTACGGATAGGACATACAAGTGGTAAGATGCAGATCACGGATAGCCCAAACAAGTAGTAAGATGCAGACTACGGATAGGACATACAAGTGGTAAGGTGCAGATCACGGATAGCCCATACAAGTAATAAGAAGTGGATCACAGATATCCCGGACGGGTAGCAAGAAGCGGATGACGGTGATAACGTCGCGGTGAGACTGTTGTCGCCTGTTCCAGCCGCCGCTGGTCAGCTACTCGCACGGAGAGATCCTGGGCTACCAGGTGGCGTTCCGTGAGGTTTCCAGTGCCACGCCCGGCGCTCAGCAGGTCCGTTCCGTCAGGGGCCGCAACCGACTGGAGGTGACCCTCCCTTCCTTGCGTCAGTACACGAGGTACGAGGTCTCCGTGAGGGCGTTCAACCTGGTGGGCTCTGGGCCCTCCTCCCCGCAGCTGTACGTCACCACATTGGAGGGTGGTAGGTAAATATGACGTGACTTACTTCCCCCTACCCACTCCATTATTAAATGTTATCAATGTTAACCCCAAAAAATTATGTGCGTATATTATATAAGTCCCTTCCTATGAAAAGTGGACTGTATCAGATTCAGTTTTCAACCAAAAACACACTCAAAATCAACTTTACGCTGAACCAGAATATTTTAAAGCAGTCATTGTGTCGCCTGTTCTCAGTCCCCGACATGCCGCCTCAGGATCTCCGTTGCACTGCTCTGACGTCACAGAGTGTGCGCGTACGCTGGGAACCACCACCTCTTGAGCGTCGTAACGGCGTCGTCGAGGGATATAAGGTCTTTTACAAGCACGCCAACCCCAGGCAAGGTAATAGCACCTCAACTGTAGCTTCCTTCTGTGCCTGCGACTTTCCAATAACTGCAGGTGCGTAGGTAATAGCACCTCAACTGTAGCTTCCTCTGTGCCGCGACTGTCTAATAACTGCAGGTGCGTAGGTAATAACACCTCAATCACACCTTCCTTCTGTGCCTGCGACTGTCCAATAACTGCAGGTGCGTAGGTAATAGCACCTCAACTGTAGCATCCTTCTGTGCCTGCGACTGTCTAATAACTGCAGGTGTGTAGGTATAACCTGAATTACACCTTCCTTCTGTGCCTGCGACTGTCATATAACTGCAGGTGCGTAGGTAATAGCACCTCAACTGTAGCTTCCTTCTGTGCCTGCGACTGTCTAATAACTGCAGGTGTGTAGTATAAAACCTCAATCACACCTTCCTTCTGTGCCTGCGACTGTCATATAACTGCAGGTGCGTAGATAATAGCACCTCAACTGTAGCTTCCTTCAGTGCTTGTGAGTGTCTAATAGTTTCAGAAGTCTCACTACCCACCTAGGGGTCCACATAACTACACTTATAAGGAAGTTAGGAGGTGGGTAAAATTTAGGGGAAATGTTTCTTCAACCGAGTGCAGGGAAAGTGGGAGGGAACTAGCCTTCAGTACACCCAGCCTGAATTCTTAACCTAGATCTACCCGTCACCGATAACACAGACAATGCGTTACTGAGGCCTCTATCTGCGTACTCACCAATAGGGGCAAAGGTTTCAGTAAACTGGTACTTTAAGGTTACCCATTAGCACGTATGCTCAAAAAATACCTTATTTATAATTATCACTAAAGATCCAAGAACTAATAGATTCAAATATTATGTGTCAGATATAAACTCACGGTTAAATCGTGTTGCTGGAAACGGCCAAGTTCAAAGAAACCTGCCCCAGTTGACGGCTATGTTCCGGAGGAAGTTCTATACACAGACACCTTGCTCGCTTGCAAGACTCAACTGTTATTAATGACCGCTCCCCAATGTTGTCATCAGCGGCTGTCTCCAAGTGCTAGTAGATGTTCTAATTTGTTCTGGAAGATCACCTCCCCTCTCCCCGTTTGTTTCCCTTTCCTAACACGTCAGTGCATCTTGTATAAAACCACCACCTCTAGCTTCATATTTTGTATTATATTCTAAAGACTCGTCGTAGGAACATCCTAGAAGTCATCGATGATTAGTAGACGTACAAGTGGTGATCATGATGTTTGAAGCGTCGATCTCTCCTCCTCGCCGCAGATGATGTAATATCTGAGACTACATGATTTTATATCTAGTTTTTTTGATAAGGTCTTTGTTGTCTGTTTCACTAAGTCCTTATGACATAGTCTTTAATATTAGGGTTTCTGACCTTTTTCTATGTCTGTGAGACATAGTTTGAATGTCAGGGTTTCTGATCTATTTTTTTATGTCCATAAGACATAATTTTGAATGTCAAGAGTTTCTGACCTGTTTTGCTATGTCCATTTGACATAGTCTTAAATATTTGGGCTATTACCGGAAGCCCTATACGGTGTGGCCATATTCCAGGTGGTTTTACCTTTTAGATCGGGAAAAGGGTAGATCAGTTAATCTATAGCTTTGTTCTATGACCTGGTTGGGTCTTGGACTGATTCCAGTCTCTAATCTATCTATTGTCGTAATTTAGTACGGTCCTCAGCTCGTGGGTATGCTACTAATCTAGAGTAGTGTCCCGCGTGGTATTGTTTATTTTCTCCAGGCCCCTTCAGGCACCGCTTGAATTAATTAGTGTTTAACTGTTTCCAATTGTTATAGTCTTGTCTTCAGACTTATGTTGAAATTTAAATATACTATTGAATGACCTGGCAGTACTAATGAAGAAATGATCGGCCATAGTATATTTACAGCCTAGATTCCTGGTATCTTGACATTAACTATTTGTAAGCTTATTGTTCCTCTTCTAGGAACTTAACCTTTGTATTTATCGACTCAATATGGAGTTAACTCATGCTAGCTAGCCCGTTTATTTATCAACGGTGTAACTCTTTAAACTAGGACCTTCTATAATTATGTATTGTTTAACTATTGTACTTTTATATACTTTTTAGGTTAAAGTTTAGTAGCCGTAAGGCTGGAGTGGTATTATGTATTGTTGTATAACCTTATAGTTCCTTCCAATAGCTGTTGTTTTCAGGCGGACGCTCCTTCATTTTAGAATGTGCGGTTGTTCTACTTTAGCGAGTTACACCCTTTTCTAATAAAGACACACCCATACTTGCCTTGGTTGTGAGTCGAATTGAGGTGCTTCACACCCAACGCTGCCGATAGGGACAAATGTATAAAGTAACTGATATGATTCTCATCGATAAACAATGGAATGTTTTGTATATGATCACGTCAAGCCATTTGTAATACTTTTGTCTCTTTTGAATTTAAATAAACTTATTTGTTAAACTTTCATATCTCTTTTATGTTTCATGCAACCCATCCTTCTTTGTATATCATTGTTACTGTATTCGTCACTTCTATCTGATAGGAGAAGCGGGGATACAAGGTGTTTTTCAAGTTTGTTTAGCAAAACAGATTTTTCATCAAAATAAATCAAATTTTTCTCCAGTAGAAACATAGCGTTCAAATGTTTTCACATGGTGACCTCAATAGTTGTTGTATATCTGCCATGAGCATAGCAGCATTAGATGACACGCTTTTTAAATGAAGATAAAAGATGCCGTTAAATTCCAGGACATCCTTGACAGATATTCAACAATTAATATTGATATTACCATGTGAAGCAAATTAAAATAAAATGTGTTGCTTATAAAAACAGTAAAAACACTTTCCCTTTCCTTGTCAAGGAGGAGGAATATTGTTCTAATCTAATGTGTATGTTCCAAGGAGGGTCGCCGGATGTCGAGGTGAAGAAGACGACAAACCTGGAGACCAATCTTCATGGTTTGACCAAGTTCACCAACTACAGCGTGAGGGTCTTGGGTTTCACGGCAGCCGGGGAAGGTGTCAGGTCCAGCCCTATATATTGCACCACGGAGGAAGACGGTGAGGGGCATATACTTCTACTGGGAACTAGGCCCCGCTTAACATCTGCCGTGGCGGTGGAACCTTATTTATATAAGGGAAGGGGGAGCAAAAAAAATGGGGACTTGCCTCCCATTACTCCCTCTTTCCTCCTCACTCTCTCTGATAAAGTTTTAACAATTGGATTTCCCAAAAAGCTATTTATGATGGTCCTCCTTCCAAATTTTTGAAAATTATATTATTTTCATAAGCTATTTTGTCCACACAAAAAATAATTGGAAATTGGATGTTTCTAGAAATCATTTTGAGTAGTACTCACTTTGATTTATTTTTAAATAGTGGATTATTCTTGAAGCTAACATTTAAAGTGGTCTTCCCATAGAATTTTTTGAAATTTAGATGCCCTTGAAGCTTTTTTCCTACAGTTAAATACCTCTATAAACTATACGAAATGGTCCTCTACGGCAAAATTTTGACAATAGAATGGATCTATAAGTCATTTGGAGTTTGATTTTAAGGCCATCTTTCAGTTTACTATTCGTTCATATCAGAGGATTTTGTCATGTATTGGGGGGGGGGGGGGGTACGAGGCATCTTTCCAGGAGGCAATGCCCTCGGTTCCACCACCACTGCATCTGACTCTTATCCCAACCCTCATACAGTTCTACTGATGGGGGCTAGATAAAAAAAAATTGACTATTCATTGCAATACAAAACTTTACTTGTTGGTCATGTTTAAGTGCCCGGAGCTCCTGAGCAAGTTAAGGCCCTTGCGATGACGTCAGACAGCATTATGGTGGCGTGGACAAGACCCTCGGAACCGAATGGTTACATCGTTAAGTACTTCGTCTACATAAGATCCACTCAGAACAACGGGAACAAGGTGAGATTAAATGTAGAGAGTGATTCATTCGGAACGAACACAACTAACATCTTAATAGAATCAGATAAAGTTTGAAGAGCACCCATATAACCTTCTGTATTAGGAGCTTTACGAATCTGAATATAACCTAAAACTTTACATTCTACTAAAGTTAAAAAAAATACCAATCAAAAACCCTTTATAGTTATTAAAAAAAACACTCAGCGCTAGGCCACGCACCCCTAACTGTACGCCAATAGTTTGGTAAAAAATATGCTCTAGAACGATCACTGGCAGGAGCATGTCCTGAGAGATGAGTGTTTTACAGGACGTGCACAAGGACACCGTCTTTGGAGATAGGGAGCTCATCTTCGAGGCTCGTCGTCTGAAGGAGTTCCAGAGATACGAGTTCTGGGTGACAGCGGCGACAGTAGTGGGGGAAGGACCTAGCAGTCCAAGGGTGTCTCAGTCACCAATATCACGAGGTGAGTGACTTCTATCACCGGTCATACTGATGTTCTAGTCTTACTCACCAATATCAAGGTGAGTGACTTCTATCACCGGCCATACTGATGTTCTAGTCTTACTCACCAATATACGAGGTGAGTACTTCTATCACCGGTCATATGATGTTCATCTTACTCATCCAATAATCACGAGAATGACTGACTTCTATCACCGGCCATACTGATGTTCTAGTCTTACTCACCAATATCACGAGGTGAGTGACTTCTATCACCGATCATACTAGTGTCTAATACTCATCAGTGTCAGGGAAATTGAGGTATGAATTTTAACTTGGTGTAAGGCAGGGAGGGTTGTGGGTAATAATATAATACATCTTCATTTCTCATCCTTTTTCTATATTAAAATATCTAAAAACTACCCTTCACATTTTCGCCAAAATTAATTTGTAAATATGGTCACTCTGGTGGTCGAATGATCTAAAGCGTCACTCTTCCACGTCCTATAAATTGAACCTTGCTCATCCCTAACACATTAGCGTAATTAGTACAAATGCGTACACCCCGAACGTGTAGTAAGATGTTGTGTTGAGACAAAAAAGTAAATTAATATGCTGTTAAACTTACTCATGAAAAAATGTATCCCACAGTGCCCGCCAGGATTGCATCTTTCTCCCGACGCGTGGTGGCCGGGGCAGGGCAGAGCGTGGTGCTGCCTTGCCACGCTGTGGGTCTTCCCGCCCCTTCCCGCTCCTGGCGTGGCCCCTCGGGTGGGTCAATACCCTCCGGTTCTCACCATCTGAAAGGTCCTGCCAGACCACGGCCTGGCTTTAGCCCAGCTGAGGCTGGAGGACGCGGGCAACTACACCTGCCTGGCGGAGAACGTGTTCGGACGGGACGAGGTGATGTACGGCGTGACGGTGCAGGTGGCGCCCTCACCTCCCGTGCTGGTGGCGGGTTCCAGTACTGCGCATAGCCTGGCGCTGCAATGGAGGGTGCCAGATACAGGGGGCAGCCCCATCACAGGTACGAGGCCGATGGGAGCCCACAATGACTAAAGCGGGGATCACGAGCAAATGAACATTCAAAAATCTCAATAATGTGAAAGTTTCTCATCATATTTTAAAAATGGAAGTCATCCCGATGCACACAGACTTTAAAATAGAAAAACAACAAAGTTAACACTAAAAGAATGTTTTGAATATTGACTTCATTATCGTGTAAGGAAAATCCATCGACCTCGGCTGGGTCTGAACCCACGAACATAAGACCAGAGGCAAGTACTTTACCCCAAGACCACCAAAGTCGTCCACTGATTGTAAATTTCCATCTAATTCCCCCTTTGTTTCCTCTATAGGGTACACCCTCCACTACAAGAACAATGTGGACGACTGGCAGAAAGTGTCCATTGACTCGGACCGCAAGATGTACAACCTGGAAGGGGTCAAGTGTGGCAACACGTACAAACTCTATCTGACTGCCACCAACGCTGTGGGCAGTGGGAAACCCAGCCAGACCATCAGCGCTGCTACGAAAGGTGGAGGTGCGTGGAACTAATGTGACCATTCGGACATCCCTCGGCGCCTAGTTATACTGATCTCGGATTGGATAGAAGGGAAGGGAATGCGAGTTAAGGTGGGAGTGTAGAGGATGCAAGAAAATGCCAGTGATTTTTGTAGTTTTTATATCAAAACTTTTCTTATGTCAAAATAAATCAAATATTTCTTTAGTAGAAACAGAGAGTTTAATTTTCCTCCCATGGTGATATCAACAGTTGTTGAATATCTGTCATTAGCATAGCGGCATTAGATGAGAAACTTTTTAAATGAAGGGAAAAAGATGTCATTAAATTCCAGGACACCCTTGACAAATATTCAACAACTGTTGATATCGCCATGTGAAGAAAATTAAACTCTTTTCATCTACTGGAGCAATATTGATTGATTTTGACCAAAAAATATTTTTATATAAAAAACTGCAACAACACTGCTCTTTCCTCGCTTTCCCTACACTACCACCATAAGGCCAGTATTTTTACAGTTTATATAACAAAATACATTGTTGACCAAAATATAAATAAAACATTCTTCATTTGCTATAGTTCATTCGCCATAGCAGCGGTGGTTACTGACAGCCATCAGAATAATATGTAAAAACAGTTAAAAGAAAAACATAGTTAAAAACCAATCTTTTTTACTGTGAAAGTTGTGACTGCCAAAAGTCACAACTCAACATGGCCCTACAGAGAGGGCCGTGTTTAGTGTGGGGGGTAAGGGGTAAATTTCCCTGGGCTTCACATTCCAGGTGGCCACATTTCCTCCCAAAATTATTAAATTCACTTAAAGTTATTATTCTAAATTTCGCATCAAATAGTGTACAGATAATTAACAACAATAAGTATTCGCTTAGTGATAGGATTCCATTCTAGACTCCTGAAAACCCTAACTTTATGTAAATTAATAATTACGTTATTCGAGTAATGTGCTGCAGTACAGTATAATACACCATCATTGTGCTAAAGTTGTCAGCAGTGAGTCGAACTAGAACAGGAACCGAAACCGATAACCGAAATTAACATTTATTTTTAAGTAACCGGAGTTGGAACCGGAACCCTAAACCCACTATTCTGAAGCACAGGAACTGGAATTGGAACCATTAAATAATTATAGGTTCATAAATGTTCTAAAATATTCTTAAAGGTTCCTAGTTTTACAGAATTATTTATAATTTTGACATGTTGCACATATTTATTTTATTTATTTCCCAAGCTTAGTTTAATTTTGAAATATTGTGTTTCCCCCTTTCTCAGTAAGTTCTGAAAGGGCTTGATATGTTTTAGTTTACTACTTTGTTTGAAACATCTTTTCTAAGGTGATTAGAAAAGAGTAAATAAGCTCTTAGCAATACACACTAATGTTAGATTCCAGAGGGATGTCGTGACTTTCTCACCTTAGAGGTTTAAAAAACTGTATTTAGCTTTGATAGACAGCAGATAATACCACATTCCTCAGAAGTTGAAATACAGAAAATAATAAGAAATCATCTCTTTTGGACAAGCAGTCTAAGCCTATTGTACTTGGTACTTCCTGGAAGTGAAAACTGATAATCTGGTGGTTGGTTGAATAGCTTATAATAGCGGGTGGCAAAATGCAAACTTTAAATTCCTTCCATTAAGTTAGGAAGTAGCACAGTGAATGTGTTCCTTGTGTACAGTGCTGAGGTGATTATTTTTGTTTGTTAGTAAGTAGTTTAAACAATATTATTGATTAGGTACGTTAAAGAAAACTCAGTTTAGAAGTTTTTTGACTCTGAGATTGACGGCGGCAGATCACAATGCAAATTATATGAATATATTATAAATATACATACATTATAAATTATATTGATATTTTTACTAAGGTACGTTATAGTATTTTTTTTAGTCTAGCAATACTTTTGATCCAGAGTGTTATTTCCAAAGTGGTTCTCCACTCTCCTTCTATACAAATGCGGATGCACCTCCTCTAAATATAAAAATATAAGCTTTCTCATTAATTAAAAAACATTATAGAAATTAGTACATTAATGTATCCTGAATTGATAGAAAAATGCTGTGCTAAAAAAAATTTAAAGATTAAATAACTGGGACACTATCAGGAACCGAAAAGAACTTGAACCTTGTAGCATTGGACGTTATATGGGAGACGCAAAAAAAAAAAAAAAAAAAAAAAAATAGAAGAAACTTACTGCATTCGCCTGTCGACTGGGCCTGCGGGCAACAATGACTGGCGAGCTCTGACGACGCCCAGGGCTGGCTGCACATGCACAGTAACGAGTTCCCGTCACGAGAAGGTTCCCGAAACTCAGCATTGCTTGCGTATTGTTCCATTTAAGTCCAGAATGTATCCCACCCCTTCTCCTTTCGTCCTCTACTGAGTTTTGTATATATTCTGTTCTCTGTATCGATAACGACACAATTGGGCCTGTGTCATAGCAGGGGTAACATAAGCTCCAGCTTTCTGCGACTGAAATGTAAGATCAAAATTCATTCTTGGCATATAAAACCTTTTTTTATATACTATGATACTTTTCAAAATTCATTTTTTGGCCATATATTTAAATTATATCTAAATTTATATCTTATGGTTAGGAACATTTACATTTTTTTTATAACGAGGTCATGGCGCCTTACCAACAGTAATTGTCATTTATATTACGATAGTTCCGATAGTTATGATCATAATGTATTTAGGAATATTTAATAACATTTACGGAAACCATTTTCTTGGTCTTGTCGTTAATTTATTATGGATTGCTATCTGATATTAGAATTGTAACTTGTGCGAAACTTTTACGCGTCATTTCTAATGGTTAACTATTTGATATTTAAATTTTTATCATATTGTAATACGCTAATTCTTGAGGGATACTTTTTGATTGCTGAGTTAAGATGGTTTGTTGTCTTTTGCTAAGCTCCTATTATTCTGAGCGAACTTTTAATATTAAAAATAGGAAACAAATATTTGATATTAAAAATATAAAATATTTAATAATTTAGTGTTACTAGAAGGGCGCCTCTTCAAGATAGAGTTATGGTTAACTTCATTGAGTTACATTTTTATGTAATACCGTGTGACTATGTTTATAAAGTCTCTTATTAGTCTCGCGTACACTATACACATGTTGTGAAAAAAAATGTTAACATTTCTATGGAATATTTTCATTGGTTTCGAGTCATAATGTTGTTTACCTATATTATATTGTATACTCTTAATCAAACTGTTACGCAACTATTGAGCGTTCCTAATAAATATCGACCTTTCTTGACTTGTTTTGTATCTTTCTGATATATGCCCCATCATTCCCAAGGAAATTCGTCTAATATTTTGATTTAGTATGAACTTTAGGAAGGCTGCAGTCTCTTGCTGTCTGGTTGAGATAGAGGGTCACATTTATAAAATCCACAAACTGGTTCGAGGGTTGCGAGTTGTGGGACTGTAGTGTTTTGTGTTAAACATTTGCAACCTAGAACTCCTCGGCACTCGCTCTGGGTTAACCCCCCCCCCCCTTTTTTAGTTTTTATATTATTCTATGTGTTTTGTTGGCATCTGCCCCTTTTGGATGCTACAACCTTTATTGCGCTCTAACTGGAAACAGAACCAGAACCTTTAAAATGTTTGTTTACAGAACAGGAATCGGAACCAGAACCGATAGAAATTTATGTACGATTCCCTGGTTGTCAGTCCACAGAAAAATAACAGTGCATTGGTACAAAGAGGGATTTACTTTTTGCTAAATTAATTTTTTTGCATTTAATAAAGTACAGTCTTTTTAATAGGTTGATCAATAGTCCATAAAATATGAAAATTTATTAACTAACATAAATACCATCAATACCTTATTGATAAAACTGGAAAACTGCCGTATAAAGGGGAAGAGGGGGCTCAGAATTTTTTTGCCTTGGGTCTCGCGTTTTTTTAAATGGCCCTGCCTACAGATCATGTGGTTTGGTGAATGGATACATGAGAATATATGTGGTAGCTTCTGCTAGCTGTCATTTACCTACAATCTTGTCATAGATGGTGTGTGTATATGTTATAATGTTTCTAAATATTAGTAGTAATATTAAGTTCTTGGGCATACTGGCATTTGATCTTAAGCTTTAAAAGTAAGAATAAGTAACTCAAATTTCAAGATTCCTAAGACAAATGTTCATAAAGAGTTATATTAGTTCTACTATTTGCAAATTATTAAAATAACTGAATCTATCGAAGCAATATTTTATTTAGTTTGGCCAAAATGGATTTTCATTACAAGAGCTGTAAAAAAATACAGACTTAAACTTTTAAGTTCCCTTCCTCTCTAATAATGAAGGAATGTATATAATTATAGAATAGTCCAATTTTCATATAGATATAATTAAAAAGTTACTTGATCTACTTTCACGTATTCATAGGTCGAGTCACTTTTGATAGATATTATCATTAGCTATAAAATAACAATCATTATAGTATATTAAAATGTTATGAATTTTGACTGCATAATTATATATATATATATAATTATATATATATATGTATGTATGTATGTATGTATGTATGTATGTATGTATGTATGTGTGTGTGTGTGTGTGTGTGTGTGTGTGTTGTGTGTGTGTGTGTGTGTGTGTGTGTGTGTGTGTGTGTGTGTGTGTGTGTGTGTGTGTGTGTGTGTGTGTGTGTGTGTGTGTGTGTGTGTGTGTGTGTGTGTGTGTGTGTGTGTGTGTGTGTGTGTGTGTGTATTTAAAAAGGTTGCTTGCCTCGAAACTTCGACCCTATTCATATATTCTCATTTGCTATCTGGTCAATTAACGTTCTGAGCTCTTGTCACTATGATCCATGGTGTTCCCCTGTGTAGCGCCAAAAGTGCCGGTGCAGGACGACTTCCTGGTGGTGAATTCAACGTCCGTGACGCTGATCCTAGAAGCGTGGCCGAGCAATGGTTGCCCCTTACTGTACTTCGTGGTGGAGTACCGCCCCCGGGGGCAGAGCGAGTGGACGCTTGTCTCCAACAACGTGCAGCAGGAGGAAATGGTGATCCCGGATCTCGCTCCGGCCAACTGGTACGCCGTCAGGGTGTCCGCCCATAATGACGCCGGTTCCAGCCAACAGGAGTTCGTCTTCGCCACGAGGACAAGGGCGGGAGGTTGGTAGTGCTTGCCTTGACTTGATATAGGACTAGAGCCAGTAATGACTATCATCAGTAACTGGAGGTGTCATGGAGTGTTTTCAGAGATTGTTAAAACTGTACCTGTCTATTGTTCCTTACCAGTCTGTCCCTATTTGACCAGGGTAAACAGAGCTTCATAAAACTGTACTTGTCTATTGTTCCTCACCATTCTGTCCCTATTTGACCAGGATAAACAGAGCTTCATAAAACTGTACCTGTATATTGTTCCTCACCATTCTGTCCCTATTTGACCAGGATAAACAGAGCTTCATAAAACTGTACCTGTCTATTGTTCCTCACCATTCTGTCCCTGTTTGACGAGGGTAAAAAGAGCTTGATAAAACTGTACCTGTCTATTGTTCCTTACCATTCTGTCCCTATTTGACTAGGGTAAACAGAGCTTGATAAAACTGTACCTGTCTATTGTTCCTCACCAGTATGTCCCTATTTGACCAGGGTAAACAGAGCTTGATTAAACTGTACCTGTATACTGTTCCTCAGCAGTTTGTCCCTATTTGACCAGGGTAACAAGAACTTGATAAAACTGTGCCTGTCTATTGTTCCTCACCAGTGTGTCCTTATTTGACCAGGGTAAACAGAGCTTTATAAAACTGTACCTGTATATTGTTCCTCACCAGTCTGTCCCTATTTGACCAGGGTAAACAAACTTGATAAAACTTTACCTGTCTATTGTTCCTCACAGTCTGTCCCTATTTGACCAGGGTAACCAGACTTGAAAAACTGTACCTGTCTATTGTTCCTCACCAGTTTGTCCCATTTGACCAGGGTAACCAAACTTGATAAAACTGTACCTGTCTATTGTTCCTCACCAGTCTGTCCCTATTTGAACCAGGGTAAACAGAGCTTTATAAAACTTACCTGTCTATTGTTCCTCACCAGTCTGTCCCTATTTGAGCAGGGTAAACAGAACTTGATAAAACTATACCAGTCTATTGTTCCTCACCATCTGTCCCTATTTGACCAGGGCAAACAGACTTAATAAAACTGTACCTATCTATTGTTCCTCACCAGTCTGTCCCTATTTGACCAGGGTAAACAGAACTTGATAAAACTATACCGGTCTATTGTTCCTCACCAGTTTGTCCCATTTGACCAGGGTAAACAGAGATTGATAAAACTGTAACTGTGATATAATCTTATTCTCGCCCCTTATGTTCCCATTTGACCAGAGTAAGCAGATCTTTTTAAAATTTTACTTAGGCTAACGTTACCCCCAATTCTGCCCCCATTTTACCAATCATTCATAAATTCTGCTCTAAATAAATATCGCATATGAGAATATATTTTCTTTGGTATTCGGCCAATGAGTTTCTTACTGAGTGCTAGCTGTATTAAATAGGGACAATTTAAACTAACTACGTTTATTCTGGTAACACTGAGTCTTTTACTATAATAGTGACCAAATCCAAAGTCTAAGCCAGGGATGGGTAAATAAATATTAGATCTGCATATAAAATTAAAATAGGTGTTTCTAGGGTCATTAAAGAACGTATGAGCTGAAAAGTTTTAGGACTGGATGGGTTCAAGTTTTAAACTGTTGATGAAATTATATGAGTGTTAGCTTTTAAAAACTGACGTTACATTTTTTTTAATATACAGTGTCTCGTAAAATTACTAAGGGATGTTTTCTTAGTAATTAGTGTTAAAATCCTATCATAGTTCAAATACTAGGTTTTCTTCCCAGTTCACTCTCACCTACCTTTACTCAAAATGAACACAAACATACAAAAATTGTAGATATTTTCGGTAGCGCATTAATACAAATTTGAAGGGATTTTTTATTTATTTGAGATATTTAAAGTACACTTTCTGAATATACTGATTATATCAGCAGACGACTTATAGATAATTTAAATCTAGGACAAAAGCAACACCCATCCATTAATTCATCACTGTGAAAGGGAATACATGGAAATCAAACTCGGAACCCTTAGCGTTGTAGGTAAACACATTACTAACTGAGGTAAGGTGTCAGACTACTATATAGTATAGCTCATTTACCTTATTAGAAAATAGTTTCAGTGATCGAATGGTCTAGGCGTCATTCTCGTGTTAGACTGGCCTGCCGAGGATGGGGAGGTTGGGGTTCAATCCTGGTGAGGTCTACTGAGGGTGGTTGTTCTTAAATGGTTTCCCACTCCTCTACCAGGAAAATACGGGTATATTACCTCTAAAATGCTTCCTCCCTCATCCCTACCTCATTAGTGTAATTTACATATGTGTGTATACACTGAAACAGGTAGTAAGACGCGGTGTGAAAAAAAGAAGTTACTTAGAATACTTTATTTTTTAATCTCTCGGTTAGAGAATGAATATAGAATGTATAAGTGTTATAGTTTGCAATGATCTCCATGTTTCAGAAATCATTGTCCCTGATCTAACTCCGGACGTGTCTGAACAACAGAGCACCCTGTACGCGCACCTTAATGTCATCATTCCAATCATATCAGGCATTATCTGTACTATCGCTGTCTCCATCTGTGTGTGTATCTTCGTCCACAGGAGGTAAGATATTTCACAGACAATCAAAGTGAGTGGGGGGTAGGTTAGGGGTTCAAACCTCCATCGAAATGTTATGAACAAAATATATATGGCTTTATTTATGGTTCAAACAATATCAAAATTAAGGTACAGTTACAAATTAGGGGATTGTGTTACCATAAAAAGAACTTCTAGATTTTTTAGTATTTAAAAAAATGTCTAACCTTCGGCAATTATGGTGTTATGTTGCCATTAAAAAAAACACTTCCGATAGCTTCTGGAGGTGTTTAATATTCAGAATTTTTCCTAGCTTTCAGCAGCTAGGCTGTTATGTTGTCATAAAAAAAACACTTGAGATAGCTTCTAGAGGTGTTTAAATATATAGATTTTTCCTAGCCTCCAGCAGTTAGGGGGTTATGTTACCATAAAAAAATTACTTCAGAGAGCTTTAGAGGTGTTAAATACTTAGAATTTGTCCTAGTCTCCGGCATTTAGGGGGATGTGTTGCCATAAAATCAATTCATATAGCTTTTAGATGTGTTTGAATGTATAGATTTTTCCTAGCCTTCGGCGGTTAGGGAGTTATGTTCCCATAAAAACATTTTAGAGATCTTATAGAGAAGTTTGAATATACAGTATAGATTTTTCCTAGCCTCCGGCAGTTAGGGAGCTATGCTGCCATAGAAAACCCTTTAGAGCTTATAGAGGTGTTTAGTATTTAGAATGTGTCCTAATTTTCAGTAGTTAGGGGGTTATGTGGCCATAAAAAGAAGCTTCAGTTAGCTTTTAGTGGTGTTTAATGTTAAGAATTTTTTTTTAAGCCTTCGGCAGTTAAGGGTCATGTTGCCACAAAAAAAAACCCACTTCAGATAGCTTCTAGAACTGTTTATCATTTAGAATTTTTTTTTCTAGCCTCCAGCAATTGGGGGATGTGCCACCAAACTTCCCCTGAAATTATTGGCTGGCTACGGCCTTGTTCAAAACTGTCTAATTCATCTACACATTAAGTGACTTGAAAGTTTGAGGTATCTAAAGCCTAAATATATATATATATATACACACTCTTGAAGAGATTTCTTTGACATTGACCCGCCTCAGTGGCGTAGTTGCCTAACGCGCTTGTCGTGTTGAGCTCGACTGCTGAGGACGGGGAGATCGAGGTTTGAATCTCGGTCGGGTGAACTGGGGGTGGTTTTTCTAAATGGTTTTCCACTCTCCCTCCACGCAAATTCGGGTCACTGCCTCTAATTCACCTTCCCAATTCCTAATCCATTAGCGTAATTAGTACTTAAAGCGTATAACCCGAACGGGTAGTAAGACGCGGTGCTAAATATTATATTATTATTATTATACTTTGACATTGATTCCTCGTAGGTATGCCAAAACCAGTTTTATGTTGTTTTTTTTGCATTGCGTCTTAGTACCTGTTCAGGTTGTACAACTATGTTTTAAAAACGTTAATTGTTTAGGGATGAGTAAGGTTGAATGTATAGAAAGTATATCCCAATTTGCGCAAAAGGCGAAGAATGTAAAACCATTTTGGAAAAACCACTATCAGTACACTTGACTAGGATTCAAACCTCGATCTCTCCATCATTGGCAGTCCAGTATATTGCAAGAGTTTCACCATAGATCATTCGGCCACCAAAGCGGGTTTTTTTCTTTGTCATTTAAATTCTGGTTTTTCTTGGTCCCGATTACTAAATTTTAACCTTGATTTTTCGATTTTTGATTCCTCAACATTATAAAATAGTTTCATTATTTTTTTACTACATTAAATATATGTTATTTATTTATACTGTACCATAATGTGGTTGAAAAAAAACCACCAATAAAAGTGTTAATAGTACCCAAAAAATTATACTAAATAGCCATGTCTAATGTATGCACGATCATTAGAATACATATTGTCATGTTGATTACATTCACAATTCGCTGGTGTTAAATTTAAACAGAAAATTAACTCAAATGAAAAATTATCTAATTTGAATTTTTCAAGTTATTTTAAATGGCAGAACTTTTTTTTTTCTGACAGTTAAAATATTACTAAAAGGAGTACCATATGAATTTGCATATAATTAATGTTAGTTCAATTTGCGAGGAGCTGTAAAGTGACTTCACATATTTGCGAGAGTAATAAACTGTGTTTTAAGTAACTTTTCAACTATAAGATTAAAACCAAAATTACCGTTTACTAACTATAGCAGGCTTACCTTGCTTAATTTTGCCATGGTGGATTCTGTATCCTAGCGCCATAGTGTAACCAATCAAGGTATGACTGCTGATACCAATCATGGTGGAAGGGGTGTTCATGAAATGGAATGTCTGCCCAGGAAACTACTCAGGCTACAAACAGGGGGACGCTGTGTATGGGGCCAAGTCTCTGGCTGAGCTGGAGAACCAGAGGAACTCTGACCAGCAAGGGGTGGACCACGGGCAGCCCGGGCAGCTCTACTCCCCTTCCCCGCCAGGAAGGGAGACTCTTCTCTCAGTGGGCAGAAGGGCAGCGACACTTCAGGTAGTTACATGATCGATGATCATGCTACTTCTTAGTTTCATGAGCAAAATAAAAACTAATCGAGTTGGATAGGTCTTTGTTGACATACGGATACTGTCAAGTCTTCCTAGAACCTTCCTTCAGTAATATATTCCTTCCAAGCAATAGACATATTACTCTTAGACTGTGCATCAAATCTTCACGTACAAAAAAAAATGTACTAGGGGACTGGAGCACTTAGTGACACCATAAACTGATAGAACCCTTCAAAAGGTGAGCAGGGGCTCGGAAGCTCTTTTAAATGAGAAGGTTTTACTGAGAGGGGATTTGGGAATGTCCTCTGACAGGAAAATTATAAGGCCTGGATGATTTTTATTTTTCTACAGTCATTTTTTATGCCTTTCTGTGCCATGATATAAAGGGTGACACATTTAATGAAACACACACAATTAAATTAGTACATGAGAAAGTTAAGTTTTTTGTGATGAATAACGACAATATAATAATTAATTTATACTTTCCAGACTTTGCAATGTTACAACTGTTTAACAGCTCAGAACAAATAACATCTTTGAATAAAATTATAATTAAAAATACGTGGAAAATATGAAGAGCAAATAGGGTAATATATTATATACATCTTATATACGATGACCATTTCCCCACTCACGCCATTCTGGGACAAAAAAATAAATAAATATTAATGAGCAAAAACTTCACTCAAACATGTTTTTATTGCAGCCTAGATGAACAATATTATAATAAATACTCACCTTAGGTAATCAAATAACAGAAAAAGAACCTTCAAAAAGAGTACTAAAAATCATTTAAAAACAGTAGGCCTATATAATTTAAGAATAAATCATTTGTACTTGAGGAACACAAAAAGAATATATGTTTTACAAACAGGCCACCTATTCATATTTTTCCTCCTGATATTTTTTTAAAATTTTTATTTTTCACTTTTGTTTTTGAACGCTTCGCAATATTACACTAAAATGTACATTTTTATAATAATTTCTTTTGATATTTCGACAATCAGTTGTGATTTTTCCAAGGTTTACAAATTATTAACTATGGAAAAAAGATTCGTTATGTGGCTGCATTTGTTCTTGGAAGGCACAGACTTAGTTCCACAATTTTCTTTACTGTTTCAAAAGGAGCATTTATGCTTTAAAAATGTTTGAAAATAACAATCCACTTTTCGTCAATATCAGGTGTGTTTTTTTACATTCGCATTACTTTCTCCAATTTGAATTTATTCTATTGAGCAACCACCATAGTGAGTTCATGAAAGTATGAAGCGCGTAATCCACTTGATTCCATTAGGCATGGCTCTTTTAAGTGTGACGCACGGCAATCATTAAAAAAATCTTGCCTATTCAAAACAAGATAATTTTCAAAATCTGGGACTTTTTAAATGCTGGAATATGTGATAACATCCTAACTTTCATGGAAAATATGGAACGAAAGGTCATCTTAGAAAAAAAAACTAATAATAATTATTGCAAATTAGAAAATAAATACTGTACTTTTGAGTTGGGACTTATTGTGGACAGCAAACATTCTGATATGCTTGTTAGAAATGTGAAGTACTATCAAATCCAAAATTTAGTGTGCTGTAATAAGTTTTTAAAACTTTTTACTAATTTTTATGTTCATTATTTAGTCAATATCAAATTAGTTAATTGCACTAATATTCAAAAAAATATATTAACTTTTCTGACACTCTAAAAAAACCATTCTTATTTGTCTAAAATTTTGAAAGTTATATTTTTGTAAAACATCACAAGTTGGACTTGATCTTTTATTCAAATGATTGTTAAAAAATATGAATGTGTTAGTACTTTCACCTTCCCCCCCTCCCCCCTCCCTAGTGCATGGAGCATGCACCCAAAGAATGCTTCTAACTCAGCGTTTTTCAAACCTCAGTTCGTGAACTATTAAATGGGTCTCCCATTCGATTTTTTTTTACAGATATATGGGTAAGACATTTATTTAGTGTAATAGTTTGTATAACACAAAAAACTCTTGGACATTAAAATAATATACTGGTATATCAAGTATCCAGCAATAATCTACCACCTCTGAAAGTCAAGAGTATACCCCACCCCCAGGGGTGACCTGGTGGTCTAGGGGTAACGTGTCAGACCTCTATGCTGGCGGCCGGGGTTCAATCCTCGGTCCCGGCAAAGACTTATCTGATTACCAAACCCTTCCCTCACCTCTGACAAGACATCTTGTGAATGTGGGGAATGCCAGGCCTCCACCGTGGTTCGGATTCCACGTTAAACTGTAGGTCCTTCATTTCATCTCACAATCACCCTACCATTACACATTAGCGTAAGTGCGTATAACCCGAATGGGTAGTAAGACGCGGTACTAATAATAATAATAAGAGTATACCTCTAAAAGTTTTCTTTTTACTTTTCTTTTTTGTGTGAGGGGAAAGCTCTACCTGCGATGGCCCGTGCTGAAGTCCTCAAATAGGAAATGAATTAAAAGGGATTTATATTTAAACATTGAATTCCTATTGAAGTAATTTTAATTTTCTTTAAACATAATTAGGATTTTAGAAACGTTACTGTCAAGGGAGAGGAGAATGAAATGAACTTTCAAAACATTCCCGCGTGGTGAGGCCTTGCTGAAGGTCTATAATGAGGTAGTTGTCTGACCAAGGTAGAAGGAAATAAGTGGTATGAAGTCCACTATAATCAGAAAATACTACGGTTGTTGATAATCTTAAACACACATTTTTACAAATACATAGAGTTTTTAGTGAAAGATTATTACGTTCAACACAAGGCTTAAATCTAATGTAGGAAGTAAGGATGAAGAAGGTAGTTTATAGGAAATTCACTTATATTAGCGTGGATAGATTATTGGAAAGCGCCACCACCTCCCCCATACCCACTGCACCCAGCTTAGATTCGAACCTTGGTCTTCCCATAACAAGAAATTTAGTAAATTAAGAGTATGATGCCTTAAATCCCGCGACCACAGGTGCAGTTTTTGATTATTATTTTTTTTAAATCAATCCGTAGACAAGTTTGGAAAACGCTGAATCTAGCCCCTTCCTGATGTGTAAACCCCTTCCATCGACGCACAGGCCAGGACTACGAGATCTGCCCCTATGCGACGTTCAGCCTCCCGGGGGCGGGCAGCAACACCCCCAACAACACCAAGACGATGGACTACTCCATCCAGTTCCAGACATTCAGCCAACAGGAATGCTATGCGGGACAGCCAAGACCCGGGACCTCCTCGCGTTCCGGCGGCAAACACGAGTACTACGCTCGGGTCAGGGGCAAGTCCAACTCCTCCAGGAGCTCCGGGGACATCAAGATGGCGTTGCCACGCACCTCCAAGAGTCCTCCCGACGGACTTAGCTTAGGTAACTCACCCGCTGTTCCCACACGCACGGCTTCGCTTTTAGTCGCCTCTGGCACTCGATGTGGAATGACTGACACTTGTGTGCGAGAGCTAGAGAGAGCCCTGCGTGTATGCGGATATCTACAATTATACCTGCAAGGTGGAAAAAATTAGCTCAAGTGCAGGTTGCGGATAAAACTCAGAATAAAGCTACAAACAATTAATTTTATATAATCGTTGCAAAAGCATCCATGTATCCGCAATTATATTAACTAGGCGAATAAAATTTAGGAATAAGCGCGGAATGCAGATAAAAATGTGGATAGAACAACAAATAATTTATTTTAGTTTTTGTTTGGATTTAACAAAAAAGGTTCAAGACCAATATTCCAAAAAAATTAACATGATAAAAATAAATCATAATATGTTTCTTGAAATATATACTCTCACTTGCTGTGTAAATAAAATAAGCCTGCATGTTTATGGTCATCTAGAAAAATATTTCCAACACCCAATTATGGACCCCAAAAATGTTTGAGTAATAGACAAAAATTATGCAATTAGGTTTATTCTCGTGTGTATGGCGTATTAAAACCCCATTGGATTATCCACATATCTACACTAAGGAGTTAAGGGATGAGGAAGGTAGAATTTGTAGGAAATACACCAATATTTGAGTGGAGGGAGATGTAGTAACCATATGGAAATAAATAATCTCAGTACATTCAACTAGGATTCGAGACCTGATCTCCTATTAATCAGCAATCCAGTACATTTTGAGAGTTACACCTTGGACCAGGTAACTATGGAAGTAAAGTTTATTCTATAAGTTACATTCACTTTAATCTGTTCTAAATTAACTGGGAGTCTAAAGGAGGAGGCAGAGGACAGGGCTCAGCGGCTGTCTAAGTTCATTGACAAAAGGAATGGACCTGCAGTGAGACAGAACACATGATGATGATGATGATGATGATGATGATGATAAATAGTATAATAATAATAATATATAATAATAAATAGTATTGACTGTAGTGAAGTAGGGGTGAGCGAAACTTCAACTTGGCTTCCAAACCATTGTCAGCTTCGACTTCACTTTTAAAAAAATCCAGCTTCAACAATTACAAAGCTTTGCCAATAAAAATATTGAGAGCTAAATTACTAAATTTATGAACAATTATTGTATTTTTGCGCTGTTATCATCATCATCATCATCATCATCATCAACTATTTCCAGCCTGTGGCCGGCTCAGTTTAGTAAAATGCCTCCATTTTCCCTATCTTTCCACCATTTTCCTCCTTTAATTTTTTCCATTACTCTCCTCTCACTTGCATACTTTCTGTTATTTGCTCCTCCCATATCTTTCTTAGCCTCCATTGCAGTATCTTTCCTACATCATTTCTTCATTGAGCTGTTATATACATTAAAAATTTTAATTCCTGGAAAAGGCAAACAAAACTGAAATAAATGAATTGCATGTTTAGATTTATCAGATTAGAATATAATATTATTACAAAAAAATGTACAATTAAAGATTTTCCATATAACTTTAGTGCATAGAATTATTAAAATAATTACAATATTTTTTTTTTCGATCATAAAACAATGAACAAAAAATATTCAAACTTTGATTCGGTTTCGAGAATATTACATACATTCAATTCAAGTTTGTTTCGAATTTAAAAATGGACCTCGCACACCCCTATTGCGAAGTGTTGCAGTACCCACAGGCGATGTTTGTGGAAACAAATGCGGATTAAATAAAGACTCACTGTTGCAGGGCAGGGATTATTTTTGTAATCTGCTAAGGGATCTACAGAAAAAGGGAGGAAAGTATGACCACACAAAAATTACAGTAAGAATTAGTGAGAAAGGATGTTATAGAAAGTATATACATTTTTTGTGTGTGGTCAAAATTGATAGCATTTATTATGTTCTTAATGTTATTTTATGAGTATTGGTACTGTGTATCAAAAATGACTGCTTTAGATTAAATTACTTGATGCATGAATATGATAAAAGTTGTTTTATTGACTTTTTATGACCGTCAGATAAGGTACTTACTACCAAGTTCTTACCATAGAGGCTGTTTATTTAGTTGTGTATGGCAGTAATACATTGAATTTAGTAAATTATAAAAATATAAACCCGGTGGCCGGGTGGTCTAACGCGCCACTCTCACAGTAAACTAGACTGCCGATGATGGAAAGATTTAGATTCGAATTTTGGTCTGAGGGTGGTTTTTCCAAAATGATTTTCCACTCTTCCTCCATGCAAATGTGGGTACACTTTCTATAAATATAACTTCCTGATCCTTAAAATCATCGACCCAATTAGTACATAAGCTTATAACCCCCCATGGGTATAAATGTGGTGTTAAAAAAAACATAATGTTCCAATACTATCTATAGTCTAGTTTTCATGGGAAGAACCTTATCTGACAACTAGAAGAGTTACTTTCATGCGTTCATACGTAAAGTCATGTGATCTGCAGTTGCCACGTTTGATATATTTTATCAATACTGTACCTGTAAAATAACACTCATAATAATGATGATGATAATGATTATGGCAATAATATTGATAATTATGATTATAATGCTGATAATAATAATAGTAATGATAATAAATAATTTTATATATTATTTCTGTTGTCAGCATCCCTTTTTCTCAACTATTACAAAGCATACAACGATGTATAAAGTATCAGTGGAAAGGATTTTTTACCGAATTCTGACATAGCATACTCAGTTTACGTTAAAACACATTTGTTTAAAATTTAAGTTAAAAGAAAAATTTAACAATATTTTTGTATCTATTACTGAAAATAAACTCTCTTTACAATTTTGTTAACACACTTCGCTGAGTATTTAGTTCCAACAACCCAACAAAAGACTAAATCATTTTGGCGGTGGAGGGGGAGCTTTGAAGGGGGAAAGATTTAATGTGTGAAAATTTTGCAAGGGTTTACTGATGATGATGATGATGATAATGATGATAATAATAATGGTAGTGATGATAATAATAATGATGATGATAATAATAGTCATAATAATAGTCATAATAATGATATACATATACAATTTTTTTTCAGTCAATCTCAAAGTAGTTAATCGAAGGTACATCTTCAGGTCTTGCAGTTAACTATTTAAAAAAATAAAAAATAAGTTTTACAC
The DNA here is from genome assembly GCA_039000515.1 of Timema cristinae. NCBI lineage: Eukaryota > Metazoa > Arthropoda > Insecta > Phasmatodea > Timematidae > Timema > Timema cristinae. The sequence goes on from JBCFYV010011172.1 coordinate 98,883,912, forward strand.
ATATCATAACATTTCCTCTCAAAATTATTTACATAGATGTTTGAAGCATGCCTTGAAGTATCCAGTCTTTAATTTTACTTTTTGCTATATTTATTTCAGGGATTTCTCGGAGTGTTGGTGGAAGGAAATTAAACAATTTGGGGATGGTACATCTCAGTTCCTGTTTACCATAATAGTTAGAGTATTTGCCGATTGTATACACTTCTTTGTTAGAAATTCAGCGAGTGTTAATGGAATGGGTTTTTATTTGCTTGTATTTTATCGGAATGGTATATCCTATAAAGAGGCTGTACTCATATAATTGGTTATAAGAAGTAAAATGTATGTTTGTTTGATAGTATTTTTGGTACCAAATATAATTTTCAGGATTTTTTCTTGCAAATGTGAAATTTTGATTGTGTAACATTCTGTTGTTCCTCCCTAGATGGTAATGCCAAAAGATATTATAGATTGAACTAATGATTTATATATTATTACTATCATTTTGATATCCAAGTACATTCTAAGATGGTAAGAAACATATGTCAATCCTTTTAGTTTGTTCTCAAGTTTTGGTATTTGCTTGTCCCATTTATGATGTTTGTCAATTACAAGTCCAAGGTAAGTATGATGTTCTATTACATCAAGTTTTTCAATACAGTCACAACATGTTTGTGTTTATTTGTGCAAACAATTATAGCTGTGTAATATTGACTCTTGTATGGTGCATTTTAGGAGAACAGATGTGTGATAGCTTTAGTTTTCTTTGCATTTATTACTAAACGATGATCATGAGTCCATATATGTATCTCATTGTAGTCTTGTTGCAGGTTTTATTCTGCTATTTGGAGGTTTTCGTTAATAGTTAGTACTGCGGTGTCGTCTGTGTATAGGTAGATGTGTCCATGCTTTACTTGTTTTGTGATAGTATTGACGTAAATTAGATATAGAATAGGTCCTAGTATTGAGCCTTGTGGTACTCCATATTTGTCACTTTGGTTTCACTTTTTTGAGTGCTAATTTGTATATAGAAAAATCTGTTAGTGAGATAGTCCTAAACCATCCTAAGTATGGTCCACCAATTTCAATAATAATGACAATAATTATGATAATGATAGTAATAATGATAATAATTATACTAATGATAATACTACTACTAATAATAATAATAGTAATGATAATATTAATAATATCATAGTAAATCTTATCTATTAATGTTGACCACAAAAAACATGTTTGTATTCTATAAAATCTCCTTCTTTTGAAAATTGGACTGCCTATCCATTTCACTTTAGCAATGTTGATTACTTGCTTGATCTAGAACGGACACTATGAAGGGCTCTTCTAAGTCGTTTAGGATTGAAACCCCCTCCTTCAGTAATTTAAGGCTGAGTGCTACCACCCCACATTATAGTGGCTAATGAATGTGTGATTATTATTTACACACCTCCTAATGATGTACATATTCATCTTCTACACCCATAAAAAAACACTCTTTGCTCAATGCTTACCTCTGCATGGAATTTTTTATTTTTTTATTTTCCTTTTTCGCTATATGGATCAATTATAGTAGTTTACCTATTACACATTTATTGGTTTGAACGCCTTAACTTAAATATTTATAAAAATACTTTAAACTTAATTGGCCAGTTGGTAAACTAACTTAATTATTTTAATTAAAAGAGTTATTATAGTATTTTTACCAAATCAACTTGTATTACCAACAAAGATTTAAAAAAAATCATACACACACAATATATATTATCTTGATAACAATTTACACTCTGTCTAAATTACTTTAAAATGAGTAATGGGTTTCTATTTATTAAAAACCCATATATCTTTAAAATTCAACTTTTTGAATTTTTTTTTAACTATATGGGATTATGTGTGAAATAAATTTCATTAACATTGCAAGGTCTATGGAGAATTTGTATTTCATTTATGTCATTAAGGCTGCCATGTGTTAATAAAAAAAACTAATTGTTTGTATAACATTCAGTTGTTTCATTTTGGTTCTTTGATTCTATCAGTTCTTCACTTAAGAAGCAGAAATGGTGCTAGTTATTTGTTATACAAGTAAAAGAAAACAACACTTGTACCTTAATAGTAAACATAGTATTTAGTTTGAATAAGGAGGAATTAGATATTATTAACTGTTACCCAGTGTTTTCACATCCATATGTATTGGTAAGAAAAACTGGATTTGATTAATTTAGAGGTGTGTAAAGTCCACTTTTTCAATTCAAAGCAAACTCAAATTAAATATTCTAAAGCCAAATAGAAGTTGGCCATTTTTTTTAGTTGTTTTATGATTAAAAAATATTATAATGTGATTTTAAAACATAGCTTCATGCATGACTTGAAATTGTTTTATTGCACAATTGTTTGTAATATTTCATTTTAATATGATAAATTAAGTTACTATCACAACTTACATGTCAATTACTACAGGTTTTTTTTTTCCTTATGAGTATTAATTTTTAAATTATACAACAGCTCAGAATGGGATTGTATGACCATAAATTAAGTATTTTAGCTCTCAATATTTTGATTGGCAAAGCTTCGTTATCTTCAAAGGCGGAATTTTTTTCAAAGCTAAGTCAAAGCTGACATTTGTTTTAAAGCCAAGTCGAGATTCAAAGCTTCATACACCTCTAGATTAATGTGCGTGATCAAGTGGAATTTATAACTTACAATCCGAACTGGAAAACGAAGTAATGAAACCTACCAAAAACCAGTGTCTCACATTGCTGAGAAATTTCCAAAATTATTAGAGTCCACCAGTTAAATAACGACCAGAAGAAACAAGCATAAAAAAAAATTTGCAAACACCAAATTGTCTTAAGTTTTTTATTCAAACATATTTTTCTAGAAAAAAGTTAGATGTTTAATTATTATTTATATTTATCTGTAGCTTGAAAGAAACAATGATAATCTTATGAGTTGTCAGGAAATCATAGCGAAACTATTTAAAAAATTAAATTAATTACGATAATGCTGAAAACAAATTGTCATATTTTTTAATTGAATTTTTAATATTTGTCAAAGACATATCATATTTTATTTAATCAGAACATTTTCATTCAAAAGGTTTCTGATCAAATGTGGCAATGACCATTACAAATATTCAAGAACTATCGACATCACTAATGTGTAGAAGATTAAAACTAAACATATCTATTGAAGTCATATTTTTTTCTCCTATAGTACTTTATTCTTTTGAGCTATAATAAGCATTGCAATTATTGGTTGAATTTCACCCTACTACAAACGTAGAGGTTTTATTCAGTTCAAGCAATTACTAAGAACATTGTGGGTTTGACTTAGAATGGGCGATGAAAAGTGAAGTGTGACTCCATTGACATGTAGTGTGTAGCCTGTGTTACTCCCATAGTATGAAGACTATGTTACTCTCATGACATCTAGCATGTAGGTAGTGTTATTCCCATGACATGTAACATGCAGACTGTGCTACTCCCATTGTATGTAGACAATGTTACTTCTGTGGTAACCTATATTATTTTCATGACATTTAACATGTAGGAAGTGTTATTCTATTGACATGTAGCATGTGTTACTCCTATGGCATGTATCTCTGTCCTAGAGATCTCGTGCATCTCCAGCCAGCAGACCTTGCCCATGTCAGTGGCCACCGCCCCAAACTCTGGGGGCAGGAGCAAGTCCCCCACCACAGTGTACCCCAGCCGAGCTCGCAGCTGTGACCGCTCCGACTCTGACAGTAGTGGGGCGGAGAGCAAGGCCCCCCAGTACAGACTGCCCCCCAGCGGACACAGAACTCCTCACACGCCGCACAACGGTAAGTTAAAGGTAACAGCAGCAGTTCCCACATCTAGTTTGGCTGTAAGCATACACGCACACGTGGTTTAATGGTCTAAGGGCGTTAAGCTCGCCATAGACCAGATTGCCGATGAGGTTTGAATACCAATTGATGGTGCACTAGTGGGTGGTTTTATACATGTGAGTTTTTCCTGTGGGGTTAGCATCTAACTCCTGGCTGGCTTCTTCTTCTTTCTTATTTTATATCCATTGGCCTGCTCCATTCCAAGGGGTCTAAAGGCTGCCCTTCCATCTTCGCCTTGGTCTTATCCTCCTTGGAAGTCTTTTGTCTCTTGATATTTTGACAATCCTGTCTTCTTGCATCCTGTAACGTTGTTGGTTCCATTCTCTCCTATGTGAAGCTATCCATTCAGTGATGGTATTGATTTGACAAGATTCTTTCTCTGTCTAGAAGCGTTTTACTAGTTATTTTCCTCAATACTCTCATTTCTGCAATCTCCAGCTGTTGTTGGGTGTATTTAGTTTCACTTAGTGTTTCTTGCTTTTGAATTTTGTCATAAATATTTGTTGTACCATAATGAGTAATTAATGCAGCCGAGGATTTTTTTACTTTTGGTTATTTGTTTTATTTCTTTTCCCTCGTTAATCCTAAGTTTGTAATTGTTATTTCCAGATATTTTGTCTCAAATATTAGTTCAATTATCTTGTGATCGTTTATTGGGTGAATTAAGTAGCTCAGCAGCGTCACTGCCAATCCCAAGCCTGGATAAATGAGGAAGGTTCCTGGGTGAGGTTAACTTCCTGTCCGGGATAAAATATTAGATAGCTAAGAGAATCAAGGATGTGCACTTTCTCTAAACCGTTATCCTTATCCCTAACCCTGACTAAATCGGTGATACCTAGATGTTAAACGTAGTTGATTTCAATAAAATAAGACACTACAACTAGACCCTGTATCGTCAATCCACCCCTTGGTGAGATTGTTTTTATGAGCACATTAATCACCCTAAGATGTGATAACTATAAGGGTAGCTTAAAGTAAATATATCCCAATTAGCAGAGAGGGGATGGGTAAATCCCCCTCATCACAATAGGCCAAAATTCGAACCCCGACCTCCCATCTCACCAGAAATCTATTCTATTTCTTTGATGACATTTTAGACCATGTGACCACTCAGTTAAATTCAGTGATCAATTTTCCCCTTAGAAGAGAATCAAGCAAGCTATGTCCATTTATTTCAGAAGAAAGACGTGCTATCACTCTACAAAGAAAAAAAACCCACACTAAATATGCTTGATCTACTTTTATGTAATTAATGTGCCAAGCAATATGTTATGCAGCTGTCACCTTTGAAACGTGATGCCAAAATTTGCACTGCTGCACGATGACTCTACTGACATTTTGCCAATGTTGGTTGATCTAACTTATTGAGTAAGATGTTATGCTGTAAAGCTTGATTCACACATTTGCTGAAAGTTAAAATCAGACTCTGCTTGAACAGAGCTGCAATTCACACACTTTATAGTCTAAATTTAATAGGAAATGCATCATTTATTTTTCCTAGCAAAAGAGCTTACTACCATTTGGGTTATAAGCTAATCAAGCTAATGGGCTAGGGATGACGAAGGTTGTATATAGGGGAAGTGTACCCACATTTGCCCGGAGAGTGGAAAACCATATAAAAAAACCACCCTCAGTACACCTAACCGTTATCAAACCCCGATCTCACCGTCATCGGCAGTATTTGGTATGAGTAGCGCCTTCAACGATGCTGCTCCCAAAGCGGGTGTTGGAAAAGTTACTTGATTTATTTTCCCGTATTCACACATCAAGTCAAGTAATCTGAAGCTGTCACTTTTAACGGATAATCTCAATACCTCTAATAACAATGATAAAATAGTAGAGCTTATTAATTTTTGCCACAAAAAATATATGTTTGTATTTTCTAAAAGACTCTTATGAATATTGGATCCATAGGAGGAATGTATTTTAACCAATGAAGCATCTGCAAAGCAAATGAACTGTTGATTATCAAGATATTTTATTTTCTAATGGATGAACAAATGTTTTAAGATTTGTGTAAAAATGTTAGTTTTCAAATGATGATGTGAAACAAAATAAGAATGAAACACCCAATTTCCAAAAAATTATCTCACAACAGTAAGCGCAGCTGTCTGCTTGCATCTTGATTAGTTTTGAATTTGATTGAGACTTTCAAGCAGATATTATCATGAGAAAGCTGAAACCACTTCGAGTTGAGCCGATGGTACAAAATGGATGACGCTTAAATTTGGGGATTTTTTTTAGCACTGGGTCTTACTATCTGTTCAGGTTAGACGCATATGTACTAGTTACATTAATGAGTTAGAACCGAGGAACGTTAAATTCAAAGGAAGTGTACCCACATTTGCATGTAAGGAAAGTGGAAAAACATTTTGGAAAAAACTCCCTCAGTACGTCCAACCAGGATTCAAACCCCAATCTACCTGTCATCGGCAGTCTAGTCTAATATAATAATGCCTTAGACCCTACAGCTACCGAAGCAGGTTCTTGAGGATTGGTCCTAAGTTAGTCTTGTGACCCAGTTTGTTTTATGCTGAATGTGTGAATCCACAGTATAATGACCTGACTATTTTTGTTCCTACCCATAGACTGCGCATTTGAACTGGACTCGAGCACAGAGTCGACAGAAGCCTCCCCGGAAGTGAACCTCCGACCTCGACGAAGCGGTAGCAGTGGTGGTGGTATGGTTGCGCGCAGGGGGGCGCCATCCAGGTAGTGCAAGTAGGTGCCGCGAAGTAGACCACAACCATCACAACACAGTGTTACCAATTTAACGTGTTATATCTCTCATTTTTATAACTCTTGTGTGAATTTAATCTTAAATAAACTAGGTTAATTTAGTAACTAGTTTCCCAGAATTTTGATTAGTACCTTTACCTAACCTCTTTTTTCAGATTTTCTAGTTTTAATAATACCATAAATTATTAATATTTTAGAGGCTAATTTAATAAAAGAAAATTGTGTGAGAAATAAATATATCAAACATTTCTTTAATTCAAAGCATATTTTTTTAAATAGACTTGATTTCCCTTTGTTTGTAATGAAAACATTTTAAAGAAACAATTATTAAGGTTATCCAATACCTTAGCTCAGTCAGTAGCGTGTCTGTCTACTGAACTAAGGGTCCCAGGTTCGATTCCTGGCATGGCTGAAGAATTTATCATTAGTAAAATGTAGGCTTACTGTTTCACAGTGATGAACTAATGGAAGGAGACTGGATGTTGTGCCTGTCCTAGTCTTAAGTTAGATTATAAGGCATATGAAGCTAGGACAGGCCTAACCAGTCTGTAGTGGAAAAAATAATTATGGCTTGAATAAAAAACTGACCCAGGCCACATGCTGGAAACTGTAATGAATGTAAAAAAAATTGTAAGGTTGTAATTTTATGTTTCATTATAGCCAAAATAAATTTAATCATTAGAAATACCCAAATTAATGCCACATTCAACGGGGCCAGCTTTTAATTGCAGGTAAAAAAATTCAACATATTTACAGAAAGTAATATTTAATCAAATTTTGTCATGGAAAAATAAGAAAATTATGGTTCCTATAAATGCTTTTTTCTATTTTTTTTAATAAAATGTTATCAAAGGCATCCAATTATACTTTCTTATGGAATGCTGTATAGTTTTTCTTTGTATTATTAGCCAAACAGGATTTACATATTTCACCGAATAATTGTCACATTGTTTTTTAAGTGCAAAAATTGGTTAGTAAAATTTCATCATATAATTATCACATGGTATAGTCCTGTTTGTTACACCAATCTAAAAAGTAAACATGCACAATACTTCTTTCTCCCTCCCCCTCATTTCCACACACCAGTTAAGATCTACAACTATTGACCTTGGGTGGGCAGCTGTATTCTCAGCCCATGCATATTGTTGGTAGGTATATTTCCGAAAGCAGAGTTGCGTGGTTTGTAGCAAGGGAAGTGGATGGGCAGGCGAAGTTACTGAGCCTAAGTCATATGGTCGTATGGTAAAACTTTCATCTTACCGCGCAAGATAAACTAGTGATCTTTTGTTAATGATACATTAGTTTGGTTTTTTGTACAGCTTCACATAATGGTTACACCCCACTTTTGTCCATACAAAAAACAGGCATGAAGTATGCAACAATTATGCAGCAAAATATGTAAATAATTTAAAATAATTATATTTTTATGTACACCATTGTAGCAACTCGAGTTTCTACTAACAAGCTTACTATGAAAATTGAACTGTATATACCCAAATCCAAGACTAGCCTCAGTTTTCGGTGGTTCTGGATAGATTTTTGTAAGTTGTATTTATTTTATCATGAATGAAGAAAATAATAATTATGGTAGACTTATTTTGTAATGTCAACAAAAAAAAATTATATAAAAAACAAAACACCTATGTTGACTTAAAATCTAATTAGGGCTGCAGAATTGCTAAGGAATTTGTTTTTTGTCTCAAATATTGCTTTAGCATAAGAAGGTTAACTATGAAAAAGTTCATTAAAACAATTAGAAAGTAATTTTTATTATGATAAATGATAATCTTTAATGAAAATCTGGGTCTCATACATTCCCTACTCCCCCTAAATACATACATTGAACTCTACTATTAACACGCTTGCTTCTTAAACGTGACACTTTCACAATTATTTAAAGTAAAGAGGAATAGGAAGAAATCAAAGGACATATATACAACAATAATAATAGCACCACGTCTTACTACCTGTTCGGGTTATACGCATTAAGTACTAATTACGCTAATGGATTAGGAATTGGGAAGGTTGAATTAGAGGAAGTGAACCCACATTTGCGTGGAGGGAGAGTGGAAAACCATTTAGGAAAAACCATCCCAGTTCACCAGACCGAGATTCGAATCTCGATCTCCCCGTCCTCAGCAGTCGAACTCAACACGTCTAGCGCATTAGCCAACTATGCCACCGAGGCGGGTCATATATACAACAAACTGTTGCTTTTATAAAGAGAAGATACACACATTTAACAAGTTACAAAAAATCTAACCGATAAACATGTCTACTATGAATTACCATAAAAGTCAGCCAAGTGTAAAAAATTAGTGATAATCAAACAAGCATCTTTATTCTTATATCAAAACCGATTATCTAAGAAAATCTAAAACAAAGATAATAATTTACTTGATATTATTCAAAAGTTAGATATTTTGTGGAGTTTCACAAATTAAAACTCAAGTTTGGCATCGCTAAAATTGCCTAGTAAACTCTACATATGATAGATTGTTTAAAATCGATTCGAGTTTTCTCATCACATCTTACTTGACAAGTGCTAGCTATGTAGGCAAAGTTTTAAGACTCAAATACATAACAATTTGATAAGTTAATTATTTGTTTTTAAATCCATTTTGATTATTATGAATGGCTGAATTTTTAATATTATAGTGAAGTAATCGAGAAGTAATAAAAAACAGCACAATGAAATAAAATTCAATTCGATTAAGCCCATAACTAGCCCCAACCCATTTGATAAGTTAACTGTGATGAATACTAAAGAGTGGTATCGAGATCTTTAGATTATTGTGATACAAGTCGATAATATGGCTATCAAGTATCGTATCATATCAAGCCACAACAAAGGGTTATTATTAACGATAACCTAAATATAGCCTAAAACTTGTAGACTTTTTTTTATCACAAGGTACATTACCCTGACCCAACGTAGTACAAATATGTCACTACATGGATACATCACTTCGCTGATCGAGAAAATTCCACTAATTAAGTTTTGATACTCGATCACTAACACCCCCGTGGTTGTTTACAAAATAAGATTAATTTACTCGTAAAGAAAACACAGCGAGGTTAATTTCAACATAATTATATTAATGAGTAAATTGATTAACTTTGATGGCCCACAATATGGTAGGGCAAACAAAACAAAAGACACTTAAGCACTCTAATACACCGGACCACTAGGTACTCAAGACACTTTTTTGTCTGACACTGCTCTACCCCGTGCGGCGCACGGGCCAGCCCTGTCCTGTTCAACAATCCATATATCACTGACCTATTCTTCTACACTCCACCTCTGACCTCAGTGGGCGCAAAGTGCCATCTATTGGCACAAATGTCCAATAGTCCACAAGGTGGGATGCAGATGTTACAAACTCCGTGAAAATAACCAAATATCCTGTGATTTGTGTTATACCTTTAAAATCTGTTAAAATTGATAAAATCTCTCTAAAAAAAAAGGCAGCCTTGCACCATTGTATTTATATTAAATAAAGATGTAAAATGTTAACTTTTGATGTAGACCTAGCTCATTCCTTAGTCTGTGATTTTTAGACGACCCCTGATTTCGAAGCTACAAATTTGAATGTGGGGACTAGTCTTAGATTCAGATAAAAGGTAATTCATTGGTGACATAAGAGTATATACTATATAAGTGTATGTAAGACGTATTTTAATTTTAATGACCTAACCATGAATATTTGACAAAAAAAATAAAGAGGAATAAAGAATATCCACCCTTTGTAAATCCTATACTTGTCCAGTCTTTTATTAAGTATTTCTTGCTCATTTTTATTTCTGTCTTGTAAATTTAAACTAATTTTGAGTAAATTAGAGAAAATAAAAAAACAACTTGTTTTTTTCCTGCACAGTGATCCTCAAGCTAGTTTCATGACTTTTGAATTACTTTAACGACCAAAATCTCATTTTATGACTTTATGTTAGCAATGAACACACCCTAGGTTTAAAACACTTTTAAGGTGTGTAACATCTGACATCTCTTATTTCCCTCAAATGCAGCAGGTGTTTCGGACAACAAAAGAAGTCTGGTTGCAGCGGTAGTGGATGCGGTCAGGAGATGGTACCCCTTCAACCCCCCTCAGGGTTCTCAGATTGCCAGCAGGAGTTGTCAGAGGCGGAGTGCGACCGCAGGGAGACTGGGGTCTCGCTCCCCCTGTTCCGACACGAAGAGTTGGAGCAAGAGCTCTCCACGCTCGTCCACAGGTACACTTTGTGAGTCCCAACATACCACCTGAAATGTCCCAAGGGGGTTGTGCTGACTGGCAGAATTATCAAACCACAGACATGATTTTTATCAGAATGTTTGGCTCTAATATGGGAGGTCTGGGTTTGGCCCTTGTAGAGTGCACTGGATGGAGGGGTTTCCATTCGCAGACTTGTGATTCAAACAATCCAATAAGATGCATGGTAAAAGTTGGAAAACTTACAAACTCACTAAACTTTCCACAACATTATATTAGATATATATTTTTTAAGCAGTGTCTTATTTTAATTTTTTTGAGGTATATAACGTGAACTTTCTGAAATGACATATTCAGCACACAAGAAATTCTATGAACAAGAGTGAAAGGGCCTACCAATTTTGCCAGGAAAGGTATTATCACACACCTTCCAGGACTCTCTTATGTGCCACAATCAACAGTGATTACTTCCCCTCCAAAAGGAAGTTGTGCTACATATTTTTATAATTCAATAAAAACCCATCAAGCTTGGCTGGTTTTGAACCCATGGACATTTGGTCCCGAGGCAATCACTTTAGCCCAAGACCATATCGGGTTATAGGTGTATACTAATTATTGAGCTAATGTGTTAGGGATGAGGATTGTTGAATTTAAACGTGTAACCACATTTGCATGGAGTAAGAGTGAAAAAAGCATTAAGGAAAAACCATCCCCAGTATATTAGACCAGGATTCAAACCATAATCTACTCGCCATTGGTAGGCCTGTCTATTGGGAGAGTTATGCCTTAGACTATTCGAACATTGAAGTGGGTTGTGCCAGAAATAGTTACAATAAATAACCAGAAAAATGTAGGTCCAAAAGTTTATCTTTATAACACAGCCGAATTTATTAATTTTGATAACCATTAGAACACTTCTTCAGATGTATTGTCTCAAAAGTTATTGCAATGTGCACCTAGATTGTAAACATTTGGACTTGATTTTTTTCTGAAAATCATGTAGTCCTCACAGTTCCATCTTCTTTTAGATGTTTATTCAAGCCAGCTATTTGGTGTCGATTTTTCTTTTAATATAGAGAGTGAGCCGTAACATGTGAGAACCACTTCAGCTGTGGACAGTACACAAAAACAATGAAAAAAGTTCATATAAAAGTGTGTCTGATTTGACCTTGTGTTATAGTCATGTTTGCACTCGAGTAGAGTGGTAGAGCTGCTTAACATTGCAGGGAGTGTTCAAAATTGCCACATTCAGCCTGAATGCCTGAACCGCAGTTGTATCATAGAATGCCCACACACTTTCAGAAATACCAGGTATTTGTTGAAATCGTTGGCAGTATTTAAATGCTGGTAATGGGTGTTGAATTTACAAACAATTTTAGTTTCCAGTGGACCCACAAATAGAAATCTAATGGATTTAAATCTGGAGAGTGTGCAGGCCAGCAAGTAGATCCTGCACGACATATACTTTTTTTAGTAAATTATTCGTTCAAGAAATTTCTGAATATTCGGCTAAAATGTGGCAGTGCAGATGCCTAGCACAATATCAACCTGTCAATAACCCATCAAGAAAAACAGGTCCCATTAAATTGTCCCAAGTATTACTTGGCCATAGTTGGAAAATAATGTCAAATGAAACATGCTTGTATGAACTTTTTTTGTCTCCTTTTCATCCTTGAAGTGGGTTCCACATTTTACTGCACTCTGTATATTAAGCCCTCTTATATTCAGTAGACATCAAAGGTTTTTTTTTTTTAAATTACTTACTTTAGTATTTTGACTAAAGAACCAAAACACAGAAAATAAATTATAGTTTATTATATTACAGATACCGAAGAAAACGTGATAAAGAAAAGCAAGACTATACAATTCATGTGTAGCAAAAACTTCAAAATTCAACAAGTGAACATGATGTGCCCTTCATTTTTTGAAATGATTTAACATTTACATGGAGTTGTCAGAAAATTCTATCTTTCTTTCAAACATGTTTTTAACTCAACAATAAAATATTGAGTTATAACAATCAATAAAATGTTTGCAGTTAAAGATTGAATTTTGAATGTTAAAACACATTTTCTGACATTTATTTTGTTAAAAAAGAAAATCATATGAAGAAAATATTAATGGAGTGAAATGTATGTGTTAAACAATAGTTTGTGTCTGCAAATAATTGGTGTCATGTTTTTACAATAATCTCTGACAACTCTTGTGTAAAATTAACAAAGCGACAAATATTACAGCGTTATCTGTAAGCAGCATAATTAGTGTCACTTCATCAACACATATCACAAAACAAAGAACTACCAACGATATAAAGTGTGTTCTGTGCGAATAAAAAGACATTAGTGACATTTTCTAACAATCTAAAATCCAAAAATGTGCAGTGTCTATCAACCGATATTTAAGACAAATACACATTTTGTACAACTAATTTAAAACCAAAAGTAACTATTATAGTATAGTAATGTTGAGGATATTATGTAAATTTAATATTAAAATGTCTTAACGTTTAATGTATTTTTTCAAATAAAACGCAAGAATAAAATATTTTTCATGCGAAACAAAATTGTTTATTTTGTTAACAGTGTATATATTTCCTAGTGAATAAAACAAAAGTTCTTACAACCAAATGAAGAGTATCTCACAGGGTTAAGTATCACATTTCACATCATTAACAAAAGCAGCTCATGGGGAATGAACATGTGAGAGAAGGAGCCCAAGTCCTTCTTACGCATACAATGATTTTAAAAAAATACATTTTTTTTCCACCAAATCGTACTATCATTATGGTTACATGAGCTAAAGAGTTAATAAAAGGAAATGTATGATTCAGAAATAGCGTACCTGCATTTATATCAGGGTTCTTACAGACATATGAAGCATAAATTTAAGGACCAAAACTTTTATTTCTCGTACTGCCAAAAGCTAAATACATTAATAGAAAAATAAAATTATAGACCGTACCATATTTTAAATAGATGGAAAACAATAACTTTTCTCTAAATTTAATAAACAGATAAAAATAGTAATCTAACTTTATTGTCACTTCACCCTCCTTGGTTTATTGGTTAGTGCAATGATTCTAGGTCAGTATATATTTTAGTATGACTTGAACAGAAATTTAATCGCTAAGGTGGATGGGAGATGAACTAATAGCTATCAGCGGGCATTTTAGTGCAAACCTGTAATTATAAGTGCTTAAAGTGATATGTAGTCAAAAATTTTAAAAGAATTATTACAAATGACAGTTTTAGAGTTAACTTCATTAAGATTTTTAAATATTGGAAATTAAAGAAAACATTGTATTTCATCGACAGTAGCACTAATGCATTTTTAAAAGAAGTTAACACTGTATCCCCTTGCCTCTATAGAGATCCAAACTCATGGGCACGACTATCTTTAAGCTAGATATTTCACGCCTAGTGCATCTTAAATCATGGTTTTTACAGCCATTTTTCACAACCATTTCAAAAATAAATGTTGAAACATGGAAATTCCAGGACTTTTCAAGGCCCAGAGCAATTAGAGGACTTTTCCAGGCCTTGAACAGACACACATTAAATTCCAGGTCTTTCAAGGACCGTATGAACCCTGTTATATGAAGGTAGAGGCCTGTATGCAAGGAAGATGCTGAGCACGACCAGAGTACAAGCTGAGCACTAGCAGAGCATGAGGCCTGTCATGAAAACAGGTGTCTCGATCGTCTATGCGCGCAGCGCCATGTTGTGGAAATATCCTCTGAGTACAGGCAGAGTATAGCCTGAGCAAGCCCGGGACCAGACTTTGGCGAGACTCAAGATATTGCGTCATCGATCATCCTAGCACGAGGCTCATACTCTGCCTGTACTCTGGCTGTGCTCAGCATCGTCCTTACATATGGGCCAAAGTGTGAACCCATCATCATTTCAAGCCTAAGGCCAGGTCAGTTTAGTAAAATGCCTACAGATTCTTTCCCCCACTATTCCTCATTTGTTTTTTCCATTTTTCAGCACTGTGTCTTACTACCTGCTCATGTTATAATATGTGTATTAACTAATTACGATGATGAACTAGGGAGAAGGAAGGTTGAATTTAACAGAAGTGTACTCACATTTGTGTGGTGGGAAAGTGGAAAACAATTTAGTTATCTGGTCCCTCCTTGCAGTCCTTATCCTACATAATTCCCTCCCATTATTCTCCTTGGGAATCTTTTTTTTTTATCCATATTACATGATCTTTAGGGGTTTATAAAAGCTTCAATCATATTGTTGAAAATGTGACTAAAACATGTTAATATATTAGGGGTGTGCGAGGCCAAATCAAATCTTGGTGTACTTCGTATTCTATTCGAACACGCATTTGGCATCGGCAGCCATTCAAAGCTTTGTCTGTTATTCGAGGTCTAGTGATTATATTACACTTATATTTTATTTCTTGAGGTAATTTCGGTTCACTTTTATTTTATATGAAATATATTTTTATCGTTTTGAGTTTTAGAACAAGTTTGCTTTATTTTCTTGGTAGAACTGGGAAAATTTTGTTAACACTTTAAATTTCAAGACAAAGTAAAGACAAATTTATTCCTCTTGAAAGTGTTGATTAAAATAAATGATATAGTTTTTTATCAATATGTTTTATTAAGTTTTTTAAGTATTACTTGAATATTGAGAGAGAAAAAAAATCTAAAATTCACACATGAAGCCATTTCAAATGTTTACTAAATGAATCAGTATATTCAAATCAAAGTCCTGCTAATGTGTAGGCGAGGCTAATGGCATAGTTGAGAGATAGTCGAGTGTATGTGTGAGGAACATGATATTCGTTTAAAAAAAAATTGATTATTTTATACATATACATAAATAATTAATTTATGAGTAAAATAATATCAAGGTCGTGTTAATTACAAGATTTGCTATAGGCGCATGCACTTTTAAAATCAGAATCAGGTTTTTTTTAGTAATTTACATGGCAAGATTTAAATATATTTATAGAATCCAAAGTTTCTTTGTTGATTTGTAAGACAGAAAAAATAAAAGTTTTGTAACATTGGACTTCACAAATCTGCACCCGCCGAATTAAATTAAACTCTTATTTTTCTAGAATGTTCTTGTTCGCCAT
This sequence comes from Timema cristinae, assembly GCA_039000515.1. Classification (NCBI taxonomy): domain Eukaryota; kingdom Metazoa; phylum Arthropoda; class Insecta; order Phasmatodea; family Timematidae; genus Timema; species Timema cristinae. Next base: position 98,899,797 of record JBCFYV010011172.1, read on the forward strand.
TTAACTCTTGTAAAACACAAGAGTTAAATTCTATCTTGTGTGTGAAAGGTTAGTGAAACATCATGCAGGGTAAATCCAATGTGATTAAAGCAAATGCATGTTTTTTTTTACTACATAAAGCTGTATGCATAAAAAAGCGTTTTTAATATAAAGGTAACACGAATATGGCATTTATAAGGTGGCAGTAAACTACAAATATTAGTGTTAAAAAATTATAATAAAGGAAATTGATAAAACTAAAGCAAAAGGAATAAATAAACAACGAAGAATAAATTTATGAAAAAACCCCACCTAGGTAAAGAGGAAAGATGTGGGAAGAAACCAATGCACAAAGGTGACATCTTCTTCCTTCCTTTTGTTTTCTGTAGTAGAAATCACACACACATTTGAACACAAAATAATATTTCAGCATTGTTGCCTTTATCGAACACAAAGAACGAAGAGAGAGTACTCTAGACTCAAACATGGTTTATTCCATTTTGAATTTAAAGAAAACAATGATGAAATATTATTCTATTTGTGTCAAAATGTGTGCAACTACGTTTACTATAGAATACAGAAGACAATGGCTCCTTTGTGCAATGAATTCGTCCCACATTTTTCCTCTTTCCCTTGGTGGGCTTTCTTCATCAAATTTATTATTGGTAGTTTATTTTCCATTTTTCTTTAGTTTTTAACAATTTCTTTACTATAAAATTATTTAGCCTCTACTTTAAACAGTGTTAAAAAAAAATTAATATAAATATTCTCAATGTCAACCTAATATTTTTAATCAACTTAAATAGAAAAATATTCGAACTTCGATTCAGATTCGAGAATATTTTCCATATTCGACTTGACTTCGCTTCAAACCAAAAAAGCTAACGTTGCACAGCCCTATAATATATTTTAAATAAAAAGTCTTGTGAGGTAAAGTAGATGTGTATTAATTATTAGCATATTGACTGGAAAATAAGTTACTCTGAAAGACCTTATTTCATACCAGAACCCTATTTTGCATTAGTGTTTTGATAATATAAAAAAACTTTCCAGATTGGTAACAGAAACTTTGTTCTGGAAGGCCCTTTATCCCACCAAAATCAGGTTATAGGTATGGGTGTGAAACCGTTTAGGTATTTAAAAAAACTTAATACACCCAACCAAGATTAAAGTTTAGCCTTCGGTAGTAAAAATCTACTGTGAATGTGGCACTTCCGAACACTGAAGCTGTTTTCAAATGTTTAAAAATTAAAATACTGTATTCATCTGAATCTAAGATAAGGTTTTTCCCCCAAATTTGTAGCTTCAAATTCTAGTAATCTTAAAATCTTAGACCAAGGATTGGGTTAGACCTACAACAAAAGGTAACATTTTACATCTTTATTTAATATAAATACAATAGTGCAAGGCTGTTATTTTTTACCAATTTTATCAATTTTCGCGGATTTTAAAGGTATTACACAGATCACAGGATATTTGGTTATTTTCACAGATTTTTAAGCTTTTTTTTAGGTTGTCGTTAAAAATAAACACCTAGTTGTGGCCCGATACGATACTCGAATTTTATTTGTGTTGTTTTCGATAACTTATCCAATTACTTCACTAAGATATTAAAAAGTCAGCCATTCGCAATAATCAAAATAAACTTAAAAACAAAAAATGAATCATCAAATTTTACATATTTAATTCTTAAAACTTTGCCTACATAGCTAGAGCTTGTCAAGTAAGACATGATGAGAAAACTAGAATCGATTTTAAATAAGCAATCTATCATACGTAGAGTTTACTAAACAATTCTAGTGATGCCAAACTTTATATATTTTGTGGAGTTTCACAAATTAAAATTAAACTTTTGAATAATATCAAGTAAATTATTATCTTTGATTAGATGTTCCTAGATCATCAGCTTCGAAATAAGAATAAAGATGCTTGGTTAATTATCGCTCATTTTTTATGCTTGGCTGATATTTACGGTAGTTCACAGCATAGTGTTTATCGGTTGGATATTTCAAAACATGTGAATGTGTTTTATATTTTCCTTATATAAACAATGTGTTGTATATTTATCCTATGATATCTTCCTATATGTCTTTACTTTATTTTATTTTCTGTATATCATTGTGAAAGTGTCTTGTTTTAGAATCTAGCGTTAAATATTAAGCTCAATGTTCGTATTAAGGAGTAGAGTATGAATGAGACTCAGATTTTCACTAACGTTTATCATTTGTATTTTTTTTTTTAATTAACTTCTCAATGTTTTTATGAAACTTTTTAAAATCAACCTTCTTATGGAAGAGCAATATTTGTGACAACAAAAATTCCTTTGCAATTCTTTAGCCCTAGTTAGGTTTTAAGTCAACATAGGGTGTTTTTTTTTAAATAAAAACAATTTGTTAGCATTACAAAATATGTCTATCGATTCAAAAATGAGGTGGCCCAATGGCTGGATAATTTTATAATAAAGGAAATTGATTAAACTAAAGAAAAAGGAAAAATAAACTACTAAGAATAAATTTGATGAAGAAAGCCCGCCTAGGGAAAGAGGAAAGATGTGGGAAGAATCCAATGCACAAAGGTGACATCATCTTCCTTTCTTCTGTCTTCTATAGTAGAAGTAGTCACACACACATTTTAAACACAAATATAATAATATTTCGGCATTGTTGCCTTTATCAAACACAAAGAAGAAGAGAGTACAAATAACATAAACAATGGATTACTCCATTTTGAATTTTGAATTAAACTGTTAGAAACAAATTGTGCCAACTGTTTTTGGGAGTAGAGATAAATTCCTTGGTTGTGGTTAATATTTATAGAAAACTGATGATGATAATAATAATAGACAAGAGAAAAAAAGAAAATAATAATAATAATGTTAAATTTGGAAAATAATATTATAGAAATAAACTATCTTCTGTTGAGGCCTGGTGGTAATCTTGATTTGGTGATCCATTGGTGGGCCAGTTCCCACTGTCTAAGTTGAGAACTGTTGCACTGTTTGGGAAATGCTCTTAATATTTTGGTGGTGTAGCAGGTTTGAAAGTCCTGGTTGTGGGTACTAGCATGGATGGGTACAGGCTTGTCCGGATCTTTGTGGTTTGTGTCAAAGCGATGATTGTTCATTCGCTGTCTGAGAGAACCAAATTCGTACCACTGTACATATAAAACCCACCAATCACCAACAATACCTCCACTACCATAGCAGCCATCCTTCATACACAAAAAGGTCTCTACCATTCAGCCTTGCCACACGAGCCAAACGAATATGTTCAGAACCTGACGATTTAACTGAATATTGCAAACAACTCTCCACAGTTTTCCAAAGTAGAGGTTACCCCAAGCCTCTAATAGACAACCAAATCTCCAGAGCACTCTCCAGGGATGACCACGACCCTCCAAAAAAAGTTGAGGACATCCCTCTCACAACCCAATAACATCCTGGTCTACAACGTATCAACACCATCCTTAAATGTGGTTACAAATTCCTAACCAGTTCTACCCAGACCCAAAACCTTCTTAGTTCACCCTCAAGAGTTACTTTCAAACGGCCACCCAATCTCCACAATATTCTAGTTCATCCCAAACTTCCTGACCCCAAGAGAATCCGAGAAGAAAAACCTACTATCAAAGGTTCACACCCCTGCGGTAGCACCCGTTGCAGCACATGTGGAATCCACCTACCAGCTACATCCTTCAACAGCAAAGTAACCAAATTGGAATACAAAATCCCTGGGTATTACAATTGCAAAACCAATAACTTGATATATCAGCTACAGTGCAAATCATGTGATGCAGAATATGTAGGCCTCACTACAGGTTCTCTCAGACAGCGAATGAACAATCATCGCTTTGACACAAACCACAAAGATCCGGACAAGCCTGTACCCATCCATGCTAGTACCCACAACCAGGACTTTCAAACCTGCTACACCACCAAAATATTAAGAGCATTTCCCAAACAGTGCAACAGTTCTCAACTTAGACAGTGGGAACTGGCCCGCCAATGGATCACCAAATCAAGATTACCACCAGGCCTCAACAGAAGATAGTTTATTTCTATAATATTATTTTCCAAATTTTTCTTTTTTTTCTCTTGTCTATTATTATTATCATCATCAGTTTTCTATAAATATTAACCACAACCAAGGAATTTATCTCTACTCCCAAAAACAGTTGGCACAATTTGTTTCTAACAGTTTAATTCAAAATTCAAAATGGAGTAATCCATTGTTTATGTTATTTGTACTCTCTTCTTCTGTGTGTTTGATAAAGGCAACAACGCGAAATATTATTTTATTTGTGTTTAAAATGTGTGTGTGACTACTTCTACTATAGAAGACAGAAGAAAGGAAGAAGATGTCACCTTTGTGCATTGGATTCTTCCCACATCTTTTCTCTTTCCCTAGGTGGGCTTTCTTCATCAAATTTATTCTTAGTAGTTTATTTTTCCTTTTTCTTTAGTTTTATCAATTTCCTTTATTATAAAATATGTCAACCATAATTATTATTTTCTTCATTCATGATAAAGTAAACACTTTTAAAAAATCTATCCAGGGTCAGAGAAAAACTGGGAGTGGTCTTAGATTCAGGTAAATACAGGTACATGGGAAAGGACGATAGAAGAGTGAGGCCTACATAACAAAACATATCCCAGCAGTTTTTGGGGCACCTCAGGCCTAATCTTTTGCAGAGGAAACTAACACACCGACTGAACTACGACTAGAGGCTGATTAGTTTTATACAAATATGTTAAAAGATATGTTCAAATTGGAGCTGGGACTTGAGCAAATTAAAGATATTTGAGATTTGAATCAATCAAAACAAGAAGTTTCAAATGTTTTTTAATGTTCTATTCAAACAATTTCTATTCCAGGTGTGCTGGGTGTCCCTCCTAGTATAAACCAAAATACTTTATACCAAAAAATTTGTTTTATCCACATTGGTAATTTCCTATACAAACCAAAGTTTTAATTCCTTTGGGGTTTTTTTTTCAGTTTTTTCAATTTTACTAAAATAATTGTGCATTTTTAATGATTTGACTCCACAATCGCTTCAATAAAGGAGACTTAGTTAATTTATGGATGCATTTAATTGGATTAAATTTCTTGCACATAACAGGAATAAAACCAAAATTGTATCTTTGACCTAGGTGAAATTCTAATCCTGGTCTTTCGTGGCAGAGTTTAGAACATTGACAGCAGAGATTTATAGCCAAATTCATGCCGATTATACTAGACTTTTCAAACCCCATGAGCTTTCTTCCACCTATGTTCGAACCACCCAACCAATGGTTGGGGCCAGAGAATGAGGATGAAAGACCACCACTTTGGTAAATTCACCATGACCAAGACAGTTTGTTTCATACTAATCACATCTTGCACATTCTAGTGTCTGCTCTTAAAACCGGGAGATATGCTGTATGTAAACATGTTCTGGGAAGACTCAGAGCCTCCTGTGGTTTCACAGAGGAAGTCGTCATCCTCTTCGTCTTGATTCTTGCCTTGGGGCCGCCGTTCCTCAGCCTCCACATGATCGTCATCCATATCTGTTTGCTCGTATTCACGATACAAGGGGGATATATCCTTGCCTGACCTGAAAACATACACATTATTAACTGAAGGTATTAAAAGCTTTGAAAAACTCATAAGTTGAATTAGAATGTTTATTAGCTTAACTTTGACATCAAGAAAATCTTCAAAGGCACAATTTTTTTTTTAATGTATTTTCAGTTTTATTCAATCAAAGCTGTTGTTTACCTTAGGATAGTCATGTTTATCATAGAAAATTCACAATCTAGACAAGTTAAACTCTAAACATCGTAGTGACTTTGTGTTTCATAATTGCTGACGAACATGATCTCTGTGGGTTTTAGAATGAAGGATGGGTGCTATTAATTTATTTCTAATGTAATGATTAATTAGTTCAATAGTTTTTTAGTGTTGATTTACTGATGCAAAGAAAACAATAGTAAAACGAGTCAGTCAGGTTTGTCTATACTGTGACTGTCATATTTGTCTATATTTCATATGAGACTTGTGATTTCAATTAATTACTATCACAGCAGTACCCATCTCGGTAGCATAGTTAGCTAACACTCTAGTTTTGTGTTGAGCTTGATTAACGAGGACAGGGAGATTGCGGTTTGAATCTTGCTCGAGTGAAATGGGTATGTTTTTTTCTAAATGGTTTTCCACTCTTCCTCCAAGCAAATGCTGTTTCACTTCCTCATTATTCAGCCTTCCCAATTCCTAACCCATTAACATAATTATTACTTAAGCATATAACCAGAACGGGTAGTAGGATGTGGTACTAAGTATTAATTAATTACTATCACAGTATTTTACTTAAAAATAATGTTCAGATAAGTTATTAGGTATTTGTAAATCATTTTTTTACACTTTATATAGTTTAGACTGCCATTATGACAAAATTATGAATTACTTCCTCTATTACTAACTGTGTTCAATAGTCTTTTATGTTTGCATTTGGTTAAGACAAGCCATCTCAATCTTCTACGACAACACACATGTAAATAAAACATCGTCATGTGCAAAGGAATTAAAGTAAAAACTTGTCAGAACATAGAACAATAAATTTTGTATCAAAATTATAAACAAATAAAATATATATTTTACTTTGATCTGGTGAACAATTGTTTGTTTCGGTGTTTAAGATGGGGTTGTAGGGAACGTGAGGTAAGGTCAGTGTCTTTGCAGTTTTTATATGAAAAACTTTTTTTTTTAAATAAAGATTGCTCTAGTAGAAACATAAAATTTACTTTTCTTTGCATGGTGACCTCAACGATTCTTAAAAATATTTGTCAAGTGTGTCTTGGAATTTAATTTGACTTCTGTTGATATCATGTTGTGTAGAAATTTAAACTCTTTATATTACTGGAAAAATATTTTATTTCGGCAAAAAAAAAGTTTTGTTATAAAAACTGCAACTATGTTCCCTAAATTCCCACCTTAATTATATTCGTTTAATTCAAACGAGTCATTTAGATAACCCTAAAATTCTATGGAAAATTCAATAAATAAATTGCATACTTAATGTTGGCAACATTCAACATTACTATTTTTTTCTTCATGTACCTAAATCTATGAACTATTAACAGCCGCTCGTCTGTGTATCTCGTCTATATGGATACGAGACGAACCAGGATTACTCAGTGGTAGAGCCATAGGTCCTGGGTTTAGTTTCCAGGTCTAGGGTTTTCATTTTTCACTCGATTGAATTTTATTCAGTTATCAGAACTGATCTTTGTATTTAACCATCACATATCACATTGTGATTCACATGAGTAAATAATAGTTATGTCCAGTCCACCTCATTACACCCTATCTCTTTCAGGTTCATTTTGATCCTCACATCTATGTTTAGGTAATTTAGACCAATATTATTTATATTTATTTGAGGTCAGGCACAAAGCCTAATTATAGTTTTATTCCACTTTAAAAAATTACCATCCACAGCACTTTCACCAAAGCACTATAACAAATATAGCTTCAAAATGGCAACAGACGCTCTTAAACCATGTGATTGATCATGACGCAAACAAGTTCTTTACAATGGAGCACCCAGTAGTTGATAAAACATATTTTATTCAGTTAAATATTTTTAAATGGGATCAAATAATCATAAATTATTTATCATAAATTTAAAAAAAGCACTAGTATTTTCTTTTTCCCAATATGATGCTTTTGTTAAAAAGTATTTATATATGCACTATATTACAAATTATTGATAACATTCCAAAAGGAAGAATAAATAACTTTAATTGCTTAAAATATTGTTTCGGATAGAATAAAAAGAAATTATTGAGAGTTAATAAATCATGTGAGAAAACTTAAGTTTACATTATTTAAAATGTAAAATATAATACATAATTAAAAAACTTAACTTCTATAACAAAAGAGTGATCTTTTACAAGTGTTTGCAACCCAAAACCTAAACATTTGATTTTTTAAACTGTCATCCAAATAAAAAACTATGGTGAACAACTCTACATTTTTTTTTAAATCCTCGAATCTTGAGGATTCAAGGGCACCATACCTAATTTAAAATTGTTAACCAAATTACACGTTTCTCAAAGTAATCTCACTCTTGGAAATAACAATTAATTATACACTCTCCCAGTTTGGCAAATGAAAGCGTATATACTTGCTTTTCAAGAAGGTAAGGGTCAAACGGAAAGAACGTGTCCAAGAACACTGTGCTCCTTGTGATGGCCACACCCTTATCATCTGTGTGTATGATGGGCATGGAATTGCGGGAGTTGTGTTCGATGATAGTATAACAATACGCCAGCTGGTAGGTCCTGTCACAGCAGCGAAGTTACGTACCACCACCGGGAGACATACTCTGAGAGGATTCAGACGACATGTCACAATCTGTGCCATGTTCAAGCTCTGCATGAACGTCAGGTCTGAAACAACATCAACAAACTATATTGGATTTGCGAAGCCTCAAAACTTATTTGGCATTGAAACAATTACCAGCTTCGACTTGGTCCGAAAAAAATTCCGGGCTTCGATGATTACAAAGCTTTGCCAATAAAAATATTGACAGCTAAAATAATCAACATATGGTCAGCCATTCTAAGATGTTATGTACACAGCAAATTAATAATCTCATGGGAAAAATCTTAACTGGAACCCTGTGGCATCAACAGCTTTCTTGGTAATCGTTAATAAACAATAATTGAATTGTAAGTTGTAACTTTATTAATCAGATACAAATTAAATATTACAAAAAATTGTGCAGTAAAACATTTTACAAAAGTATAAAACATCTATCAAAATATTTGGACTTAGATTCACTTTCGAGAATATTTCTTATATTCGAGTTGCATTTGTGTGGAAGAGATAATAAAAACCATTTAGGAAAAGCCGACCCTCCAATCATTGGCAGTCCAGTCTTTCCGAATGTTACGACTTAGACCAGGGGTCGGCAACCTAAGGCACAGGTGACAAGCAGAATGATTTTCAATTACCTGCTTAGCGATTTGAATAGAAATAATATAAAACCTTTATTTTTAATTAAAACAATTGAGGTAATAATCTTAATAACATCATATTTTATGTTTCAATGAGTCAATTGTCTTGTTTCAAAATATCAAAATAATGTCTTCAGAACTTCAATTTTGCAAAATGCATTTGTAACTTTTGTATTTATTCTGATATGTATTAAAATATTACATATTCAAGAAACGGTAGTTTTTAATATATTATTTAGAATCATGTTGTTACATTTACATTTTACAAGATCAACTTAAATTTGTTTTATTAGTTATACTAAATAACTAGTGTGAAAATATGAACAATTTGGATGGACTTAGGTTGGTTGGCACGCTGAGTGACTTTGCCATATTAACTCGGCACAACTCTAATAAAAGGTTACCAAGCCCTACCTTAAAAAATTCACCAATAAAAAAAAGGGGGGGGGAGGGTTTCTCAAATAATGTATTGCGTTATTAGTACAACATTATCTTGGGCTAGCAGATGTTTGAATCCAAAGTGTAGTGCTCCATCAGGGGTAAAAAGTATAAAGGGTGTGAGTGAGCGGAATGAAAGGGGGTACAAATTTCAAACACTTGACTCACCTTTCTTTGATTGGACCAAATCTCCGTGCCTGAAGGCCACGACGTAGAATAGGGCCTGGCAGACAGAATAGAAGACGGTGTGTACACGTATGTCAGAATTTGCACACTCTAAACTATCTTGACTTTGGATGTACTTGTGAATCCACGCCGCCATCTCGGCCAGTGTGAACTTCAACACACTGTAACAATCCATTCTTACATGTCAGTAAATATGGCAACACTGTATTGACATAAAACCTTTTATTTTACATCCATTACCGTTTCCAGCCTGTGGTCTGGGTCAGTTTTTTTCTATTCAAGCCATGTATCTTCCACTACCGGCTCGCTAGGCCTGATGTAGCTTCACATGGCTTATAATATAACTTGAGACTAAGATAGGTGCAACATTCAGTCTTGGCTGTTTATTCATCACTGTGAAAAGGTAAACCCACATTTCATCAATGATAAATTTTTCGGCTATGCCAGGAATTGAACCTAGGACCCTTAGCTTAGTAGAAAGCCATGCTAAGGTGAAATAAAACTTAAAAGCTTGTGTAAATATAAGATATTCTCAATTCAATATTGAATTCAAGTTTTTGCTTTCGGACTTGAATAGCTTATAAAGCAAATGTTTTTATACAATTTTATTTATATCGCATGATTACTTATATCATCTACACTATAGTTATATAATACTTAGCACTGCATCTTACTACCCGTTCGGGTTATAAGCGTTGTACTAATTATACTAATCGGTTAGGAATCTGGTAGGTTGAATATAGAGGAAGTGACCCCAAATTTGCGTAGAGGTAGTGTAAAACCATTTAGGAAAAAACTCCCCCAATTCACCCGAACGAGATTAGAATCTCAATCTACCTGTCCTTGGCAGTTTAGCTCAACAGGAAACTAGCGCGTCAGCTAACTTCGCCACCAAGGCAGGTCTATACTTATGAGATTTTGCACTGAAGACAGGGTGCGAAGCTTCTACTTGACTTTGCTTCAATATCATCTCAGACTAAGCCTAAAAAAAATTCTGGTTAGAATATTACGAAGCTTTGGCAATAAAAAAAAATTGAGTGCTAAAATACTTTTGTTGGATTAAATTCATTCTGAGCTGTTTGTACATTACAAATTAATATTCATTTGGAAAAAAAAAAAACTAGAGTAATTTTTTTAGCTTACTACCTGTTTAGTTAAACCCATATGTACTAATTATGCCAATGAGTTAGGAATGGGAAAGGTTGAATTTAGAGCAAGTGTACCCTCATTTACATGGAGGGAGTGTGGAAAACTATTTTTTTAGACCACTGTCAGTACACCTGACCAGGATTAAAACCCCAGTCTTCCAATCATCGGCAGTCTAATCTAACAGGACAGTGATGACTTAGACCATGCAACCACCAAATCAGCTTGATGTAATTGACTTTGAAAGTTGTGATCAACTATTTTAAAAGAAAATAAAATGTTACAAACAATTGGAAAAAAAGTTTCCAAGGATTTTAATGAATTAAGTTGTAGAATAACGATATTTTTTCAAGTATAAAACTAACAAAAAATATTCTAGCTTTGAATCGGTTTTAGAATATTTTACTTATGTGATTCGAGATCGCTTTGAAGTTAAAAAAAGAACTTCGCACAATCCTACAATGAAGGTAAAGATTTCCTTCTCTCTCGTGATTTTCTCTTTCCCCCTTTTTCCCTAGTGGTTCACATTTCATTGCACTTCCCCCAATCCAAAATTTAGGGATGAATACATCCTCCTGTCCTCCCCTAATTTTATTGGCCTATACATAATTTTTATTTATATTATTTATTTGAGTTATTTAACATGCATTTCTTAACCAAATGTTTATAGTAGCAAACGGGAATTTCTATGAGCAAGAGTGAAAGGCCTTACCAATTTTGACTGCAAAGATATTTTCACATACCTACCAGGGTTCTTTTACATGCCACAATTAACACGAGACAGATGGATTTATTTCCCTTCCAAAGAAAGTTGTGCAATGAATTTTTATCACTTAAGAAAAATCTGTTGACCTCGGCTGGGTTTGAACCCACAAACATCAGGCCTGGGCGAGCACTATACTATACATAAATTCATGTTCTTACTTGTTTGTGATGTAAGTTGCCCGAGAGAGCAAACTGCCAGTGTATGATGCCGCAGCTTGCCTGATGACGGGGGGCACATGTGGTGATGTCACCTTGCGCCATAGGGCATTCAGGAACGCTTCTCCGAGTACAGGCTTGAAACTGCATAGGTAGAACATGAGAAACTGCACATGACATGTAGCGTACGTCGGTAGAATAACATGTTCGAACGTGTGCAGCATCAGACTGTATGTGGACTTCATGCCGTCCCAATCCAGACACTGAGAACGCAAGTAGCGGAACATCATGGCCAGCAAGGTGTCTAATGTGTGTGCGAGTGAACGCTCAGATAATACATCCTCCATATCGAACATGCCTCTGTCTTGAGAGAGTTCCAGGACTGAACGTGGAGTGTTCACATCCAAGGCGACCAACCTGTGCACAAGAGGAAACTATAACATTAGCTGCACAGATATACTTGCGACTAGGACACCAAAATATAAAGTCTAAATATTTATACGGGTGAGACAAAATGTTATCCCTCTTGTGACCAGAAGGCTGTTCCTAGGCAGAAGTCGTGTAGTACATTCACTAACATAATGTGGATGTGTAAAGTTTGGAAAATTTATCAACTTTGATTTTGTTTTAAGAATTAGGAAGTTTCTTCACTAATAAGAATATTGACGTCTAAAATGCTTGTTTATATTCAATTATGGCCCTTTTGAGGTGGTGTGTTCACTCGACTTACTGTGAAAGGTAGCAAGCTTCCGATGACAGATTACACTATGGTGAAGCTTTTAAGAAGAGATCATTTTAAGGGTGTGCGAAGTTTCTAAACTTTGACTTGGCTTCAAAACAAATATCAGCTTCAACTTAGCCACACATACACAAAAACAGCTAAGAGACAAAAATTAAAAGATTCATCATTAAGAATATTGACAGCGAAAATATTCCATTTATAGTCAATTATTGCTATTTTGTAATGTTATAAGCAGAAGAATCAATATTTATATAAAATGTGAAGTCATTGAATTTTAAGTTGTAATGATAGCTTGATCTATTATACTAGAATGAAATATTACAAACAATTGTGTAATACTAAAGTGACCCGGTTACAGGCTGGAAACAGTTGATGATGATGATGATGATGACGACGATAATGTGCAGTAAAACTTTTTCAAGTTACCTATTTAAGTGAATTAAGTTAGATAAATAACCCCAATATATATTTTTTGAACAAAAAACAACTAACCAAAAATATTCGAACTTTGATTCAGCTTCAAGAACATTTCATATACAATTCGAGTTTGCTTCAAATTTAAAAAGTGGACTTCGCACACCTCTAGGCCATTGTGTATTCAGTCAAGGTAATCCTGGTACCATTCATGTAAATTATTCATATGGTTTTATATCAAGTGTGTGGTTGAATTGTTTCTTTTGATGCTAGCTTGATTTATCAGCTTGAATTAAATACATTGAAAAGTGGGCTTTGAATACCGCTAATAACTAAACTATGCCTGTTGGCTTTCTGATCTCAGCAATCTGTTCGCAAGTAAGGGTGTACCTAACGATACTCTCTAAAGTAGAGTTGGGTCAAACTCGCTATTTTACTAATCCAAATCTTCAATTCAACTTCAAATCCTAAATCATCATCATGTTTCCAGCCTGTGGCCAGGTCAGTTTAATAAAATTTAAATGCTCCTGTCTCTCTCTATCCTTCCACCCATTCGTCTCCTCTCACGTGCATACATTCTCTTTTCTGTTCCTTTCATCTGTCTTGGCGCTTTTTTTACTACATACTTAATTTACACTTTTTTTTTTTGCATCATCTTCTTCATCCTCATCACATGCCCATACCCTCTCAATCTTGCTTCCTCTAATATCTCGTGTACTCCCTGTACCCCTACTCTTTACCAGATAATTTCATTCCTAATATTGTTTCTCCTTGTGAAAGCTAGCATGCTCATCACAACTTCATTCCCATGAGCTCCACTTTCCTAGTCTCTCTTACATTCAATGTCCATGTTTCTGCTACATATGTGACAATGGGTACAAAGTACGCCGTAAACCACTTCCTAAACTTCAAGGGCACTTCTCTTCTCTATAGCAGGTCTCTCACACACCTGTAGAACAACCCTCCCTGCTGTCCTCGTCTCATTACATCCTTTCTACTACCACCTCTCGCCTCAATAAAATCCCAAATCCAAATCTGAATTTTGTAATAATTATGAACATAAAGAGGATTATAATAGATAAGAGAAAATACAAAGAGGAGGTAATAATAATAATAATTAGCACCGCATCTTACTACCCGTTTGGGTTATACGCTTTACGTACTAATTATGCTAATGGATTAGGAATTGGGAAGGTTGAATTAGAGGAAGTGAACTCACATTTGCGTGAAGGGAGAGTGGAAAACCATTTAGGAAAAACCACCCCCAGTTCACCCGACTGAGATTCGAACCTCGATCTCCCCGTCCTCAGCAGTCGAGCTCAACACGACAAGCGCGTTAGCCAACTACGCCACCGAGGCGGGTAAGAGGAAGTAAATGTTTATATTATTTCTTATAAGTCCTTCATTTTCACATTCATACATTCATATTATATCCTAAGTGTTAAATTAGTGGTCCGGGAAATGGTTGTTCAGTTCATCCTATAATAGGTTCTGAACCACCAATAAGCAGTATTAAAGCTAAAACAAATTTAGCTTGAGAGATTGAAAAAATAAAATAAATATTAGGATTTGAGTGATAAATCGAAATTTTTCTCAAATCTCGAATGTCCCCAAGGATTTGAAGGTCCCAGCCTTTCTCTAAGGAGCGATCCGCAAAATGTGAATTATTGTTGTTCTAGTGTTCAAAATTAATTCTAAAAGGCAGTTAAATCAACAGACACTGACCTGTTAATAATGAGCGTGTACAAATCTTGACTAAGAGCGGGTTCATAATCTATAATCTGGAACAGGTTGTAGAGAAAACACTCCTGGATGTGCGAGTCCACCTTAAGATAAGGGAACCGGCTGACAATGGATTGCAGCAGGAGCTCCCTTGACCTTGAACAGTGTATTATAACAGTTAGTACACTTGAATAAAAATAAATGTTTGTTTTTTGCTGTATTTGTGTTTCAATATTAATGAAAGCAAACTAACTCAGGCGGTTCACATTGGGTAAACCTGAGTTCTTATAATTAATTTATGAGTCTGTGAAAAATATCTTATAATATACATAAGATAGAAGTGTCAAACTCAATTCCTCAATACCTTACCTAGATTCTTGCGGGCATTTTAAGGTGGGAGAATCAATTTTAATACATCTTTTTATAACTCGATTCTTAGCTCTCAAATCCTAAAGAGTGAAAGTTGTACTACATAAATAAATAGAAATATTTAAAATCTGGTAATTTTTTTTATTTGTCAAATTATGAAAAATGTGAGAAGCTTCGAAACAAATGTCAGCTTTGACAAAAAAACTGCTGCTTCAACAATCAGGAAGCTTCACCAGTAAAAATATTGACACCTAAGATTTATGGTCATTTATTGCCATTATAAGCTGTTATGTACATTGCAAAGTAATATTCTTATGGATAAAACTTAAGCAAGTGACTTCTAAGTTGTGATAGTAACTTAATTTATCATATTTAAACATCGAAGTTATATATAAATAACTAGAATATAATATTGTTTGATCATAAAACAACTAACAAAAAATATTCAAATTTTGATTCAGCTTCAAGAATAGTTAATATATTTAATTTGGGTTTATATCGAATTTAAAAAGTGATTTCACACACCCCTATTTTAATATGAGGTTGGATGCATAGAAATAGAATGAGATCATTAATGTTGAGGAATCAAAGTCAGGAGAAACAAGAATGGTAAAATTTATTATATAAGACATCGAAAATCATGACATTAAGATTGATTCTTGATTAATTCAATACTAGTACACTTAGAGGAATTAAGTTTGGAACTTTTAGAACTAATAATCTACAGGTAATTATGATAAAAGCTCTCTCTTACATTGGGACTACTTGAAGCAAGACACGCAAGGCCTTGTGAACATGTTGGTAATACTGTTTTTCTGCTTCGGGCGGATCGTTATCCTCCCACTCCTTGTCACCAAATGCTGTAAATACACCAGAAAAAAATGAGTCATTACTAAGACTGTGCAGAGTTTTGTGTTAGAGCTAGGGGGTGGGATTGGCTGAAGGTGAATGGCTTTCTTGGCTGCTCCACTCAAGGCCATGTATTTGGCCTCTGTGGTAGATAACGCAACGGTCTGTTGCTTCCTCAAATCCCAGGCAATTGCACCTCCATTCATGATAAAAGTATATCCTGTAAAGGAACGCCGGTCATCATGTGATCCTCCCAGTCAGCATTTATGTATCCCGTCAACAAGCTTTCTCCAAGCTTGTATGAGATTCCCAGGTCAGCAGCAGTGCCTTTGAGGTACCAAAGTACCCACTTTGCTGCGCCCCAATGAGTACTGTTGAAATAGTTGTTGAATAGACTTAAAACACTTGCTGTGTGAGCTATGTCCGGGCGTGTAGCCACTGACAAATACAACAAGCAACCAACTAGTTCTCGGTATGGGAGTTTCTCACCATCTGAAGTTTGACCATGCCTCACATGCCTCACCCTTTGCCAGCTTCTTCCCAGTGTCTAGAGGGGTTGAAACAGCCTTGCAATTCGACATACCGAAGCGTTGAAGGATGTCTTTGATGTAAGCCCTTTGACTTGCAAATATCCCATCGCCGTTTCTGGAGAAATCCATCCCTAAACAGCGCTTCAGGTCACCCAGATCCTTTATCTCAAACATCTTTCCAAGTGTGTCTCCAAAACGGGTAGTTTCTTCGGGGTTACGGCATTGTATCAGAATGTCATCGACGTATATAATGATCATGATCTCTTCGTTCCAATGTCTTATGTAAACATACGGGCTCTCAATGGTGGGTACGCCCATGGTATGCATCTAGACGTCTGTTCCAAGCATGACCAGCTTGTTTTAGGCCGTACAGAGACTTCTTTACGCAGCAGACCTTGTCACCTACTGCTAACTTGTCTAGTGTGGCCCTCACCTTGTGTCCTCCCTGATCCTTGTGTCCTCCCTTACTCATTATGTGCTCTAGGACTTGTTTAAACCAATCTGGTACCTCCATGTATACTCCTCATCCAGTTTCCAATTCAAATATGATGTTTCCATGTCATACTGGCGTATGTGCATATTATTCTGGGCTGCAAATGCATTATTATTATTATTATTATTATTTTATTAAGCACCGCGTCTTACTACCCGTTCGGGTTATACGCCCTTACGCTAATGTGTAATGGTAGGGTGATTATGAGATGAAATGAAGGACCTACAGTTTAATGTGGAATCCGAACCACGGTGGAGGCCTGGCATTCCCCACATTCACAAGATAACTTGTCAGAGGTGAAGGAAGGGTTTGGAAATCAGATAAATCTGTGCCGGGACTGTTGCAAATGCAACAACTGACCATATTGAATCTAGGTGTGTGAATGGCGCATACATCTCTTGAAAATCCCTGCCATACTGTTGAGCATATTCCTTCGTCACTATCCTGGCTTTGCGCTTCTAACGCCGTTTGTCCCGTACTTATTTCATAGCATGAAACGACTGCTGATCACCCTTGACGCTTTAGACCTGTCCACCAGATCCCACATGTCCTTTGCGAGAATTGACTCCACTTCATTAGCATCATCCATTCGGTTGAATCCCGACTTGTCATTGCTCGAGCAACCGGAACTTTACTCAAAAAACTAAGTCATTCTTGATGACGTGATTCGCCATTGCATAGATTCTTGGAGGGTCTGCAATACCCTTGGCCTTCCTGAAACTCTTCTTACAGTGTTCAATGGTTCATTTGGGAGAAATCTTCGTACCCATTGTTACGTGCCTATGGTAATGGCTCTTCAATTGTATGATGCAATTCTTGATCGTTAGAGAGGTTGATCATGATGTGTTGATCTTCATTCTCTGTGGCGTTAACATCGACTAGTGAACTTGACAAATTTGGGGACTTGTCCTGCGGTAGGAAGTCCTCCCAGCTCTTAGCTGACCAGATTTGAGTCCTGTCAACGAAAATCGCATCTCTGGATACCTCGATCTTCCTCTGCTCCAGTAGCCATACCCTGTATGCCTTTGACTCTTGAGTTATAACCCACAAAGATGCCTTTCTCCAATCCTACTTCCAGCTTTCCCTTGCCCGGCGTTTTGTCCATGACAAAGACTTCGCTCCCAAAGATTCTAAAGCTGGACAAGTCTAGTGATTCCCCGAACCAAAACTCGTACAGGGTTCTTCCTTTTAGTTTACTTGTTAGTGATCTATCATGTATGAAGTTTGCGGTGTTGACACCCTCCGCCTAAAAAGTCAGTGACGATACTCCGGACTGAATTATAAGGTAACGTGCTATCTCCATCAGTGTGCTGTTTCTCCTCTCAGCAACTCCATTCTGCTGTGAGTTGTAAAGTACTGTCAAACGCCTCAAAATGTCATATTTTGGAGAAATTCAATAAACAGTTTGTTGACATTCAAGTCCGTTATCTGACTGCAAGCACTTAACCGCCGAGTGCTCACTAGTGCCCTGAAACTATCAAATTTGTCCATCACTCGGTTCTTTTGGTCGATGAATCTCACCTCACACCATCTTGAAGAATCATCAATGAAAGTATCAAAGTAAGGCTTCTTTCCATGTGAACCGACTCACATTGGACCAAAGATGTCAGAATGTATGAACGCGCCCAGTCCCGACACTCTCTTCGAAACTTTTGGAAATTGAGTGACACACATCTTTTTTTTAGCACCGCGTCTTATTACCCAATGTGACACATCTTCCCTTGGAGACAAACCCTGCAATGAAAATCTTCGTTGATGTCTTCAACAATGATTCCTAGAATCAAGCTCGTCTTAATTGTCTCGCAAAGTGATGCAACACTAATATGTCTCATGTGAGCATGCCAATCCTCAATGGAATTCATCCTTGGAGTAATAGTAGCTTTATCCGGGCCTGAGATTTTCCTGATTTCCTGGTCTGTCAACTTTGGGAAAAAATAGTCTGTTTTCCCGTTCCGCGATAAGCAGCATGGTAGCATCCTGATCAATGATCTCGGCCTTCGTCTCACTAAAATTCACTTTGTGTCTGTCGGTAACCTTTCCGGCTGAAATGAATTTAGCACATAGGTCCGGTACATACAATGTGTCTTTGAATTTGATCGCCTTTTTATTACTGCTCACGCTTGTCTTGATTGACACGGTACCGATTCCTTTCAAGGTCCATGCAGGTTTTGTTCAAGAGATTTAGCTTTTTGGGATCGAAGTTCCGACTGATCTGTGCAAATGACTTGATATTCCCATACATGTGAGACGTGCATCCACTGTCACAACACCAGATTATGCAATCCGCCTTATTTTAGATTCAAAATGCACCGTTATATGACATGCCCGTCATAGCTAGGCACACACTTTCGACGTTTTTCGCGGATTGTTCGTTTGACTTCCTTGTCTTCTGGCAGTTTTCATCCGGTGTCCGATCGCATTGCACTTAAAACACTTCAATCTCGAAGTACTTTTTCCCACCATAGTCTTTGTCCGATTTCTCCAGTCTGTGCTTTTCTCGTTTATTATTTCCAGCCAGCTTTCCCCCGTCTATCGCTTTTGTGCTGAATTCTGGCTAATTGCCTTGTGCACTTCGAATTCCTCCGTAACTTTAATTTGAAGCATCTCAATATGCAGTAATGTGTCACGTGACGACATGGCGCAATGAAAGTTTTCGTAGCTCACCTGTATGGTGCAAAAACATTACTGCCAACAGCTCTTGATTAATTTTGACTTCGTTCTGCCAACCTACCCATCATGTCGACAAAATATCGAGTGTGTTCATGCATGTCACCACATCTTGTAATTTCAAGGACATCAAATTATTCAACAAAACAGCCTTCCGTGGTGGTCATTTGGACTGGTATATTCCCTCTAATAATTTCCAAATTGCTTGTGAGGTCTTGCAGCCCTTAGTCTGTTTAGTTTTCGACAGGTTCATAAAAATCACTATGTCAGAGTGTGCCTTCAGGTCGACTTCTCTCCACCGTCATTCGACTTCAATCATCGCTGGCTGTGCTATAGCCGCTTCTGGTTTCATGATTGCCCCACTCACATAGCCCCAAGTGTCATTCTTTTTGAGAACTGCATGTACGCAACTAGCGTACTAACAAGTTTTCGAGACTCAATATGGTACAATGTCCATTAAGAGTTACGTGCTTCGCGATCTTTGATTGGTCATACAAAAATTATCACAAGAAGATTGGTCCCATAATGTTCACAAAGGTTAATGTTGGGTGCACAAAATTAACGTCTGAGACAAACACACTATCTACAAATACACTTAGTGGGCTAATTAACACAAAAGGTTAGCGTGAGCACAAAACAAGGTCGGATAAGACAAACAACTGAACAGTGAAAGTACGTGATTGGTTAGCTCTTGATACTCGTGATACTGCAGTGCCTTTCGTGATTGGTACAGTGGTTGGGTCGTGCATAATAGTAAGTGACTCCAACAGAGTCTGTGATGGATGTGCGAAAATTGTCAGCTACATATGAATGATTGATTAAGACCAGGAGCTATCAAAAACACAGCCATCTTAAACTCAGTAAGGCTTTATGCCGCCAAAAGTATGACAACTATACAAATGCACATATCATGATGGATCAGCCAAGCTATTGTATTTGAAGAGTTCAAAGAATATGATATTTAGAATTGTGGCTATAACAGTAAAATTTATTAAATATAATAACTTGGTTATTTAATCCATCAGCAGTTCAGTTTCATTGTGAGGCTGACAGATTAGACCAACCCTGGACAAATTATGGCCAGTCACATATTTTTACATGGCCTGAAAGCTATAACTTTTTTTGTATATAAAAAAATCTAAATATACCAGGATTTAAAAATATATTCTTACAGAAAAATATATATAACAATACTATTAAACACATCACTAAACATTTACAAGTAGTTTTAAGAATCTCTATAAAAACTAAATTCACACCTAACATTAAAATGATAAGACACGAAGAAAATTGCAAGCACCTCATTAATTTCTGTTTTATTGAAGAACCACATATGTATTTATTTTAATTGTCTACATAATTTTCTTTTTTTGTATAATAAAGCGTGTATACTGAAAAATATTATTTCAATTGGCTGCCCATCCTTATTTTTAAATTCTCAATGTGACCATTGAGCAAAAACATTTGACTAGGCCTGCTTTAGACTATAAAATTATGATTAAACGAACCATTGGTGAACTGCAAGACCAGAGAATCAAGGACTCCGACAGTGTAGTAGTTGTGAGCAGACACCAAATCCACCAGTAGCCCTTGGTAGAGCTCCACCAGCTTTGGGCTGCGTTTCACCCATGGCACTCTCTACAATATGTAAGTTATAGCGTATTAATTTACTGCCCAAGGTTGAAAAAGTATAACAATAAGAGTTTCTTGATACAGTAACTTAGAAGCTTGCCTTAGTGTGAAAGTCGGCGTATGCGAAGTACACTTTTCAAATTTGAAACAAACTCAAAGTGACTATATGAAATATTCTTGAAGCTTAATTGCAGTTAAATATTTTTGTGAGTTTTTTTTACTACATTATTGTTTGTAACATTTAGTTTTATTCTGATAAATCAAGTTACTATCACAGCTTATAGTTAATTCAGATTTTAACCATATGGATATTGATTTTTAATCTACATGACACATCAGAATGGCAATAGTTGCTTATAGATAAATTATTTTAGCTGTAGATTTTTTTATTGGCAAAGCTTTGTAATTGTCAAAGCTGGAATTGTTTCTACGAACAGCTAAAGCTGATATTTGTTTCAAAACCAAGTTGAAGTTTTAAAGCTTCACACATCCTAATGTACAGAATAATAAATTAAGTGTGGTATGTATGTAGTTATATATAGTATCTTTTAGTAGTTCCTTCAAAACAAATAAAATCTTTAGTTTGTTATTTTATAAATAACAAACTTTAGAAAGAATTCATAGAAATAGGATTGTTTAGGCCTTAAATCAATTTGTGACATCATGAAAATTAGGCTCATCATTTTTGACAATTTAAATTTATTTTAGCTCTTTGAGCTACTAGAAATATTTTAGCACCACGTCTCACTACCGTCTCGGGTTACAAACACATGTACTTACTACGCTAGTGTGTTAAGGATGAGGAAGGTTGAATTTAGATAAAGTTCACCTGCATGTGCATGAAGGGATTGGAAAATCAATAGGGAAAAAGCCCCTTCAGTACACTCGAACGAGAATCGAACATGGATCTCATCATAAATAGTCAAGTATATTGTTAGCAAGACGCCTTAGACGAAACGGGTCTAAAAATGGTTGTTGAATAAAAAATTAATTTGGAGCCTAATTTGTATTATTTTTAATTAGTAGGCCAATGTTTTAACGTTATGGTAAACAACAACTAAATATATGGGTGAGGGTCGTTTAGAAGAAGTGCACCCACATTTGAATCCATAGAGGATGATAAAACAACCAAAAGTGAACCCAAGCAATATTCTAATCTTGACCTCTTCATAACCAGTAATCCAGCCCATTGCAAGCTTGATAAATTAAACCCAGGGTGTGCAACCCTGTTCCGCTTTTTGAATGAGTCATTGACTTAACACTGCCATCCAATACTTACCTCCACTCCCTCTACCAACACTCAGTTTCATCCCTGCATTCAGACCAAAGGATTGTCAAATTTTTCCCTAAATTGTCTTACGTTTTCTATACAAACAATTTTCATCATTTGTATCTTCTAACGCAGTTGTAGCTGAGCAGTTAATGTGTACATCCTGAATAAACTTGTTCTAACAATGTGTGCAATTTCAAATGTTCGCTTGGGCAATAGGCATAGTTTCTCCCTTTTTACAGCGTTTGGCAAATTTCACTTCTCATTCGCCACACCTGTGGCTTCATTGAAAAAATGTTGCCAAACTCTGCCCTAAACCATGTGACTACCAGTGTATGTAAAATCATTGGTGTGATGATATTTAAAACTGGTGACAAAAAAAACTTAAGATAGTAAATACAGCAGCTTCTTGCTAATCCGAACCTGTGCTAGTCCGACTCTCCCCTAGTTTTGTCTATGCCAGCCCTATTTTCTTTTTAGCAACGTGTCTTATGCCTATGAACTAATTACACTAATGTGTTAGGGATTAGGAAGGAAAAATTTTAGAGGAAGTGGACCCACATTTGCGTAGAGGGAGATTGGTAAGCCATTTAGGAAAAAAGATCAGCAAACCCAAACGGGATAGAGCCCCAATCTCCACGCTATTGGCAGTCTAGTCTATTGCAAGAATAGCGCCTTAGACCATGTGGCCACCGAAGCAGGTCCAAACACTACTCTCAACCACAATGGTCTTCTTCTCTTCTAATCTAAATGTGACAATTTGATTTTGATGTTTTGCTTTTGTTTATAATGATTTTATTGTGCAATGTTGCTGAATATAAGAAAAACAACAAATTAAGGATAAATCCGAAATTTGTGATTGTGATTTTAGAAAGATCTGAGGAAGGCGAGACATTAATAAAACTAGTTGAGGATCATTGTGGGTATGTGGGGGAATACACCATTTTAGATATAAAAATAGAAATGCCAGTAAGATACAAGAATGTGTTACAAATCCTAATTAATAAAACACATAGGAATTCATTTATTTATGAATACAATTGTTAAATAATGTTGTACAAAGTTTTTTTACTATCCTTTGATAGTCGGAACTATTTGATAATCCAAACGTCCCTAACAATTTCAGGCTCGAATTATAAAGACCATACTGTACTCAAGAGAACGGTTATTTAAGAAGCCAAGGTTGTAGTAGGACTAAATGAAAATATGTTTAACGGTAGATAAACAAAAACTCACCAAGAGAGCACGGACAAAATGATGCAGACTTTCATCTACTAGCGAAATGCATTTCCGTGCCTCCTGAAGCAGAGGTTGTAAGTCATTATCCTATAAAAAAAAGTGCAAGTTGAATAGTTGTAGATAAGTTTAAACTATAAAAGGCCTAGCCAGCCGGTAGTGGAAAAATATCTATTGCTCAAATTAAAAAAAACTGACCCAGAGCTCTTAGTCTATAAAGAGTACCATAAGTGATGTATAAGAAAAGATTACCTTAATGTTTTTATTTTATATCTAGCATATCTACATTAGTGTATAGTTCAATGTGAAATTGATAGCATATATATGACATTAAGAAATGCAGGTTTGGCCTACACTTAGTTTAACCTGAAAGGTATCAGTCTTACCTTGATTGAGTTATTCATTAATTAAACTCTGAGCCAGTTTCATAGTAAAATTAGTACGCCTCAAGTGCTGCGCTAATAGTAAATACAGGATGACACTTACCTAGACCATTCCATTTGAGTTTAAATAAGTGTCCTGTGTTCAGTATAACGTTCACTTGAGCCGTACTAAGTCTGGCTATGAAATTAGCCCTGTGTGTCTATCATATAAGTTATACCATAGCGTAAACAAGAAAGGTTAGTTCACTACCATACAAAGTACACTGAGGGTTTTTAGTATTAGGCCTATTCAATATTTTACATTAATATCACAAATTAACTTTAAAAAATTAAATAAAGATAATTTTTACCTCATTGTGATTAAGTTTAGTAGATCCACTGTTCCCCTAGCTTTTTAATCTAGCCTATGAGTGTGGCCTATGCTATTAGGCTAATGCAAGAGAGTAGGGAAGGATTGACATTAAATGGTGCATTGCAGCTATTAGGATATGCAGATGAATTAGTTTGGTTGATAAATAGCAAGGAAGCTATTGCAAAAAAAGGAGACATTTTATTAGAATCTAGTAAGGAAATAGGTTTAGAAGTGAACACTGAAAAGACTACATATATGAACACAAAGAGAGCCCCGATAGAGGATAATAATTTAGAGATTGCTGTGAACAACATTTCACTTGACATGGTTAACACTCTTGACACCACGACCATCAAATTTACAGGTAGCCGTGATTATGAATTTCGACAAGCCTGTCAATTCTACAGGGTTTTGAATTTAAAGCAGCATAAAATCTTTGTCCGTATTTTCTATGTGTTTGGTTAGTGTGCTATCCATTCTTTGGAATGTTAGTTCTGAATTGTGGTCATAGATGCCATTTCGCTGCACATATGAGTAGACCTCTTTATAGTAAGGGTACGGCCATCAAGCGTTGTCTATTAGGCGGCCGGTTTGACTGACCTAACCCGTACATGGCGGTATAATGGGAGAGAAGTAGTTTTATAGGAATATCCCTAAAAAATGTCAACGTAAAGTGATTATTTTTTTTCATAAGAGAGCTTGGATCATTATGAATACGTTGGTGTATTTTAATTGGTACTTTCTTAAAACAAATGTTGCAAAAATATTGTTTTAAAATATATGATTGTGTTAGCTTCTTCGTAAATTTGCTAACTCCAAGTCATAAACTCACATTTAAATTACTAAACTAGCCTATATATTGAGTTGTGAGTCAAACCAATAATATAATTGGAGTAGCCTATATGTACAGTGAATATATATATATATATATAACATTATAGACATCTATGAGTTGTGTTCTAACACATTGTGCTCCATCACCATGAATATAGCACATAAATCAAGTACTGAAACATGTTCGAATAACTAAGGTTCCAGTAATGGGTTTTTTTATATAAAAAAAGGTTAAAATATTTTAAGAAAGTTATTTGAATACTAAAACTTTTACAAGAAAAACAGACAAAATGGAGTATAAACAACTTGTAAGAGTGTAAATCATAACAATATTTATCCTCAACATTCAATTTATTGATTAAATTTATTGATCAAATTTATTTTAACTCATACCTTTGTAAATTATTAATGACTACACCTAAGCCTTGGCTTTTATTAAAGTCAATATAACTTAATTTTATAGTAAATTTATTTATAAATCAGTATTTAGAATTTGGATTATTCATTATGAAACTATCCCTTATGAGCCACCTAAATCCATATACTGTAACTAGCTGATTGTGTGAGTTTTTTGTTTATCATTTGTATGACCTTTTTGTTTTTTCCTTTTACTCAGTACTTTTACTTAGATACATTACAGTTACTTTTACCCTAATAAGAGCACTTGAAAAGATATCATAGTAGATTAATTTTTCAAAATAAAAATGAATGTAGCTCCAAACTGGTCTTTGAACTTTTAAAATCCAATGTGGAGCTGTGGAGAAATATTTTTTTAATCTAAAATTGGCCGGTTTCTAAGAGTAGGTACATTAATCTCCATCGATAAGCTGTTAACATTTCACCTGCTTCCAAGTAATGTAAAACTCAGAATATAAGCAACTATAATGATTCTCATTTTTATATTTCATATTTTTCCAAATTTAAATATTATTATATTGTCACCATAAAACCATTAAAGAAAAGTTAACCTCAAAACACTCATCTGGGATTTGAACATCAACCTCCCTGTCACACCAGGATAAATTAGCTCAACATTTAGCCGGCATACTCAACGATGTGGGTTATGGAAGTTGACGATACAAAAACTTACATGAACTTCAGAATCTTTCAGCGCACAAATCAATTCTTCATAAGGTTTGGTGTCGCTTCTGTTTATGAAGTTGTTAAATATGCTCTCAAGTTGAGTTGGGAGATGAAACCGCACCCTCTGCACAGGTGCTAACGAGGGTACCCGCCTGAGGATCCCAGGGCTCTTCAAGATGGATGAGGATGTCACTTTCTTTGCTTTGGTTGAAAACTTAGACATATCTCTAGAAAAGTAATTAACAGACAGGTTTCAGATTATTAGAACATTAGGCCCCTATATTTTATTTTAATAAGGTAATGTCAATTTTATTTCCACTAAGGGTTATGGTTTAATCTTATAGGCCCTATAATAATACCCTTCAACATATTAATAGGAAAGGTGGGTCAATATCACACAAGAAGTTCTAGAACAAATTGCCAAGAATATTGAAACTCAAGTAGAAATAATTAGAATGATGCCATCTTATCAGATACCGTAATACAGTGATTCTTAATCAGTGCAGAGGGGCACACCAGGTTTTTGGGGATCTCAAAAAAATAATTAATTTAAAATGTTATTTACTTTAAAGTCAATTATCTTAAATTTTATGTTTTGGAAGAAAAAATTGTATGATAGTAACAAGTACAGTAGACTTGATTTTACGGGGAAAAGAAGGAGAGGGAGGAAGCACGAATAATAAAACTCAAGGATAGTACAAATAATTTCCATCTGTTTATCATCACCATTCAAAATCTCCTGTCCTTGTTTCTACTTATTTATGTGAAAAGGGATTTTTCACAATGATAAATATTAAAACGAAGAAGAGAAATTGACTCTAAATCGACTCCAGCATGCAAATAACATTAAATAATACAAATGAAACAAGAACAGACAAATTAGTGAAAAGTGTTCAACAGCAGAGGTTCCATTAAATATATTTAGGTAAGTTAATTTATATTTTTTACTATTTGTTGTTATAATCAGTAAATAAAGCCACTATTGTATAATAAATCTTAATGATTGATATGCTAGTAAAAACTAGGGGTTGCGAAAATATTTTAGGATATTTAGGGGGCTGCAAGTTATAAAAGGTTAAGAAACACTGCTGTAGTATACTCTATTTCACCTAAGATACAAATCATTAAAGTTTTAATCTCATCAAATAGTTCACAAGGAAATGGTGAATCCAATGATACATTATATTTTAGATTATTTTAAATATTTAAATATAACATTTGGACAACTCAATAAGAACTAATTTCCAAAACATATGCCTACTAGACCAACATGTTTGATCCATAATCCCTTCCGATATTAGGCCTACGTTATCTTATAGGTTACTTCTACAAACGCCAAATTGTTTATTATGTGAATATAACTTGAGATTCTTTATTAGCAAATAGAATTTAGCAAGATCAAGCCAGCCAAGTATTTATATTAATGAAGGTTAGGTTAGGCTAAATTGAAAAGAAACTGTATTATATTTATAGCCTCTATATTAATAGATCAAGTTAGTCAAGTATTTATAGTAATGAAGGAAGCTAGATTGAAAAGCAACCATTACATATTTATAAAATTATTATTATTATTATTATTTGGGTCAGATCTTTAGTAAGTTTTCAATCATGTAGCATTGTATGAGTGTGCTGGATATAAAATTGTTTGAGGATGTGGAGTGTTTTTGTTAGGATAGAAACAAATTAAATATTTTAACTATTTTCAAGAAATGTGTGTATAACAAAAGAGAGTAGGCCCAAAGCATGGTGAACGTAGATCAGACCTACGGTACGGCACATTCAACAGCTGTAAAATCTTCTGTCTTGCACTTTTACAGATTTTTCAACAATATTTGTTGCGTTTTAGATGAGTTTGGTTTTGAGTGGTTAATTGTATAACGAAGTTCTTTTAATACTCTTGAATTTTGTATCAATGTATTCCCCACATGTTAGTGAATGTAATGATAGTATTAATTTTTGATTTTGGGGGTCTTTTAGAATAAAAATTCACCTAAATGGTGTGGTTCTTAGGTTTTGTCCCTGAAATAGTCAATATTGACAGTTCCATCTGTTAAATTATGTTGTCCGACCCATTTAAAAAATAAAAATAACTAGAATATTTGAATCTTGCTGACATAGATACTAAAACTCGTAGAAAATTATGTTACATACATAGCTCTGAAAAAAAAATATACAAAAATAATCTAGTGGTCTTCTAAGGTATCATGTTGGGTCAAGTCGTGCAACACGTGTTAACATGATATATTTCTAAACTACATAAAAGCTAAATATTGAAGAACAAACTTACCTGAGTTCTAATCACGAAATACAAAACACCTAAACATAGAAACATTATCATTTACTTTAGATGTACCCAGTAATACAATAAATTAAAGCTACAAAATATTGCCCGGTTAAAATTACACCGAACCAGCCATTTACATTTTACAATTAAATCGATTTCCCGAATACCCATCTGTTTCCCCTAGCCAACGTGTTAATTTTTAAAACTCGTTGCACGTTGGTAAATTTTTCAGTTAAATAGTTCCTTAAATGCCCCCTAGACATCTCTGTTAGATTCAACAGTAACTATTCGTGTTAGAAATAAGGAATGGCTGGTAATGGGGTTTTATCAAATATTAATGGAGGAAGGGGATTGGATAAAGAAATGAAATGAATGTTTGGGATTTTTGACAGTTTGTCCCCAATTCAAAGAGCTCCAACTAAAAACAATAGTTTTTATTTTGTTCTTTGTTTTCTAGTTTTTTTTCTAATTGTTATCTTTCTCTTTTCACTTGTGTTAATCGCTTTTTTTTTACATGTCGATTTCATGGTTAAAGGAGAATGGTACACAGTGAGATAGGTTTTTAATAAACTTTAATTAAGAGCTAGGTATAATCGACTGAAGAAATGTTAGCCATTGCATGTATAAATCTGTTTATTGGGAGCATCTTGCATACCGAATTTACTAACACACGTGAATAGAAACAGGAAAAAATTAACTTTAAAATAATATTAGCATTCGTCTCACTATGTACCACACCTAATACACATTGAGACAGTGCTTAAGTATTTGTTTAAAAAAATTGGTGCCACAATACTGAACACAAACACTTCTTCATGACACACAAGTTTTCATGAAGCAATCAATGGTCAAATTTAGAAAAGTCACTGAACATTTATAAGTTCAAGCCGCACTTCAAAACGAACATATCCTGTCAGCCTTTTGGTTTTTATGGGCATTGGTTGAGGTAGAACCATGGCAATATCCAATTTATTTATTTACCGAGGCCACATCTGTAATGTTTGAAATAACAAAGGCATTAAATTTCTCACTTTTGAGTATATAAGTGACTTCAAAATCACTATCCTTGTCCATCTCCGACAAAAAAAATGCAATGTAGAACACATCATTTGTGAAACGCACAAGAACATTATCATCAACATTACGATCAGAAACTACTTGAGGAAACCAAAAAACTTCTTCATCCTCTTCATAGTATGAAGAGTAGTCCAACACCATTTCAATTTTTTCGCCAGAAGAGCTATCAACATCTTTAATGCTACGGCATGCTGGTTTTATCCGAAACAAGTTGTTGGAAAACTTATTTTCCCTCCTCATCTGGAGCTGTCTCTTCTTTTCAGCTTTCTCAGGCAACAGAGCTTTTTCAGGTGTACTGGTGAGGATTATGCCTCTGCCCAGATCATGATTCTTTTTTTTTCTTCCTAGGTAAAGCTTTTGGAAAACCACGGAATTGCTTAGGTGAAATGGATAAAGACTAAGCTTCATCTGTAGCCATACCTGAAGATTTTGTGTTAGAGTAAACATCAGTTGCAGAAGCAGTAGGTTTTGTAGTGTTCTAAGTAGCCATCGGGGTCTCGGGTTGATATGTCACTGCTTACATGAAGTAGTCACAATCTTGAAATGCGTCTCTATTGAGAGGATAGATACATCTTTAAGTGAAGCCCACCATATGTTGTAACCTTACTATAGTTTTGGACTGAGGAAGTTATTCGTAATTGAAAGAATTACACATGGTGGTAATATATATATAATATGCCAT
This sequence comes from Timema cristinae, assembly GCA_039000515.1. Lineage (NCBI taxonomy): Eukaryota > Metazoa > Arthropoda > Insecta > Phasmatodea > Timematidae > Timema > Timema cristinae. The sequence goes on from JBCFYV010011172.1 coordinate 98,930,084, forward strand.
TAGAATATGACTCCTCCTATCGCCACCATTACATGGTTAAGAGTCCGGGAAATGGAAAATAGAGCAAAGAATAACAAAACTCACAGCCTTATAACTGACTTCATAACACTCTCCCACGCATAATTAACTTATCATTGATTGCCGGTGCTGGCATATAGAGTACAAGAGTAACAATAAATCTTTGGTACCATTAATAGTCTTGATTTCAATCAAGTACAGTGAGCGAGAAAAGAACACAAAGTTCTGACTAATGCGTGACTTAGACAAAGTCCAGGCATTGGGGTTTAATGAGCGAGTTGTTACTGGGGCGGCCACGGGTGATGAGTTTGATGAGGCTGCTGGGGGGTGGGGGGGTGGAGGGGGGAGACACTCTTGTAGATGCTGCAGCAGGTCTCACAGGGGTGTGAGCCGGAGCCATCACGCTGGGAGCTTGACGAAGGGGCTCTGGAGTGGAATCCATGGAAGGCTTCGGAGCTGAAGATGCTGGCAGGGAGCGGTCAGCAACTGGAGGTGGCTGAATTAGAGGGCCCCATGTAGCTCCATCAGATGTATGGGTAGGCATATGTGCTGGCATGGCCTGCTTGACCATTCCCCATGACAAATCAACTGGAACAGCCTTGGGGTCCCGGAGGCGCAGATGAGATGTTGAAATTTGTTTGGAGCGTCCACCAACAATCACTAGATATGAGACAGTTGAGACTCTATGCTGAATTTCACCTGGAACCACCTTGAGTTTGCGATGAGTGACAGAGTGCACCCACAATAGGTCACCTGGGGAGAAATGTGTGACCTTGGAAAATTTTGAAGCGTGAATTTCACCTGAGCCTCCTTTATTCTTGGCTTGAGAACCATGGATGGGTGGAGAAGTAAAAGCTTTATGCGGAGCTTTCGGCCCAAAAATACTTCAGCTGGTGTCACCTTAGTTATGGTGTGAGGCGTGTTGCGATATGATAAAAAGAAAGGCATCTACTTTATGTTGAAGTGTTCTGGATTTAGTAGAAACATCCAACAACTGTTTCATGAGAGCTGTCTTGGTGGTCTTAACGACAATTTATGCCAAACCGTTAGATTGGAGGTGATAAACAGGAGAAGGGAAATGTACAATTCCATTGTTAGACAGGTAACTAGCGAATGCAGCTGATAAGAACGGCAGACCGTTGTCAGGAGCAACCTCCTCGTGCAGCCCCCAGGCTTCAAACATTGAGCGCAGAGCTTCACAAGTGTGCTTTGCCGAGGTGCCTTCGTGCATGATGTGGACCTCAGGCCATTTAGAATGACATCTAAAGTAATGAGTAGAGCCTTCAAATTCAGCAAAATCAATATAGACCTTCGCCACATTTTAGTAGGCCAGGACAAAGGAATTAGAGGCTCGTGAGGAGCAGTTGACTGGAGTGATTGGCAAACACCACACCTGTTTACCCTAGCTTCCAATTCATCATCGAGATCTGGCCACCACACAAAACCACGTGCTAGGTTCTTCATGTGACTAGAGTCAGGATAAAGCTCATGAAGGATCTCCAGGACTTCGAGACGAAGCGCTTACGGGACGATGACCTTAGACAACCACAATAAACAATCAGATTCTGCCGACAATTCCAGGGCTCGCTGATGAAAAGGGCCAAGACCTTCATCGGGCACCACATCAGGCCAACCATTGTGCACAAATGTGAGCACTCGACTCAATATGGGATCCTTCTTGGTCTTGGTGGCCACCTGGACCACAGTGAGAGGTTCCAGGGACACCAAGGAGATCTTGTAGATGTCAGACTCCCCTCAGTCTGATAGGGGAGAGGTTTCGGCTAAGAAAATCATCATGAGGAATCAGTTCAGATTATTGAAATGTGATCTGATACTGGAAGGCTGATAACAGGATGGCCCAACGTTCTAGGCAAAGAGCAGTGAGAGGTCGCATTTTAGCTTTAGACCCAAAAATAGACGCCGACATTGCATTGTCAGTGAGTAGCTCAAAAGGTCGGTCAAATAGGTATTTACTAAATTTCTTAAGTCCAAAAATAATAGCTGCAGCCTCACGCTCGTGCTGGTAGTAGTTTTTCTCAGCATTGGAGAAGGTCTTAGATGCGAAAGCGACAGGACGTCCCGCCCCATCGGGGAATATGTGAGGGATGACAGCACCCGCGCCATAATGAGAGACATCACTGGTCATTCTAAGTAGCAAGCCAGCAGAGTAAGGAATAAGCACCTGATCACCACTCAATTACTGAAGACACTGATTATAAGCCCTTTGTTGCTCAGATCCCTACTCCCAATTTACATCCTGCTTGAGCAAGGCATACAAAGGAAGAAGCATAGTGGACATATTGGAGATGAACTTTGCGTAAAAGGTTACAAACCCAATGAACCAGTGAAGTTCAGATTTTGATGAATGCTCTTTGGCTTGAAGGAGAGCCTGGATGCGGTCCTGATCTTGATGCAGCCCTTGGGCATCCAAAATGTGGCCCAAAAATCCAACCCTTGTCTTTAGGAAAATACACTTTTCCAGCTTGACAGTGACATTATATTCCACAAACCTTTGTAGAATAACTTTACTTAGGCACTCCTCAGCTGTGTTACTTGACACTAATATATTAGTTAAATTCATTTTAATTGCTGTAAGGAGAAGTAAGAATGAGAATTAAAAGGAACGTACTTGATAAAATGACAATTGGTTAATTAGTTGTTACACTTCAAAGTCAATTAACATAAAGAAATGAAAAAGAAAAAAGGGGGAGTTTAATAAAGGTGAGATTGTTAAAACATAAAAAGTATATGCAGTCAATTAAGAATATAAATTGATGGAAGTATTAAATAATTAATTATTCAAGGTTAAAAATTGATATATCAGGAATTTAATCAGATGTAAGTACATAAATTATTCACCTAAGTGTCACTTAGAAATTGATCAAGAGCAATTTTAATTAAAACTAGGAAAAAATCAGTAGTTGAACAAGATTCCTAAAAAATAAAATTATTAGAATTTTGTAATTATATCATAAACAGGAATTAAAATTAGGTGATGACAAACTAGAGTTTTAGCACAAATAATTAATAAATTATCAGTTTGCTAGAATTTAGGAAACAGTCAACAAAGGCAAAAATGCAGTATAAACCAATTTATTAATTAACTATTGATATGACAGGAATTGTACACTTAAGATTCCATACATTATTTTTTTTAAAGTCACTTATATACAGATCAAAAGCAATTTGAATTTAAAAGTAGGAAACCAATAGGTGAACAGGGTTCAATTAAAGAAATTAAATTATTTTAAAATATTTTGAGAAATTATCAAAACATAAGTTGTAAATAGTTAAACTGAACAGGAGTATTGTTACATGTGGTACTTACATGAGATCAATTTAGTAATATCTAAGGACAGTCAACAAGGGCAATTATGCATTTACAACAAATGATAAGAATAATCAATGTGATTAATAATAAGTTTGTATTAACTGATTACAAGAATGATAATTTATTAAAATCTAAGAAATAAATAACAAGGACTGATACACAATATAAATATATTAATGTTGAACTACATAAGAAATATGTTAAAATTTAAATTAAAATTTTCCCGATAACATAGCAACACGATTAAAAGATGTGAATGTTTAGAGCTTGTTATCAGGTCACGGGGTTACAAACTATATTAACCAAAGAGGTAATTAGTTAGATAATTGATAATTAGCAGGAATTTAGACCTGATCAATCAACGTGGTTTTTATATAATCGACGGCTGATGATTGGGTTCTGACGAGAGCCGAGGTTTTGCTCCTTAACAGTGTAACATTACGTGGTATAATGTTACAACTGGACCCCACCCCATTATATTATATCAACAATGCTTACTACCCGCTCCAATAAATTCAACTCAATTAGGATCCCTACAATAGTATGTTTCTCTGTTGTAGTTCTTGTAGGCTAAGAAGACATAATAGAAACAATGCTGGACAATATATTTATTACTCAATCCAATTCTAAGTATTAATTTGTTCATGTACTTACAATACTAATCTGCTCACAATAGAATCCTGCAAGGCTGGCCGGCACCTGGAATCCTAGATTGGCGAGTGGGTCAAGGGAGATCCAGTGGGTCAAGGGAGATCCAGTGGGTCAAGGGAGATCCAGTGGGTCAACAAAGCGTCCCGGCACTCCGACTGTACTAACGAGAAATGAGCCGTGAACTATCAACGTCAACAAGAGGACAATTATGTTTCCAACCTCTGACGGGTACTAGAGGAACCTCCTTCAAAACATCGGGTGATTGGAGATATTCACGGATATTCCGATGGAGCAAGCGGAATCAACAATGGTCTACGTGACTGTTTCAAGGCATCGTTGACGTCATCATGCGTGTGTTTGGTGTACTTCCACCTCCCTTCCAGAACAACTAAATTCCTATATAATGGCTGTGCAAGCATGCCATAATCGACAATCTTTCCTTTTTTTTTTATCGAAATAACTTTTCATATTTAAAATTATGGTTTGAATTAACGTAACGTGATGTAACTTTTTTATTGGAATTTGGATTAGGATGACTTTAATATTTTGTAACTTAAGATCTATTTGAATAGTTAAAGTTTTGTTAATTGATGGAACTGTTAGTTCCATATTCTAAGTCAGATCTGATAGTCCCGTAGGCTTGGGTCTGGTAGTCAAACCCTCACGTTTTGTAATCTCTGTTGTGTGGTCGTCAAATTTAAATTACAATATATTTATGATATCGTTTTCTGTGAATTACAAAACTTTTGGAACCATATCAAGGTGCCCATTAGGCCCATTTAATTTTGTATCACATTTAAAAATATTCACTTTGTTATTGTCTCTTATAGACTGGACTATCAATATTATGATGGATTACATGTTTCCTTTTGTTAAAACACTTGCGCAACTTTAATGATATAAAGTTGTTTGCTTCGAGCATAATTTCCAACTGTACTCATAATGATATAATGAGACCATTTTTTGTTATCTGCGCTATTGTCATTTAATTGAATAAACGGCTCATATTGTTGAATCTATATATTTTTTATAATTTCCATTTATCATGTATGTTAAGTTCATCCTCTCCCTTTTATTACTTTTTATGGCCGGGTAGTATTAGGACTCAGAGAGGGTGCAACAACAGGATTGGAACTTTTTCTTGAATTTCTCGTTCTTCTGTTGATATGGACGAACCGCGTTGATGAGATTAGGATTGTCGCTGGCATTGGCCGGTGCAGTGGCTGGTCCAGGGATCTTGTACTGAGTGGCGAGAGCAACCACGGAGCTGAAGTTACCCTCTTCATTCCTGATCTTATCGTGAACCATGTCCAACGAGATGTTGTGATAAAACTGTGACTTGAGGGCATCATCCAGAAATGTTCCGAAGCTAAAAGTGGTGGCAAGATGACGTAAAGATAGGCTGAAGGCCGCGTAGGACTCTCCCGCACACTGTTTGTGAGAACTAAAGGCAGAACGCTCTTCGTACACTGATCTTGTGGGAGCGTAGGGAGTTTCGAGGAGAGTCTTTAGTTAGGTGAAAGTCTTGGTTCCCTGCGCGACCGGCGAGCATAGATCTCTTAAGACCTGGTAGGTGGGCCAATGCATCTCAGGAGCCAAGCAACTCTTACGTCAGCTGCAATTGTTTCAGTGGAGTAGAAATGTTCAAACCTGGCAAAATATGACTTGATGTCCTCAAGACGAGAGTCAAAAGTGGAAAATTTAGGCATGTCAAGACTGTTGGCGTATGAAAATTGCACACACGAGAGCTACACACACGATACACTAGACACAAAATAAACTCAGGGTTCTTGAATTAAAAACAATAATCACTCATTACCAGTTATTGTAATCTTATTATAGTTTTGGACTGAGGAAGTTATTCGTAATTGAAATAATTACACATGATGGTATTAGATATAATATGCCATTAGAATATGGCTCAGCCTAGCACCACCATTACATGGCTGAGAGTCTAGGAAACGGAAATGGAAAAGAGAGCAAAGAATACAAAACTCACAGCCTTCTGGCTGACTACATAACACCATGATGTTGCTTCGAGTCATTGCCTTTTTATGTACTTCAGCGACACATTCAGCAATCTGGTATATAAACATGGTTGTGCCTGGATTTCTGAGCATCAGGTTTAGACTGCAAATGGATACAGACCTTGGATTTTCAGAGGGCGTAAGCTATTATTACGAACTCAAAAAGGTTTTCCTTTTTACTGTAAAATAATAATGGGAGTGCTGGTAAAACCCAATAATATCGATTAATAATAAATAATTGTGGTTATTGCAAGGACTTCCAAAATAAAGTTATTATTCTCTTCATTATGTGACTCAATTCATTGTTGAATATTCCGAATTACATAGGTTATTTTTAATAAATATAGTATAAAGAAACATTAATGGGATAAGTTAATTTTATTTCACAAAACATCTAGCATTTAAGGAAAAAATTGTAAAAGGTATTATATTATATCCGTGGCAAGGATCCTTGGACTATTCAGATACAGCCTGTCTCAACAACATCCGGCCTAAGCAAACTTGCTTTGTCTCTTAGAAAAGGAAGGGTAGATATCACACCCTTAATTACCTCACATAAACCCGACTTGTATCAACGCCGAATACAAGTCTCTTCAAAGCAACACACCTCACATTTCAAAATAGATTTTTATTTTCACGCCAAACTTCCAAAATTTAAATTTCTAAATTATTAAATGAATTTAACTTTACATATCCGAAGGACACTGTTATAAAGCCCATCTAATATATAAAATTACGTTTGATGTTATTACTAGTCAAAATAAGTTCATTATAGAAATTAGAAATGGAAAAGAATGAGAGAGAGAGACAAAGTTTTGATCATAAATTATTGTAGAGAGGGGAATGTGTTACGATCTCAGTCAGGTTTTGTGGGTATGAACTTGAAGGCCCACGAAAGGCTCTCCTTACTAACAAAACTTAGTAATTAAACAAGTTTTTGTTGTCTGGCTACTTAAATTTTCTTAATTCTTACCTCAGTAACAAAAAATTACGCATGAGCCAAAAAATGACACATGCATAAAATAAACACCAAACTTTTCGCTCAAGGAGTGAAAACAACTAAAACAGCTAATTTACACCACTCCAATTGCAGACACGTGACACGGCCAAACGGATCATTGAAGAGGTGTGCCTTCTCTCCCACTGCCGCAGGGCGCCAATCACCCCTTGTTGCTAAACATCCCCCACCCCCTAAATCTGTATTCACTTAAAGTTAATTTAGCCTTCACGGTTCCACCTTGTCTTGATTATTCAAATCTTATTTTAATCATTGCAACTTTTTTTCGCCAAGAGGGAGGAGTATTCTGGGCCGAGGACGTAAATTCAAGAAACTCGAGGGCGCACCGGCCCAAGGGCCGATGGGCTGGTAGGACAGTCTGAGCCTGCTGGGCATCCATGCATCAAAGATCACATTGTAGAACACTTTAAAGGGTCCAAAAACTGATAAATCGATGGGCTGGAGTTTGTGACTGCTGTGTGGGAGTAAGGCGAGAACAGTAACATCTGCCTCTTTTGCCATATCAATGACTTCGATGGACATGCCACTCTTATGATTATCACATATTAAAAGTGAGGGTGTCTCCTTTGTGCTGTGTGAATGCCTTATGAAATGTTCCATAACTTGTGAGAACAGCTCAGATGTCATCCACCCAGTTCAGTTTGCAAGACCTAAAGATCCTTGTGGCACTCCATTTAACATATGGGTTTTGAAGTTTTTTCTGGGAAATAAAAAAGCAGGCGGTAGAAATGTTCCTCCCGCACACACGATGGCTGCAACTGTCACTAGTTCTCCTCTCTCACCCCTCGTACATTGGTTTAACTGTCTGACACCTTTCTTTTCTAGTATCTTCTAGGGCTTCTGCATATGTCACACCGGGTTCATCAAGGTTGAACACGCGAGATGCATAAGCCAATTTAGGGTTTTCGCTGAGAATTTTGAAAAGATGATCGAAAAATATTTTAACATTGTGTGCATTTAACGATGTCAGTATTGATAAACTGTACCCCTCCGGTTTCCTTATTGAGACTGTTGCTTCGATATAGGAAATCCCTAAACCATTCTACACCCGCAGACTTTGAAGCCTCCCAGGACTCTGAACATTTTATGTTAATTTTCTGTGCCATTTCATAGGTGAGTTTTCGAACATCAGTTGTTGAAAATCCATAGCACATTCTATTGCATGTTTCAATGTATTCTGAAATATCATGTTCTTGTTCTTCAGTAAATATCTGACGGACATGGTAATGTGGCTGCATTCGTATATCAACATCTGGATTTTATTTCTTTTTATTGACATATCTATACAACGTTTGAAAGGGAGATTCTCTTTTTTAGCCACTTGTCGAATGGAATACTTTTCCTGAAGGACTAATTCCACTGCTGCAGCCATTTGTCCTTTTCCAGTTTTTCCAATTTTTCTTGGCACATTCCTAGGCTTTACCATGATTATGCTGCATAAAAAGATGCATATCAGTATACCAGAAAATATATAAATTACATTAACGTGTAAATTAAATGCATTTTCAAAGTATATCATTTCCCAGCAGGCGGCAGGGGACAAAAAGTATAGAATCAAATTCTGCTCCAAGAACCTTGAAGGGACAACATTTTCTGTTCGCTAAATCCTGGGCTCACTATATCCGATTAAAATTATATGAACAAGAAAGTTGACGATATCTCTATTTTCCTTCGTTATAAACCCGGATTCACTCTAGATGGGTTTGACTGCGTATTAAGATATGAAAAAATAGTTTCGGTTCTATTCCTATACAGCAATGTTTTAAGATGTAAATTTAATTATATTGTATAACTGTAAATGGATTATTATTATTATTATTATTATTATTATTATTATTATTATTATTATTATTATTATCAGCACCGCGTCTTACTACCCGTTTGGGTTATACGCACTTACGCTAATGTGTAATGGTAGGGTGATTGTGAGATGAAATGGAGGACCTACAGTTTAACGTGGAATCCGAACCACGGTGGAGGCCTGGCATTCCCCACATTCACAAGATGTCTTGTCAGAGGTGAAGGAAGGGTTTGGTAATCAGATAAATTTCTGTAAATGGAAAAACCTAATTAATATTAATATGAAATTACAGTTTATTAAAACATACCTAAAGATCAAAATTGAGAAAATTCGTAATACTAAATCACTTTTAAAATAAAACTAACCAAATCCATGGGGAGGGGGACAAGTGCCCCCTATATATGGGTACAAATGTCTCAAACACATATAAAGTATATTAAAGTAACATTTAATGTATATTATTCACTATGGAATACATATAGAAGTAATGATACACAGTGAGACAGACACTGTTTCACTGCGTACCAGCGTTCAATGTCTCACATTGTACCACGTCGATCTGTTGGGAAAAAAATGTGTTACATATATCTTCCTTTGGCTTTGTTCGAGTTAAATTTTTGGTATTAAGTGGAGAAATAGTGCAGCAAATGTGTGATATTCGAACTCAAATACTGCATACAATAATTAGACTGAAGATATATAATCTGTAACAAAGTTAAATGAGTGACTTTTAGGTCCGAAAAATTACTTTCTTTTCGTAACTTACAAACGACACAACATCCACGCTTAAATTATGGTCGGTGAACATTCCTAACAAAGCATCACTGGACAGCGGTACAAACACAAACTTCATTTTAAAACCTTCTCTGATTCACTGTGTATCCTTTTTCCCTGTGTACCACTCTCCTTACCATTGTATTATTTAAATCAAACATTTTATCAAATTAATAACATCTATGATACTTGGCTATCACTATAATTATTTTTAAACAGTGTAAGCAACTAATTTGTTTTTACTATTTAGTGTTTATAAAACTAAAAATAATCTGACTAATCAATGTGATGCACAGCTCACATACTGACTATAATTACATTTAATGGGGCTCAATTAGTTTCCATTTCAAATATTTTTTGTAGCAAAAGTTTTAAAATAATTGTTGCTTTAACTGCATTTAAAAAATTGCATTTAAGACAATTTACATAAACGCCTTATATTTTAAAGATTTGGCTTTAAAAAAATTCAATTTATTTTACAAATTAAAAATAAATTATTTGTTTCGAAAATTGTAAGTAAAGGACTTTTTTTTATTTATTCTACTATAAAAATATATTATTAAAATGTTTATCTTAACATGATTTTTTTATTTCATAAAATCACATCAAAGATTACTTTTGATTTTAAAACAATTGCTATGGCCAAAAGATTTCTGTTTAAAATAGTAAGATATAATTTCAAACTAGAATAAACTAGCAATTCTTATCACCCGGAAATTTACATTTACTTAGTAAATCAGTTTTTAGGAAGCGTATTAACAGGTGTCCTTGAAACAACCTTTAAGGTTGTTTCAAGGACTCCTGTTAGTATGTCTTTATTGGCACAATATTATTTCAAGAAAATCTGTTGAATGTCGGTCATTGAAACTAGTTATCAATCTTGGGTTCCTGACAAAATTGTAACGATTCTACATAATTGATAGCAGGGCATTGTTCACAAAATTTAAGAAGGTCATTGATCTCTGTAACTGGATGGACATCTGTGACCAGTCTAAGTTATACTGTGTCTGGTTTTTTTAGGGGGGAGGGGGGCTGTAATCTGCACACTATTGTGTAAGAGTGAGAGAAACTTTCAGGTATCTCTTTCTCTCTTATACACATACAAGGAAAAGTGGCATTTTGACATCGTTCGCTAATTTGTATGAATATAAATTAGACACATGTGATTAGTTAAATGAAATAAATCTGTTAATAAAAGGTTTGAAGAGCATAGAGAATAGCTAAGTTAGACTTGTTTATTTATATAAGTTGATGTAGGCTAATATAGTAGTCAGTGGTGGCTCGTGTATAGGCACTTTGGAACTGCAGCCCCCCTATTTCCACTTGATATTATCGATAACATTTAATATAATGAGTCCTTTTTTCTTTAATTCTCTCTTTATTTTTGTAGTACAATATATATTCCTTAAGCTTAATGTCAGTAACCCAGTAGTCATCACCCAGTTTATGAAAAAGATACAAAGATATTTGTATGGAACTGTGCGTTTCACAGTGCCAGCGACGTGGTATTTGACTATTGTGCGCATGCGCACATAGGAGGGGGTGGGGAGGAAGGAGGGACTGCCAGGTAGAGAAAGCACTGTTGCTCTCGCAGTGCCGGTGTGGCAGAAATCTTTGGACTAGGAAATTTTTAGGTAGTGTTTCTTTGTCAATGCCGCCCATTTGGGTTTTTTAATTTCTTTGTCAACATCCCTTTTTTCATTTCTTTGTCAACGCCGCTCTGAAGTTTTTAGAAAAATTTTAGACTAGGAAATTTTTAGGTAGTGGCTCTTTGTTAATGTCGCCATTAGGAAGTGTGTGTGTTTAAGTAATTAAAAAAAATTTATTTTTTCTTAAGATTTTATTAATTTCCTGAATAAATTTTCTTTTTATTTGGGTTTTTTCTTTTCACAATTTTAAGACAAACGCTAAAAATTTTCTGGAGCAGCACCCCAACTAATTTTACATTCAACCACCATGCGCTGTAGTTTATACATAAGTGCGAGGATAAAGCACTTAGACCCAACTAGAATCACTGTTGCTTGTTTTGTAACTCATTTGAAATATTTCAGGTGTTAACGTATTTAAGACCATCCAAACTTGGGCCATCTCAAATCCATTTGTTTCATTTAAATAGCTGGAATCTTTTCCAAAAAAATATAAAAAACTGAAAATGTTTTATTTTCTACTTCTAGCTACTGGGAAGATCTTCAGGAACGCACGCTTCCCTTTAAAGGGACCCCCTTTCACCCTCCCTTAGAAAAAATAACTTCTTGGTAAGTCTAACAAAAGAAACAAGAATAGCTTTAATACAGATATTCCTTAAAACGCAAATTTGGGGTTATTTATCTGTAGAACAGCTTCTTCGATTGTATGTGTGTGACAACATGTCTGATAACGCCAACCACGTCACGAAAACCTCTCAGAATATTTTGAAAAACCAGGATCATGATAAAATTAGCGTTCACGTAACGTAGATAAACATAATGTGTAATTAGTATTCATGTAAACTAAAGCGCAAAAAAAAAGTTTAAAAGTCTTCTTGAATTAGCAGATTATATTTACAACCAATCTAAATTTTCAGCTCATAGCTCTTAAAAATAATAATTGGATTCGTACCCACATCGGTGAGTGCGTGGACTAAACGTCAGTGTCTTGAAGTCTAGTTTGCTGGTCGGAATTCGAATCTCATCTGGGTGTATTGAGGGCGTCCTACCCACCCCTCACTCCAATAGTTCCTTACTACCCATTCACGCTAATGGGAGTACGTTGCCAATAAATTATGCTTTCCTTCTACCTACCATATTGGTGTAAATAGGTTATTAGCCCGAACAGGTCATAAGACGTGGAGAATACAAATAAATGTCTTCGCAAATGTTTAACTATAATAAAGTCTGATTTTCATAGGAAGTCCGTTATTTGAAAACTGGAAACTAGTGTTGCCACAATGGCGGAAAACTATTGTATCTACATTCTTAGCCCATTTTACGCTAATATATATATATATATATATATATATATATATATATATATATATATATATATATATATAAAAGCGTAAAGATAAATCATACAGTAATTCATAAGGAAGTGTAATAACTTGATAACTTTGACAACTTGTTAGATTAACTTTTTAATTATTAAATCAAATAAGACATATTTCTAGCATGCCAAATTTTAGCTACTTTCAATCAATATTGGTGTTCTTAAGTGTGCCTTATTCTATAAATATCAGGGTATACAGCTTAAATGTTTTAATATAACTAGGATTGTATTTTTTTCACCGTGGTTCACTATTCTTTCGCTCTAGTTGCATACATAAGTATACCCGCATTTTCTTGGCTATAGAGTGGATAACCATTTAAGGGAGGGAAACATCCAGCCGGTATTAGAACCCCGATCTCCTCATTACCGGCAATCCAGTTTAATGTGAGAGTGACGCTTTAGACCATCAATGCTGGTCTTTAATTAAATTGACGTGTCTCATAATTTAGTTAGTTCAATATTTAGTTATACTGTGTCAAACCAAATGATGACTAGTACTTAGTTGTCTACTGTAGAAAATCCATACGTACTGAGCGGGTAAAGAGTGACAAGTTTTCATCGTAAAATTATATGTTTCCTCGTCCCAGTAATAATTATTCGCAATATTGTTTCGATACAATCGAACAAACTAACCACTACCTCCAAGAACAAGATTATTATTTTATAGGATTTTAAAATAACACCTTAGTTTCTCTGACATGAAGTAACAAGAAACTTAAGTATGACCAGCCAAAACATTTACGGTTTACATGCCATTCACGTTATTGAAGTTTCACGTACCAGGTTTCTCAATTTTTTTTAGTAAATTTAATCCGAATAAGTTTAATCCTTTGATATTTATAAATCCAATTGTAAGCTTTTAATTAGTACTTACAAACAAATATTTTATCTAAATAACTTGAGGCGATGGTCAAAGTGTTCGATGGTCAGGATGGGAGGAGAATATTAAGAACTATTCCCCCCAGAAATTTGGTAGCCACGCCGATGAACCTTCACCAATGTCATCAAAGTTTGACATCAGTCGTGAACATCGTCAGATTCCTCGGCATGTTACCGATAGCCCAGGAAGGAGACGATTTCTACCCTTGTCTCAGCTTCCGGTCTCGGTTCACTTTCCGGAAGCTCCTCGTCCTCGCGTACGATATCTCCTTGTACATCTTTTACACGGCGTCCGTCGTGTTTGTAAGAGATAAGTTGCTGGTGGTACAAAATATTTCTTTCTTAGAACTATCTTTGCAGTTCTTCATAATGTTGTCAGTGGTTTCTGTTATCCTTGTACCTTACAAGTACTGGTACAAATCAGGAGGTATCTGCTCGCATCTTCAGAAGATCCGGTTGTTTGAGATAGCTTACCATCAGCTGACGGGTCGAGTAGTCCCCACTATTACCCATCGGTGGTCAATTACACTTTTGACCCTCTGGTGGATTGTCGACATTCTCTTGACCATCTTAAATATTGAGGGCTTTAATAGTAGATTTTCATTCATTACTTTTTTATTTGCAGTCCATAATCTGGTGGTCTGCGGGGGCACCATCCTGTGGTTGGCCATGTGCGGGACAGTGACCCATTTCGCCAGTCATCTGTCCAAGTCTTACAAGGCGTCGGTAGAGGAGCCAGCTTCCGGGATGGTGCGTTTGGACGAATATAGAAAACTATGGTCACAGCTGAGGTCACTTCTGGTAGAAACGGGGAACGTGCTGGCTTTTAATTACGTTTTTCATCTGTTGACGTTGTTGAGTTTCACTTCAATACTGTCTTTTTGCGTGTTCTACAATGGAATTATATACAATGCGAATATGAAAATGTGTAGCTTGTTAGTTTTGTTTTCCTGTAGCATATTCGCGATGATAAATGCGGCTCATGTGGCCACAGAAAAGGTAATTATTATTATGCTGTACACACATAGATTGAGCTTGTGGCATTTTTCACTCTCATATTCATGTAAACACACATATTAAAGATGGTTCCCTCGAATCCTCGATTACTCGAATAAAAATCTCAAAAATGTATCTGGAATACAATTATGAAGGCCTTGATTTCTTGAAATCATAATTGTTGGCAATTAATAAAAGTAGTTATAATATAGTCTTGTGTGGTTGGGATAGTAACCAAATCAACACACACCAAAAAAATACGGAACTCCGCACGGAATTTCTCGCTTTATTATTTGAAAATGGAGATATTTACTCAAAACTCATAATATATGTGAAACGAAATAATATACACTAGCAAACCCCAAAAAAAATGCACTATACTTATGTAAAACTTTTTTTTAGTCCTGGTTTTAAATTTTATAATTTTGTTTTTAAAGAATTAATATCCTCATTCGTATGTTTGGATCGATGAAAAAATATCAATGTTGGGTCCACAAGGGTCAACGCTACGTATTAAAATTTCAACTTCCAGTTAAAATTTTCGACTTTTTATTAGGTATTGCAAATCTTCATGCTATCGCATTGCTATTAAATTCCTCATTTATAAATTTTGACTTATAAAAAATGTAAATATTGACTATTGAGTCAAACGGAGATAGATCCTTGCTGTACAAACATTTCCACTAAGAGGTTTAAGGAAAAACAACATAAACTTTTAGAGACTTACTTATATTTAATTACTCTATGGCATTGGAGAATTATTGCATTAAAACTTAAGTAGTATCTCTTTACAACTAAAGCTCACAAAATTGTATTAATATATTTTACAATATCTCATAAACTGTTGGATTTATAAACATATATTTTATATAAAAGTTTTTTTATTTTAATAATACTACAATTTTGCATTGATAATTTATTTAGTATTTCAAATAGTTGTGAAGATACGGAAGTTTCTGCTTCTGTTAATTACCATAAAATTCATTTTTATAGTAAAATGAAAATATCCTGTTTATTTATAATCTTATTCATCCCTAGATACGAATTATAATTAAAATTGTTAGAGTCAATTTTGAGAAAATCGAGTGTTTCTCTTTTCGCCCTTTCTTAAACTACTCTTAATTTTAAGTTTAAACAGACACACAGACAGACGTCATTGCAAATACCCCTTTTTAGGGTTTTGGGGGTTTTGAGACGTCGACATCCATCAAAATTTCAGGTAAGATTTTCTTTTGCAGTCGCAATTCTTAACCTTTTGTGTTCGAAAAGTTAAAAAATAAATGTATTTACGTATAGCTTGAAAGTTATTATTATTATTATTGTTATTATTATTATTACTATTATTAGCACCGCGTCTTACTACCCATTCGGGTTATACGTACTTACGCTAATGTGTAATGGTAGGGTGATTGTGAGATGAAATGAAGGACCTACAGTTTAACGTGGAATCCGAACCACGGTGGAGGCCTGGCATTCCCCACATTCACAAGATGTCTTGTCAGAGGTGAAGGAAGGGTTTGGTAATCAGATAAATCTTTGCTGGGACCGAGGATTGAACCCCGGCCGCCAGCTTATAAGTCTGACACCTTACTCCTAGACCACCAGGTCACCTTGAAAGTTATTGGTTTTATAAAAATATTCTTCTTATAACATATTTGTACTATAAAGAGACCTACATATTCGTAACTATCATATCTCAAATAGTTTAGGAGATATTATAAAAAAAATATAATTTACGCATCAGACCGGAGACCTTAAAGTCATTTTGCCGAAATATTGATAGAAGCCATTTTGTTTGGTATATTTATAAATGAAATTTAATCAAAATTGTTAGAGCTGATTTTGAGAAAATTGACTTTATCTTATTTTGCCCTTTAGTAAACTACCCTCAATTTTAGGGTTAGATATCCAATTCCAAAAACCCTTGGGCAACCTTATGAAAATACCAAATTTTAGCCTGATTGGTAAAATAGTTAAGGCTCTAGTTGGAGGTACAGACAGACAGACAGACGGAAAGTCAAAAACAACTTTTTTGGATTCGGGGGGTCATGAAACGTCAAGATTCATCAAAATCTTGAGTTCGATTATTTTTGACGATCACTATACTTTCTCTACCTGTAAGATAGCGATAAAGTAATAACGAAAGCGTATTAGTATAACTAATTTACTCGGAGAGCTTTTTTATGATTTATGAAATAATTGTATGACAAACAAAATAGCGTTTGTCAGTAGTACCAAGCTTTTAAAAATGATTTTTAAATAAATTTATCTATTTTTTTATCATTATTTAACACTTAGTACTTTTTTTTTTTTTTAGATTCAAGGATTTGAATTTGGATTCGAGATTAGAAAGAAAATTTAAGATTCGGATTTGAGAAACAAAAAATATATAAACCTGTGTGAATCAAATCTTAATCAAACATTACAAAACAAAAATGGTTTGAATTGAATCTTATATAGTGAGAATGCTTAGAATCCAGTATAAAGCAAATATTATGTTATCACACCCAAATCGAAACTGGGCTTGATTAGTTATATATTTTTTTATTTGAGGGTAAAGTAAAAATATAAAGCCGATAAACCGTGTATAAATAATGAATATATTTTAAATATTACAGAGAGTATCCAGTTTATATAGTCAAGTCAATTCATTTAACTTATATAAACAATTAAATTATTAAAATATTTGACTAGCTCCGAATTTCAAATTAAATTTCCATATAATTCTAATACTAGATAAAATTAGATTCTTTCAATTCGGATTTTAGAATTAAATACTAATCCTAACACGATTTGAACTCAAATCTAGAACTTGGAGATTTGCATAAGCTTAATATAAAGCGTTCACTACGTCTGACCACCCGATTGGGCTACTAGAATACACTTATGAAATATGGATGCAGAAATAAAATTAAGATGACATAAGGGCTTATTTTCAGGCAACTGTAGGCCTGCTAAAAGTGGGGTTTTCATTAGTTTATCACCCCTACTTTCAAGCAAATGGGTCTACATTTCCTCTCAATTATGCCTTTATCATCCCTAGCTCATGGGTGTAAAATATATTCGGATAGACCGAACGGAAACTGAGACGTGGAAAGCAAATATTTATTATGTATATAATGCTGTTTCACTTTGAATAGGCATAAATAGACATGACTGGAATATTAGAATAATTTAAAAAGTGAACCCAATAATGATTTAACTTATTTTTGCAGGTGAACTCTGAATTAATCCAACAACTTTTGATGCTCCGAGCTAGAACAACAAATAATGCAATAAAATGTCAGGTAGTTATCACCATTTTATAATAATATCTTTTAAGAAATGTTCATGGTAAGACAAGGGAAACGCTGTGGGTGTTGGAGGGAGAAAGGGGGCGATGGTGGCAGAAGAAAAGGGGTAGATCATATGTTATGATTAGGGCTATATCCACAAAATGAATAGCCAACAGAAATCATTAATGAGGGTGTCCAAAACATTGACATTTGGGTGAATCAAGGATCGATCCTGACTGATTATATTGATGAGGTTTTAACCTTTTGATGGGTTTTCCCCCAGATTCTTAAAACCTCTTGGTTATGTTTCTTTTACTTCACCCACCTCATAGTCAACTGTGGCACTAAGCATAAGAATTAAAATAAATTTATATAAAATATTTATTCTATTATCAATGTTTATTTGAACCAAGCAAATATAACAAGATACATTTGGGCTTAAAGCAACTTTCGGTCTTACTTTATTTCGAAATGTACGTGTAATTTAGTTTTATTAAATTCTACTTCAGATAATTAGTATAACGAAAAAAAGGGGGGTGACCCACTCTAATGGGTAAGTGAACAAAGGCGTCAAGTTTATCTAATCTGGTTTTTCGGTGACGGGCTAGATGGGAGTTCTAATTCCGGTTGGGTGGATTCTATTCTAATTAAATGTTTTGGCTTTATCCCTGCAAGCAAATGAGGCTATATTTTATCTGAAATACTAGCTTCCTCAACTCTACTTCATTAGTGTGTCTCGACTGGGTGGTAAGTAAATGCCTTTGTTTTCCTCAGCAGATCGGCCAGTTCCTAGCTACTGTGGTTAATCACCCTTCAACTGTAAACCTAGGAGGGTACATCTCTCTCAACAGGGAACTCTTTACAGCTGTGAGTTCAGAGTACTTTACTATATCTTGTACAAGCTCGTATCTACCTTGGGGAACAAATCTTTACAGCTGTGAGTGCAGAGTACTTTACTATATCTTGTACAAGCTCGTAGCTATCTTGGGGAACAAATCTTTACAGCTGTGAGTGTAGAGTACTTTACTATATCTTGTACAAACTCGTAGCTATCTTGGGGAACAAATCTTTACAGCTGTGAGTGCAGAGTACTTAACTATATCTTGTACAAGCTCGTAGTTATCTTGGGGAACAAATCTTTACAGCTGTGAGTGCAGAGTACTTAACAATATCTTGTACAAGCTCGTAGCTATCTTGGGGAACGAATCTTTACAGCTGTGAGTGCAGAGTACCTAACTATATCTTGTACAAGCTCGTAGCTATCTTGGGGAACAAATCTTTACAGCTGTGAGTGCAGAGTACTTTACTATATCTTGTACAAGCTCGTAGCTATCTTGGGGAACAAATCTTTACAGCTGTGAGTGCAGAGTACTTAACAATATCTTGTACAAGCTCGTAGCTATCTTGGGGAACAAATCTTTACAGCTGTGAGTGCAGAGTACTTAACAATATCTTGTACAAGCTCGTAGCTATCTTGGGGAACAAATCTTTACAGCTGTGAGTGCAGAGTACTTAACAATATATTGTACAAGCTCGTAGCTATCTTGGGGAACAAATCTTTACAGCAGTAAATACAGAGTACTTAACCACATACATATGTGAGTCCAGCATAATTAAGAGGGCTGCCTAGGTAGCTGATATATTTCCAATCAGGGGTTGCTTTTATGTTAGCTATTGATAAAACCTTAAACAGGACAAGAGTTTGGGGTTTACTGGAATGAACACAAAACTATTATCTACGACCATATATATATATATATATAAACTTGTAAACTTTAAAACCACAATCAGAGCTAGATAGGAAGTAACATCTTTGACAGTTAAAAAAGTTTCTTAAACATTTTCTATACATTATTCATACGTCAAGTCATTTTATCTCAAACTGTCACTTTTTATAAAAAATATCATTACTTATAAAATAACATAAAGGACAGTAGATATTAAAGTGTTATCAATTTTGACTGCAAGAAAATGTGTTTGTATTTTCTAAAAGTTATTATTATATTTATTACTATTTCAGATATTGAACGTGCACTTTTTGAATCGACTGATTATATCAACACACGACTTATAAACTAACTTAAATCTAGAACAGAGACAACACCCAGTCCCCGGCCGTTAATTCATCACTGTGAAAGTGGAAACCCACATACATTTTCGGCCATGCCTGGAATTGAACCCGGGATCCTTAGTTCAGTAATCATACACACCACTGGTTGAGCTAAAGACTTTCTACCAGTTACTCATTATTATCAGGGCTACCATATGCCCCTTTTTACTCCGGGCATGTCCTTAGAGACGTAAATATATGTTTGGGTGGATTTATTATATCAAATACGAAATTGTATTTTTTTTAACCAGTGATATTTCTAAGGAGCAAAATATCAATTTAATGATAAGAATAATGTTTTAATTATGATTACTTATAAATTCTCATTTAATAGGAAAGTATACGTCTTAAGGTAGTGATAGAAGTTGTAGTCCATTCGCCATAGGAGTCGCGGTAACTGACAGATACACCGGATATCCTCTCTGACTCTGAGGAAAAGGTATGTCTACTGTTGGGAAACAGCTTTGTAATTTTCTTGTTGTCTTTGGTCAATCTTTCCCTAAATATAATACAATTTTTGCAACGCTGGTTAAGTCGATGTTCCCAGTAGCTTTTTTTTTTACCTCAGCACATCAGTTTCAGACATAACTGAAAGCGAGGAGATCTGGCAACAGTAATTAACTGAGTGAGAAGGAAGATAAAGCTTTCATCCATAATACCTGCAGTTCCCTTAGTGGTGATATTAGATTTAGCAAAAGCTACCAGATCTACTTGTGAGCATCCATTTGACAAATCATATGTTCCGCCAGACCATGTGTTGCTTTGTTGTCAATTTTGACAATCAAAACTTTCACAAAAAACAACGGATTTTTTTATTATGTATTTCTTCTAAATGTTTTTTATATCGTATGCTAGCCACCAGTTACCGCCACTTACGTATATCGTGTATGGACTCTACAGAAAGCTAGTTTCACGAAACTTGGTAGCGCTAAAAAACGTTTCTCTTACTTGTATACTTTGACAGTAATAATTTTGGTTCAAGAGAGAGATTATTCTGATAGGGCCAGTGTTTGTAATAATGCCTTAGTTACCATGTAATTAATTTAAACACATTGTTGCGGGACTTTTATTATAAGAGATGTTTGTTGTAAGTACTCTTTACGCTATATTTTACTGTCAAATCTTTTCAAATTATCTTCTTTTTAAGTCAATAACCCGAAGGTTGGTTTGATGTGATTCTTATCCATCCGGAGCTGGCCATGCTCTCATCCCTTAAGCTGGTTAGTGCTGCCTGCACCATCTGTTAGAAATACCATGTATTGAAGGCGTTCCGGGAAGTGTGGTAGTTCCCCGTTGCCTTCCACACTGAATTTCTATGAGCGAGAGCGAAAGTACATACCAAGTTTGCGCCGGAAAGGTATTTTCGCATAACTTCCAAGGTTATTTTAAATGCCACAATCGACGTGAGACCGACGGCTTTACTTACCCTCCAGAGAAAGTTGTGCCGCGGATTTTGGTCGCTTAAGAAAAATCCGTAAAACTCAGCTGGGCTTGAACCCACGAACATTGGGTCCTGAGATGAGCACTTTACTCCAAGACCACCAAAGTCTACTTAAATTATCCCTAGTCTAGAGTTTTTTATTTTTTGTAATCTAAAAGAGAACAAGCAAGTTTTGTGGGGCGTACTCTTTTTTTGCACAAATATGGTAGCCCTGCCTACTTTACTTTTATACCGAATGATTAATTTATGAATCGCCTCTATGGTCTAGTGGTATGAGTTCCTCCCTACAGACTCGAAGGTCCCGGGTTCCAGACCCGGAACTTCCAGATTTTTTTCTTCTCTGAAGCAGGGGGTCTAGAACGGGGATCAACTCAGCCTTGTGAGGACAAATGAAGAGCTACTTGAATGAATGAGTAGCAGCTTCTGTCTAGAAAACGGAGATTAACGGCCACTGGGCTCGTTGCGCTGACTCCATGAGACCCTGAATCCATTAATGTTGGCACTATCATCGCTAAAGGCGGTGGCCTCTCAGTCGGTATAGTTCACGCCATGGAATTTTATGATTAATTTTGACCCCCTTCCAACCGTGTCACTTTCTCTGTATTGTTTGTTTCTCCTGTAGTTGTGTGGCATGTTGATCAGCAACGAGGTGATCCTGTTGCAGTTCCACGGAGCACCCGCCAGCGATGCGACAGTTACCAACAACGACACTCGACATAGATGAATCCTCAAATTTAGGAGCGTCGGGGTGTATTTAATGTTTTTTATTTGTTTATTTATTTATCACCGCACCCCACTACACGTTCGGACTGTACGCACATGTACAAATTATTCTAATGCAGCGGTTCTAAAAAAGTGAACCACGAATTTCACCAGGTGTGATGCTAAATTCTCGTCGTTGTGTTTTTATTGATAAAAAATATTAATTAAAAGTAGTTTCATTCAACTATAACTTTTGTTAAATAACATAAAAAAATTCGAGAGTCTTAATATATTATAAACCTGTTTCGGTGCTCGCATGCTATTTGGGTGTCACTCTCGTGTTAGACTAGACGGATGATAGGTGAGATCGGGTTTCGAATCCTAGTTGGGTGTACTGAGTTTTTTTTTACAAAATATATTTCCAATCTCCCTCCACGTGAATACGGGTACACTTCTTCTTAATTAAATCTTTGTCATCCCTAAATCATTAGTTTAATTTAGTAAATATGCGTACAACCTGATCAGGTGACGCGGTGCTAAAACAAATGATATACTTGTCACAAGTGCAAAGCAAAAAAATCTGATTGTTTTATTATTATATATCTAGTCCTTTCAATGACCTACGAAAACGCTGATTATACAGTAATCCTCGGGAAAGTATTATTATAATAGTTTGATAACACTTGTTATTGATAATAATAGGATTACTAAGCAAATAACTATTTCCTAATAGGTTGGACGTTAGCTACTTTCATTATATGTTTGCAATAGATAACCTTTAGCTAGCTGTTAGCTACAGCCTCTCCTATTGTAGATAAAGTATACGTATATACACACAGACATACATATTTAAGTATAATATAAATAAATGGTAAAATATTAGATTAATTTATATGACAAATCAAATCATATTATTGTATATGTTTTTATTTAATGCTTTTATTCTCATTGTAAAATGTTTTAACGCATTAATTATCACTTTGCTTTTATTTAACTTTTTAGCCTATTCTTTCTCATTCATCTTTATTATCAATCACTATCTAAGTCTTTAGTTTTAATATATTATACACTCCTTACGGAAGATTCTTTTAGAATGTTTTCTAAAATGTTAAACCAAGAGTGATGTATAAACCAATGTTGAAATAAATAGGACAATTTATTATAAATTAAAATATATTTGTAATAGATGTATGATACATATTTGACGTTTATTTATTCTTGAGACAAATATGTGCTATGATTTATCAATGTAAAGTGTTGTATACAAGGCAAAATAAAAATTCAAATTAGTAAATAGAAACAATATTTCTACTATTTTTAAACATGTAGGATGGAAAATAACGGTGTCTTCAAACTCAGTTCCCGGTTAATTTTGCGCCTATGCCAATAATTGGGTCCACACAACAATTTTATTATCTGGTGCCTGAAACAAATAATTCATGGGTGTAAAATCAACTTTTAAAATAAACATTGATACTAAAGAATCAAATCAATCTAATGTAAAATATTGAGAGCACTAACATATTAAAAGTGATGAGCATTTATATTAGATTTAATTGAATATTAATACATATGCAGGCCTAAATTAAATTGAACACACATTTAAGTGAATTGAAAGTCTTAAAAAAAAATCAAGAGCGCTAAAAATATTGAACAGGCTCTAATTTTATGACACACATTTTATTAAATCGAGAACATACATGTTTTCTGCCATTAAATGTTGCATTTTTTCTTCTACATATTGTTCTTTCCACCTCTGAGACACTTTATCAGCACTATTAATTAACTAACTTCAATTTGTATTTATTTCAGTGCAATTATTACTAAAATATATATATTGGGATGATGTTGATAAACATTTAATTTAACTTCGAATGGAGGGCCTTGCAACCATTTCTAGTTTTTATTTCCCTTGAAGAAGAAACTCCCCAAAAGGAAGGAGGAAATCACAATCAAGAGAAAATAATTTTAAAAAACATAATCTGTGAAAGCTTGGACTTGAGATTCTTGGGGTTGAATGGACATTAAAACATCTGTGAAAAAATTCAATATAGCTGGGTTCAAGAAATGGCAAACCAAAAAGACAACTTTAAGAAGTTGCTAATTACAGAATATTTTTTCCTATTCTTTATACTTAATCCCAATACTTGCAATTTTTCTAAACCAATTTTGACTTTAGTGAAATTTGCAACATTTTAAAGTGGCGTTTGGCAAAACTTGCTAAATGAATAGAGTTTTTGAAATCTGCATAAATTCTGAGAGGATAGAACGTCACTTCCATTTTACCACATTCTAGATCACAGCCTTGAATGATTTGGAGTAGCATAAGGTAACTTACCAATCAATTGACAAATACAACACGGAATATAATTAACTTTCATCATTTTATGAATTATATACATTCATTGGAACAGTTCAGGCGCACTCCTAAAGGTCCCATCAACAAACACACTGACGTTGTTGTAAGATCTTTAAATTAATTTAACAAGAGAATATTACGATATTATTTTCATACTCATTAACTAAAAAAACTTTTATTCTTTATTATTTTGTTTTAATAACGAGGTTCTCTAATATTTTGTGTAGTTGTGTAAGATCTTGGGGTAATTAATCAGGCCCCTGGAGACGGGGTACAAAGGGTACATCGTGCCTGGGCCTGGGGGTCTGTAAGGGGCCCGGAAATTTTATGGGATCTCATAAAATGTTTGCATATTGATGACAAGCATTCACATTTCTACCAGGAATTACTAATATATTATTAGTACACTATGTTTTTGTCTTTGTTTAGCATGGAATATTTTGACTAAGCCACCGAGCCTCCCATTTGTTAAATCTTATATTTACCACTAGATGTCGGCATTGCCCAGAAGTTGTTTTAAATGTTCCCACCAAAACAATATAGGCTCGGAGTTCATTTCAGAGTTGTAGTTAATGAGTAACACTCGACAAGTAACACGTGTGTAATGAACGAGACTCGCTCAGCACTTATGAAAACGGTAGCGCTTACCTCTTTTTCAATAAAAAGAATATATTTCTAGATATTGTGTTAATTGTGAAGAGCCTCAATTCAAGACTCAATAGTGACTCCAGTGGTGAGCGACCATCAAGCCAACAAGACTACTCCACATTTTTAAATGACTATTATCTGATTATGTATTATGATTTATTTGTACCACCAACTCGTTTAAAATCGAACAGTCTTTTTATATTGTTTTCTTTCTTTTTACTTAATATAAAGAGAAAGTATTGTAATCGTGAAAACTTGATGAGATGATGAATATTTACGTTTTATGTGCACTCGAAACCAAAAGAGTTGTTTTTACAATTCAAAAATAAATAAATATAAAGGTGGTTCACTTATAAAACATTTTAGAATATTTTTTTTAAAGATACTTAAGAATTAAAACAATAAAATCAAACTATTGGGGAATAATTTTTCATGATATTAAGAATATTTTTCTATTTTTACCAATTAACATAATTTCAACATAACTTAATTTTAAATAAGCAAGTTTGAAATTTGAAACTTTATAAAAATCATGCGTATATTTAAATTCACATAATTGTATTACTGGATTACTGTATTTAATAAGACGATTTGATTTGTTTTGTTTGTTTCTGAGAAAATTTACCTAAGTTATTTTACTAAAACCCTGTTATTCAAAAGCTTGGTCTGGAAACTAGATTTGTCAGGAGACTCCTTTAGTTGTAGGCATCCGATAAGAAGGAATTTTGCAAAATTCAACCCATGAAGGGTTTGATGGGGTTGGAACATTTTTTAGAAACTTTATCTTATCTTTCGGACTAGGACCATTAAAATATAAATAATAAATTTACCATGAAGTTTTTTCAGGCAACGGAATAGAAATATTCGGGGACGTTTCGAAATTAAACCCTTTTTAACAGAGTGAAGCCAGCAAGGGGTGGATTTTTTGTAACTCCAAACCACTTGAGCTGGAAAGACGTAGCTTGGCGGAAAGATTTGTTTTGGGGATTTTTCAAATTAATTTATTGATGTTATTGGCTGTTATTTAAGATATAAAGTATTAATTATATAATATTATTGGTTTGTTTTTTCCTTTTTCAGCTATTTAAATGTGTACTCACAAATCTGGAGCCTTAAAAGAAAAGAAAGACGAGAAACAATTAAAAAAAGGGTCCTCTTTCGATTTGAATTAAGTGCGGCTCCAAAAGAATTTTCGTCGACCTCACCTATAGAAGAAACTGTTGAAAACCTCATCCCAAAACAAGGAGCAATTAATTTGGATAGTCATCCACAGAATGTTTATGAAGGAAGGTGCCGATGCAGAATACAGGCGCACGTGAAAGTTAATTTGGAAGACGAGAGGAGTGATCATTATGTAGGCCTTGACATTGGATGTATCATGACCCAGTTTCCATCTCAAAAGGGAATAGAAAAGTATGTTTCCAATAATCACATCCAACTACCTAATTTTTTTTCAAAAGACACCTGCAATCAATTTCTTTCAGAAAACATTCTGAAATTTCTAAGCAGCACCAATGGAGAACTACGTGCAAGAGACTGGCTAGTCTGGAGTCACCAGAAACAAGTATTGTATTGCTTTCCATGTCGATTATTTTGATACAAGACAGTAAACCTAGCACTTCTGCACTGGTATCTGCTGAAGATTGGAATGCTAATGGCAGGTGGTGGAAAATTTCACACAAGATCCCAAAATATGAAAAAGGTAATAGTCATAGAGAATGTTACCTAGCTTGGGGAGAACTATAAAGACGCCTGTTGTCTGGGAGATGAATTTATACCATCCTAGAAGCGTCAATCAAAACTGAAGCTGTGAAATGGTTCAATATTTTAAAGAGCATAATCGATGTTGTACTCTTCTTGGAAGAACTTGGTTTGGAATTTACTCGTTCATCCCATCAAATTGGTGATCCAAACAATGGAAACTTCTTAGGACTGCTCTCCAGGTGGGACCCCATCCTTTAGGAACATGTTCTAAGTGTAAAGGAGTCACAGAAAAAGAGTGAGCGGCTTCAAGTTTATTATTTGTCCCCTGACTCCTAATATGAATTTATTACAGAATGCTAGAATCTTGTGAAACAACACATTTTGGATGAGAGAGAGACAGCAAAATACTTTGCAGTATTAGTAGATTCCACACCAGATTCCTCACATATTGAACAAACATTTCTTGTGAGATACTTACATTTCAAAGAAATGCATTATGAGATTCAAGAAAGATTTCTCAAGTTTGTAGTTTGTGGTAAATAAAGAGGGGGGGGGGATGGATGAGTTAATAACTGATACACTGAACGAACATGCTATTCCTCTCAGTTATTGAAGAGCCCAAGCCTATGATAATGCGGCAAATATGGCTGGAAAATATAACGGCACACAAGTAAAAATACTTGAACAATGGGCAACAGCAATTTTTTCACCTTGCGATTGTCACACGCTCAACTTATATGGAAAGGATGTTGCTGAATGCACCCCTGAAGCAATAACTTTTTTCGGAACAATTCAAACTTTGTACAACTTGTTAATTTCTAATCCTAAGCGGTGAGAATTACAATAAAACCGTATTGGTTGTTTCTTCATGATATGTCTGAAACAAGGTGGTCAGATCGTGTTAAATGTGTAAAACCTTTTGCGATTCACTTGCCTGGAATTAAATTAGCACTGGAGGTCTCCTAGAACTCAATTTGACGGCTAAAACAAGAAATGAAGTTCATGGAGTTTTATTATACATGGCATATTTTGCCTGTGTGTTAATGTCAACTGTGGGGTATAAAATATTAGCTGTCATAGATAATTTCAACAAAGTTATTCAAGCTAGAGCTGTCACAGTGAATGTTGAAATAGCAAACATAAACACTTTCCTCACAGATTTGTTAAAACTGAACTGACAACTGAAAATGCATGTGGAATGAACCAAACAAAATTGGTTGCGTCAAACCCAAACATAGAAATAGAACCTTCCCACAGATGTGGGGGATTTAGGTGCAAAAGGGCAAGGCCACATGATGACAGCACACCAGATGCTAATTTGGAGGAGTGAATGATACATATGATACGTCAGAGGAGGCCTACTTCAGAAAGTGTGTGTGTGTTTACGTTTTGTTAGACAATGTAATGAGGATTAACGTACGCTGCAATGCTGTTGATATCTTGTGGAAATATCTTTCCATGTCTGAAAGTGATGTGGAAAGAAAAGCTTTATCTTTATCAGAGCAATATCCTGCTCACCTGAACGGTGAAAATTTTGGAAAATAAATGCAGCAATTGCCCTAAAATTTTGGAAATACATAGTTAAAGCCATTATAACGGCTGAACGTGTTAACAGAGTACATACTTAGTGATCTGTTTCCAAATGTTTATGTTAGCTTAAGAATACTATTAACAATTCCAGCAACAGTAGCTTCTGCAGAGAGGTAATTTAACAAACTTAAGATGATTAATAATTATTTAAGGTCTACATTGTCTCAAGACCGTATTATAGATTTGGCCAGGCTCAGCATTGAATCAAACATTGCCAGAACAATTAATTTTCATGCTGTGATTAAAAATTTCTCACAAAAAAAGGCAAGGAAAGCTTTTTTTTTTGCAAAGTAAATACCAAAACTATCGACCTTTTCTACTTATATTTATGTATTCTTTATTTCAATATAAATAATGTTTTAATGATAATTTTCTACCCCTATTTGTTGTATTGTAGAATAAACAAAGATGTTCAAATGTGCCTTTCTTATCTCTGATCCTCTATTCAATTTTATTTATATTTATCATAAAGAGAGTATGGAAGCATAAGGCTTCTAATGCAAAAAATCAATCAAGTGCTCCATTACATCCTTCTCTCATTTTGCATACCCCCTTTGACCATACATTTCATAACATAAAACTAAAGTAAATAAAAACAGGTTGGTTAATGGAGAAGGGAAGGGGCCCCTAAATAAACTTTGTACCCCTTGATGAAACTCTTCTTGGAGGCCGTGGGTAATTTAGGCATGCCAAATGATCTAGCTTGATGACTATTTTTACGAATAAACTGAAGATCATAGCTCGTTATTGTTTCGTTTTAATGATTTCTTTGGAATTCACGGTGTATTTTCCGTTGTTTTGCCATCCAATGTTTTGTTTAATTTCTGTAGATTTAGTACACTTTCTGATTCTGGTCCATAGTTATGATGAATCACAGCTTCAACAATTTATTTTTTATCCTCAACTTTCAAAAAATACTTACAGTTCGCTTTGACACATTTACAACGTTCAATTCCATCAGTTCTCTGTGTGGTATCAATATATTTGTCCATTAATAACGATTAATTCTTTACCCCTTTTAATATTTCTTATTCCAAACTCCATGTTGGCACTGATGGCAACATACGTTACACTGCCACCACCAAGAAATCAATCATCAAAGGTAATTACGTCATTGCTAGATCCTGATAGCGCCAACTAAAGTTTCCATGGACAGTGTACCCAACCCATATAGACTGTGCAACCCTTGATACCTAGTTAGTAAGTCTCTTGGACTCACTTGGTATGTTTATATTTTACCTCGATAAGACTCAAACAGTTAATCGGGTTACATTTGGTGTGCAGACGAAAAAGCTAGAATGATTTTGTTCAGGCTGTCAATCTTGTCTGAATTTCCTTCCAATAACATAAAATAATTGCTCCAAACCCAACTCATCTAAGCAATTACATTAATTGCCGGTTGCGTTAGATTTCAATTTCCGTAACTCGTCACTACAAACAATTTTAGAGCTATACCGATTTATATTTGAAAAGACAAGACCAATAATTCGGCTCAATCGAATAACAATGGACGTCAAAACGTATGTTTCACTGAGTAGAGTAAATAAAACGTCGAAGGAAATTAGAGATAACGATCTACATTAAATAGTCCGTGGTAGTGAGCTTTTTAAGTAAAACAGTCAAGCAATACCTTAATGTTTTAGTAAGACTCGAGTAGGAAGGAACTTTTTGAAAATACCAACGTATATTTTATCACGGTCCACGTTGATAACATTTTCATATTATTTTATAGGTACAGTACCTCGTATACATAGCACCACATCTCACTGCCCGTTCGGGTTAAACGTTTGTGTACTAAATACACTAGTGTGTTAGGGATTAGGAAGGCTGAATCGAGAGGAAGCGTACCCACATTTGAATGGAGGGAGAGTGGAAAACCATTTAGGGAAAAAAAAACTCAGTTCACCTGACTGAGATCGAACGACAATCTCCCCATCCTTCGCAAGAGCAGCACCTTAGACCATGCACACCGAATAGGGTCCCTATTAATATTATCTATCAAAAGTGATAGACGCAGATCACACGATTTTGCGTATACATTTATGAACATTGTTTTAGTAACGCTCATAACCTATCAAAAAAGTTCCTTCCTAAAGAAATCTAACTGTACTTTCGTAGCACGTACCCTTAGTTTACCCTGTAAGGTGACAAACTTACCTTGAATCATTCCACTATGGTATAGCCTACGTGATGGTCCCATAATGCAATCCGTCAAGGTAAGACTGACACCTTTCAGGGTAAACGAATTCTACAGAAACATTATGGCCCGTTTTATTAGGTCACACTATCTACCATTCAGGGGATAGCTATATTTTGTTATAACTAATAAAAATATCCGTGTTTTTTCCTGATATGAACAAGCAAATTGGCCAACATTTTAGAGGCTAACAAAAAGACTTCCAAGCTAGAAACACTAAAATAAAAAATGGCCGAAGAAACACAAGGAAGATTCAGTTTTTCTCGCGAATTTAATGAAAGACCACTTCGACTAAACGCGGAAAACAACCTCATTGACGCAGCCCCATTTCGAGGAATCGAGTCTGTGCTGAATATATTCCGCCTCTTAGGGTTTCTGCCGTTCGTCCAAGAAGACGGCTTGCTGGTGACGTGTTTAAGCTATACATCAAAGTTGACCTTAAGAAAGTTACTCGTATGTTTCTACTCTTTTCTGTGCTACGGTGTGTACTGCTTTATTTTCACCACAAGGCTTCAGAATCTCAGCAGCTCGGGTATCGATGCGGGCTACTTAAGGATAGCGATAATTCTAAGTTCGCTCCCCTTCTTCTTAGTCCCAATCGAATTTTGGTTGGTCACGTCTCACGTTTGTTCCTACTTTAACCAATGGTTTGTTTCGGGGGGTTTTACGAGTCCGTGACTGGGTGCCCTCTAGTGTTCCCGTCATCCTCACCCAAGGTCATCACGTCCGTGATAGGGAGCTCGATACTGGCGGGCTATTATTGGTTTCATTCGATACTACCTCTCGTATTTAAGTTGGCCATGGCCTTGATTATCTTCGGACGTATCATGAACACGCTCCTCTGGTTCGTCCTGTGTGACCATCTGAGCCTTTCTGCTGATCAGCTGATGAGGGCCTACGAGGACGTTGTCAGAGGACGTTCCTCCCGAAGGACATGCCTGAAGGAGTACCCTCGGCTCTGGCTGACCTTGAGAGAAATCCTCCACGACACCGGGAATGTCCTGACTTTCAATTACGTGCTGGATCTAGTTGTGAACGTGTATTTTCACGTGTTCTTATATTCGAGCTGTTGGAGCAGGATTTTAGCGACGTCTTCTCCGTCGTGGCAGTTGTCTTGCAGATGTTGTCACTCTCTTGCCTCTACGTCAATATAATTTCGGCGAACAACGCCACGAGTGAGGTGAGTTATTCATATTATTATTCTCAATATGTTTATTATTATTGATAGACAAATGAAACATAAATAACATAAAAAAATTCTAAAACACATTTATAAACACTTAAATATATTACCAAAAGAAGATTTATTCAACAATTTTGGTACCACTGGAATAAATTTCTGAGCAGTCCATTACCGCTTGATAAAGACGCCATTTGACATCTAAATAATGAAGTGTTTGTAAATATGTATCAGTGCTTTTTAATAGTTTTACCTTGTTGTAATTATGCTTTAATTTCTACAATTCTCTAATATACTTGAAAGATCAAAATTATCTTTTAGTTATGGATATAGCCGCTTCAAGTATTTGTAAATTTGAGAAATTACACTTGAACACGGGAATCAAACCCGGGACCTTTGACTTATTACGCCAAGAAAAGTTTGACGGGCTCAATTTCCGTATCCGGGTGTCATTTTTCAAACTTACAAAGCTAGGCCTCATTTAACAGGCCTGCATATATACATAAATAAGAGTGTAAATAAAAATTATTTTACTCTCGCCCAAATATCATGTTCTGTGTTACATACATTTTATATTAATAAAATGAATTGTTTGTTATAAGCATTGAGCGATATCTATTACATGCAGAGGCCTGAAATTTTAAAGTTAATGAGACTTGTCACACGCTTCGGTGGCCGCATGGTCTAAGGCGCTACTCTTGCAGTATACAAGACTGCTGATTACGGGGAGATCAAAGTTCGAATCTCGGTCGGGTATACTGAGGGTGATTTGTTCCACATTTTTTTTCATTCTGCCTCCACGCATATGTTTTTCTATAAATATAGCTTTCCTAATCCTTTAAACCATTATCGTAATTAACTGGAGTTTTAAATTTTTGATTAGATTTTATAACTTATTAAAAAGTAGGCCGGAAGAAATAAAATGAAGATTTATTTCCCTGTCAGTTTGAAGTAAATAAGGACGTTGCCAGGATACTTCTTCTAATTCGCCTATAAAATAGAACATAAGAAATAAACAAGATAATTTGTAAAATAGATCAATAGGATGTTGCAATAGTCACACACACAAAGTGATATAATTTTAAAATGGATAGTGAAAACATGAAATATATTTTCTCAGGTCAACGCATCCGTTCTAGAGAAACTGATGGCCTTTCTTTCCGAGGAAAGGAATGAGTACGTTTTAATACAGGTTAGTTAGTTTTTATATCAACGACAAATTATAGCACATATCTACAGCTTGTTTGTTTGGAAAAAATATTACAACAAAATAGAAGTGTAATATTTTCTATTAATCATATTGTATAAATATACGAATGTTCAAATTTGTAAAATAGAGACTATTTAAAACACATCATAATGTGTGTGATTATAAGTAAATACCTTTGTATGTAAGTATTTATATATCTACGTATTGTGTATGTGCATGTTTGTGTGTAAGTATAAATATACGTATGAAGTATATATATATTTGTACCGCGTCTTACTATACGCTTGGGTTATACACCTAGGTAGTAATTAGACTAATGGGTTAGGAATTGAGAGGTTTGAATAGAAAGGAAGTGAACTCACATTTGCGTGGAGGGAGAGTGTAAAACCATTTAGGAAAAACCACCCTATTTCACCCGAGTGAGATTTGAACCTCGATATCCTCGTCCTCGGCAGTCTAGCTCAACATGAAACTAGCGCGTTAGATAACTACACCATCGAGGTGGGTTGTATGTATATAATTGTATGTATGTGTGTATAAAAGTAAGAATGTATTAGTTTATAAATATTTATGTACTTATATAATTACATACATAAATAAATATACATGTGTATTTATGTATGTAATTATATATGTGTACGCATGTATGTAATTATATATATATATTTGTAAGTATCAATATGTTTGTATGTACGCATGTATATATGTATGTGTAAGTATAAATATGTAGGGGATATTTGTATGTATATGCGTATGCATGTTCGTCCCTCTAACAGCACCCTCACACCTGGGAGTTTAGGAGAAATGAAAGAAATGAGTCTAGGTCATCTTCCCCACTGTTCGTGTTACACCCTGTATATCAAGAATCCCACACTCTACCTTAGGTTTTTTTTATGTCAGATGAACAGGTTCGTGTCGACTATTGTGGAGGACCAGACCAATATTAATCTTGGGGGATTTATCACTCTTAACAAGGAGCTACTAACTACAGTAAGTCATATCTGTTATACCTTTCTCATATAGAGAGAAATTATTATATTCGGGAAAATGTCACCTATACAGAGTGTTCGGAAACTCATAGCCCAAATTACACATATAGCTTGTTTGAACCCAAAGTAATACAAAATTCCTCTACACTTACATCCGGAAAACTATGCTAATAACATTAAAATGTGTTCAAAGTTTCGGCGTACAGTGCTGGGAGATCAAAGCTGTTCAAGCATGCATGTACAACAAGTTGCATAGGAGTTAGGCACATGGCACTGCACATGTAGTAATGGAAAGCACTTTCTGTGATGACTCTCAGAACGTATTCGCATTTCTAGATTGACTATTGTGTTGTTTAATAAATTGTGGTATATTCCGCTGCCGTGCTGCAAGATGTCGAGGTGTATAGTGCCATGTGCCTAACTCCTATGCAACTTGTTGTACATGCATGCTTGAACAGCTTTGCTCTCCCAGCGCTGTACGCCGAAACTTTGAACACAATTTAATGGCATTAGCACAGTTTTCCGAGTGTAAGTGTAGAGGAATTTTGTATTATTTTTGGTTCAAACAAGCTATATGTGCAGTTTTGGCTGTGAGTTTCTGAAAACCTTTATATTATTATGAATCTTAACGTTTTAAGCCCCTGTTTAAAAAAAAAAGTCTGTCTCATATCTATGTCTGTCCCTGGGACTACCACTGAAATGGTTGTATCGGTTTTGTTCAAACTTAATAAAGATAAATATAAGAGTCGAATTCAATATAAAAATATAAATATACAACCAATGTGTAACTGAAGTTTAGACTAGTTACAAAGTTTGCAAGGTTCCTTTGACTAACAAATTATACTTGAAATGAGTGGAAGTTAGTTAATTAAAACCTTGATGTGTAATAATATAGTATAACAAAAGTGAGTTTGGAAACTTAGATATACTTGACTAGATTAAAGATAAAATAAAAATAAAAAATATTATGACATTATAAAGGTAAGACTATCTTACATAAAATACATATAACATATAACACATTAAAATAAATTAATTAAAACATAATAGTAAAGTCAATAGATGAGTAAGAAAATGTAAATTGATAATATTCTGGTTGCTAATTTATTGGATGTTAAAGATTGAAGAATAAAATATAAAATTGAAGTGTATATTTGAATACTGAATTCAGGCTTATCTGATTTGAATGCCCTTGTTCCTTTTTTTTTCCTTCCCTTTCCATTTCCCTTACTTGTCATTCTCCTTCTCTATTTTATATTTTCCATTCTTATATATCTCATTTATGTTTCAAATATTATCTATCTGTTCTTACACTACAACATCACTAGTCTACCATAACCATGCAATTTTCATTATCTTTGACTTTTTACGAAATTCTTCTAAAACATATCAGAAACCCAGTTCATATATACATGATTTTATTACACTCCTTAAGATCAGTTTCTGTTCTTCATGGCAGATGGACTCATATTAACAAGGCGTTAACTGGTAAATATGCTATTTCTTTCTTTAGTTTATTTCCTTCATATTCTGTTCCTAATTAACTTATCCATAGTAAAAAATTTCATGTCTAAAATTTCATACTGGATTGTGCCACAACTAGTTTTGATTTTTATTCTATAGCCTGATGATGGCGTCATTTGTTACGCCGAAACATGTCGCAACTTTGAGCTAATACATACCAGCTTGGAAAGAAAAAAGGAACAAGGGCATTCAAATCAGATAAGCCTGAATTCAGTATTCAAATATACACTTCAATTTTATATTTTATTCTTCAATCTTTAACATCCAATAAATTATCAACCAGAATATTATCAATTTACATTTTCTTACTCATCTATTGACTTAAACTATTATGTTTTAATTTATTTATTTTAATGTGTTATATGTTATATGTCTTTTATGTAAGATAGTCTTACCTTTATAATGTCATAATATTTTTTATTTTTATTTTATCTTTAATCTAGTCAAGTATATCTAAGTTTCCAAACTCACTTTTGTTATACTATATTATTACACATCAAGGTTTTAATTAACTAACTTCCACTCATTTCAAGTATAATTTGTTAATCAAAGGAACCTTGCAAACTTTGTAACTAGTCTAAACTTCAGTTACACATTGGTTGTATATTTATATTTTTATATTGAATTCGACTCTTATATTGATAATTTGTTTCCTTACTACATTACACCATGTTTTTCATGAATGAATAAAGATAATTTAACACCACGTCTTATTACCCGTTCGGATTACACGCCTATGAACTAATTACGCTAATGGTTTAGGGATTATCAAGGCTATATTTAGAGGAAGTGTACCCGCATTTGCATGAAGGGCGAATAGAAAGCCATATTGGAAAAAAAACACCCAACCAAAATCCGACCCTAGAGCCCCCCGTCATAGGCAGTCTAGTCTACTGTTAGATTAGCGCGTTAGATCACGCGGCCACCCAAGCAGGTAAATTTTATATTTATATGTTAAATTTTCATTCCACAGTGGATTTAAAAAAAATTCTAGGTCTCAAATTAAGGGTTGTTTACTGATGCCTGATTTTTGAGATTTTAATTCTAAATAAAGATCTTGAACAAAATCCATAAAAATAGTTTGTTCGTCTGTAGTCTCAGGTACAGATAGATAGACAGACAAAACAGACATGGGTACAGAAAAAATTCTGTCACCCATTATTTTGAGTTCGGGGACACATAACACGTTATGATCCACGATTATACTAATTTCTACGATTACAATAATTTCCCTACGAGTAAGTAAAAGTTCTGTACTAGTTTTTTTAATAGTCTTAAG
The DNA here is from genome assembly GCA_039000515.1 of Timema cristinae. NCBI lineage: Eukaryota > Metazoa > Arthropoda > Insecta > Phasmatodea > Timematidae > Timema > Timema cristinae. The sequence goes on from JBCFYV010011172.1 coordinate 98,966,811, forward strand.
TAAAGTTTATAAACATTAAATTATAAAATTCGCTAATTTATGATAGCATAGCCTTAATACCAACGCCTATTCAGAAAAATATAATATATGGATAGAATAAAATCATCTAGCTTTTGTTAATCGTTTAGATTATTAATTAATTAAATCTACCACGTCTTACTAACCATTCAGGCTATACTCATGTGTACTACTCACAACAATGTGTTAGGGATGAAAAGGTTTAATTTAGAGAAAGCTCACCCGTATTTTCGTGAAGGAAGAGTGGAAAATCATTTTGGAAAAAAAACATTCTCGATTCACCCGACCAGGATTTGAACTTTGAATTTCCTGTCATATGTAGTCCAGTATATAGCAAGAATAACGTCATAACCTATGCAGACCGCTTCAGTGGCCACATGGTCTAATGTGCTGTTCTCGTAGTATAGTAGACTGCCGATGACGGGGAGATCAAGGTTCGAATCTTCTTCGGGTGTACTGAGGGAGTTTTTTCCCAAATGTTTTTTCATTCTTACTTTCCGCAAATGCAGGTACATTTCCTCTTAATATAACTCTCATAATCTCTAAATCCATTAGCGTAATTAGTACATAAGCGTATAGCGTATAGCCCGAGTGGGTGGTAAGATTTTTTTAAATGCAACCACTGAAGCGGGTTTAAATTAATAATTTATATATATGTATATTATATAAGCTCTATAGTATGAATGCCAGGCCTCCGCCGTGGTTCGGATTCCACGTTAAACTGTAGGTCCTTCATTTCATCTCACAATCACCCTACCATTGCATATAAGCGTAAGTGCGTATAACCCGAATGGGTAGTAAGACGCGGTGCTAATAATAATAATAGTAATCTATAGTATGTATATATCACAATATATAATTTTGAATTAAATAGCCAAGCTATTATAATTGTTTAGTATGATTATAGCTGCATCTAAATATCATATTATTAAGTCCATTACAGACTCTGCCTTAAAATATAAGTGGAGTGTGGCCCTGAGCAAGGAATGACTCATAGATATCTCAGTGGAGATGGCATTGGCGTACTAAACTAAAGGTTCCGGGTTCGATTCCTATTTCCAGATGTCATTTACACTTTAAAGAATATTGTTAATGAATTATTATTCTAATGTTTCAGTTGTTTGGTCTGATTGTGACAAACGTTGTTATTCTACTGCAGTTCCAACAGGTCAACAAGTCTTCGTAAGAAATAGTGTTGGCCAAGAGTGATGACTTTTAGCACCTTCTTGCACTGATACAGCTGTGTTACCATCACTTAAGCTAGGCCACCCCTTCTACATTTTTGTGGCGGTGGCTGCATAACAAGCTCTATCAAATTAATTTTGTACTTGTTTTATCATTATAAAGTGTTGAGTTACTTAACTCCAGGTAGAGTACATGTAACTTTGCAGCAGTAACTTGACTTAAATACATGAGCTTAAGTTAATTGACTTTTGTAATCTAGCTTAAGTAAATTAATTTTTCGAAACTTGATTTTTGTATCTGAACTAAAAGTAATTTTATTTTGGCTTTTTAATTTTTAGTAGTAAGCATACATTACTAGCATTAGTAAATTAAATGTACTGGACGCACCTATATTAAAGGAATTAGCTATTTAAAACTCTGTAATTTAACCTAATGAGCTAGCATAGTAATACAAAACACATAAATATTAAGTCGATTTCAATGGTCTTGGGGTAAAGTGTTTGCTTCAGGATCCGATGTTCGTGGGTTCAAAACCCAACCGGGGTTGACGGAATTTTCTTGAGCGATAAAAATCCGTACCACAACTTCCTTAGGAGAGGAAGTAAAGCCGTCGGTTCCATGTCGATTGTGGCGTGTAAGAAAACCCAAAATCGATCTTAAAGTTTGCTAAGCTCGCAAATATATCAAACATTTTAAAATAATATTTGAATGAGACCAAAATATACTTGATTGGAAAAATTGGTAATGTTATAAGACGATTATATAATTTATAGGAAAATGCTTTTTTTTTTCTAGAAAGGTAGTGGACGCAAATATTTGAGGGAAAATTAAATTTAAGGAATAAATAGAAGAATAAATAATAATATTTAGCACCGCGTCTTACTACCCGTTCGGGTTATACGCTTTAAGTACTAATTACACTAATGGATTGGGAATTGGGAAGGTTGAATTAGAAGAAGTGAACCCGCATTTGCGTGGAGGGAGAATGGGAAACAATTTAGGAAAAACCACACCCATTTCACCCGGCCGAGATTCGAACCTCGATCTCCCCGTCCTCAGCAGGAATCGTAGTCAACACGATAATAGCGCGTTTAGCCAATACGCACGCAGAGGGGTATAGAAGAATAAAAGAAGAGTGTAAAAACGATGGAAGACCATTGATCAGTTTTTAAGTCGATTGGGGTTCAAAAAGGTCACCGACTCCTGATCTAAGGCGTCACTCTCGCAATAGACTGGACTACAATGACGGAAGATTGGGGTTTTATTCCCCGTCGGGTGTTACTGAGGATAGGTTTTAACAGATGGTTCCTCATTCTCCCTCCACTGCAAATTCGGGTACATTCAACCTTCCTCATCCTTAGCCCATTAGCGTAATTAGTACATAAGTGCACAACCCAAACGGGTAGTAAGACACGGTTACCAAAAAAATTCTTAATGTAACTATTGAAATTATTAAGGTTTACGAACCCTCAATTACTTTTAATTTTATTTTTACTTTGAACGTATCTAAAAATACAACTAGTTTTATATACACGCAAAGGCTTCTTACATAAAGGATGTTACGTCACAATTTAAAGGTCGTCCATCTTGAAAGCGTTGGAGCTAATCAAAGTCGAACAAGGCGGAAGTAATGTGCACCTTGAACCCACCCAAAGTAGATGTAATCATGATATTCTAACCAGGAATTTTGATTAGTTCATTTACATTCGAAATAAGCCGAAGTGTTATTTAGCCTGCGAGAATTGAAGATTCTCAAGGCGCAGAAACACACAGATTTATTTATGAAGGCGTTATATTCCAGGCTGAATTATAGCTGTGCTCTAGGGGGAACACGGGATTAAAACCGATCAAGTAGCTTCTTTTTATTAAATATAATTATTTGACTTTACACAACAGCTTAGCTCAGTTGATAGCGTGTTATCCTACTAAGCTGAAGATCCAGGGATAAATTCCCAACATGTCCTCAAAATTTATCATTTATGAAATGTAGGTTCGCCCTTCCCCCCACTCTCCCCTTTACGGTGATAAATTAATGGCCGGGGCTGAAGGGTGTGTTTGTTTAGTTTAAATAGCTAAAAAAAACCTTTAGTACAGCCCAAATTTCTTATGAAGGGCTTTTTATATAGGATACAAACTTTTTAGGGCTAAAATTGATAATATTTACTATATTATTATTGTGATTTTAAGGTATTAATAAATATATAAAACCTGCTTTAGTGGCTGCATGGTTCAAGGCGTCACTCTCGCGATATACTATACTGGAATGACAGGGAGGTGAGGGTTCAAATCCCGTTCTGAGTATACTGAGTTTTCCAAAATGATTTTCCACTCTACCTCCATGCAAATGGGGTAACTTCCTATACATTCAGCCTTCTAGTCCCTAAAACCATTAGCGTAGTTAGTACAAAAGCGTATAGCCCGAACGGATAGTAAGACGTGGTGCTATAAAAAAAAAATAACGTACATAAAATCACCCCCATTGAACCCGATCGAGATTCAAACCCCAACCCCTCGCCACCAGACACTCAATCAATTGTAATCATGTAGCTTTAAAACCACTAGACTACCGGTTTGGGTGTTTGATTTCACATTGATTTAATTTTATTTTTATAAGGGTGTTCAACGTGCTATTTTTAAAGCCTGTTTGTCTCAACCAAACGAATGAAGGGGAAACGAGTAAAGGTAATTGTTTTTGGAGTTTTCATAGCAAACATTTTTTCCCCGCAAAATTAAATCAAATATTACTTCAGTAGAAACATGAAGTTTAATTTTCTACAAATAATATGTAATCAGAGATTGAAATTTCTCCTATTAAAATGTTAATTTCTTAAATTCTCCACTTTTGATCTATTTCTTCTCTAAAAAATGTAAACCTTAAAGATATGAAGAATTTTTTTTAAAAGGTTTATTTTAATTCTACTGTTTAAAATATAATACAATAAAAATAGAAAAAAAAACATTATTTTCTCTGGCATAGTTTTAATCGTTTATATTTATTTTATATTTTCACATTATAAGTGGAATGGAGGTGACGGAGAAAGGTCGTTGTTTTTGCAGTGTTTAAGGCAAACAATTTTTTTTTGCCTAAATTAATAAAATATTTCTCAGTAGAAATAAAGAGCTTAATTTTCTTCCCACGGTGATATCAACAGTTGTTGAATATCTTCATGAGCATAGCGGCATTATTGATAATTTTTTAAATTAAGAGAAAAAGTTTCATTTAATTCCACGACCCTCGACAGATATTAACAACTGTTGATATCCTGTGGAAGAAAATTAAACTGTACGTTTCTAATGGAGAAATATTCGATTTATTTTGACCAAAAAACAACTTTTGCTATGAAACTGCAAAAATACCGCCTTTGATTCACAATCCCTACAATCCCACCTTAACCTAGGACAACAACATGATAATAAACACCCAACCATCCGGAGTCGTAATATCCTTGTTACTAGGACGACCGTTTCCCAATAAATAACATAAAGTTCCAAACTGAATAGAACCAAGTCTCCTTAACTTGAGTCATGGAGATGAACTCAAATTATTATAAATTATGAATCCTGCACCAGTGGTCTAACTGTTTAAGGCGTTATACTTTGTTTACTGAACTTAGTTGCCATAAATGAATAAGATGGGCTTAGAATAAGAGCTAGGTGAATTCACGGTGGTCTGATTTTTAATAGTGTATAAATTGTGATATATATGTAGTTTTTTACTCCGGGGCAGAACGCAATAATTTATTATTTCCAATTCAAAATATATCATTCATTTTGCCTGGACGAGCCATCCATTTACTTGCTATCAGTAGATAGGAAACTACTCATGAGGGGGAGGGGGGAACACTTCCATTAATAAGAGTACTTACTATCTCTCCCATCTTTCCTTGCCCTTTATTTTCTGTTCTTGTCTGCGTCTCGCTTTATGTCTTTTTTTTTCTTGAACTCTCCAAGAGGTCTTATAGTAAGAGTACGGTCAACGATTGAAATGGCACTCCCGACAAGGCGGGCTTTGATTGGCCAACGTGACTCCGCGCTTGCCACTGACCTAATGGCCTCAGCAGTACTGCAGGGCTCTTAATGGGAAATATATTTCTTTCGGGATATTTTCACCCATTACGTGAAACATAATCCAAATTTTTGCTTTTGGGTTAAAAATTGTTAAAAAGGATGTAGGATTCCATTCAATACCTTACGGACAAAAATTAAAGATAGAGTTTTCTCAATGAAATCGAGATTGAATTGGTAGCGGGGAAAAACTTCACGGCTTTGTCATGTCAGTTATTTTTATTTTGATTTGTGGTTAGTATCCCAATTGCATCAATATGGCTTATTATGTTTTTTATTTTTATGTCGTGATAAGATATCAATATTGGTTTTAAATTTAAATAGCCTAACCAGTACATTAACCTTAAAACAAAATCTTGTGTATAAGTTAAAATGAATATTCACGATATTCTATATTAAATATATTACAATGATAGTAATGGCTTGCTCCTCATCTTACGCTCAATTTACTTGTTGACGTAATAAATAAGTTATATCAAACAAATCACTTCGAAAACATGTTTAAGTCACTTCAAACAATTTTCATAAAGCCTTAACAACTAAATCAAATTGATCAGAAAAGAGAATATTTTTGACGTTCAAACAACATTGACGGCCAAACTTAATTTATAAATTAATCGGTAGGTATGAAAAAATTAGGCCTAGGATCCTAAAATAAATTAAAAATAACATAATATCTTAAGTGTATACTCATAAAATAATAAACAATCAAGCTATAATCATCTTTATAAGATAGTATCATACAATCATAATATTGAAGCAACATTAATAAAATGGGTAAGAATTAGATTTTACTGTTGAATAAAATGTATTTATTTTACATTTTCACGCAAAAAGTCTTATCTAATATTGAGCTTCAGGTTAAACAAAACGATTTAATGCCTTTTTAATATTATTAATTTGGTTTATTACTCATCATCATCATCAGCTCGCTCATATTTCAGAGTTGAAAATTGGGTACCTACCTATTAATACATTTCTAGGCAGGTTGATACGCGGTTGTTTTCTATTGCCTTCTGTGGTTTGGAGGTGAACGGATAACAATGGTATCCTAATCTGAGCCCATGAAGGGAACGTTTCCACTACAGAAAAACCCACCGGGAACGAAACCGGTACCCTTGGAATGTCAACCAAATACGCTGACCACCAGATCACAGAGTGGTTGGGAAATGAATATGTCAACCTCATTAATGTAGCTAAACACATTTTCGATCCTAACTATACTAACATTATTTTAACCAAAGATATCACAAATTATTCTTTAAAAATGTTAACGTAATATTACAAATTCATTTATCACCTTCAACAATGTGATTTTTGTAAAGATTTGTACTTTATTATGTAATTGATCAAAATGTCAATGTATTTGAGATTTTGTAAATGTGTATTTCTTTATCATACTCAATACTTTACCAAACTATATAATCTACTGTACAGGATTTTTTTTTAAAGTATGTTAATTTTTTAGGTGATCAATTGCTTACGCCCATCTATAAACAAATGGATATATCTCCAATAATGTTAATGTTCAGTATATAATTTACAAAAAAACAACATATGTTTTTATAATACAAACTCAAGGCAATGGCTAAAATCTGAGTTATGTATCAGGGGTTCAAAAGTCCGGGATGTGGCTATACACAATCATATTTTTTTACCAGTATGTATTGATATGAAATACCATCTAAACTATGCCAACGTCTTTGTAATGATCCATGTATCTTGTGGGGAAAAAATACCTTAAATTGACACGTTTAGAGATATTCCAATAAACAACTTTGGTCTCATATACCGCGAACTCTTCTGCAAAGCCAATTTTCTCTTAGTATTATTACTTTCTATCTATTACAACTTTTTCAAAAATACATAAGAAATAATTTTCACCTTTGTGAGTACAGAGAACGAGTATTTGATGTTAGTAACTACCTCTTAGCGAAGCATATTCTCCTAGTACTACTTCTGGTCGCACTTATGCAGCAGAAAAGAATAAAAAAAAAGCTACTTCTTACTACTGGTAATTCTGATTATGGAACTTTTTAAGTAGGATATTTAACTAACTACTGAATATATTAACGACCTAGTCTATAATTATGTATTAAGGATGAAGGGGAACATATGTTTGTTTGGACACATTATAATGCGGTTCTGAACGTGATACAGTGCGGTGTAGCGGAGATTTACTGTGCTAATAACAGTGTTTCATTAATCTACTTTTAACAATATTGTATATACAATAAAAACCCATTAAAACTCCGGTAATCCAAATTCAGAATAATCTGAACAGACTTTTCAGAAAACGTGTGAAAAAACTAAGTCAACTGAAATATATTTTATTAGTTAGCAAATTCAAAGTTAATAGAGAATTGTAAGAAACAATGACATCCGATAATAAATGCTTAATATTTTACATGTTTTAATCTACATAATGTGTGTTCCTGTAACTAAATATAATCACAGTACATATTACATTATAATGTAATATGTACTGTGATTATATTTAGTTTATATATATATATCAGTTAAGTAAATGAAAATTTGATTAAATTTATTCAACTGTAATTTGAAGTTCGGATTATCAAGGTTCTAGTTATGTCCCTACTATTCCCTACTCTTTTGTCGGCATTAAATATTCCAAATCTAAACGTTTCTCTTTCAAATATAGCTCAATATCGCAATGTTGTACAAGTGGGAGATTTACTTTTGCTACGCATTTAAAACCAAGTCTTTCTATAATAATATCACTATAATAAGAACCTTTTTAAAAAGTATAAAAGTAACGGATGGTGATTTTTGGAGTTTTTCTCAACGCGTGTCACTATGTATAGCTCCATACCTAGTTTCGTAAACCCGAACGGTTAGTAAGACTCTAATAATAATAACATACCTGGTTGGAAAGATTGTAGGCGATAGCCAGGAAAATTTACCAAGTATCCATTCGCTAAACCATATAATCTTGAATTTCATTATGTTGACTTGTCATTTTTTGCAGAATTTCACAACAATTTTTTAAAACAAAATTTTAAAAAGTTTTTACATTATTGAAACATGAACTAACGAAAATAATCGTTTGGATGTTTTTTTTTATGGAAGCGGCGTCTCGACTAGTCCGCTTGCCCACAGGTGCGAAGTTTATAGCGATACAAATTAAAAACACTCAAACCGACTGCCGCGGAGCACGTGGTCATGGCGTGTGAATATATTAAATATATCAAAAGAAGATTTAGATACTTTATGAACACTTTAAATGAAAATCCCTCCACATCGGTGGGTACACGGATTAAATATCGGGCTCATCTACACTGGATATCATCGCTGAGGTAACTACATGGTTATTATTGAGGAAACAGCGTTGTCGTTATATCGTGTTTGTGTGGTCAATCTCCCTCAAATATAGGACAAGTTTTGCAACCTTGGTCAGTCGAGGTTGCCAGTAGCCCCTTCTTACCCCAGCGCATCACCATAGAGAAAGGCACCATCTTCCAACATAACTGAAAGCGAGGATATTTGGCAACAGTTATAACAGAGAGAGAGAGCAAAGATAGAGCTTTTATCCATAAGATCGAGCTCTCTCAGCAATGATATTGGGGTGTAGGCTGCTTTTTGTTCCCTGGTGAGGAGATGCGGGGCTTAAATCCTTGATCGGGTGTATAAAGGACCGGCGACACGACCACCGACGCACCGGCGCGGACGAATCGTCGAGAGAGCATTGCTCGGTGCGGACTCGTGTAGCCGGTCCTAACACCGGAAATAAATGTTCGGAGCTTCCGAACTTTGTTTTCATGCTAACCACTAACCACTGTAGGATGGGCGAAACAGTGATTTACGATATCGATGATCACAGGACCTTGATTTTAGAAGAGCAGTGATTTATACCAGTGATTATTCACAGTGATTGGCAGTCACTGTGTCAGAACTTGTAAAAACTAGGCATTTCTTTCTCACGTGTGACGCTGTAGTCATTGTTTTCATCATTACGTATAAGCTAAACAATATTATATACAACATTCCATTCGGCTCTCGGTTAGAAAATGCGGTGCGGGTCGGCTCCGTGTAGCCATAGCTTAAGGAACGTGGTTTTTCCCTAAATGGTTTTCCTATTATATATCCACGAAATACGGGTACATTTATCCTTGATTCTACCTTCTCCATCCCTTCATCAATAATAATAATAATAATATACTTAGCACCACGTCTTACTAAAAGTTCAGTATTACGCACTTACGCTAATGTGTAATGGTAGGGTTATTGTGAGATGAAATGGAGGACCTACAGTTTAACGTGGGATCCGAACCACGGTGGAGGCTGGCATTCCACAATAGCGTAATTAAAATTAATATTGTTAGACGGGAAATAAGACAAAGAGATTAAACTAAATAAATAAGTAAATATGGTTATCTAACTACAGAGAAACAGAGGCTATACATATTGCCACCAATATAAGCTTTGATAAATTTGTCACTTTAGGATATATATTTAAAAAAAAGTTTTGCCGTGATTAGTAAAACAACTGAAACATTTTAGTTTTAATCAAGTAACTACCACAGTTAAATCAATATTTCAGTAAACCAGAGACCCACTTCTGTGAGAAAATGAGGCTGATGATGGGGAGATTGGTATTTAAATCTCGGTTGGGTGTAATTAGGGTGGTTTTCTTCCTTAAATGGTTTTTCACTCTACCTACCATGCAAATATGGGTACATTTCCTTTAAATTCCACTAGACCACTAGCGTAATTAGTACTGTACGTATACATATATCCTGATTGGTTAGTAAGACTCGGTCCTAAAAAAAGGGAGGAAAAGTAGACCGCGGATAGCTTCTAAAATAACGAATGAATTAAGGCTTTTTAATTTTTCTACTTGTTTGGGAAAAATTGTAAACGTGAACGCGACTTAACCAAGACCACACATATATATTTTAGGCGCTCAAAGAGACGCTTTCACATATTTTGGCAACTGCCATCCAAATAGCATCTTTGCACATGACCCTTTCAAAGACAAGACCTAGCTTTTTTTTTTTTACAGAGCATTAATTTAGTGTGAGCCATTAGCAGATTCTGAGGGAATGTGTATGTACTGTACGTACAAGTACAACGTATTGATACTCTGCATCCCCTCCTATAATAATACCTCCTCTACGTTTCTCCCGCCCTGTTCCCCTTTTAAATTAAAGCTGGGAATCGCCTGATGGAATTGTGGCAGTCTAGGGAGAAAGAATAGAAGATGGCTAGAAAGACTCACTCACTGACTGTGACTATCATATGTATTGATTCTCTCATACGTCAAGTTAAGTAATCTGCAGTTGTTACTTTTAATATATATTTTCAATGCTTATAAAATAACACTATTAAGTAATAGATAATATAGTAAAATATAATGCCAACTGCAAAAAAAAAATCATTTGTATTTCTTAAATATCTTGCTTATGATAATTGAACTGTACCTTTATATCGCATTTATAAATATATGGTTTGTATAGTTGTTAGAAGGGTGGAATAGCTGTAATCTATATTATTATTATTATTATTATTATTATTATTATCATCGTGTGTTACTACCCGTTCGGGTTGTACGCACTTACTTTAATGTGCAATGGTAGGGTAATTGTGAGACGAAATGGAAATGGAGGACCTACAGTTTAACGTGAGATCCGAACCACGGTGGAGTTCTGGCATTCCCCACATTCACAAGTTGTGATCAATACACGTCTTGTCAGAGGTGAAGAACGGTTTGGCAATCAGATAAATTTGTGCCGGGACCGAGGATTGAACCCCGGACCTCCAGCACAGAAGTCTGACACCTTAACCCCAGACCACCAGGTCACCTACAACAAATACACATATCTTGTCCACATCGGGGTTCAAACTAGAGTGTTTCAACGTCGTAACAATCAAAACAATAATTGAGGCCATATTGAAACTTTTTTTTTGGAACCACGTCTTACTACCCGTTTGGGTCATACGCCTAATCTGATGAGTTAGGAATTAGAAAGGTTGAATTTAGAGTAAATGTTCCTGCATTTGCTTGGCGAGGGAGTGTAAAACTATTTAGTAAAAAACCCTCAGGCAATACTCGACCTAGATTCAAACCTTGACCTCTCCATCATAGGTAATAAAGTATATTATGAGTTTAACGCCTTATGCCGCATTTTTAATTTTACATTTTAAATAGGTGACAATAACAAAAATACTTGTAAAACTAAAAGTGTGAATTTTTTTAATGTATCGAGATAGGCATAAAATTAATACAAAACTCTTTTGTATAGATTAGCTATATGCCTATATTATATAAAAGGTTTTTTTGTAGCCAAACTAATTGATGAAGATCTTAAAGCTTGACGAAAAACCGGAATTTTTTGAAATTCAATTGGAAAAACAAAATTATGAAAAAGTTTTTTGGAGAAAAAAAGTTTCAAAATATACTAGTAATTTTCTAAATTTTCAAAAATTTTAGTTTTTTTTGTGAGCCAATTGCAAAATAATAATAATAATAAATTAGCTAATACAGCCGAGATTCGGACGCTAGTACTTAGGATTATAGGAAATCTTGCTAGTACCAAGCTAACTCCAATGAAATTAAAACATTAAATTCAGTTGGTACCAGTGATTTGCTTCCGAAACATGTTTTCTGAAGGTATAGTTACCAATTTAAGCACCGAAAAACTCTTTACTTTTCAAACGTTCAGAAATCCCGCTTTACTCAAGGTGGGAGTGTAGGTAACACTATTTAGGGGCAGTAGTTTTGTAGTTTTTATGTAACAACTTTTTGGTTAAAAATAAATTAATGAATTCCTTAGTACAAACATAAGAGTTTAGTTTTCTACACATGGCTATATACCAATAGTAATTGAATATCTGTCAAGGATGACCTGGAATTTAAAGAAAACTTTTTCTCTTCATTTAAAAAGTTTATCATCGATTGCCGCTATACTCGTGACGGATATTCAACAACTGTTAAAGTAAACATGTGAAGAAAATTAAACTCTACGTTTCTACTGGAGAATCATTAGATTTTTAGTAACCAAATAAAGTTTTTCTATAAAAACTGCAGAAACACTGATATTTTCTTGCGTTCCCTTCACTCTAACCTTAAAAAGTATTGTATTATTAAATGATTGACGTCAAAATAAAAATTAAAGCTATCATCAACGTTTTACCATAGCGTAAGAAATGAGAAAGTGTGGACACTTGCCGTTACATACAATGCAAATAGCGGCACAGCGGTGGATTAGAGAAACATGAGCGCTGTAATCGAACTGGCTGGGTATTTTATTCTTTCAGTACCGGCATATAGTATATAAAAATGAGAGTGATATTGTATTATTTTGTTATACATTCATTCGTTGCGTTTTGTGTTTGAAAAAACGTTTTTAAATTCACGATAGCTCTTTTTGTTATTATCTTAATAATTAAAGTACTGAGTTTATGTTTTTATATATATATATACTTTTAGTACGTAATATACGCTTCAATCATGACGACGTTGTTATACCGGGATGCAAATCAATGACAAAGCCTCAAGAGTCAAAATACATTGATTTTCACCATCCACAAGACAAATACGAGTTTGAAAAGTCGGAGCGGGCAATTCCAAGAATAAACACAGTTCAGTTCGAAATCTAGGGTTTTTGACTTAAATTTTTCTGAAGATTTTCTTGTAAAATGTGACGATTTTTTAATTAATGGAGAAAAGATTAAACTACCTTTATAAAATTGGCGTTTAGAACCCAGTTTTATATTCTACATATATTTCCTAATCTGCAAAGTATTTTTAGTAAAGATATAAAACAAAGGAATTCCCCTAAAAACGAACATTTGATGTTTCAAAATTGAGTAAGCCAGCCGTAAACGAAATGAGATAAGTGTTGAAAAACACGCTAAATAAGTCCGGAAGTTGTCAAAGTTTGCCGATTCTTAAAACTCCAATTTATATATAATTTTAAATCTATCTTTTTTTTAAATTATATCTGCCAAATTTGTAATTATTATAACGTGTTTATGGAAATTGGTTGTTTGGTAATTGAGATTTCTTGAAATTGTACAAAGTGGTTCATAATGCCATTAGTTGTTTAGTAATCAAGATTTCTTGAAATTTTACAAAGCGATTTATAATGCCATTAATGCTGGCATTGCTCAGTTGCCGGTCGGCCAAATCGATGTGAGCGCTTAAAGCGGCTGAACCCTGTAAGCTAATGGAGTGTCTACAAATTCACATGGTTTTACTATAAATTTATAAAACCTTACATTTTAATGAAATAAAGTAAACGATTGTACAATTAATTGTGCATGAATAATGAAGCTTAGAACGCGGAAACAATAATTAAGTTACGGATATATAACTGCATCAAAATATCATATTCATAAATTTAAAAATGACACCTGGACACGGGAATGGAACCCGGGATCTTTGGCTTAGCAAGCCAATGCAATACCACGAATTCTGGATAGTCCAGTGGTAGAGAATTGGCGAGCCAAATAAAAGATCCCGGGTTTGATTCCTGTATACAGGTGTCATTTTTCAATTTATGCATAAACTTACTTACATTTTTAATTTCATAGTTAAAAAAATTGTATGAAAACGTAAAACTATTTCACAAGATGTTATTATTAATACTAGTAGTACTATTTTACAGGTTTCAATATTCTCTCAAAAGTGACCCTTTCAGAACACACGACTTGATGCCTAAATGCGTAAAAACTATTTTAATAACTCTATAGTAGTCAATTAATTTCCTCGCTCTCAAATTCGAAGTGTTGTTCATTTTCGACAACCTTTTGCTAGAAATTATTGCGGTTTTGAGATTACGGTAAATGTTGAGAAACAAAGATTTAACCTTCCTCAAACAGACGAAGTAATATTTTAAAAGGGTCATATCATAAAACACTAAGGCAATTGAGGATAATTTCACCAATATAAGCTTCATTCTCATAAGTAATAACGCAGTGTGAACTTATGACTCGTCAAGTAGGAGGCTCTCTTAAATATATCACTTTTATTTCTATCATATAGTTTCATAAAAAAAAACTACGTGGCGTCAGCCCGTAATCGATCCAAACTGACCGAGAGTCCACCGTCTTTTGGCAAGATAGTGCCAACTTCTACTGAGAGACGGTGTCATGTGATCAGTAAAACGTAATAGTCCCCCCACCCCACCCTTAATCTCAGTTTTCTAGACCTGAGCTGCTACTTTTTCATTCAAATATCTCCTTATTTGTCCTCACGAGGCTGAGTTTAACCAGTTCCAGGCCTTATGCTTCACAGAAAAATCGTTAAGCAGCGTGAATCGAACCGGGGGCATCTTGATCTGTAGCCACCACTAAACCACAAGGCTATGGAAAATGGAATTAACTATAAAATATAACATACCCTTTCTTCGTCTATGACAAAACCAATGCAGTGGTCACATATTCTGGAGGTTACAAAAGAAAAAAAAAGGGATAATCAATCACAATTTTTTAAATCACTCCCTGAGTCAATTAATCACTTTTATAATATGATATAACTTGCCGCCCCTTAGTGGATAGGGGCTTCAAAGGATGGCTTGAGAGGGCTTTCGTTCATCCTCACATGCAATTACTTTGAGTAAGGGATGAAGGAGTAGGGGAGGGGGGAGTAGGGGAGCTGTTGAGGGCAGATGACATCATCGCATAATGCTTGAAGAAAGAAAACATATCAGAGGGAAAATGTTATAATACTATAATTAAACCAATGTAGTGTAGATGAAAGAAAAAGAGAAATCTAACGGGAGCGTTGTATGAACCATATCGAATCGACGGTTCTAGTAATTTATAAAGGCTTCACACATGCTTTACGTTAAGCTGGGCTTATATAGCGCATAGCTAATCGCGAATCACGCATATTGTATAGTGCGCAATTCAAAGTAAAAACACTACAGTTTATGATGAAACGTAGTAATCAAAGTTTTACTCAAATTGATCGTTTTTAATTTGTAGAAGTTGGCCTAACCCTAACCTCTTTGCTCTAGTAAAAAAAAATTCTTTAAAATACTTCCTTTAATTTAAGGGTTTACTCGGAAATCAAAGTTCATTGAACTATATATTTTTAATTTTTCAACATTCAATTAACTTGATTTAAATGGTGCTTGTACTATTAAATCAAATTTTAATTTTATTTGGTTCTGATTCTATAATAGTCATGACTTTTAAAGTAGATCTACTTTTCAATAACAGAATTTAGATAGTAATATTTCTCCTTTATACAATATAACACCAGTAGACACAACATACGGAAAATATATTCTGTTCTTGTTTGAAATGCCTTGTGGTAACCATACTTAGGCGTTATTAACGATTTTTCTTTATTTTAAACGTTAATTATTCTATAAATCGTAGTAATTAACGTTTAAAACAAAGAAAACTCGTTAATAACGTATAAGTATGGCTACCATAAGGTATTTCAAACACGAATGAAAGATATTTCCGTCTGTTGTGTATACTGGCGTTTTAATTAGCTTGAGCCTCTCCTTGCATTCTCATTGTATGATACGTCTCGAGTTCAAGGGTCGTCTATGATCAATCAAGCCTATGGATGGTGCATACAGAGTTAAAGTTTATGCATTGTGCACAAGTCACTATATCGATTACAAGCACTATCATTGAAATCAATATTTTTCAACTTTTTGCACATTATGTGCTATGAACTATTTTCTCGCTTTCAATTTAATTTGACAGTTGCAGATCACATGACTTGACGCATACATTTTATGAGTATCTTTAGTGACTTTTACAGCCGCCAGTTAAGGTTCTTTATGCCAGGCTCTTAAAATAGAATTGCTTACCTGTATTCATACGCAAAGTCATCAGTTTGTCTTGGCCATTTTGAAAGATTGTGTAATTTTTGTATTCGTACAGTACAAATAGTGACATTTATTTGAGGTTGGCTAACCTACAGGCTACATTTATTTGTTATATGGACACTATTATAATAATATTAACAAAACATTACCAATACTTGTATGCGCATTTATTTTGTATTTGTATTAACTTAAAAAATATGATAATCCTAAAAATGATTTTGTTAATATAGTAGTTTAAAAGAAAAATAAGATTTTTTGAGGTGAAAACTCTAACATAATATATTATAAATGTTGTGAAACATTATTAATTTAGATACGGCTTGAAATTACACCCTAATTGAGTGTATATTTTGATATGGCTGAGATGTTATGTTAGTTAACTTAGTGTTTTTTTATTAGTCGGTTCTACGTTTCATAGACTGGCAGCCCTGCTTGGTGCGATGCTACACCGATGGAATGAGGGGTATTCGGGAGGGGAGGGGAGAGCCCGCGAGAGAACGGCGCGCGCAGCCCCCCCTCCGGTCAATACTCGGCCAGCCGTGCAAGAAGCAAGCAGGCAGCGCTTTGCTAGCTCGGTAGCACGTTTAAAGTGGTCGGAAATTTCGGTTCGCATTGCTATAAATTTATTGCTATTTCATTAAATTTAGAGGTATACATTTAAACACTAATTCCAATGTTTAGTTTCAGACGGTATGTGTGTTTTGATCAGACGAGAGACAACAATGGGAAATGTCACACTTTATTCTAAGGTGTAATCCGTTCAAGCGCGTGTGAATTCCGTCATTCTTTTATTTTATAGTTTTTATTTTATGGAGAGAGAATAAAAAACAGGGGAAGGGAAAGGTTAGACTATTTCATTCACGTAAAATATTTTCGCCCTTTTTTGCTTGTTTGGTACACTATTGTGACAGTTTCCCACGCCAGTGGGCGATGTGTCAACAATATAAACTATGTGAGATGGAATCATATACTAGTTACCGGTATCAGATTTGAACGTTCGAATAAAAGAACACCCTTTCGACTTCCTCTTCGAGTCGTCTAGGTGGCGGAGTCATACTTCTTTGGAGTTGGGATCCCAAACTTCTTCATGGATTTATGGATATTGCTTCTTTTAGCCATAGCTGGTGAGTAGAAAATTTACTCTATTGTATAAAACATGAGTATATTTCCATGCAACAATCAACAGTAATAAAGTTTGAATATTCATTAATTTCGAAAACTTTTTTTTACAAATTGATTCCCATTTTTTTAAACGATAATTGATTAAATGCTTTTAATATTATGATTAATCACTTGCAACGTAAGTAAATGTCTAACAATGTTTCGATTGATCACTTGCAGCGTAGGTAATGTCTATAACAATGTATTATCATTCTTGGTTCGAATATTTACACGTGTTATTTGAAAGAAGCGCGTTTATTCGAGTTTTTACATAAAGTGAAACATATTAACCTTGTTTTTGTGTCTTAGTGTTCATTATATTTATTGATTTACTTGACAGAATACCCCGAATAAGTAAAACACATTACAATAGAGCTACGACCTGACAGATAAATTATAAGGCCTACATAATACCGAATAAATATATGGTCTATGAAATAGAACTATTTAATAGCTATTCCTAATACCCTTTTTGAAATTGTTCGAATTTCATCCCCTCCTCAAGAGGATTGAGAGGGGCAGAAAGGTGTGGGAGTCAATCATTACCGTATTTCCTCGACACATGGGCCTGGAAACTGGGAAATTTTGCTTGACAGGAAGGAAGTGGTATTGTCTTCATATAACAAAAAAAGAACCTTCCCCAACAACCAATAAGATATCCTCAAATTTCAAAATGAAGATGCAGTAAATGGGGAAGGGGATTTATTCAAGATTCCTAAAACTAACATAAAAACACTTTTTGATGTTATATAAAATGGAAGATTGACATGTAGACCAATAGACCTTCCCGGAGAGCCAAATGACTTCTGAACATATCAAATTTTAAATATTAATCCCAGGAAATGGAAGCGATCGAAATTGATAACTAATCTAAAACACTGCTTTCCTTTTCAATGTGGCTTAAAATTGAAATTTGGTAAGTGCGTAAATAAACCATGTAATATAATCAAATAAATCTACTTTCATAATGAGACTGTGAGAAATGAAATTGGTGAGGAGGGTCGGAGGGCCCAAAATATTTCCAAAATTATTATAAAATCTTCTTTTATGCATGAAAAAAATCTTAGTCAAGTTTATAAAAGGACAACCTCACAATAATCATAAAAGCTGCAAGGTTTGGAATTTAAAAATAAGGGGTTGGAAATGGTTAATAGAAAAGATAAAAAAAACTTCTCGGTATGGTAGAAAATTTAAATTTTCCCTGAAAGCGGATCCGCTAGCGTTGCAATAGCAAAGATAAAAATCGAAGGCTTAATTATGGCCTATCTATAGCAGCGACATGACAGTTAAAATAAACAAATTTTGGCAACATAACTTGGTGAACTGTAATGCTCCTAGGAAAACTATTGTTTACTATCCAGGACGTTTCTGTAACAAAGTATTTTATTTGTTTGTGCTCTTTGGTGAACTATGATGCTTTTTTCCCCGACATATTACTGTAACAACATATATTGGTTCGTTTATATTATTTCATGAGCGTACTAAGGTAAATAGTGCATTGTTAATGGATTGCGTTTGTGCACTCAGTTTGTGGACAAGGTAATATTTATCTCAAATATATAATTTATTTAAATTTATTAATTAACATGATTGTTTTGTGATTGTTATAGTTAGCTCAAGGATGCACAGCGGGAAACTATCAAAAAGTGGGCAGCCGACCGAATGTTAGAACGTTCTAATTTGATAATTTTGGTTCTGCTTAGTCGTGTGAAGAATGGGTCACACTGCTAGTTTATATTAAAATAAATAACACTGATCACACCAAATAGTTAAGGTGCAGCATAAGGGAGAGCGAGTAATTTTACAGTTTTTGTAAGCATTACATTTTTTTGGCCAAAATATATAAAATATTTTCTCTAGTAGCGACATAGAGTTTAGTTTTCTGCACATGTTAATATCAACAAATCTTGAATATATGTCAAAGGTGTCCTGGAATTTTGTCAAAACTTTTTCTCTTTATTTAAAAAGTATTGACAAAATTCCAGGACACCTTTGACAGATATTCAAGATCTGTTGATATTAGCATGTGCAGAAAACTAAACTCTATGTTGCTACTGGAGATATATTTTATCCATTTTTGCCAACAAATTTATATTCTATAAACACTGTAAAAATACTTGCGCTTCCTTCTACCGCACCTTAAATACGCTGTCAGGAGTGTCCTAGGATTTAATGACAGCTTTTTCTATTCATTTAAAAAGTTTATCATCCAATACAGCTATGCTCATGACAGATATTAAACAACTATTGATATTATCATGTGAAGAAAATTAATCTCAATGTGTATCCTGAAGAAATATTTTATTTCGTTTGGCCAAGAAATATTTTGCTATAAAAACTGCAAAAACACTGACCATTACCCCTCATCTTTATTCTCGATTCTTTCGAAACCAGTACGAATTGAAATATATTATATACATATTTATAATATATGTATATGATAGAAAACACTCCCAAAGTGCACCTTGTTGGGATTTGAACGATAAAGAGCAAGTGAAAAGTGTGTCTAACACCTTATACCTCGCGCTCATATAATTTTTTATCATTCACTGTCTCACTATAAAGGCCCTACTCAAACACTAGCTATCTATTTCTGGAGTTATAAAAACACAACGCGACGTATCGGGGTAAAACAAATCTAGCAAGTCATGTTGTTACGATAGAAATACTACAAAGGCTACTTCTCATCCTCCTTTTAATTATTTCTCCGACAAGACATAAAATAGCTTACTCTACTTTGAGTGCAATTATTTCCACTTGATTTCTCCACACGATGATGCTTACTACATACTCATGCACTTTGAGATGATTAAATCTGAGGGGAGGGAGACTGATAGGGGAGGGTGAGAGTTAACTCATGCACCTCTCCACTCCCCTCATTCACGCTCCTTCAACCTCTTTTATACAACCCCTCTCCCCCCATCTGAAATAAGGGAAGGGGGACAGTCCGTAATCAATAGCGTGACTGAGGAAAAAAAAAGTGTCTGAGCTGACTCACATAAGACTCTCTAAACTAATAAGATAGGAACCCCCCTCTTACCCCTTCTCCAATGTTCCTTTTTAACATAAGCTACGTTGTAATTACACAATAACTTATCCGGGCGGGCCAATTGTTAATAGAAGAGAAGAATAAATAAGGGAAAAAAGTAAAATAAAAAATGAAAGAGGACCACAAGATAGATAAAGTGGCTGGGCTCATAAAAGAAACTTAACATGAAGGATTATGTGTGCCGACCTGACAAACCTTTGTAATTTTTTTTTAAAGAATAGATGGTCACATAAAAAAATGTTAAAAAGTATTAAATAATGAAGAAAAAGTTTAGACATAATGTAGTTTGACGTATGTAAAAAAAAAACCTATTTCGAGGTAGAAAAAAATAATTAGAAGGAAATGACGTTAAATAATGGCGGGGTTGGCTTAACGTTCAAGTTGAAACAACTAAATTAAAAGTATCCAAGCCAATGGACTCGGGTTACCTTTTCCTTCAGAACATTATTTATGGGTTTTCATAATTAAGTTCTTACATAATCTTTTTTTTTCTCTCTTTCATTTTTTTTAATGATTAGCTTCACGGTGACTGTACATCGCTTCTCACTACCCGTTCGGGTTATACGTGTATGTATATGTGTGTTATACGTGTTGTACGCGTTAGGGACGAAGAAGGTTGAATTTAGAAGAAATATACTCATATTATTTGCTTTTAGGGAAAGTGGAAAACCATTTAGGGAAAACCACCTCAATACACCCGACCTAGATTCGAACCCTAATCTCCATGTCATCGACAGTCAAGTGTATTGCGAGAGTGCGCCTTAAACCAAGCAACCATTACAGCAGCTAGCATACATATTAATTACGCTAATATAAAGATGAGGAAGGTAAAATTTAAAGGAAATGTATCTGAATTTGCATGGAAGGAGGTGGAAAATCATTTAGGAAAAAAAATCCATTGCACAGCCGACCCGAATTCGAACCTCGATGTATCTGTCTGTGACCAGCAAACTAGACAAAACAAGCTTAATATTTTAGAACGCGTGCACACCTAAAAGGAAGGATCATTAAATTCAAAAACTTATAATAAAAAAAAACACATCTGGTTCTCTAATGTAGAACCGGTCCATAAACGAAACCTTTCGTTCAGAAACATTTTAAAGGCTCTTAAATGTGTTACAAATAGGTTTTTTTGAGTGACTGGTTCACTAGTAAACAATATATGAAGCTCGAAAACTGGAACGCAGTCATGTTGGTGTACATTTTGATGTGACCTATATTTTTGTGTTAAATTATTACCGGTTGCGTAAACACTTCAGTGAACCGAATTTCAGCGCAATAAATTATAAATTTTTTTTTCATTTATTCAGGATATTTATAGTGCACTTTCTGAACCGATTGATTATAATCAGCACACGATAAATTATAAAAACGCGGAAGGGTGGAAAGATAAATAAAATATAATAATATTTGAATAATGTTTTAGATGTGCTGCTATAATAGATGCCATGAGAATTCTATTGTTCCAAAGTACCCTACCAAGAACTTTTTTAATTTTAAGGGCACTGAGATAATGCCAATCAGATCTTGCGCCCAGGTTAAATATTGATAAAACTTTCAACAGTACACGAGTTTGATATTAACTGGAATGAACACAAAATTATAGTCTATGACTCTATATTTTTACAGACATGTAAACATTGTTTAAAAGTTGTCATTTTCCACTCAGAAAAGTCAGAATATTCACATATTTCTGTTTATCACTAAGAGCTAAATATCTGGGAAACAAAAGTTATAACTGGAATGTAGTGTAGATCTTTGTGAATCGAGTGATAACATTTAACAGGGGATCACAAAACACATTGTATTGTCATTAGTATTTTCCTCATTCTCTCTTTGTTCTCCTACTGCCGGAGACAGATCTAGAGAGTAACATTATAAACCCACTTGGTATCTGGTGTTTAGGAATTTATAATCGACTTTTATAGCTCCTTAAAGCTAATATATTTAGCTCCGCGTCTTACTAACCATTCGGGTTATAAAAGTAAATTGTTTATTAAAAGAAATGCGGCGTTTATTTAAAAGGAAATGTACACATATTAGCATGGAAATTGAACAGGAAAACCACAGAGATACGCCACATGGGGAAATTCACCCCTCAGTGTGTCAGAGAGATTCGAACCTTGATATCCCATCCCAGGCAATCCACTTTATTATGAGATTGACGCCTTGGACTGCCAATGTGGTTAATAATTCCTTAAAACATTCCCAGTACAGTGGGATAGAAAAACTTGTCTATCTAAGATCTAATTTTATTTAATAAGAGCTGCACTTGGTATTTGAACTAAGAAACTAAGTGAGTACCGGTAGTTTTTATATTTTTTCACGCTGCCATAATACCCGTTCGGATTGTCCTGCATGTGGAACTAAAGGTAGACTATATCTAGGAAAATCACCTTCACTACACCCAACCGGGATTCTAACCCGGAACTCAGTCACCAGTATACCATGCGAGCTGAGACTCGCTTGAACTTCGTGTTTCCATCGATTCAGTTGTTTTTTTATAACTAACTTAATTCAATTCGAGGGTCGCATGATCTTAAGGCAGCAATTTTCAACAGTTTTAAACTGACGGCACTCTTAATACGGCACTAAAATTGTTAAGGTACACCAACCGTTTTTTAAAGAGAGATTTTATCATTTTAAACTAACGAGTATTAAGATAGTGTCTAAAAGTTTAATAGCAAAAATTGTTAACACCAGAGTTATCTAAAAAAAATGATGTGATCAGATTTAAAAACATGTATTTTTATTCCTCATTTTTTTTTTTCATTTCTTCTTTTATAATTTTTACCCACACTCCCGCGGCACACCTACTCATCCTTAGCCGTACACCGTTTAAAAACCGTAGTCTAAAGCAGTCTTTTTGGTACGCGGACCACATAACATACTTAGTTTACACATTTTTGGGGCCAAAGGAACGTTCACCTGTTCTTCAAGTAACATCATTTTGGCCCTGAATGCCTTGATATGCGCGAATAGATCATAAATCAAATATGTTTCAGCTTGCAACTTTAGATTCAATTGATCCATTTTTACAACCCTCTGCCGGGAGACTTGGAACTACCTAAAAATGGCCACAAGTCGTTCTTTTAAAGGTGCAGGAAGTGACACTAGCTGTCTTTACACCGTGGTTTGAGGTCTTCAATCATATGGTGCCTGCGACTGAAAATTAGTGTTTGCAATTCCGACAGCACTCTGGTTTAATGTCTTGGGCGGAAGCACGCGTGCGGACAGAAACTGGACATATCACATATGGTTAAGAAATAACGAAGGGAAACAATTTGTTTTTTGATAAAATCTTTGGGTGGGTCGGACATAATCTTGTCGCGGTCCGAATGTGCCCGCGGGCCGTAATTTGAAGACCCCTGGTCTAAAGTGTGAGTCTCGCAATAGACTGGGTTGCCAATGTCGAAGAGATCGAGGTTAAAATCCCGGTTAGGTATACTGAGGTTTTTTATTTTACTTAAATGGTTTTACACTCTTTCTTTACGTAAACGCGCGTGTACTTCCTAATCCCTTAACACGTTAGCCTTGATTAGCGTAATTAGTACAAAATGCGTACAACCTGAACGTGTAGTAAGACGCGGTGACAAAAACAACCTATTATTAAAGACTCTGTGACCGGCTATTAGCAACAGCCTAAACCATATACATGGAAGTTGAAATGGTTTCATTTCGTTACGAGCTATTTAATGGTCTGGGGTGTGGTTGTTTTGATAATCCTAGAACCAATGTTGAATTAACCGCCAGTAGCCGTTACAAAACAATGAACGCGTGTATAATTGTTACAGCTTGATAAGTATATAAAGAACTTTATCTGACAATTCAAAACGTTACTAAAACTGCTTTCATGTCCTTACACTCCCAAGTTTATGAGTTTTATTGCAGCTATCACTTCTACCTCGTGGTTGTCTCCAGGCATTAAGTTGCCTAAGTCAACTTACTTGGTCGTCTAAACCACATGGCTTGCATGCATACCCCATATATCATACGAGTGTAGGTAACTGACAGCTAGTAACAGTTATCAGATATACTCTAATGTATCCATTAGCCAAAATCATAAGATCTGCAAGACTATAATTATGTTGCGTTGTTATTATTGTCACTGCTTGTCAAAACTTTATCAGCAAACAATTTGTTTTTAATTGTGTCTTTCTTTTAACGAAGTTGCCTACTTGGGGATTTCGAAGCTATTTTGCGAATCGGTTTGCATTTTAACTAAGACGGACCTAAGCAATCTAATCACTATCCCACGTCAATGTAAAAAATATAAAGAGAGGGAAGAAATTGAAACGTTCACCCTGAGAGGGTGCTTGTCTATGTGCTGATAACTCTTCCCTTCTTCCTTTGACGAGTTTACAGTCACTTTAATATTTGCCCCTTGAAAACATTAACTTGCTTTTGAATTTTACCTTTTTCTTGTTTCCTATTCTAGATAGACATATGCTACCACGGACTTTTTTTAAATCTACATCCTGACAGGTGACCTGGTGGTCTAGGGGTAAGGTGTCAGACTTCTGTGCTGGCGGCCGGGGTTCAATCCTCGGTCCCGGCACAGATTTATCTGATTGCCAAACCCTTCCTTCACCTTTGACCAGACATCTTGTGAATGTGGGGAATGACAGGCCTCCACCGTGGTTCGGATTTCTACGTTAAACTGTAGGTCCTCCATTTTATCTCACAATCACCCTACTATTACACACTAGCGTAATATAACGCGAACGGGTAATAAGATGCTGTGCTAATATTAAGTAATTAATTATATATTTACACAATCACTCCATCAGAATGTCAACTGAAAGGGGATGTTTATTTTAATAAAAAAAAATTTCAGTGCCGCTTTTTACTACCCATTGGGGTTATACGCTCATGTACCAATTGCACTAATGGGTGAGGTATGAGGAAGGGTGAATTGAGAGGAGATGTACCAGCATTTGCGTGGAGATAAGGGGAAACCATTTAGGAACCATCCGCCTCCCCCCGCCCCCAAGTACACCTGACCGGGATTGAATCACGATCTCTTCCCCGTCATCGACAGTCTAATAGATTGCGAGAGTAGCGCCTTAGACCATACGGCCACCAAAGTGGGTACGTATTTGTTTAAATATAATCCCAAATCTTTTTTTTAGCAACGCGTTTTATTAATCGTTCGGGTTATACGTTTATATACTAATTACGCTAATATTACTAGGGATGAAGGTTATATTTACAGTAAGTGTACACCGCACTTGCGTGTAGGGATAGTTGAAAACCATTTACAGAAAACCACCCTCAGTACACCCGACCTGATTCGAACCCTGGTCTACCCGTAATCGGTAGTTCAGTCTATTTCGAGAATGACGCCTTAGACCATTCTACCACTGGAGTGGGCTAGTTTATAAAGTAAAAATTGCACCCTGAGAACTGACAATAAAATGGGGCAAGATAATTACATATGGACCTGTAGTACCCCTCCCCCCAGCCCGGAGGGTACAATTCCCCCTTCCCTCATCTTATAAGTTATTTGTATCTCAATAAAGCTCAGTTAATGGGGATGAAACAAAGCTGCCATTAATTCTGATTCTCAAATGTCTTACGTAGGAATGTTGAGCGGGGGCACAAATAGTAGTTTGGGTTTCATTAACAAGTTTTTTTTTTGTAGTTTATAAACTTTAATTAAAAAGTTTTCACTTCCATTATTTGCTGTGCCACCCCAAAACAAAAGTTTTATAAACTTTCTTTAGTACAACGCGTCTTTTTTGTCTTCGGTTACAGATATCTAGACACAACCATGCACTGCAAGCTGTGACTAACACGCCAATAGGGGTTTACACGTGCAAGTAAAACTAGCGCGCACGTGCAACTGGCGCGAAAATTAGCTACTGCGCCAAATTATTCGAGCGCTTGAATATTCGTCCAAGTAGAACATGGGTCGTGCAAACTCTTTAATTTGCATACAAATAGAGGTTTATACTGTTGTGTTGGCACGTCAGCACGATTGGCGAAAGTAAAACATGACAGGTAAACCTCACTTTACATTTGTCAGGAGATAAGGTGGGATACCAATAATTGAAATAAATCGTACGACATAAATCACACGTATACATCATCATATCTAGTCTTTTGCAATTAGGAACAAACATTTCAAAAATCGGTTATCATTAAAACTATAAAAAAAATGCCAGTAATTACATGAAACATTCTGTATATACAAATTTTAAACACAATTTTAATATCCTTTGATTTTTTTACCCCCAAAATCAGTAGACCTAATCATTTAACTAGTCTCAAATTATATATCTTATTTAAAAAAAGTTATACTTATTATTTCAAACACTTCCCTTATATCTATTTTGAACAAAATCATTATAACCATTTTCGAAATATTTTCCATTTAAAAAATCAGTCGTCAATAAAAGATGCCCTTAAATACATTTTTCTTTAAAAACAATTACTGTACGGGGTTTTATCTACTATGAAAACACTCCATATAGGTATATCCAATCTTAACAAAATCATTATAGCAAATTTTGTTTTGTTCCTCCTTCAAAAACGATTCATTAATAAAATACCTTAGTTTTAATACTAGAATCAAAATAACGAAAACATACTGCATTATAGTTTACAAGAACATACTGCTTTCTAGTTTACAATAACGTTACTAAATAAAAATTAGCCCAAACGCATTTTTAATCTCCCTTTCGCAAAATTAATATGGCTGAAATTACAAACTTCTCTTTCTCTCCCCCCACTTAAAGACATCTCAGTTTTCTAGACCGGAGCCAAGTAGCTCCTAATTTTTCCCCATGAGGTTGAGCTAACCCCTTTCCAAATCCGGTGTTTCACAGATAAATATGAAAGTGCCTTTGATCCTGACCACTAGACCACAGAGGGGTCAAAAAACTTAAAAACCAGCGGTCCTATAAACCCTTTGAATGTAATATGACTATTTTTTAAATGTATATTTTATTTGTGGTATTTGACGTGCACTTTCTGAACTGACTTATTATAACATTACACACGACTTGAATGTTAACTTAAATCTAGAAAATACGAAACACCCAGTCCCTGGCCGTTAATTCATCACTATGAAAGGGGAAACTCATATTTCGCAAATGATAAATTATTCGGCCATGCCGGAGTATCGGACCCAGCAGAACCTCTACCAACTGAGCAAAGGTGTCAGATTATTGTGACTAGTATACAATCATATTACGTGTCTGGACTACATAATTCGTAGCCCAGTGGTGGAAAGATTAGCCAGTACTAATGTACCGTTGCCCAGGAGACGCCCGAATGTACTAATCGTACATCCTTTCCGTGGGGGCTCTTTTCATGTCCCGATGAGATAAAATGATGGTGATAATATGAAGGTGTGGAACCAATGGAAACATTTAAACCCAACATAAACCTAACTAAAACCTTGGTGACCGTTGGGGTAATTCCCTTTTCGGGAAAAATACCCAAGGTATCCGCCGGGAATCGAGCCCGGGACCCCTAGACTCGTAGCTAGGTACTGTACATCGACCACTACACCATAGGTCCGGTTAATGTTACTTATATAACTAGTAGTAATGAGGTTCCAAACGCAATCTTACTATGTATAGTAGGGTTTTGGGATTATTTAGAAAATAGTAACTTTTTTTGCAGCCAATATTGAACATTTTACTATAATATTAGTGTTATTTTAAAGGTATTGATATTATTCAACAATAGAGACAGTTTCACTTGACATGAAATACATTCTAATAACTTTTTTTGTAGTCGTCAGATAAGGGTTTTTCCTATGAAAATTGGCCTGTAACTGCAGTCGCATGGCACGCCCACAATAGGAGTGGTCGACAGCACTTTGCCCGAGCCTTAAGCTTCGACCCCTCCCAATCCATTATACTGAGAATCGATCCTAATGCACTCTGAGAACGGAGACAGACCACAAGTCTCAAACTATAAAGGTTCAATCTGCGCTATGTCCGTCTACAAGGGCCGAGCGGTTATCGTGGTCTACTTTAGATCTATGGCGAACCCTCGCTCCAAACCACACGTCGCCAAAATAATGTAATGTGTTGCGAGTTTGATTCTAATTCCTTGCAATAGCACCGAGTGTTTTTCTTTCAAATAAATTAAATTGAGTTATAAAAAAATGGACACGGGAATCGAACCCGGGACTTCTGGATTAGTACGCGCCACTATTTTTTTTTTCATTGCTGTGGTAAGTTAGAGCTCCAGGGTTCGATATATTCATGGGATTAACTTGTTATCTCAGTGGGTGTATAGATAAATAGACTACACTTTAAAAAAAATGAGGAATTTAACGTGCTTTTTTCTGAACCGACTGCTTATATCAGCACACGAGAATCTCTTTGAGCGAGAGCGAAATAACCTACCAAATTTACTGGGAACGGTATTTTCACATACCTTCCAGGGTTCTTTTACATGACACAATCAATTTGGGACCGATGGCGAAGTTGTGCTACAGATTTTTACCTCAAGACAAATCCGTCGACCCCGGTTGGGTTCGAACCCACGAACATTGGTTCCTGAGACGAAAACTTTACCCCGAGACTACCGAGGTGTATTAGAGAAATATAATTTAACTGTTAAAAATCCTAGTTCTGTACAACATATTTCTGTTTAGAATAGTATATATTTAAATTTTGTAACTTGACTTCGTCAATGTCAAGATTCGTAGCTTATTGGAGTATTATAAACTTTCTAAAAGCTTCAACCTGGGTTGTGTATTAAAACAATGTAATTATTGCTTCATGAGAAATTTAATCTCCATGTTCTTTTTACCAGTAACTCCAGTTAGGGACTCGATCTCAAGACACCGCAAGCAGATCCGCCCAGCTACCCCCACTGCCCTCCATAAAGGGTTAAGGATCTGGTTATTTCTCTCCCCCCTCCCCTCCAATAGGTAGGAGCTAGCGCTACACCTATGACTAGACAAAGATTCCCAGCAATAACACTTGATAAAAAACTTTTTTCTAAGCTGGTTTATTTCCCCCCACTCTATCATTTTATAACAAGAGAAAGTATTGTATTCGTGAACTTTTTTACCTCGAGATTATGATGAATCTTTACGTTTTAAGTGTGTACGAACTCCAAAA
This sequence comes from Timema cristinae, assembly GCA_039000515.1. Taxonomy (NCBI): domain Eukaryota; kingdom Metazoa; phylum Arthropoda; class Insecta; order Phasmatodea; family Timematidae; genus Timema; species Timema cristinae. Next base: position 98,996,192 of record JBCFYV010011172.1, read on the forward strand.
AAGAGGATTTTACAATTTCTCTCATCCTGATATGTGTATCGGTTTGATTGGTTTTGATAAAACTTGATATCTAAATGTTATAGGGCAACGACACTGAACCTTTTTTTGCCCTAGATTTCAAATTTAGGGTAGTTTACTGATGACTGAATTTTTAAAATTTCAAATTTTTCGAATATTTCTAACGATTTTGTTTAAAATGGATATATATGGAGTGTTTGACCTCCAAAATAAAATTGTATACTTGCTTTACGGGTAAACATTTGTTAAAGGGTAGTTAGTTAACTGATGTGTTTGAAGAAAATTCAAAATATTTTAAAATAGCTTCAACGATTTTGTTGAAAATGTATATCTGTGGGGTATTTAAAATAAAAAATAAAATTATGTACTTGTTTTTTGGGTGATAAATTCATCCAAGGGTAGCTTACTGATGATTTTTTTTTAAATTTAAATATTTAAAAAAGTGGCTCTAGCGATTTGATTAAAAATAGATATATGTTAAGTTTTTTACATGATAATTAAATATTTATCTTTTTCTAAAAAAAAATAATCATTTTCTAAAAATTTGCTCAAAAGATTTTGTTCATAATTGGTATTTGGGGACTATTTTACATGATCAATAATAAGGTATGTTTATTTTCCTTAAAAAATTAATTTGAGTTTAGTTTACTTACAAAATTTTTTAGAAAATTTAATATTTTTTTCAAATTGACTTTGAAGATTTGAGTTTAAAAAGGGTATTTGGGAATAGTTTTTCATGATAAATAAGAATACGTTTTAATTTTACAAATAAATAATTTTACGGTAGTTTACAAATAATTTAAATACCTAACTTATTTTTGAAATTATAAAATTTGTGAAAAATATTTGAACAATGTGGTTTAAAATAATCCATATTTAAAGAGTGTTGTTTTGGGATTAACAAGATGACGAGGTAAACTTAGTTTACTGAAACAATTTTTTTTTTCGAAATTTTTCTTTCAAGCTATAATGCACAATATTAGAAAATGTGTGCGATTGTGTTGCACCATTTATTATGTTGGCATTTAATTCATTTTAAACACATGACTACTTTTGCAGTTCTTCACCCTAAAACACAAACACTGGTGGGTGGGTGGTGTTATTTTTTTACTTTTACAGTAATTATACTCGCGGACAAAAGAAGAGCTTTAATAAACGCAAACAAGGATTGCCCATCGCGTGGGAATTCTTTATTTACATAAGCTTAACGACGTATTTTTATCCGACTACTTAATGTTAGCGAACATCGCTTCGGGTCTCGACTTAGTGCCTGTTTTTCATAGTACTACTCTTTCTAAGTTAAGTATACCTTCTGAATGGGAAGGAGAGAAAAGGGTGGCTTACACTTTTATCTCAACTTGCGACTAATTATAATTCAGGGATCTTTTAAGTAAATACTTCTGCGCCGCATCTTTTTAGAAAATAAAGTAGGTCTAATTCTTGGCTTGGAACATGTAGGCTATTTAGGAATACAGGCATTCTGTGTTTTCTTTTTCCTTTGTCGTCGAGTTTTAGTATCCGTTCAGGTTATACACGTACGAAGTAAGTAGGCCTACGCTGAAATATTAGAGATGAGAAAGGTGGAATTTAGAGGAAGTGTACCCGAATTTGTGTGGAGGGAGAGTAGCAGACCAATTAGGGAAAAACACTCACTACACTCGATCGGGGGTTGAACTCCGATCTCCTCGTCATCGGTAGTCCAATACTTTGTTAGTGACGCTTTAGACCATTTGACCACCGAAGTGGGTTATTTTGATCTAATATCAATACAAGTATCATTGGTAGTCCTACATCAAAGAAATAAAAGTTATAAACAACGTATTGTTTTAGAAAAAAATATTTTAGTACTTACATTGGCTACTAACGGCTTCATTTAAAGAGTTCTACATCGGTGGGCACGGGGTGTAAATGTTAGGCCGGTGAAAAGGATAGTGGAGTGGGGCTCAAACCCCGAACTGGTGTATTATAGTGTTTTTTCCTAAATTATTTCCCACACTCTCCCTTCACGTAAATGCGGGTACACTTGCTCTAAATTTAAACTTCCTCATCCCTAATATAATATAGCCTAGTTAGAACAGACCCGCCTCGGTGGCGTAGTTGGCTAACGCGCTTGTCGTGTTGAGCTCGACTGCTGAGGACGGGGAGATCGAGGTTCGAATCTCTGTCGGGTGAACTGGGGGTGGTTTTTCCTAAATGGTTTTACACTCTCCCTCCACGCAAATGTGGGTTCACTTCCTCTAATTCAACCTTCCCAATTCCTAATCCATTAGCGTAATTAGTACTTAAAGCGTATAACCCGAACGGGTAGTAAGACGCGGTGCTAAAAAAAAAGTTAGAACATATGCATTATAGCCTGGACGGATAATGAAACAAAATAACGAAAGAAAAATTCACAAACTCAGAATGAATGTATTCCTAAATATCTGTTCTCGCCCATTTATAATTCCCGTAGTTCAGTCAGTTGTTGAGTGGGGCCCACCGAGAGGTGTAGGAGGAACTACTCTGCAAATATTAAACACCATCTTTTAATTTTCAAAGATCACCTGGCACAAATATCCAACAAGTAAAATTATTTCAAAGAACTTGACGACGCCCTTTAAAAAGCAGATGGCTTGCGATTACCGGGTTGTAAACCTTTGTGTATATGTGTGTGAGTGCGCGCTCCTCGGTAGCTGAAGTCTTCATTTATACTGGGATGTCAAACTAGCTTTATAGACTCAAGTACAGTTACCTATGTTTCAACATATTTACGGGATCTACAACTTTCAACTGACACGAATTGCTTCACTAGACATTTATATAATATACTGTTCGGTCAACTTTTTTTTTTTTTGCTTGAATCGTTGCGTTCTGAATTATGATTACTAAGGGAGCTGTCCAGGTAGCTGAGATATTGACAATTAGAGATTACGCTTAGGTTAAATATTGGATAAAACTTTCATCAGTACACGAGTTTGTTGTTTGCTTTAATGAAAACAAAAATATTTTCTATGACCCTATATATATATACTTGTAAACATAGTTTAAAAGTTGACATTTTCTACTCTGAAAAGTACAAAAATCCACTTATCTCTTTTGATCATTAAGAGCTAAATGTTCTGGAAACGAAAGGTAACTTTTATAGGAGCGGAGAATAGACCTTTGTGAATAAAATTATGTAATTTAAAAGGGTAGTCACATCACAAATAGTACTGTCATTTGTATTTTCCTCCTTCCCTGTTTGTTTTCCTACTACCGGACAAGAACGTTATAAACCCACTTGGTGTCTGGCGTTTAGAAATCTATGCTTAACTACTCTAGCACCTTAACGACTTTTATATAAGTGTCAAGGGTTGTGACTTTTTTAGGAAATGCATCCGCATTAGCGAAGAGAGAAGGTAGTGAAACCACAATTATAAAGTGTATAGGGTGTAATTTCTCACTGGTTTTTCCACCCTCTCTCCACGCCACTATGAGTGCATTTCTTCTTAGTTTATCTCTCAATCCTAACCCATTAAATTAATTCTTTATTAAACGGTATGTTGTAAAAAATATTGATACTTTCCTGGAGAGACTTGGTAAAACCACATTATGCTATAAAAAGAATCCATTAAACACCGTTGGGGTTCAAACAATTGTTCTACATCACAGCTACTCACATGCAATTGAAGTAAGCCTTAAAACAAGTTGAACCAAGACCTTGTCACTAAGTTATAATAAAAAAACTCATTAAAGCTACACCTGTACGCACAACCTGTTTTTAAAGTCGTTAATTTTAATTTGTTCAAGTCTTAAAACTATTTGAACTGATTCCATCACTTGTCTAGAGTAGATGGGAAAAAAAATGTTAAAGAAGTTGAAAAAAACAACACATAAAATTGCAAATTGCAATCACTGTCATAAACTAATATATGAATATGTTCTTAACACTCTTGCTAGCCCTTCCATTTTACATTGCTGTTTTTCAAATGTAAACACGGGTGGTTATAAAAATGAACACCTTAAATATTTATAAATAGGCTATAGAATAAGATAAACCGGTTTCCAAAATACAGGTGCATACTGCTGAATACTCACTGAATGGGATAATAGAAGGATTATGGTAGGAAAGGTGGTATCTGACAGTTACTTAAGTTCTTTGATATATTCATACGTCAAGTAATGTGTTCTGAAGCTGTCACTTTTGATAGATAGTATCATTACCTATAAAATTACACTAATAATATAAAAAATGCTAACATAGCTTATATAAAAAATGTATCTATTTTCTTACTATTAGAATCCTACTTTGGTTACATGTTGTTAGTACATCAAAAAGTGGTTTTCGCGATGTCGTTTCTCATTATATTTTTCTGTCCATCTCGGACTAGAATCGAAACAATTTTACCGTTCAGGTTAAACCTTGGTATCTAGGGTTTTCACGTACAATGGATTCTCAAAATCCGCTTTAACGATTTTGATTAAATTTTGTACTTGGGTATTGTTTAACATTTCAAACAAAATGGCAGTTCTCATTTTCCCATGAAAATTACACTTCTATTTTGAGAGTAAAGGGAGAGAAAGTATGTACGGTGCACAATACAATTTTTTTAGCAACGTTCGGGCTTATGTCTACGTTATAATTACGTTAATGGGTTCAGCACGAACAGGTTGGAATTTATAGGTACTCTTATTTGCGTGGAGGTAGAGTGGAAAACCATTTTGAAAAAAAAAAAAAAACTCGATAAACCTGACCGGGCCTTGATTTCCGATCTTCCCGTCATCAGTTGTCTATATCTTATTCCGAAAGTGATGCCTTTAGACCACTCGACCATCGAAGTGTGTTCGTGATTTTCAAGACTGTTTTTTGTACTACTATGTGATCGTTGAAAGACATAATAATAATTAACGTGAGACTAGCATTGTTATTATATTAACAACAGTGGCGGCTCGTCTATAGCCACTGCGGAACTGCAGCACTCCCTATTTCCACTTGATATTATCGATAACATTTAATATAATGAGTCTTTTTTTCTTTAATTCCTTTTTTATTTTTTTAGTACACTATATATTCCTTAAGCTTAATGTCAGTACTTCAGTAGCCATTCCCCAGTTTATGAAATACAAACATCTTTGTATGGAACTGTGCGCTTCACAGTGACAGCGACGTGGTGTTTGACTGTTGTGTGTATGCGCATATAGGAGGGGGTGGGGAGGAAGGCGGAACTGCCAGGTAGAGAGAGCACTGTTGCTCTCGCAGTGCCGGCTCTGGCATGATGGTGGAAGGTAGTTTTTTTTTTCTTAGCGTGTTTTGTGCTTAAAAACCGTGTACCATATTCTTGAATGTGATAAAGTGTAGAAGAGTGTAAAATTAGATTATTATTTTGCTTCCAGCTATTCTATTTGATTCCTATTTTCTTGTTCTTTTATTAAACAGAAAGACTAAATGCGCTTGCAGTACTTTCAATGGAGAAAAATTTCCTCAATTTTCATCCAGAGATCAATGAAAAAATTATTGAACTTTTTGCGCAAATTAAAACAAAAAGAATGGCTTTCATTTTTAAATGAATAGATCAAGCTTGAACTGTAACAATTTAAGTTAAAGTAAATTAAAAAGTTTGGTTTTATTTGTTAAGATTTTATCAGTTCCTGAATAAATGTTCTTTTAATATATGTTTTTTTTCCTTTTACACAATTTTAAAACAAAGGCTAAACATTTTCTGGATCAACACCTCTACTAATTTTAGCTACGAGCCGCCACTGATTAACAACATGTATTGTAACAGCATTATTTCACGTACAGATGATAACTACTAACTACAGATCACATTGTCTATTTAGAGCTAACTGATAACCTTGGTGTTACCAGCACAACATCATTAACTTCCCTGGTACAGTACTTATAACACCTCCCTCTTGTCGATATATTGTAGGTTTTACAATGCACCGCCCACTTCTAGTTACTACACATTTTGCATTACCATTTACATAATTTCTATTATCAATAGGTGTATTGCTTTTGTCTTGATTCACAGCTACGTTATCCACAACAGGTTCATCTGCATTATGATGGGGTTCATAATGAGTTGTATTGGTACTCTTATTCAAAGTGCCATTAGAACCATCTGTTGTATTTTGTAATTCAGCCTGGTAATCAGTATGAAACTCCTGAGTTAGTCGAGGCTGATGTTTAGACTGTCTCAGATGTTTCGTATTTCGACGTAATACATTGCCCCGCTCGTCACTTATGTATGAGCGAGGAGCCTCACGTATCTGCAAAATCAGGATTGGCTCTCATATTTTACATTTTTCTGCAACAACTGTTTGGCCATCTTTGAAATCAACAGGCTTACGAGGAACTCTTTTGTCATAATGTGTTTTCACTTTGTGTTGTTTAGCAACAAGTTTTTCACTCTTATAAGGTACTGCCTTGGAAAGTAGATTTGCAGTGGAAACTGGTATACATGTCCTTATTCATTAACAATTGAGATGGTGAAAATTCTGTTCCTGGGAGAGATGTGTTGCAATATTCTAAAGAGCCAGCCAGTATTCCTTTTCTTCTTCCTTACTCTTTCTTCCTTACCCTTTTCAGCTAACCTATTGGGCTGTGGATAGTGAAGGCTTGATGTTTTGAATTCAAAATAATATTCCTGGGGAAAAGTACGACACTCATATGAATTAAATGGCATATTATCCGCTATTATCACCCTGGGAATTCCTTGTGCGCTAAATAATATTTTGAGAGCATCTATTATGTCACGATATGGCTTAGTGGACAATAGTATTACCTCCAGCCACTTAGGAAAATAGTAAACCACAACAAGATAGTACCAACCCTCAAATTCGAGAACATCAGCACCAAGTTTTTCAAATGGTAGTTTAGGTACAGGGTGGGGGATAAGTGGCTCCCTTTTATTAGATACACGGAATTTCTCACACACCCTACAGTCAGTTAGATGGTTTTCTATATCACTTGACATACCAGGCCAAAAAAATAACTTTCTAGTTCTGGCTCTGGCTTTTCCATATCGAAGTGACCTTCATGAAGTAATATAAGCATTCTAATCATTAGTTTACTTGAGCCAACAATTCTGTCATTTAAGAATATAAGTCCCTCTTCCACTCGAAGATATCACTCTGCAGGGGCACATAAAGGTGACATTGATCTGGAACATGGTCACTTCTTTGAGGCCAACCTGCTAGCATAACGTTTATGACAACATTAAGCACAGGATCTGCTAGAGTTTCTGTTCTTAATTCTGTTTTACGGGCCTCACTCATCGGAATGTGCCTACTTACACTGTCTACTATTTCACTAAGTCCAGGGTTATCATAAACTGCATCAGGTATGTATGATCGTGACAACAAAACTGCAATATACATTATTTTTCCGGGTATATACTGAACATTGAGATCATACTTCAGGATCCTAAGCTTCAGTTTTTGAAGGCGAGTAGACAATATTTTACCTACATTATTATACATGATAGCCACGACAAGTTTATGATCTTTCAAGACTTTTATAGAGCGGCCATATATTTAAAAGTGAAATTTACTTGTAGCATATACTATTGCCAACATCTCTTTTTCTACCTTTTCTATCTTTTCAGTCTCTGTTAGACTGCGTGAGGTACATGCAATTGGCTGTTCATTTTGAAGAAGACAACATCCAGGCCATCTTGTGAGGCATCACATTGTATCATCAGTGGCTTGGATGAATCAAAGTTTGAAAGAACTGGAGTAGTACTGATTACAGATTTGAGAGTTTTGACACAGTCTGAGTGACTTTGTAGCCACTGCCATGTTACATCTGCCTTCAGTAGTTCTCTTAGTGGAGATGTCAGTGTTGACATTAGAGGTATGAATTGTCTCAAGTAATTGACCATTCCTAAACACTTCTGCAACACTTTCTTATTCCTAGGATCTGATAGACATGAGATAGCCAAAACTCTCTCTGGATCAGGCCTAATTTTGTTCGCAGAAAACACATGACGCAAAAATTGAACCTCTGAGGTCTTGTATTATGGATTTTTAGGATTACATTTAACATTTAAAATATTTGCACGTTCAACAAGCTGAAACACAATATTGTCATGTTCTTCTACTGATTCTTCAGCAACCAGAAGATGACTGAAGTATATTATAATACCCCTAATGTATCCAAAGAACTGTTCATTCCATTCTTGAAACTTTTAAGGAGCACAACTCACCCCAAATGGCAGCCTTAGGAGCTTATAGCGGCCCAATGGAGTGGAGAATGCACAGATATCACTAGATTCTTCATCAAACTCTAGCTGTCCAGAATCTATCTTTAAGGTCAAAAAGTGAAAAACCTTTTTTCCACAGATAATTTATCTATAAATTGTTCAATCGTTGGAATTTGATAATACTCCCTCTTTATTTCTCTATTTAGATCTTGTGGATCCAGACAAAGTCGTAATTAACCACTAGGTTTTTCGATAATGACTAGATTGCTTACCCACGATCTGGGCTCATTAACTTTCACAACAATTTTAACCTTTACCAACTTGTCCAAAGTTGACTTGAGTTTACTGTACACAGTTTGTGCCAGACGTCTAGGTGGCCTAGCATTCCTTCGAATATTTATTTTGCACTTTTTGGGGAATTTTCCAAGTCATGTGAATATTTCTTTATTCTCATATATGAATTTAACTTTTTGACACACTGATTAATATCAAATTCATTTTCACGAGTTTCCGATTTAAACACTTTCACACCCGCCTCGGTGGCGTAGTTAGCTAACGCGCTTGTCGTGTTGAGCCCGACCGCTGAGGACGGGGAGATCGAGGTTCGAATCTCGGTCGGGTGAACTGGGGGTGGTTTTTCCTAAATGGTTTTCCAGTCTCCCTCCACGAAAATGCGGGTTCACTTCCTCTAATTCAACCTTCCCAATTCCTAATCCATTAGAGTAATTAGTACTTAAAGCGTATAACCCGAACGGGTAGTAAGACGCGGTGCTAAGTATTATTATTAAACACTTTCACTCTTTTGGTTAGATTTAGATTCACACATCCATCTAGACCTAAAATTGGTGTACCACCAGCATCCACTAGTCTGAAATCCATGTAATTCACAACATTAGTGTACTCACACCTGAAATACACCATACCTAGAGACTTTACCTTAAAACCTCCATATGACTCCAGTAATTCATTTGTAAGCCTAACCTTAAACTGTATGTCTAGTTGCTTAAATATGGGAATTGCAATAATATTGACTTCTGAACCAGTATATCATCTAGTTTAAAGTGCAAAGGTTTGTTTTCAATCTTCACAGTTTTATGCCACACCTTCATATCATACTGATTTTCTTTGTTCACACTTCAACACGTTTAGTCTTTGATCCAGTCGCTTTGACTTCAATCATGTCTACATACAAAGGTTCGCCATCACTATCACTATTATTGTGTTGTAAAGTCTTCATTTGTCTGTTGTTTTGACATACAATGGCAAAATTATTACGTTTGCCACACTTTGAGCATTGTTTACCATATACTGGACACTGACGCCTTTCATGAGTAGTGTTACACCAGCAACATTTAAATATGTATTTCGATGACTCTGGATATTTCTCTTGTTGATGACTCTTGAGTTGATTACGCACAATGTCCACAGCTACCGGCACTGAGCTTAGAACTGGAGTTGATATTGACGCTTGTAGGTGGCTTAGTTGCTCTCGACTAACCTCAGCCACTTTCGCTAGGTCACAGGGCTTTTCTAACGTCAGGCTTGGCGCTTGTAAAAGTTCTTTTTGCAATGCAGGATCATTTAACCCCATGAAAATGCAATCCCGAATAATGTCATCATATTGATCACCAAAATCGCATGTTTGAATAGGTTTCCTAAGGTCTGTTACAAAATGGTCAAAAGGTTCTCCCATTTTATGTTTATGAGAATACAGGATAAATCGTTCAAATGGCACGTTTTTCCTTGGTTTGGCATATGCCTCAAATGCAGCCAGTAGAGTAGTGTAGTCTTTACGTTTTGTATCAATTAGCTTAAATGTGTTTTGTACTTCCACAGCTTCTTCTCCAACAAAGTTTAGAAGTATTGCTGGTTTAACTTCTGATGACTTTTCAGTTTTTTTTTCCGAAGCTAACATAGCCCTATAAATTTCAAAGTTCTGCTTAAATTTGCGCCAGTTTTCTCTCACATTTACAGTCAAACTAAACACACTTGGCTTGTTTGAATACACCATGATTATCCTTGATGTTACAACAGTTTTAAAGATAGGTATTTATTTTACACGTAAATAAATGTATACTATATGTAATGTCCGAACGACTGCGCCATGTTTTGTGTACTAGTATGTGTTAGTTGAAAGACATAATAATAATTAACGAGACGAGCATTGTTATTATATTAACGGCTTGTATCGTAACAGCATTGTTTCACGCATGATAACTACTAACTTCATATCACACTGTCTATTTTAGAGTTAACTCATAACCTTGTTGTTACCAACCCAAAATACTGTAACTTCCCTGGTACAGAGATACATATTCTTCCAAAGTACCTGCCTTCTACAGGTAAGTTATGTCTGCATCTTCGTGTTAGTTCAATGTCGCTATCTTGCCGATCGGAAGCGCCTGCTCCGGAAGTGGGTTGTAGGAACACATGCCCTCAACCCCCACCCGTGTGTTGTGGATGTATCCGACAAACTTGCCCCTGGTTTTGAAAAGAAAAGAGGGAGAAGAATATCGAAGGTTGCGGGTACCTTGAAGTGAGCTTTACCCCCCCACACACACTCCTTCTAGTACTCACGTCATTTTGTCGAAGAAAAGGTCGTTAAGAATCGATACCTCCGTGCTTGCGCGCGTGTGTGTGTCTCGCGATACAGGCCACTCAAATGAACCAAACAACCTACCTCAATGTATAGTCTGATCGCCACAAGAAGGTCCCTTATCTGACACTTCATAAAATGTAATTAGATCTTTAAGTAAGAACACAGAAAAAGACCGCAAGGGAGACCAAGAAAGAGATGGGAGGAGCAGACAACAGAAAGTGTACAAGTGAGTGTAAGAGAAGAATGGAAGCAATTAAAGGAGGAAGAATGTTGGAAGGATAAAGGAAGGTGGAGGCATTTTACTAAACTGGCCCGGCCACAGGCTGAAAACAGCTGATGATGATAATGATGATGATATGACTAAGAACTCGGTATCTAACAAATATATTAAGTCAGCATGACAACTTTTTTCTATAAGCTCGTCTTACTACACTCCGAGGTATGCGCATATTTACTAATTATGCTGAAAGATAAGACATGAGAGTGGTTAAATTTAGAGGAAGTGTGCCTGCATTTGCTTGGAAGAGTGAGAAAACATTAAGGAGAAACTACCCTCAGTTAGAGAGAAAAATTTCCGAGAAATTTTGAATAGGAAAATTTTCTACAAGGGTGGCTTGCGTTGGAGGGGTTAAATTATAGAGGTGGCAGGCACTTAGAGCCTATTATATTTCAAAATATAGTGTGTTAAGAGATGAGTTGGTTTGGAGAAGGGGGGAGAGGGCACGCTGGTGAGGGAGGGGTAGATAGGAAGAAGGGTGGATGGGGGGAGGGAGGAGACAAATGTGGAGCCAACCTTAAAATTATTTTAATTAACTTATTAATGATAAAAAATTGAATTATGCTTTATGAACTAAATGAATTTACAAAGACTCGCATTCATTTGTTTCCTTACTACTTTTTTTTAGGATCGCGTCTTACTACTAGTTCGGTTTATACGCTTATGTACTAATTACGCTAATGTGCTAGGGTTGAGGAAGGTTGAATTTAGAGAAATTGCACCTACATTTGTGTTAAGTGAGCGTGGGGAAACTATTTAGGGGAAAAACTCTCAGTGCACCCGACCTTAATTGATCCCCGAGCTCCCTGTCATCGGCAACCTAGTCTAACACGAGAGTAGCAGGTTAGACCATGGAGCCACCGAAGCAGGTGTTTCTTTACTACTACTACTACTACTACTACTACTATTACTATCACTGCCACTATTTATTACTCGTATTATCCATTTAATCAGTTAAAACTATTTTACAAAAATAATAATTAAAAAAATTCCGTTTTGGAAATCTTTCTGGAAAAAATATTGGGATCATTTTTCGTCTCACATCACTACCCTTGGTAGTCGAGTCGACTGCGATTCAAACTCTCTGCTATCGTTAGCCTAATATATTGTAAGAGTGACTTCTTAGACCATGCGGACACCAAAGCGGGCTACTAAATTCTTTATCAAGACGTTGAGAATGAAAAAGAAACATCACCAGAAAATCCTTACAAATAAAACATCTTTATAAAATGGAGTTAATAAATAAAACTCGGAACATTATCGATGACTGTCAGAGAGGGATGGTTTTATTTAAATACATATACAAAAAAATAGATTATGTTTTAGAAAGCCCTGACAGTATATTCGTCGTTGTGTTTCTACCAAACATTTCATGAACTCCCGCCACTCGCGAGTATAAACAAACCTTCCCAACATTTCCAAACCAAAATCTAACTTTTGTTGTTCTTGTATCTTAAAAAATAATAATCTTGTAGCTCGTCTCAGATAAGTTGAGAAGTAGATATGAGTAGAAACACTCTGAACAGCTAGAGCTGAGCACACTCTAAACAGCTAGAGCTGAGAACACTCGGTCACTATAGATGAGGAGAAACACTCTAAACAGCTAGACACACTTCATAAGTTTTTTCAAAAGAGATTGCATCATTATTTAGAAACCTAGTATTAAGATTGTGTTTTAAAAATTAGACCGCTAAATTTCTAACCATTGTTTGTGTGGGGGTGTTTTTTTAAAAATAATGTTGATCATTGATTTAAAAAAATTTAGTTGTATTCCTCAAATTTTGTTCTTTCGGTTCTATACGATCAACCCACAAACTCTCGTGACACACCATTGAGCCGCGGCACACCGTTGGAAGAACACTGCTCTAAAGATGAAAATTTTCCGGTAGATATTCCGCAGTGGTGGCTTGCGGTTTGCTAAGTAAGGGATGAAGCTGAATTGGGGAAGGGGGCGCCTAAAGCCTATAACGCATACACATAAAAACCAAATATGGTGTTTGGAGATGAGGGTTATGGCTGAAAGAGGGTTGTTAGTAAATCCTTAAGCTAGTTTTTAAATTATTTTATATTGATTACCAGGGAGAGATAATATTCCTTAAGGATTTGATTATAATATGGAACTACTAACATATTTGACCCTGCGCTATTGATACATTCAACCACTAAGCGCTGTAGTCAATACGTGAGTATGAGGAGATAGCTGAAATCACTGTTATAGCTTTTATTATAACTCATTTGATGTAAACGTCTTCAGGATAATTTAACTGGAATAATAAATCTTAACTTTCTGAAAAAAACATTCCAAAACAAAATAATATTTTTCTAAAATGAAGAATCTTCCAGAAAAAAAAAAGAAAAAAATTATTTTCCGCTCACATTTCATCAGTCACATTGACGGGACTTTCCGTCTCAACTTAGCTAGTATGTGTAATAAGAGCGGTGGTTGGGTGTTGGGGTTAATATTCCACCTCGGCTAAGCGGAGACTCTTATTTTGATTCGGCTCCTGAACAAGCGGCCATGTATACCAAGGGGAGAAGCTGCGTGCAACACAGACTTATGACACATTTCAAATGTAGATAAACACACCAATTTTAATAGGAAAGGCCTTATTTTATGACAGCTGGGAAAGTTAACTAGATCCATACCCATTTTGGTGGCCGCATGGTCTAAGTAATCACTCCCGCAGTAGACTAGAGTATAGACGACGAGTAGATCGAGATTCGAATCCCGATCGGGTGTACTGAGTGTGGTTTTCCACTCTCCCTTCACGCGAATGCGGATACATTTAATCTAAACTTAACATTACTTATCTCTAACGCATTAGTGCAATTAGTAAGTATGCGTATAGCCCGGACGGGTAGTAAGGCGAGGTGATATAAAAAACAATATCGATTTTCACGTATTAATACAACAGATCATGTTATCTGTAGCTGTCACTATATCATATGATCAATAAAATAACACCAATAATATAATTATTTCCTATCATTTTTGTCAGCAATTTTTTGTTATAAATTACTAAAGGGCCTTCCTATGAAAATGGGGCTATATCTGTGTATTTTGTAAGTATTTTCCTATGTTTTGGCACCCCGACCCGACTGAGATTCAAATTCCCATCTCCCCATCGTCGGCACACAAGTCTATAGAGAAAGTGAAGGAGGCCCTTAGGCTACGGAAGCTGGTTGGAATGGAATAAATTATGTGGCAATTAATTATTGCAAAAATAAGATTTGACACACCTTTGCTACAAACTCGATAGAGAAATTAAAACGTCACTTATGAAAATATTTTCTTTTGGAGGGAATAAAGAGTAAGGGGAGGAAGGAGTCATAGCCCTTTCATCCCCTGAAACCCGCGGAACTTTCTACGGATGATCTTCTGGTTTGGAAGGGTCGTGGCGAAAAGGGGTTGGGGGTGTTTTTAGAGATAGCCAAAGAGAAAATATCAGACCTCTGCTGCTTGTGTTTTTTTACCCTCTCCTTCTTCCTCTCATCATAACCTTCCTCCAGCTTCATCTCTTGCGGCTTTTCTCTTATATTCCCCTCCTCTGGTCTTGTAGGGAGTGTAAGCTAAAGCTACTTACTGTCATGATCATTTTGGCAGCGTGGTGGGGGTGAGGGCCACTAAGAACCGCTTTATAGTTCTCGTTGGTTACTCCACTGGACAGCTTCGTCGGTTAGATGAACGGGTTACTTGTTTGTGTGGTTTTTTTAAAACAATTATTATTATTACTATCATCATCAACAGGTGCTTTTTAATTTATTTCATTTGTTTGATATAATTTAACGTGCACTTTCTGAACTGACAGTTTATAAGTCATGTGCTGATATAATCAAACTTATATCTAGAACAGACATAACATACGGCCCCCGATTGTTAATTTATCACTTTAAAAATAGGGGGAACCCATATCTACCCAATGATATTTTTTCCATACCAAGAATCGAACCCGGGACCCATAGTTCATAGACAAACACGCTACTGATTGAGCTAAGGTGTAGGATATCAACAGGTGTACTGTCTTTCGACAGACCCGTTGTCTTGTTCAAATCGCTCCCGCATGTCCTATCAGCAGCTTCTTTATATATATATATATAATATAAATTCTCATCAATTAAATACATTCATAGTCTTCTCTGGTTGCCATTTTCCTTCCACTTTTTCTTCTATGACATTCAATAAGCCATTTCTTGCGAACCATCTAATCAATGATACACTGCTTGATTTAATTTTACTCCTTTTTATTTATTAAGCTTCTTAAAGACCCTCACCATCATCTTTTGATTTATACAACAACTGAACCTACATCTTGCATCAAGGTCAGTCATAGTTTCGATTTGTTCCGTTAACGCTCGATAAAATAAGATCATAAAAACGACATTATTTTTATTTAATCTTATCTTCTTTTTTTTTGCACCACCCATTCACTACCCGAGCGAGCGCTAGTAAGATGGGAATCAGGAAAGTTGAATTTACAATAAATTTGCCCTCATTTGCGTGGAAGGAGAAGCGTTAAGTTGCCGCGCAGGCGTTCAGCTCTAACGTAATATTTAATTCTACGATGCGTTATTTCAAAATAAGGTTCACGTCATAATAAAGTTGAAATATCCAACAGCGCTCTATTTCTTTAACAACCTTATAGTTTGAGTTTAATTAATAGAAAATACTGTGTGAAAATGTTACATTAGCTCATTCTAAACGACCCCTTTAATCATATTTGTGGAGCTATGAGACTACTCGATGAAAAAGGGCTCTAGATGTATCCTTCCTCTAACTAATACAGTAGTTTTTTGATTGGCCCACACCAAAAAGTTTTAAGATATTTGAGAACTAGCAGCGAGCTTTCCTCTTTACCTTAAGATGAGAAGTTCAGTAGCTTTCTTTCCCCTCTCTCTTATTGAATTGTCAAGGGATGGTTTTAGTTGAAGGGTGAAAGGAAGTATAAGCTTATACAGAATAGAGAAGTAGTTCCAGGAAAAGCCGTTTGGCCTGAGAATGATTATTACTTTATCGCTGACCGAGGCGGCCACCTTAAGATGGGATGGAAGAGAGCGCGAGGTTTATTTTTTATTCAAATATCGAATACCATTGAAGTTTCGAGGATCTCATCACTAGTTTATTTTTTAAATCTTTCTTTGTTATTGGACTATCCTGTATATAGTCGCAGGAGCGCCCACAAACTTTTGCCCAACATAAACAGTTTAAAAACAAAAGTCTAGCTCTCAAGTTCTAAACAAAATTTAACCATGTCAGTATCAGTAATGTGACCTTTGTTCACACTGTTATAGCATCCTTAGTTTTACGAGGGTATTACAAAACTTTTTCATAAGAGTAAGACAGGGGTTTTTGTATGCAAAACTGGAGAAATGTTTTTAAAAGTTGGTTAAAAAAACTTTTAAAGAGTTTGTTCATCCTAGTGTTCTGAAAAAAAAAGAGAGATACAAAATTGTTGCTATAAAAACTTTAATAAATTGTTGGTATGGTTTTGAATGAAATAATAAAGGTGTTAAATTCAAATTTGAGGTTTAGTCTGAAAATCTATGCATTATATAAAATACATTAATCTTAAAACGTATAAAAATATGGCACACATAAATTGCAGCAATTTATTTACAAATTAAATTTTGTTAAATTGCAGCAATATACTTTAAAACAAATTGTTATTAAATTTCGATTATCTATTCTAAATCATGCGGGTGCATTTTACTCTCAATTTTATCTTCCCCATACTTACTCCACTAACGAAATTATCATAGTGTGTATAACCCGAGGGTGACCTGGCGGTCTAGGGGTAAGGTGTCGGACTACTGTGCTGGGGTCCGGGGTTCAATCCTCGGTCCCGGCACAGATTTATCTGATTAACAAACCCTCCCTTCACCTCTGACAAGACATCTTGTGAATGTGGGGAATGCCAGACCTCCACCGTGGTTCGAATTCCACGTTAAACTGTAGGTCCTCCATTTCATCTCACAATCACCCTACCATTACACATTAGCGTAAGTGCGTATAACCCGAACGGGTAGTAAGACGCGGTGCTAATAATAATAATAATAATAATAATAAAATAATAATAATAATAATAATAATAATAATAATTTATAACCCGAACGGATTGCAGCGATTAAAAATAAATCTATATACACCTCACACTCCCCCGTTGCAAAATAAAATTCTGGGTTTGCCCTTGATAGCATTTATAAATATTCTCTTAATAATAGTAATAACACTTTTTCATAAAAAAACAACTAATTTGTACACAACCAGAAACCATTTTATACGTCTCCATACCAGTATATCTCAAAGTTTTGTAGGAGGACCACCAAATGGAACTATACGCACTGGGGAACCCCCGCGGCCCTGTGAGTAGGGAGGGAGGGGGCCTTATGATTAGGCGGAGCGTGGCGTTTAAAAGTTATGCAAGAAAAACATTATATTCAGTCAATCCCATTTTACAACTATAAATGCAAGAATAAAATTAATTTATTAAATTAAATGCTGAACAAAGATATCATATAGTTACATTGCTTTACTAAGTAATAGTTTTTTTTAATTACCTTTGACATTCTAAACTCTATTATTTTTGATAAATAATTGCTAAAATTTATTCACTTAAGGTTGGTACATATATCTTTTTCTATTTGATATGTGTCTACCGAGGAAAAAAAAAAAGAGAATATAGTATGGATCTTTCATGTTTAATCTTTTGCATTTCAAATGTTTGTGCTATAATAGGTGATCAAATTTCCTTAATTAATTTTTCACTACGAAACTTTTTGGGATTTTGCGAACCACTTGATTGGCCACCGTGGACCACCAGTGGTTAGCTATAGACGATCCCGTGAACATTTTTCAATTATCTTAGAAACATCTCAAAGTAGTCCCTAATAATTATAAATATTTATATCCTTTGTTTTTCGAATACTATTTTTTTCACTGCGATCCCAAAGCGGACTTATTTTGGGAAGGACACGCAGGTAAATAGTTTTGGATTAAATATATATATTTTTTCTTTACGTGGGCCTAGTCCGGCTAATCATCTAATTAATTGTTGTTATTTATGTTTTAATTGCATTGTTTCGGTAGTAAAAATGGAAAGTGTGATTTATTATGTTACTAGCATAATACCCGCTTTAAAATCAACGGTTTCATTCCTGGTCATAACTGTCCCATTGGCATTTATTGGACCAATGATCGCGAATGGATATAATTTTTAGTGGCCCTCAAAATCTAGGAGGGGGGTTTCAATTAAAGACGTTATAGTGGATAAAATAATTACTCTAATGAAGGTGAAAAACTATTTCTCAATTTGAAAATTTCATCATAAACAACTTTTTGTGTATGTATATACTTAAGCGTTTTTTAAAAAGTAAATTCCCCTGTTTTTGGCCAGCACGTATTTTACTGGGCTTCGAGAGTATTTTTACTTTGTTTTTCTGGAAACCCCCCTCCCCTCCATTTTGTGTAGCCCCTTGAGAATTTTTTGTCACCAAATATTTCTGCACCCCTTAGGTTTAGGGGATACCTCTCTGCAACATTTCAGATTCCTAAGTCTTTTAAGACCCAAGATTTTTTTGACTTTTTTTTTTAATCCCCAACTTCTCCATTTTGGGGGCCTCCATTGGAATTTTCTGTTATTGAGTATGCCTGCACCCGTATGAACTAAGGGCCCCCTGCCTGCAGAATTTCAGCTTTCTAGTTCAGGGTTTAAGTTAAGTTATGTGCTGACATTATCAGGCTGTTCAAAAAGTGCACGTATAATTTCTCGAAATAATAATAAAAAAAATCATATGAAAGGAAGTTTGGGAGTTAGATATCGGCAGGGTGTACTGAGGGTGGTTTTTACCCATTGGTTTACCGCTCTTTCTATTCGAACATGAAGATACAAGATAGTAAGGTGCGATCTATATAAAAACAGTTTTTTCATCAACGTCTTCTCTCGATGAAGGTGAAGGTCATCAATGGACCACGACAAGGAATATTCAATGGACCCGCCAGGTTACACGTAAATATTGTGTTCAATGTGGTTGGGAGTGGGCCGGGCGACCGGTGGACTTGGTTTAGAGGCAGCTCGGCGACCAGATGTTCTTTCACCTGTCCGCCCACACAGTAGTCGTGACGGTGGTAGATCATCTTCCCAGCGGGACATGGTAACACCGCTCCATTCAGTACCCTGCTGGTAGGAATTGGGGTTGAGGGGGGTATTATAACTTCGCTGTTTTTTTTTTTTGTTCGTTACCATCTAATTCTCTCTCTTTTTCTTCCTTTACCTTACTCTTAATCTCCCTTTGCCTTGCTCATCATCTTGCTTTACCTAGCACCTCGCCCCATTTTACCTTGCCTTTCCTCTTTACTTACCTACTTACCTTGATCTCCGCCTTCCTATAACTTGCTCTACACTTTCATTCTTTAACTTGCTATACACTTTCATTCTTTAACTTGCTCTTCGCCTTCCTTTACCTTTCACTTCGCTTTCCTTTATCTTGCTCCTCGCCTTACTTTACCTTGCTCTTCACTTCCTTTACCTAGCTCTTCATCTTCCTTTCTCTTCATCTTACTTAATTTATTTTTCGTCTTTCTTTCTCTTCATCTTCCTACATCTTGCTCTTTGCCTTCCTTCATATTTCTCTTCGTCTTCCTTTACCTTGCTCGTCGCCTTTCGTTTTCTTCATCTCCATTTATCTTGATGTTTGCCTTCCTTCATCTTTCTCTTCGCCTTATTTCATCTTTATCCTTTATTTAGCATTCTGGAGGTAATGATTTGGTCCAGGTTCAGTCCTTTCATGGTGTTGCCGGGGTAATCAGGGCTTGTTAATACTGTACTTGTGACTGTACCAATCTAGGTCCCCCATTTGACCATCATACATAGGCTCTGCTATAAATGGGAATGCATTTGGTCTTATACGATCAATAAAAATGTTCTATTGATTTATGAGAACAATTCACATGTACAGTTTGAACAAACTCTGATTATCCTGGCAATACTACACGAAATGCCATTGATGTTCAGCCATCTCGATTGGCAATTGTTGGCCGGATCAAGGGTCAAGTTGAACCGCAAGATCTCCAGCTAGAGCGCTGACTTGCGTCCGGTAGCTGTGCGCAAGCGCAATATGCTAATATATAATCTGGTTTGAAAACAGGTTGTTTCACAACTTTTGCATACGTGTAAGTTTGAAACCAAACAATTGGTTTAACATTGTAGTGTGCAATAGACAAATGATAAAGTGCTAGAAATATTAATGTAAGATCTGGCAATAATATATACCTACGTACTGACTCTATGGCATTAGGAACTCGAAAGTTCATCACCGCACTTACAAAATACGCCACCTATTCCTATCTTGAGCTAGTTCTATCCAACCCATCTCTCTACACTCTTATCTCTCTCTTGAGCTAGTTCTAATCCATTCACCTCATTACACCCCCTATATTTAGCTACTTCTATCCAGTCTCCCCCCATTACACCATATCCTTATCTCGAACTAATTCTATGCAGTCTACCTCATCACACACTATTTCTTTCTGGTCCATTCTAATGTTATCCTCCCTTCTGCGTGTAGGTTTTCCAATTATCTCTTTCCATTGAGTTTACCATTCAATACCATGGACAAGGTTCTATCTAGAACCCCCACTCGCGATGCGTGTCCTGCCCACCGTAACCTACGGGATATAGTTATCCTAACAGAGCCTTGTGATGCGTACAGGGTATGTAATTCATCATTATGTAACCTATTTCATTCCCCTTTTGGACCGAATATCTTCAAAAACACTTTGTTTTCGAACATCTTAAATTTGTTTTTGTCATCTGAGGTAAGAGATCACGTTTCATACACATAGAGAACAACCGGTAGGCCTAAAATTGTTTTATGTATTCTGACTTTTACATTCCTTGAAACCAGGAGAGATATAAACAACTTACTAATTTACTGGAAACAAAGCGAAACATTATCATAGCTAACACGAGTTTTTCTCAATCATTATGACTTTTATTTTCTTAACTTTTGACTTTAACTTTAACAACGTAGGCTAGTTCCATACTTAACATAAAGTGCTGTACCAGTATCCTAACTCTTTCATTAAATATATCTTTACATTTTATAAACTTCATCTATAGTCACTGTATTATGTAGCATTTGAATGGAAAATGACTGCCGATGACAGGGAGATCAGGGTTCGATTCCTAGTCGGGTTTACTAACGATAGTTTTCTAAATGGCTTTCCACTCTCCCTCCACACAATTACCGATACACTTTCTTTGAATTCAAACTTTCCTATCCCTAACATAATTATTATTAGCACCGCGTCTTACTACCCGTTTGGGTTATACGTACTTACGCTAATGTGTAATGATGGGGTGATTGTGAGATGAAATGGGGGACCTACCGTTTAACGTGGCATCCGAACCACGGTGGAGGCCTGGCATTCCCCACATTCACAAGTTGTGATTAATACACGTCTTGTCAGAGGTGAAGGAAGGGTTTGGCAATCAGATAAATCTGTGCCGGGACTGAGAATTGAACCCCGGACCCCCAGCACCGAAGTCCGACACCTTACCACTAGAACAACAGGTCACCCTATCCCTAATGCATTAGCATAATCGATACATATGCTTATAGCGCGACTGGGTTCTTAAATACCTTCCAATGATGTTCTGGAATTTGATGATAGCTTTTCCTCGTTTAAAAAGGTTTCTCATCAAATGCTAGCCTAATATGCTAATGACAAATATCCTGAAACTGTTGATAATACTATGTGTAGAAAATTAAGCTTTGTGTTTCTACTGGAGCAACATTTTATTTACTTGGGTGAACCAAATTGTTTGCTATAAAAATACAACACTGACTTTTGCTCGCGTCCCCTTCCATCCCACTCTAATTAAAGAAAAATAAATGTAAATGAAATTAATGTTTTTTATCTATATTTTAACGAGTAGAATTAAAATACACATAAAAAATGTTGAATATTTATTAATGTTAAAAGTTTTCTTGCACGAATAAATAAATTAAAAAGGGTGAATTTGAGAAATGCACATTTTAATTAGGGACATTTCAATCTCTGATTAAGGTTGGTTGGATAAAGTGTGAGAAAATCGATTGATAAACATTTTCACTGTCTGTTTAAAAATGAGTAAATCATGACTATAATCACTGGAGAACTCGATACACAAAGTGTCCTTATTTATTTTGAAACAGGTGTACAATCATTTTGGGAAGAGGTGGTGGGGGTGTAAGTCTGAAACGAGAGCCACGTAATCTCTTATTTTCTCCCTGCGGGGATTTCTCGTGTTTCGACCAAGTTGGAGCACATTTCAGGATTAACTCCGCGCAGTTTCAAGGGGGGTTGGAAAGGGTGAGATGGGTTTGGGGATAAACAATTGGAAGTCAGGAGAAACCTGGACGGTAACTCTAACCGACAGACCCCCCCCGGACTCGTGCAACTTGACCTCACTTTTGTTCTCAGTTAACCGATGTCACGACCCCTATTCCGGATATAAGGTGTTATTTGCGGATGTAAGTCCCTTTAGTCACAAGTTGAAGGAACTTGATCATTGTTGTTGTTGTTTTATAGCAAGTACTTTATTAGGGCACGCTCAACCCAGGACGTAGTTGGACTGGTACTGTGATAGGGAGGTCGGTTCGACTCCAGGGCCGGTGTAGTCTACTTAGGTGGAGCTGGACTGGGACTGCGACAGGGGAAGTTGGGGTTCGACTCCAGGGCCGGTGTAGGTCTACTTAGGTGTTTTTTTTAAATTTACTGAAATGGTAACTCACTCTCGTTCAACGCAAATGAGGATACACTTTCTCAAAATTCTGCATTCTTCGCCCCGGTCCTATTGATGTGTGTATATAAAAAATTCATGGGCGTTCATCTTTCACTCTTTAGTTTATTGATCATTTTGTAACATGATCGGGCTGAGATTGGCGAGTGGTTATCACGCCTGACTTTTGACTTGGAATGCTTGGGTTTAACCTCGAGTGGCTTCACTAAGAACATTTCCTCCCTAACATATTATTTCTCTCTCCTTTCTAATAGAATGCTTGGTAATTTCTTTAATTTCTATCCTCCCCATACTGTCATATTTAGGTTAACTTTATTTTTGTCACCGCGTCTTACTACCCGTTCGGTCACACAGCACCAAAGCGGGTGTTAACTAATAATTTAATTATAATTTGTATTTACTGTAGGAGCTAGTAGGTGGTATCGCACTTACAATTAAACTCCGAATTTCTTGCAGGGGCCGTCCTTAAATTACGTAAATGTTTTTGTCAGGGAAAGGGGGTTTCAGCATTTTATTACGAGGGAGGACGGGTGTCTGAATCGGATTAGGGAAAATTGCGCCCGGGAAAACTGCGCCTTCCCAGAAAAGAAGGGGAAAATTGCGCCCTCCTATCAATCATCACACCATTTGGTGGGAAAAATGCGTCTCACACACGGTTTTACACACTTACAAAACAAGTACGCTCAAGGACCTAACAAAGTGTTTGAAGAGTAGCCTGGATTCAAAAACTGGAGTAAAAGGTCGTTAATAAATAGCTTGGTAACTTCAATTTATACGTTCACATCAATTGCTTGCAGATAGCCTACACACTAATCTTTAATTCATTGAAAACCCTAACCTAACCTAAACAACAGGCAAAAAGACAGGTGAAATAAATTGATGTACTTTGACCTCCTCAAGACCCCATGATATGCAATGAGTCGATTTGAAATATCTACCCTCCTAAAAAAAGGATGCGATGAACCGATCCACGCCGGTGGAAATGGTAAGTTCGTGAGGAAAGTGAGAAAAGTGCGCCCACACGACCTTGTTAAAATTATTTAGGTGAGACATGGGTATCCAAACTAAACCTCCGAAGAGGCCCCCCGAAAGGATTTCTAGCTACACTACACCCGGGTTCAGACAGAGGCCCTTTATAGTGCAACCACTGATACCCATCAGGACCAGAACCTTTTCGCCGGGCGTGGGCTGAAGTCAACGAGTGCCGTTCCGGGTACTCGGGCACCCGAAAAATCCAGGACCAGCCATTCCATGCCAGCTTGCCTTGAGTAACTTGAGAAAAAAAACCTCCACTGGGACCGAATGGAAGGAGGGGAGGAGACTCCTCCTAGTGATCGCCCAATCACGAGGAAGTCAGGAGTTCAGCTTCCAAAACAGTCGTCTCCTCAAAACCTTCATTCCTGTACCAGGACTTTCACAAAATCTCCCCAAACTTGGCTGCCGCCCCTTCAGCACCACTCTTGGGACTGACTGCCCGGAGTTGCCCAGAGGCCGCCCGACAGGAATCTTAGAGATCTGTCATTACCGGAAGGTGTCAAAGACAGTCTAGTGCTCGTTTATGATGAAACGTGTGCGGGCCCAGATCGCGTCCCAGCCCCCGTACGTCGGACCGAATCCTTACGACTGAGCACCGTGAGCCCCATCTAGGTGAGACAGACAAGGTTGTGTGGGCTCACTTTCCCCACCTATCAGTGCCATGATTCATGCGAGGGCGCACTTCCCCACCTATCAGTGCCATGATTCATGCGAGGGCTCACTTTCCCCACCTATCAAGTGGTCATGATTCATGCGAGGGCTCACTTTCCCCACCTATCAGTGTCATGATTCATGCGAGGGCTCACTTTCCCCACCTATCATGTCATGATTCATGCGAGGGCTCACTTTCCCCACCTATCATGCCATGATTCATGCGAGGGCTCACTCTCCCCACCTATCAGTGCATGATTCATGCGAGGGCACTTTCCCACCTATCATGCATGATTCATGCGAGGGCTCACTTTCCCACCTATCAGTGCCATGATTCATGCGAGGGCTCACTTTCCCAACTATCATGTCATGATTCATGCGAGGGTGCACTTTCCCCACCTATCAGTGCCATGATTCTTTGCAGTAGGCCATTTATGGAGCACTTTTTCGGCCATATTCAACTATCAATAGTTCATGATTTCATGCACTTTTCCATAAGGCAGATTCAGAGATATTTCCCAGGAAGCGCATTTTCCTGAACACCGTCTGAATCCTATCTTACGCAAAGTTTTTCTGTTATACAAAGGCCTATTTATGGTGAGACTTTTTTTTTGAAGAAAACAATATATAATATAATATTTGATTTATTTCACTACTTACTGCATTTAAAATAGTTTAAAATAATTCACGATTAAAATAATCTAACTTACCAAATCGTAAAAAATTACGAAAGACAGATGGAAGATGGGGTAAAAAATCAGCCTTGCTTAAGTCAATGAGGGTACCTTATCTGCGTAGTTTTGGGCATAGTGAAGATTAAATTTTGACCTCATAGGCTCATGACTTTCAAGTCATCATTTGAAGCGCGCGCACGCACACACACGCCTAAACGATCACTATTACGGCTGTGAACTCTTAGATCGATAATTTTTTTTTTAGCACAGCATCTTACTACCCGCTCGGGCTTTACACTTGTATACTAATTACTATGGTAATTTTAATGATTAGGAAGGTTATATTAAAGGAAATGTACCGACATTTGCGTGGAGGGAGATTGGAAAACAATTCTGGAAAAACTACTCTTAGTACACCCGACCTAGATTTGAACCTCGATCCCTCCGTCACCGGCAGTCTAGCCTAATACAAGAGTAGCGCGTTAGACCACGTGGCCACCGAGCGGGTTGGATCAATAGTTAAAAATTAAGTAGTTTTGTCAAAGTAGCGTGGGAGCTATTTGTCTTTTCTGTCGGAAAAGAGAGGATTTGTGAGGACTGACTAGTGGTGCCGTCTCGTTTCCAGCTGACAAACTAATCCCTGTTGCCGCAACAACATTGCGGTCCAGAGCTGTCGGGCAGCCATGCTGGGGCTCCGTTATTCACCGCCTCGATAAAAAGAGAGAGAAGACTGAACTTCGAAACCGGGCGAAATTCATTTCGGCTGCAATGCGGGATTGACTCGTATTTTCATAGCACTATTTAATATTCTTTAGATTGAAAAATGACACCTGGACACGGAAATCGAACACGGGACCTTTTGGCTTAGTATCCCAAACCACTAAGATATCGAGGAATTTCCCTGTGGCAGGATCGTTCTTAACTCATGTTTTAAGTCAGAGTCTGTGATGGATGTGCGGAAATCGTCGGCTAAGCTATGAGTGAAGAATGATCCTAATCACGGGACTCCTGGGTTGCTCAGTGGTAGAGCATTGGCGTACTAAACCAACGGTCCCGGGTCCGTGTCCAGGTGTAATTGTTTAATTTAAAGAATATGACATTTAGAGGCGGCCATAACCGTAACTAACAAATATAATATCCTTGTATTTCAACCCATCTTAATATTAAATACATATCGCATCGGTGGATACGTGGACTAAATGTCAGGTTCGTTTGGTCTGTTTTTCTGGTGATTGAAAGGTCTGTAACTCGAATTTTGGCTGGATGTACTGAGGGTGTTTTCCCCCCTAAATGGTTTCCAGTAGGCCTACTCTCTCAACGCAAATGCAAGTACGTTTCCGTAAAATTCTACCTTACTCAACCATATCCTATTAGCGTAATTAAATGCGGATAACACTGATTGGTAGTAAGACGTGGTGGGGGCCAAACATAAGTTGAACGCCATTAGACATTTGTTTGCAAAAGTAAATAAAAACCCCTTTTTGGAGGAGGGGGGGAGGCAGGGTCATGGAGGTGGTAGGGTGTGCCATTCATCCTAAATGCATAGTTTTTGGAACTAACCTAAGTAAAAGACAACTGTCTTTACTAGCCTTTGTTTCTTCTTTACATTTGACAAGTAACTTAATGCTATTTTTGGTGACTTAACGTGCTTAGACAGTCAATCTTGAACTTTTTAGTTCCTTCACATTACAATTCTTTTTTCCCTACGGTCTCATCTCTGGACCACAGTTTTAGAACCGTTGGGCCTAAAAGGGGAGGAGCGTTACTATTTATTACAATAGCACTTGCCCATTAAACAACATCAACAACAAAGTTTTCCTTTCTTGTCATTTACAGCCTGTCAATAAACTGTCAATTAATACTTTCACTTTCCCATTCAAAAATTTAACTACACCAGAATTATATGCTCCCTCGACCATAATATAAATAATACATAATTTGTTTATAACTATCCGGCTGTAGATGATGACACCATCCCAAATCACTTCGGTTCCTGCCTTCTGTGGGGACCGACCTTCTACCTGCTCCCCAACCCCCAGCGACAGTTTTTATCATAACAAATACATTATTTTTTTAAATCTAGAACCTTAACTTTAGTTCTTTTTATAATTTAAAACATCCATAATTTTGGACTGAATATTAATCGATACATAGCTTTCATCTGTTCAAGTTCTTTGATTAAAACTAGGTTATAATTTTTAATACCTTGATATTAAAACATTTGACCAAATTAGTTTTTTATAAAAATATTCAGGTTGTTTGAGCCTTGCATAAGGCTATCATAATTTAAATAGATGTCACCACTATACGGCTTTCGTTTTCAACATTTTATGATGACACTTTTTTTTTCCACGTGAATTCCGCTGTCGTTGTGACAAATATTTAATAATAAAATGTTACATTGAATATACCTAGAAAATTAATTAAAATCCACCTCCTTGACAGTTAAAAAAAGTATTACAAACTTTGGAATTGTTACCGTATATTTTAAATACTAACCGTATTTATATACTATACTATATATTTTAACCTTAATAAAAACATTACAATAACTTTCATATTTCCCCTTAGTACACTTCTATTCCACCTTCATCAAAAGAACAAAAAATAAGTACTATCATTGTTAGAAACAATGTTACTACTAATTAGCTTTAAAATAATTACTATAGAAAATATTATCTATACTTATAAAATAACATGTCCTGATTTATTGACTGACTGACTGATTCATAATCGCCGAGCGCAAACTATCAAGGCTACAAGCATGAAATTCGGACTGTATATTCATTTTGTTATGTAGGCACCCACTAAGAAAGGATTTTAGAAAATTCCACCCAAAGGGGTCAAAATAGGGGATGATAATATGTATGATAATATGTATGAAAGTCCGTCATTTTGAAAGTTACATAAATAAAATTTTGTATTTCGATTATTGACGTAAAACAAATAAATACGTGTTTCAGGAATTTTGGAAATTTTATTTAATAAGGGATGAAAAAGGGGTGAAAGTTTGTATCGGACTTGCATTATTTTTTATCTGAGGTCAAGTTATGGTCATCAACGTAACGTAATATTTTAAATTAATCTGTAAATACACATGTATATTTTCGTATTTGTATATAATCAACTTCCACGCGAGCAAAGCCGCGGGCAACAGCTATCTAGTCTACATATAAAGAACCTTTTGATATTTTAAACAGAGTTATTTGAATTAAATTACATACATTAATTTTCACTCTAACCCCCCCCACCCAAACCCTTTTTTCCACCCCCCAAACAGAAGGTACGACTCAGGGAGGTTTCAACAAAAGCATTTTAATTGTGAATTAATTAACGACGTTTGAATGAACTCTATAAACAGCTGAATATTGACACACCTAGCCTACATAAAATTAACGAGGGGTAGGATAAGCAAGTAAAATAAATCTCTTTCAGGAAACAGTTGATGGGCGGGGCTGGTGGAGGGGTTTTAAACTTTGCTGCGTTGTTTTTCACCCCCCAGTCGCTTTATGATGGCACGTCAAACAGAAATAAAAAAACAACACAAAAACAATTTACTGCGTCGTCGCCTCCGTAGAATAGGTAGAAATACCGAGCATCACAAAGTTCCCACATATGTGTTAAATTGCAAACAAAGCGGGTTATTGTGGCGGGTGTGTGTGTGTGTGTGTGTGAAGCTGCGTGTTACGGGGATTACGACCTTATTCTGTTGCCCCCTTTTTTCCTGAATGACCGCATCACACGTGCCGATGCTCGATTCTACTGCAGCTTTTTCAATCAACTATCAAAAATGTAATGCTATAAATACTAGGGTAGAGAATTATAATACAATTTGTCCCCCTACCCCCCGCAATTCCACTCCCCTCGCCACCAGGAATAATGACCTACATGCGAAAACACAAAACAATGAGGTAGTGGAATAAATAGTTGATTTAATTTTGGTTTTTATCTCAAAAACTTTGTACACTCCGTTTTACCCTGAAAGGAAACTAATACAACCTTCCTGAATTTTTTTTATATTGTAAAACATTTTGATACTTTTAGAGGAATTATATGTTAAGCGATTTAAACTAATTTAACCAAAGAAACGAGATGATGGAAATGAATTGTAAAACGTTTCTTAGTCTGAAACCTTAACTCAGTTGGTAATGTGTTCACCTACTGAAATTAAGTGGTCCGGATTATATTCCCGGCATGGCTGAAAAATAGATCATTAGTTAAATGTGAGTTTCCTCTTTCACAGTAATGAATTAACGGCCGGGAGCTGGGTGTTGTGTCTATTATAGATTTACGTTAGTTTATAAGTCGTGTGCGGATGTAATCAGTTGGTTTAGAAACTGCACGTTTTAATACCTCAAATAAAAGCGGTTTCTTGTTGTTTTATTGCTAATTTATTCTAAAATCTAACATTGAAGAGGATAAATGAAGGAATTGTTCTCCATTCCATCATGCTAGGCTTCAAACCTCGATCTAATCGTCAGTGGCAACCGAGTGCGATGCGAAGCTTAAAGGCTAAGAGAATTTAACCACCACTTCAGGTCTAGGATAATCTGTGCGCACTCGCTAGGAAGGAGTTTGGAAACCCACAACGTAGACAAACTTGCTCCAATGCGTATGGTCAGAGTCAGATGTGTTAACCCCTCGGCCAATTTTTATCAGTCGTCACGGATTGTAAAATCGTCACCCGAGAATGCAAGTGTTCTATGTCCAATTTTTCACTTTTGTGTTAAAGAGCATTGAAGTTTGACTTCGTGTATAAAACCAATGTTACTAGATGAACCGAAATTCACCGCGGTTAATCATACATTCTAAATAACGTAAACACAAATATTCAATTTTACAATTTGGAGATAGAATTGCATTCTCAGGTGACGAAATATTACCCAGTGTTACTATACGTATTGTTTTAATATGATAGTACTGTTGTTTGGGGTAATGTATTGTCTACAGAACAGCGGTAGTACACCATAGGTACGTTCTTTAACCTAGAACTTCAAAGTACTCATTTGAACTAGCGAAAATATGTCGAATTGAACAGCGCTAGCGCAAGAACTTCTCCTTGATTGTATTTTTTCGAGCGTTTTATTTACAAGTAATTCTTGCATAAGCAAGATTTTGGTATAAAAAGGCTTTCAAAAAGTACTTCCTACCAAAATCAGTGTGTGCTACCTACGTTTTTTTTGTTGCTTATACATCTCTCAAAGTTGTTTGTTGATATTACCTATTATTTTGTTCCTAGATTTTTTTAATGATACATATTATTAAAACGTTTGTACTAATTATTAATTTAAAACTACTAGCGAGCGGCCAATATCCTAAATTTATTTATAATTAACAATTAAATTAAAAAAAAAACAACTAAAATATGTATGTGTTTGAATTAACCGAGTTTTTCTTAACATCAATATTCTTTGAAATTTACAATGAAATTAATGCTATTTCAAGGATTAGTTGACTTTATGTAACTCAGTATTACTTTGAATTAGCAAGTAAAGGGAAATTTAATAAATAATTTTGTAACTCGACTATTTGTTTCTCTCCCCCTCTGTTATTTTTCCTCTTTCTACTCTATTTCTTTTTTTTTGTGTGCAAAACATACATGGCATGACTGATATTTTTTGTCCTGCTTTTTCTAAAGTTAAAAGAAAAAAATAATGATCACCATAGTTACTATACCGCAGGTTTTTGTGCTATTGTTAATTAGTTTATCAATATACGTCATAGTGAATAGTTGTACTCAGTTCAACTCTATCAGATTGATTGATTCATTATGACATCTAATTAACGCATGTTCGTTTTATGTTGATGCGATTGTGTCATAACTGTTATAGTTTATGAATTACTCAATTTGTATTTGTTTTTTATTCAAAAAAAAAAATAACTAAATTTGTGTTGAAACCCCGTCGGCATTTTTGGTTCTGAGGTAACTTTAGTTTAAAAGACCAATTTAAAAAGCCCGCTCAGACTCACTAATATTTTCCTACCTCCCACATTCTTATATAATATTATTATAATAATGTTTGTCAAACAGATTCCGTGAAAAGGATACAAGATAGTGAGAGATTCTTCTTTCCTCATCTCCTACCTTACGGCCTTCATGAAACCTTTATAAACTGTGTTTTAACATAAAATTTGCTATATAGCAAGCACATCGAGTATTTAATATTTTACCTACCTCCAATTTGTCGTTAATTTCCAAGATAAGATCAATTTTTAAATTTTTATAGCAAAACTTTTTTTGTTGCCAAAAATCAAATTAAATATTTCTTTTGTGGATATATTTTTCCACGTAAAGGAATTTTGACAGATCGGTAATATTTGTACAGAAATTTCTTAAATGGGAATAAAATGTTCTGGTCAGATTAAAAAAAGTATTTTGGTATAAAAACTGTAAAAATATGGACCTTAATTTAACACGCTCATGTATTTTTTTCCATACGCTCTTTATTTTTTGGGATGTTGCTGTCGCAGTATATAATAAAAATAAATAATTTCTACGGCAATAATCTAAATGGAAGAGGAGCGGAGCGTACAGGTGTTGCGGTAATAACAGGTAAGAAGGTATCAGGGTCGCAGCGTGTAGCAGGAGGTATACTAGCAGTCCAGGAGCATACAACAGGAGGTGGCGAAGTTTAAAGTATTGATCCTACGGCGCATCGTACACTCATGATAGTCACCGAGGGTACAGGTTTAAACACCCCCGCCCCCTTTTTTGGGGGGGGGGGGGGTTCGGGGAGAGGCTACCAGCCTCAGAATTGTTGAGAACCCCTTGAGGGACCACATACACTGTGGGATTTAATATGGTAATGCCATTTATTAAGCTTCAACAACCACAAAAACAATCCTTAGTTATCTTTTAATCTTCTGTCGTGATTATTTTAATAGTTGACTATTTTTTGAAGCAGGCTTGATACGTGTTTCTAAATATTTATTTTGATCACAGAACGGCGGCA
The DNA here is from genome assembly GCA_039000515.1 of Timema cristinae. Classification (NCBI taxonomy): domain Eukaryota; kingdom Metazoa; phylum Arthropoda; class Insecta; order Phasmatodea; family Timematidae; genus Timema; species Timema cristinae. The sequence goes on from JBCFYV010011172.1 coordinate 99,028,344, forward strand.
TTTTGAGTGAAACGTCTTTGAAAATGAGCTAATTTCAATTTATTTATCCCAAAAACATTATAGTAATTAGTATATAGGCGTAAACCCGAACGAGTAATAAGACGCGATGTTAAAAAAAAAAATTATTACCACTTTACAACATTTTTAGCATTGTTAAAGAAAACTCTAAGCTCTTGTTCCCCACTATCGGCAATCCAGTCAACTACGAGAAAGATGCCTTAGACAGTGTGACCACCGATGCCGGTCCATATATTTTTCTAAGTACCGCGTCTTACTACCCGTTTGGGTGATATGCATAGGCCTATATTGACTACTAATTACATTATTCAGTTAGGGATGCGAAAAGTTGGTTTTAGAGGAAGTGTACCCGCACTTGAGGGGGAGGGAGAGTGGGGAATCACTAATGAAAAACCACCCTCAGTACACCTGACCGGGATCGAACCATGATCTCCCCGTCATCAACAGTCTAATCTAGTGTAAAATTAGCGTCTTGGACCATACGGCCACCGAAGCGGGTCTATATATTATTAAGTTTTCCTTCTTGTCCAGAAAATGGGGACTTGTAAGTCTATTAACTAAATTTAACTTGATTAATATTCTTTCAAACAAACTATAATAAATAGTTGACAAATGACACCTGGACGTGGGGATCGAACTCGGGAAAGATGTCGCCAGAAACTGATGCATTTATAAGGTCAAGTTAATTTCCACCTTCATTGAGTAATATTGTTCAGATTGTAATGTCTACGAATAACACACAGAAGAACATTTATATAGTGGGTCTATTTTAGTTAAAATTAAGACGCTAAATCTTTCATTACAAAATAGATTTATTTTCCGGTGGCACAATATTACCTCTATTATAAGATATTTAAAGATGTTTGTGAAACGTAATGTGTCATTTTATATTTATGTATAATTTGAAATATTAGATGTGGAGTGCTTCTTTATATAAATCCCTATAACAAGTTGACATTTGGCATGTGATAGCAATGTTTGCCAAACACAATTTCTTATGTAAATAAAAACTAATAAAAAGAGGCCGTTCCATCTATTAATAGTAGTCTAATTTATTTTGTCCCAAATTTTGCCATCTTGGTTTTTCTAATAACTGCCAACTTGATATTTTACAGTATAACATTATGATTAAAAGAATCTAATAACGATGACGGGAAGGTTGGGGTTCGAATCCGGGTCGGGTGTATTGAGGGTAATTTTTTTTTTTAAAGTGTTCAGCTACCGATGACAGGGGGATAGGGTTCGAATCCTGGTCGAGTGTAATGAGGGTGGGGTTTTCCTCATATAGTTTTCCATTTTCCTTCCACGCAAATGCTGGTAACCTACACTTCCTCTAAAATTCACCCTCCCTTATCTCTAAACCATTAGTGTAGTTAATAAAATGTCTACAACCCTGAAGGATAGTAACACGTGGTGCTCCCCGCTTCGGTGGCCGAATGGTTTAAGGCGTCACCCTCGTGTTAGACTATCATGTTGAAGATGAGGAGATCGGGGTTAGAATCCTGGCCGGGTCTACTGTGGAGGTTTCCCTAAATAGTTTCCCATTCTCTCTTCCACGCAAATGGGGGTAGATTACCTCTAAAATGTTCCCTTCCTCTTACCTACCTCATTAGAGTAATTATCATATTATGCGTATAACCTGAACAGGTAGTAAGACGTGGCGATAAAAAAAATCAATAAGATTATTATAATTTGTGTGATACAGCGTTTCCCAAACTTTTGTCAGACGCGTACTCCCTTAGGGGGCTTTTACAAAATAAAGGAAACAAACACAACCTTGTAAAACGGGCATGTGAAGCTTGAGGCCCCGCTTGGCATTACACACATACATGTGTGAACAGCGGTTTTATTATATGGAAGGAACAAACAAACCGAGAGATCGCGGCCTACGGACACTTAGGCCAACTGTTATGAATTATGAAAGACACCTCAACCCAGGATTTAAATTCTAACACATTCTCACTGCAAAAAACAAACCAAAAACACGTTTTAAATTTCTGGAGAAAAAAAAATACTACGCCTACTTCTTATCACGTTAATTTTATTTTTATAATAGAGTAATAATTTCAAAATGGAGTTTTTTTACTTCTTAATATGTGATAATACAGGGAGATTCAAAAGGTTAGTTCACATATAGAGGGACTCGAGTAGAACAACTTTCTATTAGGAATCCATGTCATCCAAAGTCATTCTGAGTCAGGCGAGGCCATTGAAGGTGGGGAAGTTTCATTTCGTTGAAATAAACACGCTTTGCTATTCTTCTGCTAGCTTAATCTTAAATCACACGACAGGGCTTAACTTTTTACCCCTGTCCGCAGACGCCATCAATGGATTTTGTAGCGTTGTCTGCATTAGCACTATTTTTTTTTAGCAGAATATTGTTAATGGTTGAAGCATCATTAACCAGAAAAGGCTTCTTCAATTGCCGTAACACCCCGTTTCGGTAGCCGCGTGGTCTAACGCGCTACTCTTGCAGTAGACTAGACTGCTGAGGACGGGGAGATTGGGTTTCGAATCTTGGTCGGGTGTACTGAAGGTGTTAAAAAATCATTCTCCTTCCATGCAAATGCGGCTACACTTCCTATAGTCCCTAAAACCATTAGCGTAGTTAGTATATAAGCTTATAACCCGAACGGCTAGTTAAGACGCGGTGCTACAAAATAATAAATTGTCCGTAACAATCACGTTGAGGTGTTTGCTGTGAATGTAGGGGCAGGTATCATCAGAGATAACGTGATCGGACCTTCGCTCCCGCCATCACGTTTGATCGGACATATTTACGTAATATTTTTGGAAGAAATGGCCTCGTTTGACTCATCATAACTTCGAAGGACATTGATTCCTCTTCGAAAGTTGTTCTACAGAAGTTCCTTTATGCGCCCCTTAAATTTTGGCCAATCCTTTTGAATCATCTTATATTAAATTTTCTGAAATGCGGCCACCCTCAATTTTCAATGTGGCCCTCATGATAAAATAAGTTTGACACGTGTGAGGTGGTGTATAAATGTTCATTTAGTATTTAAATAAATCTTAAGTGGTAAGCTATTCAAAACTATGGCCGATGTTTATAAAAAACCACGGAATGACGTCAAAATATCTGTTAATTTGTTTATCTTATTTACTATTTTAATATAATATTCCATGATTAGTCCGACACCTTAGCTCAGTCGGTACGTAGAGTGTCTGCCTACTGAGCTAATGGGTCCCGTGTTTGATTCCCGGGATGTCCGAAAATTTATCATTGATGAAAATATGGGTTTACTCTTTACCATTGATAAACTAACGGCCGGGGACTGGTTGTTGTACCCGTCCTAGTCTTAAGATATATTATAAGGCATATGAAGTTGCGACAGGCCTATCAAGCCGGCAGTGGAAAAATGTATGACTTGAATAAAAAACTGACCCAGGACATAAGCAGGAAACATTAATGGATGTAAAGTAAATGTCATGAATAATAAAACTCAGGAATATCTGCTTACTTCTGGAGGTATGTTTGTCACAATTTGAGACACACTTATCTATTATTTCTGAAACAACTAATGCGTAACATAAAATTAATTTATCATGATTGCAATCTTTTTTTAAAGGGGTATAGCCTGAGCAGGTAGTAAGACGCTGTGCTAAATTTAAAAATAAAGTTTTAGAAACTTGAGTAGGCTGATACAACTCAAAGGTGTCTATTTACATTTTCCTCCGCGTCATTACTTTGATTGGTTTCCAAGTTTTCGAAGAAACGAGGAAGATAATATTATAACTTCGTTCGCAAGAACCTCTTTATTTTATTCTGCTATAGTAAAATTATCGTATTATATATTTTTATGTAACATGTAGTCGCCAAGGTTGCGTTCGTGCCAAGAAACGCAGAAGAAGAGGAAATGGATTTGGCGTAATAACAGCTATTTGATACGGTACTTAAAAAGCCAACTAAAGGTATCATAAACATTAAATCAGCCGAAGGCGGTGTAAAGTAGCGGCTTGTTTGTTAAAGGAAACGTTACTTCAGAACACGACTTAAATATAATTTCCATAATCTTTGCTTGCTCCTCATGAGGTTTATATGGTCATCCACTTTCCTCTCTAGTTTTGTAGTCAGGTCGTATTGTCAGATATGTTTGAATAAGGGTTGTATTTTATTGTTTATAAACATCAGTCATTAGTTTCATTAACGATAACATAAAGAGCTAATTAAAGAAACGAAACAAAACCCATGAAAACTAAGGTAATCTAGACGAGCATGCCTACGAAACTTGGGAAAGAAGACCAGGTGAGGATGCGGACTAAACGTCAAGATCATCTAGCCTGGCGGTCGCGATTCGATTATCGGTTGGGTGTACTAAGGTTGATTTTCCTAAAGTGTTTTTCACTTTCCTTCCACGCAAGTGCACATTTCTTCTGACCTGTAATTAGTAGAATAGTTATGTTCATATACTTTATTTACAAGTGTTTTAAAATATTCGAGTTTAAAGGAATCAATTTACGCTGTGGCTATAAATGCTGTTTATAGCGTAAACAAACATATTTGTTTTAAGATTCTTTTATATTTCTATTTAGGCTATTTATTTAGTATTTAACGTGCACTTTCTGAACCGACTGATTATATCAGCACAGGAGAATTTTTATGAGCGAGAGTGAAAGGGCCAACCAATTTTTCTGGGAAGGCATTTTCACATACCTTCCAGGGTTCCTTTAAATGCCACAATATACATGTGTCCGAAGCCTTTACTTCCACTCCTAAGGAAGTTGTGCTACATATTTTTATCACTCAAGAAAAATCTATCAATCCCTGCTGGGTTTGAACCCACTAAAATCGCTTCCTGCCGCGAGCACTTCACCCTAAGACCACCGATGTCAACAAATCTGTATATAATAATGTAATATATTCACATACCGTGTCGATGGAGGCCTGGTTTACCGCGTCAGTCTTGCATTATTCTATTATGGTAGTGTTGGGGAGATTTAGGCTCGAATATAAATCGGGTGAACTGTTGGGCTCATTTACACAGGTGGTTTTTTACTCTGCCTTTCCATTCTCTCTTCACTCTAATGCAGGTGCACTTCATTTAGGCGACAGTTTATCCTGCCTATTCGCTTTAAATTAAGCCATTAATAACCCTTGTACAGAATATAATAATTTATATGCATAGAAAATATCAATAGTAAATATCATACATTACTAGGGGTTAGACCTGTCCCCGACAGGTGCAATTTTGGATTTAGTGCAAAGATTTCCCCGTTGTTTTTAATTAACTTAAGAATTTTTATAAGAGAGGTAGTATGATTTTTGTTCCTGACTCTACCAGGCTCTCGGTATGTATGAAAAAAAATGACCCAAGAACATACAATTCGGGAAGTGTAGATCAATACAAACATTTTTCTACGGGATTGTTCTCTCAGCCTAACTATTCTTAAGGTGCGGCAGAAGGGAGCGCGAGTAATTTTACAGTTTTTATAGAATTGAAAGTTTTTGGCCAGAATAAATCAAATATTTCTCCAGTAGCAAACATGGAGTTTAGTTTTCTGCACATGCTAATATCAACAGATCTTGAATATCTGTCAAGGGTGTCCTGGAATTTTGTCAAAACTTTTTCTCTTTATTTCAAAAGTTTTGACAAAATTCCAGGACACCCTTGACAGATATTCAAGATCTGTCGATATTAGCATGTGCAGAAAACTAAACTCTATGTTGCTACTGGAGAAATATTTGATTTATTTTGGCCAAAAACTTTCAATTCTATAAAAACTGTAAAAACACTTGCTATCCCTTCTACCTAACCTTAAGCATCAGGTGTCATTAACGAATTATTTGATACAGGCCTATCGGTAAGGAGGAGAGGATTTTAAATAGAGTATTAGTTTAATTTTTTTAAATCGATATTCTATATTTTTTGGCATAGATTTTGGGTTCATCCTATAGATGGACACATTGCAAATTTGTACTTCCTACAATTGAATGTCTGCAGTGCGGCGCACTTTAGTGATGGCTACATATACCTGGCCATGGCTGAACGCTGGAGTAGGAAGGTAGGTTGACAACTCTGTCGAGGGTTCGGCCCTGAGACTTATGAACTGTCAGTGAAATTACATTCGAACGGTGAACTGTTGACAGTGACGTACAAAAGGCAGGTATGAATTGGTAGGTTTGAAATCCATGCGATGTTTAAAAATTGAACTACTTTAAGAGCAGATTGTGAGGATGATTTCTGAAATTAAATTTTTGCTCAACTTATCGATTGCTAAATGAGCTTTAACCCGCTTTTTTTAAATTCAGATTTCGTAAGAACATTACTATTGCATTTATTTTTTTCAAATTCAGTTTATGTTGAGGCATACTTGAGGGCGTAACTAATGTATACTACTAGAATTATAGTGCATAGATAAAACTGTATTAGAAAACAACATGAGTGTCCATCACACTTGATACGAGAGTTTTTATGACACATCGTATCTTCAAGCAAAAACAAAATAAAGAAGCCTGCGCGCTTCTGACAGCCGTCTTGTTAAAAGTGAAGCACCAAGAAAATTAGGTAGACACGACCATCCATCCCCCCTTCCCGGTCCTTCTACTTTTTTTTAAATAGTCAAGACGTATCTCTATCTGTCTGCGAGACACCGAACATTTGTCAGCGTCATGTATGCTCCAATTTTCATAAGAAGAAGCCTTATATGACAGATAGAAAAGTTACTGAATCTACTTTCACGTATTCATACATATCATTTGATATGCAACGTTCACTTTTTATACATAATAGTAATACCGATAAAATTCAACTATTAATATATTAAAGTTTCTATCAATGTTGAACTCGAAAAATATGTTTGTACCTTTAATTTTCTAAAATTCCCTTCCTACGAATATTTAATTGTATCTTTTACCCCCGTATGAAACTTTGAAATTTTGAATCCGAAGCTGACTCTTGTTAGAACTTTTATTCTATTCGAAATTTCGAATCTAAATACTTGACATTCGTGAATGTTATAAATTTCAAATCTAAATAGATCCCATATTTGGATTGAATGGAAGTTTATTCTAATTTCGAATATAAAATGCAAATATTTGGATAACCATTAATCAAGTTATCAGCATAGTTCACTGATAAAAGCAATTGACCCGTCTAAGACACAAACCTAATAATAATAATAATAATAATAATAATAATAATTTATCATGGATACATTATTTAAGTTGATCATATGATGGAGAATAATATGCTTCTACAATAATTATTAATTATTGTTCATGACTAGCGAAGCTTGGGAAATCTAAATTATATTTTAGTATAGTACGGATACAACCCCATCAGATACAATATTTTTCAACTAAAAAAAAATTAAACTTGGACACGGGTATTGAACCCGGGAACAATGACTTAGCACGCCAATGCTCTAACACTGAGTTTGATCTAGCATAGGCTTAGTAGCTATCTAACCCACTTTATAACTGAATGGTCTAAGGCAGAGATTGTCTTCCTTTTTAAACTCACGACACACTTAACAAGGCACTAAAATTGTTAAGGCACACCATTAGTTTTTCAAGCAGTGATTTTATCATTAAAAAACGAATATCAAGATTGTGTTTAAAAATTCAATAGCTAAGATTCTAATAGGTTTGCTTTTTTGTTTAAAATTATGTTGATTGTGAATTTTAAAAGGATTTATTTTTACTCCAAAAATATTTTCTCTCCTTTTTTTATCTTTTACCAAACTTTCGCGGCACACTTTCTGACCCTTTGCGGCATACATCTGCCGCGGCATACTGGTTGAAAAACGCTAATCTAAGGTGTCACCCTCCTTGTTAAACTGGTCTGCTGATGATGGGGAGATCAAGATTCGAATCCCGATCGTGTCTACTAAGGGTGTTTTTTTATTAATGGTTTCCCAATCTCCTTCCACGCAAATGCGGGTAAATTACCTATAAAATACTTCCTTCCTCATCCTTACCCCACTACAGTAATTATATATGTGTATAAGCTGAACAGGTAAGACGTGGTGATGAAAAAAGTATATATACAATAACTGGAACACAGTATAACTTAATTTTCTGAGAAGGAATAATCATCCGTGTTCAAAGTACATGTATCTGTTAAATAAATATCTAACACTAAACAAACAAACTCTGTGTACATATCTGTGGGGGTTTTCTCTGATTTTTTACATCAGATTAGTATTTATTTTTCCTGAATCAACACGAAGATTTTTTTTATTAGTCTCCTCTTTCTCGATCTTTGGGAATCTGTTTAGTTAGATAGAAACTGGAAGGCGTGACTCGAACGCATGTTTACCAATGTCTACCTCAAACTCTCAACCCTTCAACAGCCCTTCCATGCCCCCGCATCTTCCTCTTGTACCATCTCATCAACAGCATTCTCACAAGATTTTTGTTCTGCCGCCATGTTTCAAACTGTCGGTGGAAATGGAGCCACCGATCAATCAAGAAACACCGCCGCTAAAGACATTAATCAAATCAGAAAATAAAGTTAGAGTTATTGATACTAGAACAAATATTGTTGCGTGTCTTGATAGATTGGTGAACTTATTCCACCTTTATCCTTCCCCATATTACACTTGTTGACCCATTATCTTTAGTTTATTTGATCGAAAGTGACAGCAAACTTCATTCAATTATTCTGTCTTGTTTAACATCTTTGCAACTATTTTTTTTAAAATAAAAATCTGTTGTAAATGAATTTTGTTCGTATCCGGCTCCGTGGTGTATGGGTTGGTGCACCTGACTTCGTACCTATGGGGTCATGGGTTCGATTCCCGGCTGGAATCTTGATTATTTTTCTCTTGAGGGGAGTTACCCTAACGGTTACCAGGGGTTGGCGAACTACGCTAAAGTTAGGTTTAACACTTCCACTGGATCCATACCTTCATACTCACTATCATCACTTCATCTCATTCCCCCCCCCCCAACCCCTTCTGTGAAGCCATACGCTAAAACACAAGTTCCTAAAAAGTTGAACCAAAATTACAACATTAACGTCTTAATCATAGGCTGTTTATCTTGAAGAATACAATGTTCATTTGTGCTAATTTTTCGTTTAGTAAATGACCATTTCATCCACAAACACGGATTTGTTTTAAGCCCATCTCTTATTTTTATAGGCGCCCAATACTTGGAAGACCCACTTTGGTGGTTGAAAGGTCTAAGGAGTCACTCTCCCAATATATTGAACTGATGATTACAGGGAAAGAGTATTTTTTCTAATTCCAGTTGGGTATACTGAATGGTTTTCCACACTACCTCCAAGCAAGTTTGGATACCCTTTATCATTCCTAACAAATTAGCATAATTAATACATATATGCGTACAACCTGAACGGTTAGAAAGACGTGGTGCATAAAAAAACCTTTGGAAGTTCTCCCCGTTGGTTTTCACTTGGTCTAGGATTTCACTGTCGTTACAGACTGGATTTCCCGTGACGCAGAGGTTCTAATCTCGCTCAGGTGTATTAGGCGGGGGTGGTTATCCCATATACCTCGGGGGTAACTTTTAAGTTATCCTGCGAATGTGAAAACATATTTAATACTTTCTTCTGTCATAAACTGTTTGACTGGTCTTGGAGGTTCAGTTTACCTATCCCTGTGGTAACGAATAGTTAGGAAAGCCGTATTCAAGATTCCAAGGTTACCACACAATTAGCCCATCCTTTAGTCGTGCACCATCTGCCCTAGTGTTGTAGGTCCAAAGCACCCCGGGTCACCCTTATATAACAAACCAAGCGAGAGAACACGAATAGTGCATTGTGATCATCATAAGGGGGGATGTACAAAAAAAAAAGGGCTGGGATTAGCTCTTAACAATCAGAAACACACACCGGTGGGCACATGGACAAAGGTTTCCGTCTCGTCTTGTCTGGTTTTCCGGTGACATACATATCGGGGTTTCAATTACTGAGCTGAGCTGCACTTAGTAAATTAATTTCCCCCTAAATGGTTTCCTATTCACCCTCCGTGCATATATGGACACACTTCTTCTAAAACACACCTTTCTCATCCCTACCATATTAGTGAAGACAGGTAATAAAACGTGTATACCCGTGCCGGTGGTCACATGAACTAAATACCAAGCCCATCTATTCTGGGGATGCTGGGGTTTGAAACCCGGCTGAGTTTACTGAGGTTGTTTCCCCCCCTAACTGGCTTATTACTTTCCCTTCAGGCAAATTCGTGGACATTTACTCTATGTTTCACCTCCCTCATCCATATATATTAGTGTGATGAATAAATATGCGTATAGCCCGAATGGGTAGTAAAACGCGATTGTGGGGGGGATCTTGATTCTGGACAAAATCTGGACCACTTCATTTATTTAAAAATGAGCTAGCCCAATTAAACGCGTATAGCCCGAACGATTAGCAAGACACGAAGAAAAAAAAAAGTACTGTACGTGAAGCACGAAAAAAATATTGACGTGTAAAGTTGAAAATTGTGTCAACTCCCAAAAGGAACGGTCCAATTTTCATGGAAATAACCTTATATTACAGATAGAAAAATTACTATACCTCTCACACGACTTCTTTGGTGCTGAGTGACAGCTCACAGCTGATAGCTGACAGCTCTGAAAAGTTACTAGACCAAATTATGTATCCCTACGCCAAACCATATGATCACGCACGTGGTTTTATTAACTTTATTTTGTAAGATAATTCACTGTTATAATGTATTTTAAAATGGTTAGATTTTGGTTATGAGAATAACCGTTTGGTTGTTTGCTTAGATATTGAAGTTTTATTTTGCTGTTTAATTCAAATTAATTATTAAAAGCAAGAGAACGTTAAAAGTGACCTTATATGCTGAAAACAAATTTGGCCACTGGGTAGTAGCTGCCGGTTGATGACGTAGAAAAAAGAGGACCGTTGCTGGTTAGGCGGCAAAGGTATTAATACTCGTTGTTTACAATATTTAAACTTTATATTATTTCACAAACATTTTGAATGTTTTTTTCCCTCTTTATTATCACAAACCATTTATTTATGTTAAAGATATGCGAGGGCAACTATAAAAATATTAATAACTGAATATAATACCATTAAATGTAAATTTTCACGCTCTATTTAACCTGTAATTGCCACAAGAGTTAAAAGAAAAACTAAAATGAAATTACTAGACTTTTTTCCTTAAATTTGATTATGGAAAGTAAAATTATACTGTAATCTTTGGGGAAGTTTTGTTAAAAGTGATTGATAATATTTTTAGTAATAATAATAATAATAGTAGTAATTAGTAAATAATAATTATTTCCAAATATGGTGACAAAAGTTACTTTTAGACAGTGTTGGCATTACTGATACCATCTGCTAGCTTCTGCTAGCTGTCATGTAAAACCATAGAAGTGGTAAGTCCACTGTAGATCTATTCTCATGCTTTAATACGTCAAGTCATGTAATACGCAGATGTCACTTTTTATAAATACTATCAATACCTTTAAAATAACACTAATAATATAGAAAAATGCTATCAATGTCGGCAGAAAAAAAATGTTTGTATTTATTAAAGTTTCTTTCTGCCAGAATCTTACAAGAGAGATATGAAAAACTCAATAATGAAGTACACTCAAATTAAAGGCGATGATCTGCTTTTTTCGGCACTTTAAAACTCCAAGTGATAAAGTTAAACAAATGAAGGGTAAAGAGGACGAAGAGGAGGGCGGAGGGGGGGGGGGCAGAGTTCACTTTTTACCTATAATTTAGCTAGTGCTGCCATCTGTTAAATAATTATGAGCCCTTTCTAATGCACTTTAGATTATGGTTAAAAGAGGTCTCTGGCATATTTAAATTAATTTAAAAAACAATATTGGATTGGGTCTTTCTGGGTTTGACATATAAAAATTGTTATCCTGGGAAATATGTGTAATGTGACTTTCCTCCTTTTCCCCTACGCGCCCTTCATATGGAACGGAGGTATTCTGCACATTATGTACTACGAAAGTAAAGTTGAAATTCGAACTCTTTGTCAGATTCGGGCACATGATATGTTTGATCTGTGGCCTGTCTGTACAATGTGTACACTCGTGCCTGCTCATTTCAATGGGAGATAATTGCCCCAGTTTGTAGTTACAGCAAAACAGCGTTGAGCAGCTGCAGGAGCGGATGAGTACTGTGAGGGAAGTCTTGACTAGCCCTTCCTCCACCGACGAAAGAAAATAAACTAGTGACGTACAGTAAAACCTCTGATAACCGAAATAAAGGGGGCTGAACCCGTTTCGGATAAATATATTTTCGGATATGAAAACTAATACCCCTCTGAAGAATTACATAAAAGGTAAAAAAATAAATATTTTTTTAAAATAATAATAATTACATAACATACATAGTTACAGAAAAATGATTTTTGTATATGTATGTACATACGTATTTAAATAAATGTTTATTCAACTTAACAAAGTTTAAAACACGACAAAACTAAATTTATCATTTCTTCCTAAAAAAAAAATTATGAAATTTTCTTTTGACTTTTTTTTTATTTGAATATCTTAAGAGGACTATTTAAGCTTGGGTGAACTTATTATAAGATTTTTTTATGAGAAGGGGGTGGTATTTGTAGGCTGAACCATAGAGCTCAAGCGCAGGCGAGGCTTATCGGTCGGTCACGAGGAGTCAGAGCAGACATAACACTTCCTAGTCAGCTCTCATTCTTCCTTTCACCAAGTAGTGGGGCAGTTCGTCTCGTATTTCAAGCTGGCATACATTATGTCGGCTAGGTAGAAAAAACTTAGTTTTGATGGTGCGGGCAACTCATGTTACAAAGGAGTGAAAGCTTACAGTCACTGGGAATATCCTGGCAGAGGAGTGATGGTTTACAGTCAACAAGTAGATCCTGGCAGAGGAGTGATGGTTACAGTAACTAGGTATATCCTGGCAGAGGAGTGATGGATACAGTACTAGGTATATCCTGGCAGAGGAGTGATGGTTCTCAATCACTGGGTATATCCTGGCAGAGGAGTGATGGCTTACAATCACAAGATATATCCTGGCCGAGGAGTGATGGTTTCATCAATACAGGGTATTATACCTGGCAGAGGAGTGATGGTTACAGTACAGTAATCCTGCAGGGGATGAGTTCCATACTGGATATCCTGGCGAGGAGTGATGGCTTACAATAACAGATATATCCTGGCGAGGAGTGGTTATATGGTCGGGCAGAGGATGTGTTACAATCACAATATATATCCTGGCCGAGGAGTGATGGCTTACAGCACCTAGGTATATCCTGGCAGAGGAGTGATGGCTTACAGTTAACTAGGTATATCCTGGCCGAGGAGTGATGTCTTACAGTAACTAGGTACATCCTGTTTTCTAAATCAGAACACAAAAACAGCACCAAGATGTGACGTCTGTTTGAGTTTAGTGTTATCCACGGGTTCTTATTTAATCATTTGGTTCACAAAGTGCAGGTTAAATACATCAAAATAAACATTTAAAAAAATATGTTCGCTATTTCAAGAAGAGCTTTCTTGCGAAAATCTCAACTATGTTACAGCGTGTTGAACTTGTCGTTTATATCGTTCTTTCCTTCACTCTTTTACACAGTAAGGCCTGGAAGAAATTTAAACCATGGAGGGTAGGTTTCCTCTTATATTCCATTATTTCACAACATAAAAAGTGGAGAGGGTTAATGCATCTCCCGACGATGTAAAACAAATTCTCTATCCAGTGTTGATGTAAGCAATTAACAGCGGCCATCACAAAAATGAAAGTGTTGGGAACTTTTTAATTTATTTTTAAATGCTTTTTTTTTTTTTACGGGAAGAGGTTTCAAGAGAGTGTTTCTCAGAAGAACAGTCTTCAAGACCAACACTCGCAGAGATAACCGAGCGGTCTTGAGAAAAAACGTTAAGGGGACCGCCTGGATAGCCGAGAAATTGCCACGCAGACGTTCAGTTCTAACAGAATATTTAATTATACAATGCGTTATTTTAAAATATGGTTCACACCAAAATAAAGTAGAAAGATTCAAACAAGGGTCTTTTCTCTTAACAATCCTATAGTTTGAGTTTTATTAAATTAAATACAATTGGTTTTTTTTATTAATTCTCACTCAGAAAAGTTTTGTTTGACAGTTTTTGCCATATTCTTCCCCCTGTCAGTTTTCTTCCCAAACCATTGTCAGTAAATTTTCTTTAAACCAACCCTCTCATCTTCGCTCCTTAGATAAAGTTATTATTAGAGCTAGAATATTCTTATCCTTAAAAAGGGTTAATTAGTTCCATAAAATACTCCCTAATCTTTTAAAATATGATCTAAAATATAATTATGGCATTTTCTAAAATATAGATTTCAAGTTCTTAATTGCAGGGGAACTAAACAATTTATATTTTGGCATCACTGCATGTAATAACAAATAAGATTGCATTTTGTGTAGGGTGAAGCACAGCGCTTACGCTGTTACCAACCAACTTTAGAACAATATCGCTACCCAAAGTACAAGTTAATACTTTGGAGGCTGTAACTTTTGAACACTATCACGGGCTGTCTTCTACCAAGTGAAAAAACAACCAAAACCTGGCGAAAGCCTTCAAAAAGCTTTACAGATACGAATTATTATTTATGACCGTAGTGGGGTTATCTTTGTTTTTGTTTTTTTTAGAGAAAGTTTCTGCTTGATGGTAAAGTTAGATTGGTCGTTGTGGTAGTACCAGGATAAATTTATATGACTTTTTGAATTGATAAATAACCGGCAGAATTTTTTTTTATACTCCTTAATACCCGTTCGGTCTATCCGTATATTTACACTGAAGGGAAAAGTAGAATTTATAGGAAATGTGCCGAAGTTTGCGTGAAGGGAGAGTGGGAAAACAATGGGTTGAAAAAAAACAACCTCTTTCACTACATCCGGCCGGAACTCTACATCTGACCTTCCCTTCACTGGTAAACCAAACCAAATGAGGTTCACCCTTTCCTTTTTGTAGATTCACACATTCGCCGAAAAACTATCGCAGAACAAAACGTCACGTGACGAGTTCTAAGCCAATCACAAGATTTACGCCTTATCGGCGCGAGCTGTTCCGTTAAATTTCAACTCATCTCTACTTTGTCTGCTCTGCCTGAGATCTTCGACACGGGCAGCCAATCATATCTCAGAACCAACCATCTCAAATCAATGTGCATGTGCATATGACAACGCATGCGCTGTAGAGCTTACAGCAAGCAGACAACTTCGTTGTTTGGCCGTTGTGAGGAGATTTGAAATAACTCGTAAATGGAATTTGTGTTGTATCGATGTATTGATTTGTGCCATGACACAGCATTATAATTTGTAAACATCCAACAGGAAAATGATCTAAAATGTATGTATATCTACTAGAAAATAAGACATGTAGATAGCCAGCTGTTTTAAGTTAGCGTTGCAATGCATCCTGGGTCAACAAACATACAGCTTGTGAATTGCTGCGCTACTCAACCAGATTCTGCTTTCTATTTTCAGCTAACATGTGAATCAAGTTTTAGCCCGCGAGCATACTGATGCAGATCTAGGCATAATTAACTTGTAAACATTTAAATATTTCTGTACATTGTAAGCAAGCTATATTTAAAGAATGTCGGTACCTGCTCTCTGCTAAAAATAAAAAATAAAAAATAGCCCGAGCCTATTTTCTAGCCGCCTCCTTTCTTGTAGAAATGTCCAAAGAAGGATAGAATTCCTACATTGAGGTATGTTGGTGTGTCTGACCGACAACCCTATAGTTAAACATCTTGTCTTTTGGAATTTCACCGGGAGTTATTCTCGAGTGGGGGTGTGTGTGTTTTACCCGCACGTATAGTTTATATTGTAACGGTATTTCGCCGGAAGTTTGAATCTTATAAGCTTAAATGTGTGATTTATAGTTAATTTTAATTTTTCTGTGACTGCGAGGGAAAATTGACGAAATATTATGGAACTGAACTAACTGGCTATCTGTGTAGTATTATAAAAAAACACTTTATGATCAACGAATAATTTTGGTGTTAATAATCAATTCTATTTAAATTGCCAACACGGAGAAATGTCGTGCTATAAACTTTCACTCAGTAGGCCTGGGATTTATACTAGTTTCCCTCCTATCCTCCTACTAATAGCTTTGCCTCGTTTATCAACGCTAATGGCGGCGCATTTCCTTGAAATTAACTCACCTTTTACTTTACCCATAAATTAGTTAGTGAAATTTGCATATAACCCAAATGGGCGGTATTATCTTAAGATATTAACACTAATTTTTATAAAATTTAAAAAACATGAACACGGTTAAAAGGGACTAAGTGATATTATATCCCCAAATCATTTTTTTTTTTTTTAATTTGGCAATTAGATTCACTTTATGACTGCTTCAATATAATCCTTTTAATATGCGATTCCTTAACATCTCATCTCACGGCCGATTAACCAGGATATTAATTAATATATTAGTACGCTCGAACCGAAAACCTATTATCTACATTTTTAACTTGACAACAGTGATATTTTAATAAGTAGAATTGGTGTTTTCATTTAATTTTTTTTTTTTTAGTTTTGTTGTATTTTAAACAAAACAAAAAAAACACGCTAAAGATGTAGGCTTGCCACACAACAAATGCAACATTTTGTTTCGCGACAAGCCATTTTATCGCAACGTGATCCATACGTCTTGACTGCCATAACATCCAATGAAGCGCCGCACACTGCTTGCGTCATTGTCACAAGGCTCCTCGAGGCGCCTGAAATATATTTTTAACTGCGCATGCGCCAAGTCCCGAATAAAATGTGGATTTTCGACCATGTTAATATTTAAATTATTTTGAAAAACTGAGTTTCATTACAAGCTATTAATGTCTCTTTTTTTATTCAATGGGTGAACCTAATATTCTTTTTCTGGTTGCACATCAAAAAGCTGTGTGAACTGCCATAAAAGAATGGCTACGTAATGCTTGCTTCCTCATTAGCCATTATAGACAGCCAACTGCACAAATTTACTTTTTTATTTAAAGAACAAACTAAACACTGAACTCAACTCTTTGATGGTTCACTTACAAATGGCGGGAAATCGAACAATTATAATTTGTTGAGAGTCAAAATGTCTCAGACGTTTCTACACCAAATGCAACGTGATGCGAAATTTTGCCTCCAAACAATTTGCCGCGAGTAATTTGTTGCATTTGGTGTGTGGCAAGTCTTAGGCTGGTTCGAGTTGTATTACCTACCTTGTTATGTGTTATCCAAAAGGGGTGAAAGGGAAAACTATCAATTTTATTTCCTTAAAATTAGCCCACTCAATCCTGTTCACTTTATTTACATAGCTTTAGTAGCTTATCTATTTGTTCAAAATTGTACTTTAAAGAGTAATAATAAAAGTTTAATACAAAATAATAAAATGCAATAGTAATTAGGGGACATAGTACCGGAAATACTTTTTTTTTAAATAATAACATTTCGAATCTTTTTGAGGAAATATTTTAACCCTCTTTCTTAATTACAACTTTTTTTATAGACATAATTTTTCCCATAAGGATATTTCAAAACATGGAAGTAAAACTCCTATTTTTATTGTTGAAAGTGCTGAAAAAGAATTAAAATTAATGAAACTAGGAAATTACACCCATGTTTACGTTCGTGAGCCCAAACTTTTCCTCCCCATACATTTACTATCAAAACTAATTTACATTACGTTTTAAATGAACGCTTTACACGCATTTCCATTTTAAGGCAGTTTTAGGGAAGGCGTACAGAAAAAATGTCATTGTTCTACGCCGGAAAGTTGAGCCTTGCGAGAGGGAAATGTTTATTCATTAGAAGAAACTTTTTTTCTTCTAAATTTATTTTTTGTTTTTTTGCTCCTCTTCTGACTTTATTAGGAAGTTAACTTGCTAACATTTAAACTGTGACCTCAGGTTCACAAGCTTTTTTAAAATATATATTTAGGGTAGGGGGTTGACTTATTATATTACTATTATTATGGGACTAGCTCAGGGTTCTTGAGTACATGACTTAAAAAAAATTAACTTTGGACACAGTGGCGCACCCACAAATTTTTGTTTTGTGGGTAGAATGGGGTAAATAATTAGATAAGGTTGTGTCCAGAATTAAATTTCGGAGGAAAGGGGGGAGGGTTTATAGAGTGTAAGATCCATAACTACTGGAGGCGAAGACAATTTATGACTACTAAATGCCTCTAAATTCTATTTAAATTATTTTTATGGTAACTAAGTGTAGCGATTTCAATAATGTAAGTTAGTTTAGATATAATGTATCAAAACTTTTTTTCAGTACTTTTTTACAATTTGTAGCTTTAAGGGCCTTTATAACGTGTGTAATGATAGTCTTAGCATAATATTTTATCCACAAACTGGGGCACTTTTAGTGTTTTACTCTAAAAGAAGGATCAGTGGGGGTGGAACCCTATTTCTACATGAAGGAAAGGATGGTTGGAAAAATAAAGTATTGCCCTTAAACCCAAAAGGGAGTCCAAGAATTAGTTCCAGGAAAATGTTACAAGAAAAACGGATCCACCTAGAAGCTATTTGGACGTGCCTTTCCTTTGAAAATTTTAAAAATTTAGGTAATTATATAAGCTGTTTGAATAGTACTTGTGTGATTTTCTTTAAAAATTAAGTTTAGAAACTATTTAAAGTAGTTTACCCCCGGATTTTTTTTAATTAATGCTCTGGAAACCATTTGGAATGAATGGTTTTTACTTGCGTTTTCTTTAATTATATGACCCTAGAAGCCATTTGGTACAGTCCTAATTTGTAAAAAATTTTGGAAATCAGATTTATCTACAAGATATCTGAAATTATACTCTCCCGGCAAATTTTTGGAATTTTTTGAGGTATTGGGGGGAGGGGTTAATTGCCCTATTTTATCCCCTCTGGGTGCCCCACAGCTTGAATAACATTGTCAGGAATTTTAATTCACGAGTAAGGGGATGGACTTTTACACAAATACTAGATAATTTTTTCGTTATTAAATCGGACCCTTGTCTACTTAACGAGTTTTATTCTTATTTGTATTTTTAAAATTTGTTTTACGGCGGTGTTTCACTACCCATTCGGGTTACAAGTTTGTATATTAGCTACCTTCAAGCCGGTTTAAGGCAAAAGTTTTGTGTGTGCAAAACTCACATTTTGTGCCCCCTCTCCCACCTGAAAAAACTGTGGAGAATATTATATATGGCCATTTTAAAACTAGACCTTATGTATACCATTTTGAATGTTCTTTCCTAAATATGATACACATCTGAGCTTGTCTTTCCCCAGAATTCGGTGGCGAGATGACAAGATCTTTCGTGATGACATTTTTCCGTCGCTCTTTTTCCTGAACAATTAATCTTTGATTTTCGTCATCAATTGCCTTGACTGTGTTAAACCTCGTTTCTGTTTCAACTTATTTTTCGCAGCACTTTAAGTGTTTAGGGGACGTCTCATGTTGGGAAAGAGTTTTTCCGATATGCCTTCAATCACATTTTCCATTTTCATCAGATAATGTAGTGCTGGTGATTGCCGTGTTAAATACCTTGCAGCAAAAACAATATACCCTTCCCTTAGACTGGGAATACATTAACCGTCTTCTTCTAATTTTTTCGCCGTTGGAAACAAGCCGATAATAAAATACGTTGGAAATGGTCTTTTTGCACCGTCTCTAGGTGTAGCTGTCTAATACTGTTGAGATTGGTCCTTACGAAATAATAAAATCACGTTCAGTTGCGCTTATTACTTTGAGCTAATTAGCCGGATCTTTCAATTTGTCACATGAATGATTCATTTCTCGGATTGTATCAATCACATAGATCTTATCACTGTTATCAGTAATTTTCGTGGTGTTAGAATCATCGGCATTAGTATTTATTAAATCTTCTGAGCGATCTTCATCCTCTTCTGAGCGCTGCTTCAACAGATGTTCATCGTTACATTGAGTTTAAATATCAATTTCACTTTCACTTTCTTTACTAGTGCTTACCTTCATTAAATAATTACAAATTAGTTTAGTGCTTGACTTAGTTTCTTGTAACTTTTTTCTTTCCACTTTCTATTTTCGGCTGCAAAAAGTTTGGAAAACATTTTAGTAACTGTTTTAAAAAATAGATTTAATATTATTTAAAAAAACAGAAACCACACAAAGTTAAAACATAATGACAGCTATACAGCATATGACACAATACACTTTACATAGTACAGTACCTACTAAAAAGGCTTGCACCGAAATAATCATTGAAAACATAACTTAGGCAAAATTTCACAGAACACCATCATATAAACTAAAGCTAATAAGCGATTGCCAATAAATCACTCGCACAGAGGTTAGGTGACTGACTGAGAATCAACTAACTAACCCCCCCCCCCCCCCCCCCCCCACCCCCCCCGCCCGCATTCCCTGCCGCCCACCAAAGGTTTGACTTGAGTCTAACTCATAGCTCGTACAGTCTCGTCACCAATGTAGTGAACAGGGGTACGTCTCACCAAACAACCTTCAAAATATATTTACTTTGTTAATGTATTCAAATACAGTAATTTGAAATAAAAAAGTACTCTGTTTGGCATGAATGTAAATATTAATTTAAGAAATAAGCATTCGTCTTACAAATTACTTTCTTTAATTATACTTATAATTTCCCAAATAAATACAAAAAATATTTATTTTTTAGCCATTTTGGCGCCCTGCTGAATTGTTTGTGTGTGCGGTTGCACACGTAGCACACTCCTTAGACCGGCGTTTTAGTTTTAGTTAGTTATTAGTTTTAGGATAGCAATAGGCTCTAGTTTTTGCCTAGACACTCAGCTTTCTATCGATATATTAATATCCCACTTTTAAACTAAGTTTACACTTTTAAAATAAATTTACTAAGGAACCACACATATTTGGTTCCATAATTTAAGGACGCCGAAGAAGAAGACCCTAATATTCTTCAAAAAGTGTTCCAGGAATCAAATTTTAAAAAGATGGATTTTTTTTCCGAGTCCAAAGAGAAAACTTAAACATTAAAACAAAATATATAAATTGTTGGCAATGAACTAGGGATGAATATAAAATAAAATGCAAATTTAATATAAAGATTGACATATATGTCAATGAATTTGAACAATGTTTCTTAAAAGAATTAAAATGTTTATTTCCATCCGTCAAAATTGAAAAGCGTACTATTTTGGAGGTATTTATATCTTGCCTTTTTCTTTTCTTACTTCTTTTTTAATCACGAGACACGCCACTCACTTGTTTGGCAGATCTGCAGATTCCTTGAAATAAAATAATGGCCGACATTTAAAATAAATAATGAAGAGTCAACAAACTTCTTAGAGGGGTAATATGTTTAATAAAAAGGTAAGTGTTCTTCCTTAGCTCAAAGTTAATTATTTTAATTATTTTAAATAATGTGAGACGCTCTTCCTTCCATTTTATTTCGAATGGATGTCAATAGTATTATTCTGTCACGCATGGCAACACAAAGCTTTAAGCTGCAGACGAACTTTGAAGTACAGCATTTAAAACTAAAACAAAGTGGAAACTATTTACAAAATTATAAAAATATTAGAAAATATATGGTAGGGTGGAAAATAACGCTACACCATCACAAATAACCCAAAAAGTATATCAATACTTAATTAAAAATACATTCCAAAATTTATAAGAAAAAGTAATAGTTTCCACGACCACTATCGAACGTTATCATTCAAAAATCACAATCTTTCCTTAACCAAAGGGGCAATTTTCTAATATAACGTATAGTTTTTGTAGCTTTATTTCACAAGTACCATTTCCTTGTATTAACCATCTAAGCACGAGAAGAGATTGCAAATGCATATTGTAACTCAAAAAGCAAAATCCTCCAAAACATTACCAAACAGGTTTGATGCATTTGTCAATTGGGTGTAAAATGGGTCCCCAAACATAAAACATTTGCTGGTTGCAATTGCCAGTCGGGTCTCTTGCATGCCAGATGGATGTTACGTCCATTATCGAAGTCACCCACTATCGATGCAGAGGTACGAATGAATTTCCTGATATTTGCAGAAGGGTGGCACAACAAATTAGAATATCATGTAATGCCATTACAGGTCACCTCATGAAGGTAACTTAAAGTAGTGGTATTCAGACCGGGGCACGTAAAATGTTATATATATATAGTTGTGCAAATTAATGGAAACATTTTTGTTGCAGGGAAATTTCGGCTAGTATCAGTTAGTTTGGTCACACTGCTAACGGCCATTTTTGTCATATATTACCCATAAGGCTGTGCTAACAGATGCTTATAGTTTTACTTTAAGGTTGTGGGTCCAATGTATTTTGATATTTTGAGGTTAATAAGCTCTATCTAATTTAAAACATTCAAAGCATTTCTATTAATTTGAACAATACTGTGTATATATATGTATAACAAGTAGTAAGACGTAAAACTGCGTCTTACTACTTGTCCAGGTTATACACGTATATGATATTATTCTAGCGGGACAGAGATGAGTAAAGAAACATTTCAAAGGTACTCTAGCCGCATTTGCATGGAAGTATAGTGGGGGAACATTAGGAAAAGCCACGATATCTCTGCCATCAACTGGCCGGTCTAACACGAGCAGGACGCCTTTGAATATTCGGAAACCAAAGTGTATTTCTCATTAAAAAACTTACTTGAAATAAGATACACTGTAAAAAGTTTATAAGGGTCATCGAAGTTACTGACAATATTGGTTAAAATAATCGGTAAGCTCCACGAATTGAAGAGAGAAATCCACCACCGTTTAGGTCTTCATCCTCTTCTTCGACAACGAACTGCGGCCAATACCACATCTTCCCCGAGGAGGATATTTTCACGACTGTCATATGACAGGTGTGTGTGTTGACCTCTCCAATTCGCAACTGTTGTCTGAAATCTACTAGCAATGGTACTCGCAAACGCTAGACAAGTGTGCGTTTCTTCTAAGAGTAGAACAACATCCGGGACTATTTTACCGAAGCGTCAAGTCAGCTGAGAGTGATTAGGCTCATTTTACTTTGATAGCTCCAGGTTGCAGCCACTGCCTCTTATTCACATGGTGTGAAGGTGATACATATTAATGGTTAAAACTGTTTAGATGAAGCTGTAAGATAAATTACCTAAGGAATAGTAATTTTTCCCTTGTAAGGTGTGGTAATTTGATCATGAGTTTAAGTATGGATGGGTCATTGATTTAGAAAGGATTATTCTTTCCCTTGGGATTTGGGAAGTTGGAGGTGTCCAGGATGAGGGTTGCTTGTTGGTCTTAACTGTCTAGGAGGGTTGGAAGTCTTTATTTCCCCCTTAAAACATTATATGCACAAGCTACACAATATTTTAAATCACGAAAGGAACGAACTTTTGGGTACACCCATCGGAAAGTGGGAGATTTTTTTTACCAACATGCAAGCATAGATGGTAAAGATTTCCGGAAGCTCTTGCAGTCTTTCTTCGACATGTTACCGGGTTCCACAAAATATCTCATCCAGGGGATAGGGAACAAGGTGATCGACCCAAAAGAATCTCATAAACGTAGGGATGTGGGCTTGAAAGAAACGTGTCGATACTTTACTAATCTATAGTACTGGAGGAAAAATATCGGTACTTTACTAATTTCAAGTATCGGGATAAAAATATCGATATGTTCTCTTATCGTCAAACAATATTCGATAGTAGTAGTTATTGGTATCAATATGATAAGCGGAATGAGAACCACAATGTAATATTGTTTTAATTATTCTTAAGCACAACATGTTTATGAGGTCTTTTCTCTTTATTCTTAGAATTTTTTAAATTTTAATAGTAAAAACTTTTTAACTATAATAATATTTTTCATATTTACTATATATTATAGCACTAAAAATAACAATTTATTAACAAATGTGTAATATAAGAACTAGTTATGTGAGTGTGTTTCATAACTATACATAACTATAAATAAATATTTGCTTTGTTAGATAACGATCTGAAATTGTGGTGTAATAACTCATATGAATAGAAGTATCAAAACAAAATATCGAATAAAACGTATTGGTATCGAAGGAATAATATCGAAATTAGTAAAATATCGGTACTTCTCATGTGCCGCTACACAAACACCAAAGTCCCGCTCGTATAATCGTGACGTTAAACCCCAGTGGTTCATGAAAAGTTCTAACCTAGTCCCCTGTAGAGTAATATGGCTTCACATACCTCTAGACACTACTATAGATTTAAACGTCTTAATTTAAATTTGTCTACTAACATCCTTTTTCCTTGATGGATTTCTTCGTGAAATACGACAACCTTCACTTTAGGCAGAGGCATTCAACCCCTTTATTTTTTGTTCGCGTAGCCTCAGATATCATTATTTATCTTCAACTTTATTCACCAATAATGGTGGTGCAAAGGGTAAGTTATACAATATATATTTATATTAATAAATCGAAGAGCTTGTCTGTTTGTCAATAGCACTGTGCGATAATTATCTACCACATGCAGAGGTCTGAAATGATAAAATTATTAGCCCTTGTTTAAAAACATGTGCACATCGAAGGCAAAATTTTGAAATTTGGATAGGATTTTTTTTATTAGTTAAAAACCGAAAAATGAAGAAATATTAATGCCGTGAGAAAGCTCTACTAATACATTTCATTCAATTTATGTTGTTTTTTGTACATGAATGTTTCGTTGCCATGGAGAGTAAAAAAGAAGTGTTTGGTGTCAACTACAACAAACAATCTCCTTCTCAAGTAGCCATGATATATTAATTTGTTAAATGTTGTGATTTATTTATAGTATATATATTTTATGTCTTAATACGTGTTTTTACCTGTAAACCTTTTTACCATCTAACTTTTTACCTACCCTTTAAACCCTACATCATTTATATCTTAAAGCCTTCATACCCACACCCTTTATAACCCACAACCTTTATATCCTACATCCTTTATATCTCTACGCCCTTGTATACACTACACCCTTTATAAGTTACACCCTTTGTACCCTACACACTTTATACGCTACATCTTTCATACACGACACATTTATAACCTACATCCTTTACACTCTACACCCTTTAAACCCTACATCCTTTATACCCTAGATCCTTCATACACAGTGGCGTATTGTCCGGGTATGCTAGTCCTACGCTGCATACCCATAATGATATGAAATAGTTTTTTTGTTTAATTCAATGCTGTCTGTGTGAACACTAATGTTTAAATTGTTAGTAAATATACATGTAATGAATTATTAATTTTAAAACTAATATTGGTTCATATTCCAAGAATAGTGTGTTTTAAGTAATTCTTCTTCCAAAAGATTCTACTTTGCACAATAGGAAACCAAGGGCTTGCTACTTGAAAAACGCAAGTCAAGCTAGTGAGGCTCTAATGACCTTGCCCAATGTCTACGGGGTTGCAACACATTCCTTTCCGCTTGCCCACAAATAATTGGCCAATGAGCTCGAGTTTTCACAACCCAGGTCATGTTGTTAATGTGAAGCAAGCTAAGCATTGTGCCAACTATTGAAAAAAGATTCAAGATCACAATGTTTATTTATTAAGCAAATTTAGTATAGTTAAGTAAAATTACATAAAATATATATAACATTAACTGTAAAATAATAGTTAGTATACATAACAAGCTTTAAATTATACATTAATTAAATACATTTAGCTATATTTAGGTATTCTAGTCACATGTATTATCATGTATTTGCCAAACATATTTAACCATTCTTTCAAATTTAGGCATTTCAGCACTGATAGAGTGGGGAAGGGAGGTGGTGGGGGTAAGGTGGGTGACGAGGCTACTTTAACCGTTGTTGACGGTAATTCTTGTTTTTATTTAGTAGAAAGTATCGTGGAGTTTTAATAGTGTTCTTTATGTTTTTGTTTTACGTTAATGACTTATTAGTCATTGTGATTTTAAATATTTATACATCAAAGAATCTCGAAAGTCAGGAGTGGTATTTCACCATTTCAAGATGATTTAGAAGGAAAAGGTAAAATAAAATATATTTTCTTATAATTTACTTAATCATTGGCGCACCCAGCCATTTACTTGTGGAGAGAGCAGGTTTGTGGCTGCATAACCCCCTAAGCCCTGAAGGCCGAGAATATTTATGAATATTAAATGCTTTTATAAATTATTTGGAGTAGTTTTATAGTAATTAAGAGATTTAAATAATGCAAATGGTATTGAAGCTATTATTCATGGTTTTTTTTTCAATTGTTAGTTTTGTGTGTAACGGCAAACCTTTTAAATATTAGGCTTAAGTCTTAAGCCTGTTCTTAAAATGTAGCATATGCATTCGACACATCTTCATTGTTAGTTATAATTATTATTATTTAAATTTCTATTAACATTATTTGTGGTGTTGGGGAAAGAGGGGGAAGGGAGTCAAATACC
Organism: Timema cristinae; assembly: GCA_039000515.1. Taxonomy (NCBI): domain Eukaryota; kingdom Metazoa; phylum Arthropoda; class Insecta; order Phasmatodea; family Timematidae; genus Timema; species Timema cristinae. The sequence continues at coordinate 99,054,670 of JBCFYV010011172.1, forward strand.
CTGTTTGCCCCTCTCCCCCTTGGGTGCACCACTACTTACGGCAAAAGATATGTGTAAATATCTTAGCAATAAATCAATGACGTGGCGGTAGAGTATTAATAGTCCTAAATAATCCCCCCTATGTTAGTCAAAGTTTACGCATCTAAATAGCTTCTGGAGCATAACTTCTCAAGTTGGGAGACTCGTTTTATTCCAAGCAGCATTGTGTGAGATAAGTTAGGCTTTATAAAATAGTTTTAATTGCAACGTGAGTTGGACAATCCACCTGATTCCCTCTCACCAAGATCTGAGGGACGCTTGATCGATATATCACTTCATTTTACTCTTATTATGATTGTTTTCTTTGAGTATTGCTAACTGTGGGCTTTTAATTACACTAGGCTAATTGAATAGGCTCTGTCTCTCTTATGCATTCAGAAATGGGCCCATACCACTCTTAGCCCCGACATTAATATTTACTTAAATTTCTAAACATGTAGATATCATTACAATTTGAGGACATCCTATGTGGTCTAGTGGTCATAGGTTCTGGCTACGGACACAGAGGTCCCAGGTTTAATTCCCGGCGCGTCCAGATTATTTGGGAAGCAGTGGGTCTGGAACGGGTTAGATTCAGCCTAGAGTGGATAAATAAGGAGCTACTCAAATAAAGTAGTAGTGGTTCCGGTATAGAAAGCTGAGCTTAATGTCTGGGGTCATCGTTGTGCTGACCACATGATACCCTCTATCCGCAAGAGTTGGCACTAACTAAGTTTCGCCAAACAGTTTGGTAGCCACTTGGTAGGTATAGCCTGAATGCGGGCTGACACCATCGAGCTACTTTTATTACATTTTTAGTGGATGGTAATCATCGTTATTGATAAATAAAAGAAGAGGGAATGGGGAGGGAGGTTCAAAATTTCCTAATATAGCATACAGTTAAAGGGAAATAATAAATGTTCGAGAACCACTGTTCTATATGGACACATCTTCAAATATATCCCTTGAAATAATCATTGACGTTCTTGGACAGCGGTGGTTGAGGATCCTAGGCCCCCAAATATCCGTTGAAACTTTTAGAATACAGCATCCTTATTAATTTTTCTCAGAATACGCCACTGTTTATACCCTACACCCTTTACACCCTACACACTTTAAATCCCTTTTCCACCCTTTCTACAACATTTTAAACTTTTACTCTTTTTACCTTTAAATATTTATCCGGAGCTGAGCCTGGTAATTAATGTGAATTAGGGTCAAAAAATAAAAAATGTTAAAAATGGTAAATGTAAATTTAATCAAAAAGAGCAACAAGACCAAACTGCCACAACTCAACTGAACCACTAACCGGCCATGTCGTGTAGGAGTCAGTGTACCTGGCTACGAACTTAAAGAGTCCCGGGATCGATTCCGGGCAGATACTATTTTTCTCTGAAGGAGAGTTATCCTAACGGTCAGCTGGGGTTGGTAAATTAGATTTAAACTAGATTTAAGATCACTAATATCTCCACAACTTTATAGTAATTATCATCACATCATCTCATTGCGGGTACGTGTAGACAACCTCCATAGGTGTGGTGTACCCTGGGCAACGCTCTGTACTATCAGAGCGGCGAATAGCTTATATACAGGTAACCGAACTGGATGCCTTGATTTTCCTGGTCAGCAGTGCCAAAAAAATAAGTCAGTCAGTAGTGAAAAACAAAACAAAAAATAAAACCGCTAGCCTCAGCGCACTCATTGCCCACTACTTTAATTAGTTCTGTTAGTTTGGGTTCAAACACGAGCCCAGTGTATTATTTATTATTATTATTTAGCACCGCGTCTTACTACCCGTTCGGGTTATACGCTTTAAGTACTAATTACGCTAATAGATTGGAAATTTTGAAGGATGAATTAGAGGAAGTGAACCCGCATTTGCGTGGAGGGAGAGTGGAAAACCATTTAGGAAAAACCTCCCCCAGTTCACCCGACCGAGATTCGAACCTCGATCTCCCCGTCCTCGGCGGTCGAGCTCAACACGACTAGCGCGTTAGCCAACTACGCAACCGAGGCGGGTGAGCCTGGTGTAAGCGGTTCATTATATCCCAATTTTATACTATACCGGAGGGGAACAAATCCATAATTTCACCGTTGGAAAAACAACACAAATAATCTCTAAGCGGTTTATTTTGAAAAACTTATATATCTTGCAAGGATTTGTTTGGCTCCAACAAAATGAGTATATGTGTATTCATTTTTATTTGTGTGGTTTATAAGTTTTAACACAAGCGTTATTTAACTTTGTAATATAAAAGGTAATGATGAGGAGGTTAAATGAAATGAAGTGCACCCGCTTTTAGTTTAGAGAAGGGATATTAAAAACTGTTATAGCCCACATTTGTCAAATCACCTCTCGATGTGATTCGAACCTAGACCAAGGACATTTTCCAAATGATTTATCACTCTCCCTCCTGGCAAATACGGGGTAGTTTAATGAAATACAAATTGCGTGGATGGGTATTTAGGCTATATTTTTCAGCGCCCATTGAAATATTAGATTATCTTGATAAAACCAATGCCACGTGTGTATCATTATTTAATTCGACCATACAAACCGAAATTGCTAATATCATTAGGGAAGAGTTTTAGAGTATTCTATGCGTTTCAACAAATCAAGGGATGTGACCTGGTGTTCTAGGGGTAAGGAGTTGGACTTCTGTGCTGGGAGTCTGGGGTTCAATCCTAGGTCCCAACACAAATTTATCTTATTGCCAAACCCTTCCTTCACCTCTGACAAGACGTGTATTAATCACAACTTGTGAATGTGAGGAATGCCAGGCCTCCACCGTGGTTCGGATCCCACGTTAAACTGTATGTCCCCATTTCATCTCACAATCACCCTACCATTACACATTAGCGTAAGTGCGTTTAACCCGAATGAGTAGTAAAACGCGATGATAATAATAGTAATAGTAATAATAATAATAATAATTATAATAATATTAGCAAATTGAGTACAACTTGATTGGCTAAATGGGGAAGGAATACGGATTTCTTTCTTTCGATGTCTCTATCTAGTCGATATTCGTACGCCAGCAAATATTATCTCGTTCGATCTAAATTGCTCTGTATTTTAATATTGGAATAGTGGTTATATTCTATAAATACAGCCCTAAAACCTAATTAATAATTCTCCCTCATATTTCCAACTTGACTTTATTATACTAAACTTCAATCTCGGTCAACAAGATCGCTTAATCACAAAACTTTCACCAATTAAAATAAAATATAAAGCACTATAGTTTTCCTCCAAGGTGTGCTATAAGTATATTGGTTGAAATTAAATAGGGTTTGCTCTCAAAAATCAGCGATTATTAAAATTCTACAGGTTGATTTTATATTTATATAAATTAAACATAATTTATAGTCATATCACTTGATTTTAAATCTTCCGACAGAAATATATCAAACGCTTTACAAGTATTTAAGCTGAGGAAGTATAACCTCTTTGGTAGATAATTCGTTCTCCTCCCTGTTTTCTACAAACATATGCATACATATTATATCATTTAGTTAACTTACTTCAAGATCTTGTCCATAAAATAAATCGTGCCTACTTGTTCTTACCAATCTAACATATTCTAAATATATCAGATAAATGTATGAATTTTAAATTAATTAATTGTTGTTGTTTTATGATTATGAGTGAACATTTAGTTTGGATGTTTATGAACTCAATAATTTTGTACAATCTTATATAAAAAACATTTAAAAATATTAAATAAACTATTATCAATTTTACTAAAAATATATTGTTTATTTTTACAAAGCGTTGGATTGAATGTTTGCACAAAGAGATAAAACAATTTCACAATAATTTTAAAATATTTGATTAATTTAACAAAATGTATCATTGATACGATAATTTAAAACAAATTTGAGCATTCATAACAAAAATTTAAATATGCGTAGTAATTTCTATAGTTTTACTAATAAATTTAATAAAATACAATTTTAACATCAACGGTTTTATTTTTAAAATAAAACGTTTAAAGTTCAAATAAAAATAGTCTATTTGTGATTAAAATCCTCTATTTCTTACATTTTTGAAAAAATTTAGTTTCCGAATCAAATTTCTAATGCGAACGCAAAGTGTTCCCGTACAAGAAGTAGTTTCTTCCTTGCAGATATTATCAGTAGAGGAAAAAGTACTCATTTCTCCAAACCACCACTCCAAGTAGTCATTTTTTGAAATCAGCTCCTCATAGCTTGGGATTTCTCTGACCGACAATTTATTTTCCTTGATCTTATTCTTTGGATGATTGATTTTATCATCATGAACTTGACTTTTTGTTCTATCGAAAAGGTGCGAATTCATGACTTTATTACTTTTGTCGAGACCAGTTTCCAAATATTCCTTAAATGTCATGATCATGTCTAGATCTTCTGTTAAATTGAATGTTTTCAATTTTGAAATATTGGATGATTTGTTGACTTGAGACCTCTGTACAACTGGTAGGGATGCAAAAGTTTCATCCTTGCAGATTTTCTCATCTGAAGAAAAAGTATTCATTTCTCCCAGCCACCACTCCAAGTAATCATTTTTTGATATCAGCTCCTCATAGCTTGGGAATTTGCGGATCGACATTTTATTTTCCTTGATATTTTTCCTTTGATGGCTAGTAGCATCTCTATGAGCTTGATTTGTTTTTTCTATCATAAAGGTGCGGGTTCATGACTGTATTAATTTTGTTTAGACCAGTTTTCAAATAGTTTTCAAATGTCATTATTATGTCTTGTTCTTCTGCTAAATGTAAGGTTTTCAATTTGACCTGTCGGCTAGTTTTTTGAATTGATGACACTGAACAACTGTTTGGTTTTTGTGTGTGATGAGTCGTTGCCACGATGTTCTTGGCCAACTCCTTTCGTGGGCTCTCTGCCACGGCCATTTCCTGTCCTGCATAACACAATATCATAGCTTAGAATTAATCATCTTGCTATTAATACAATCAAAACCGACATGAATTAAAACCTGGGAGCTTTGATTTGCCAAGATAAATTTCTACCAGGTATGAAGGTAAATTCAGGTCACTTAAAATGGTATTATTTGATTGTAATGAATCGTGGGGTCTGGTTTCAAGTCCCTGTTTATGACACAAATTTCAAACGAATAAATATTGTACTAGTTAAAATATTTGTGTCATCTCTTTGATCATCCTCAGATTCCCAAAATAGTATGTTAGTACTGATAATGTCTGGTAGAGCACACTAAAATCTATCATTGAAATAATGACTATCGGGATAGCAAAGTTTTAGCAATTGGGACAGCAAAGTTTTAACAATTGGGACTTCCAGGAAATTGCTGTTTCATTTAATCTCACTCGACTTCATTATAAATTATCAATAAGATAAAAATATATTGATGTGTGAGATTTCTATAGTAAATAATTGTGCTTATTAACTGAATACCTTGATCAGGCGACAGAGTATCTTTAGTGATGTTTTCCCGTAAGTTTGTGGGCCACCTTTTCTCCTGGTATATTTGGTGATGGTTTCCCGTAATGGCGCGGATAATCTTATCTAAAATTATCGTGCGTAATATTTTCTCTTATATATCTCTCTCTTAAATCTCAGCTTCCTTCAGTAAACTTTAATCGTCATTCACAATGAAGTAAATATGATTTGTATTTGTTGCCAGGAAACGACATAATGTGTTTCATACATTGTAGTAATAGTTTCCTTGAATATAAATTGTTAGATCTTTCATTATTTAATTTCAGGTTTTCCCTTCATCACATCCCACTATCTACTCAGTTTATACGCATATATATTAATTACGTTAGTGGGGCAAGAATATGGAAGGTATAGTTGAGAGGAAATGTACCCGGATTAACGTGGAGCTAGATTGGTAAAATATTTAGTAAAAACCTAACTTCAATAATCCAGCCAAGATCTTTACCCCAACCTTTCTGGTACTGGCAAACTAGACTAAATGATGTTGATATTTTGATCAGGTTCATATAGGTGATTGTAGTTTATAACTATTATTAACATATTTTTGACCGTTTAACATTTATTCTAAAATGTTTCCTCGCGAATATTTCTCTTTCTCTCTCTTTCACCTCTGTTTAACTAAATCTGGTCTATTTTTGTTTCATTTCACACTCTTTCTTTGTTTTGTCAAACTCTTCATTGACTTTAGTTATATTTTCAATTTATCTATATCTCTCGCTCATCTTTTATATCACTTGCATCATCCTCTTTTCATTTCGCTCATTCTCCATTTCTTGGTCATATCATTCTTCTGTAATTGTTGTCTCGTTTTTATTCTTAGTAAGTATAATTTCTTTATGCTTTTAGGCCAACTGTAATTCCTACTTTACTTCTTATTACAATTTATTTTAGCAACGCGTCTTACTACCCAATTGGGTTATACTTTTATGCTATCTAATAGTTTTAAGTTGCGTATAACCCGAACGGGTAGTAAGACGCGGTGCTAATAATAATAATAATAATAATAATAATAATAATTAATATAAATATTAGAAGAAGGCTGTATTTAGATTAAGTTTACCCGAATTTGCGTAGAGGGAGAGTGGAAACCAACATTAATAAACCCGACCCAGTTTCAAACCTCAATCCTCTAGTCATCTTCATTGTAGTAACTTATACTGCAAGAATGACACCTTAAACCATGCGGCCACTGAAGTGGGTCATATATTTGCTTTTGTGTCACATTTAAACAAAAGGTTCTCAGTATTTCGATGTTTGCAAGAACTTGGCAACAAATCACACCGACCAATAGATAAACCAAATCTTGTTTTAGCGGGAGTAGATTCTACTGCTATTCACCACCAAAAGACAATGAGGTTATGGCTTTCTTCATTTCATATTTTGTTTTTTCATTCCACTTTTTTGTTCTGTGTATTTATTTATCTGAAATGCAATATTTTACACATTTGTAGAATATCATTGTCAATTGCTTCTCTGTATAATGCCCAGGTTCAATTATTTAGTTTTTAAAATAATTTTCTTGACTTGTATTCCCGAAATTAAAACAATTCACTGCATCCATTACACCATTCCTGATTATACTCTACAAATACAATCTGAGTAACTTAACACACATTTATTAAATTTCTCATTTGTATTCTTTAATTTTTTGTCACGAATTCACTTTTTCAGTAATTTTTTGTGACTGAGTTTTCTATCAATCAAAATAGCACTATAAATACAATATTAACAAAGAGGTAAACATAATGGATTATCAAATATTCCAACAGATACACGTTTATTAAATCTATAATTATGATCCATTACTTGATCATTAATACACTTCTCTTGCAATTTTGTGTCTATGGAGTTATCTAAATATAGGAGTGATAATAATCATAACTAATTTTACAAGATTATTTTTGTGTTATAATTGTCTTCCGAAATTTTATCTTATTGTTGAACTTTGATTGATAAGGTTGATGTTTATAACATTCATATTTGGTTATGTTTGCTGAAAATTTATGTTTTGGTCAGAATTTAATGTAGAAATGTAAGTGTCGTAAATATTGAACGTTTTTATGGAAGATATAAATACTTGGAACTTATATTCCCTGACCACTTTATTAATTAAGCTCATAATACTTTCATAAAAAAATAGCAGCATTTACATTGTTTACAAACAAAGTATCATTGAGTATAAAACTCAATACTAACAGAAAGGTAGCGCAACTTGAAGTAATTTGATTATGTCATTGATTACGTCAGCCAGTACACATAAGTTATATTTTAATATAAAAACAGCCACATTATATAGTGTTATTTTTAGATAAGAAAAGTAATGACGTTAAATAGATATTTATGTGTAAAGGTTTACTTATTATTTAAAGTTCTAAAATGTGACCTGATTTTTAACAAATTACTTTGTACTATATATAGTTTTGTGTATGCAACGCTGGCTTGTGTACTGTGGTGTTATTTGGTTAATATTTTCTTAAAATTTCAAATATATTATATTGTAAAAATATTTTGCTTACTATAGTTCTATAAATTTTTATATTCTTCATTATTTTGTCTATGTTTGGTTCCATCATCTTTGAATAAAATACCATGGTCTAATATTTGGGTAAAGAAAGAAGAAATGATCGATTATTAGCGGTTCTTTTCGTAAATATAATAAATATCGATTATTTTCAAAGAAGCGATGCTGGTGCGATCTGGACCTTGTAGTTAGTCAAGTGAACGAAGTTCACTGTTAATTTTTGATTTATTCGCGGCCATTTCAAAGTATTTATATGACGCTTATAATCTTAATACTATACTAATTTATGACATAAGCTATTCTATTATTTATTGTTATTATTTAGAGAAAGTATAGTGTTTTTGAAATGAGGCCAAGTCCTCAAATGACATTTTAACACATAGTTTGTGGAAATCTACACTATTTAAAGGTCAGAATTTGTAAACATATCTCAATCTAATATTTTCACCTTAAGAGCAATATTTGGTGAGATATGAACTATCTTTCAAATAACAATATTTTTACCATCCACCAAAATTTAGACATATTTTATGAAAGGAAATATATTTTAAGTGTTTCAAAATATCACTCTTGTATTCATTGAACCATATCTTTTTCATAAAAACTTAAATAAGCAACAATATAAGAAGATTGATTATAAGCCTTTACTTTACATTCATTAATGTGTCCAGCCTGTGGACTGGGTCAGTTTTTTTATTCAAGCCATATATTTTCCACTACTGGCTGGCTATGGATGTCGTAGTTTCATTTTCCTTATAATCTAACTTAAGACTAGGACAAGCACAATATTCAGTCCCCAACCGCTAATTCATCACCGTGCAAGTGAAAACCCACATTTCACACATAATACTTTTTTTTGCCATGCTGGGAATCGAACCCGGAACCCTTAGCTCAGTAGACAGACACGTTACCGACTCAGTTAAGGTGTTAGATACGATGATAAGCATTCTTGATACAAACATAATTTGGTCTATTAAAGATGTTTTCTTTTTAGAAAAATTAAACATTTAATACAAACATTTTCATTTTGTTATATTAGATTTAAATTGATAAAACTTAATAATTTTATTTAAATTTGTTTTAATTTTCTAAATACAAGTTTATATTATATATTAGGAAGGCATACCATAAATAGAGTTGGTGATTATGGTTTTTTTCTGATACTAAATTAATAATAATCCATCTTAAAATTGATTTGTGCCACGATTCTTTGAGTATTTTACCTTATTGCCCATGTCATTTGTTTGGTCTGTAATAGCTATTGTTTTATTGATGATGTATTGATTTTTAACTTCAAGAGAGAGCTGCGAAAGTCCTTGGTATAATAAGTGTTTAATCTACGTATTCATTAAGAACTAAAGATGAAAGCCAGAGATCTTGACAATTGGAACTTCTTGTCAGATCACTGAGTACTTGCAGGATGAACTCTATTTTTTTTCTATCAATATTTTATGTGACAGTGGCGCCCACAACATATTCTCATCTACATTAAATTTATTTATTCTATCCAACAAACAATGACGTGTTACATATATATATATATATATTATAAATAATTCAAAGTTCAGTGAAAGTTTGGATAATTGACGACCATAAATATAAACACATACAATTAGAAATTAAACCTTTTTTTATTATTATCACACAATTTTAAACTAAAGTTCCACAAAGGGTACACTAGCCAGTCTAAATTAAATAAATTACACTTAAAATAATGTGTTACATAATTAATTTGCTTTAAATGAGAAATACGCTTTGGTGTTCGAAGGTTTTAAGGCATCACTCTTGTGTTAGATTGGCCAGCTGATAACTGTAATATCTATATCTTCACAAGATGGTTTCCCACTCTTTCCACGCAAATGCACGTAGATTACCTCTAAAATACTTCCTTCCTCATCCCTGCCCCATAAGAATAACATGCGCACTCCCCGAACAAGTAATATGTCGCGGTGATATAGACATGTATAGTATCTTACGTACCCCAGGTTTAATACAGCTGAATGTGGGGAATGCCAGGCCTCCACCGTGGTTCGGATTCCACGTTAAACTGTAGGTCCTCCATCTAATCTCACAATCACCCCACCATTACACATTAGCGTAAGTGCGTATAACCCGAATGGGTAGTAAGACGCGGTGTTAATAATTGAAATTTAATACAGCTGCTTTAAGGTAAGGTTATTATCATGGGGTGACCTGTTGTGTTGGTATATGATTTAATTTGTTCTAGTGTTTCCCTCCTGGAAGCATCACGACATTAATTTGTGTTTCAGGCATCGGTAGCGGGTGACTTCGAGAGTCGATATAAGCGTTCTCCAGTAGGGCCACCCTAATAAAGATACAGCTGTTGGCTGGAATCACAATCACACTCCGAGGAATAGGTGCCTGAATGGAAGGAGGAAATAAGCACTTATTTAGAGGGGTATATCAATAAAAACCCACACACGTGAAACTAACATTCATACAATGTTATTTCTATTATTATCTTAGAAAAAGATTTTATTTAAAAAAAAAATCTATACATAACAACAATTTAACTAAAGAAGAAATAAATATCTAAAATAAACAAAACCAAGCAAAAACACATGGCACAATAAAACAAAATAAAGTAGACACAAATGTGAATTAATTAGCTGTTCATAAAACTACCAAACGAATTATTTAAACTAAAAATACAGTTACATTAAAGTTTTTATAGGAAGGGCCTTATCTCTACCTTACCTTAATACAGTAGGGATGAGTAAGGTAGAAATTAGAGGAACTAAAGCACGAATTCGCGTGGAGTGAAAGTAGGAAACAATTTAGGAAAAAATCACCCTCAGTATATACACCCTATCGGATTTAGAACTTTAATTTTTCCTGTAATCAGCAACTGATCTAGTGGCAATACGTTTTCTGTTATAACCGTGCGTTCAAAAAGTATAAATTAATCACATCATTATTACTCTTATTATGTTTTTTCTTCCCTCCGCGTCTTACTATCCGTCTGGACTATACGAATTTTAATCACACTAGTGCGGTAGGGTTGATAAAGATACAATTAAGTGAAAATATACCCCCATTTTATTAAGGGAGCGTGGAGTGTTTTATTAAAAAGTGCAAAACCTCCATTTATAAAGCTGTCCGGGGTTAAACCTAGAACTCCCCTTCACATACAAACCAGACTAGATGAGTGCGACATTTAAGATCGTATCTTTAATCTAGCTAGTCTCGGGTGTCAACCATCTCCCAGTACAGGAAATAACGAGCTGTTCAGGTTGAATGAGGGGTTGAATGACCTACATACCTCGACTATATATATATGCCTATACAGTCCCTTTTTAATTTCTCGCTATCTTACGGGTCGAGAAAGTATTGTGATCGTCAAAAAAATCAAACTCGATATTTTGAGGAATGTAAGCGTTTCATGATCCCCAGAATCCAAAAAGTGTTTTTTGAATTTCGGTCTGTTTGTCTGTGCCTCGGAGTAGAGCCTAAACTATTTTACCGATTGGGCTAAAACTTATTATCTAGGGTTTTCATAGGGTTTCCCCATGGTTTTTGGAATAGGATATCTAACCTTAAAATTAAGGGTAGTTTACTGAAAGGCAAAAAGAAAAATTTTATGTTTTCAAAATCGTCTCTAACGATTTGATTAAATTTATTTTCTAAACATTTATAAATATTTAAACAAAATGGCTACTCGCAATATTTTGGCAAAATGACTTTAAGGGTTCCGGTCTAATGCATGAATTCTCTTTTTTTTTCACAGATCTCCGAAACTATTTAAGATATGAAATCACTTATTGTTACAAATAAATATATATATAATATATATTATATATATATTATAGTACAAATCTTTTATTTGAAACATATTTTTTAAAAACAAATAATTTTCAAGCTATAGTATATATATATATATTAACTTTTCGTACACTTAAGGTAAAGTATTGCGACCGTAAAAAAGATCTAACCCGAAATGTTGATGGAAGTCGACATCTCATGAACCCCCCGCCCACCCCCACCATACCCTTCCTCGAACCCTAAAATGGTGTTTTTGCAATGCCATCTGTCTGTTTGTTTAACCCTAAAATTAAGAGTAGCTTATAGAAATCGAAAAGAGAAAAAAAAAATCGATTTTGATTAAAATTCGTATCTAGGCGTTGATTAAGATTATAAACCAAATATCTATTTTAATTTTCCTATGAACATGATTTTAAGGATACTTTACAGAAGTGGAAATGTCCTTATCTCCTCAACTATTTAAGATACTAAATAACTTATCATTGCAAAATTGTACTAATATTAAAAATAAAAAACCTTTATTTGGAATATATTATTATAAAACCAATACCTAGTTTCTGAGATATTGGCAAATACATTAATACAATTTTGTGAGCTTTGGTTGTACAGAGATACTAAAGTTTTAAAGCAATAAAACTCTAATTCCATAGAGTAAGTAGATAAGTAAGTCTTTCAAGCAGTTAATGGTATTTTTTCCTAAACCTCGTAGGGGAAATGTTTATACAGCAATGATCTATATCCATTTTAGATTCAATAGTCGAGCTCAACACGACTAGCGCGTTAGCCAACTACGCAACCGAGGCGGGTGAGCCTGGTGTAAGCGGTTCATTATATCCCAATTTTATACTATACCGAGGGGGAACAAATCCATAATTTCACCGTTGGAAAAACAACACAAATAATCTCTAAGCGGTTTATTTTGAAAAACTTATATATCTTGCAAGGATTTGTTTGGCTCCAACAAAATGAGTATACGTGTATTCATTTTTATTTGTGTGGTTTATAAGTTTTACACAAGCGTTATTTAACTTTGTAATATATAAGGTAATGATGAGGAGGTTAAATGAAATGAAGTGCACCCGCTTTTAGTTTAGAGAAGGGATATTAAAAACTGTTATAGCCCACATTTGTCAAATCACCTCTCGATGTGATTCGAACCTAGACCAAGGACATTTTCCAAATGATTTATCACTCTCCCTCCTGGCAAATACGGGGTAGTTTAATGAAATACAAATTGCGTGGATGGGTATTTAGGCTATATTTTTCAGCGCCCATTGAAATATTAGATTATCTTGATAAAACCAAAGCCACGTGTGTATCATTATTTAATTCGACCATACAAACCGAAATTGCTAATATCATTAGGGAAGAGTTTTAGAGTATTCTATGCGTTTCAACAAATCAAGGGAGGTGACCGGTGTTCTAGGGGTAAGGAGTTGGACTTCTGTGCTGGGTGTCTGGGGTTCAATCCTAGGTCCCAACACAAATTTATCTTATTGCCAAACCCTTCCTTCACCTCTGACAAGACGTGTATTAATCACAACTTGTGAATGTGTGGAATGCCAGGCTTCCAACCTGGTTCGGATTCCAGGTTAAACTGTATGTCCTCCATTTCATCTCACAATCACCCTACCATTACACATTAGCGTAAGTGCGTTTAACCCGATTGAGTAGTAAAACGCGATGATAATAATAGTAATAGTAATAATAATAATAATTATTATAATAATATTAGCAAATTGAGTACAACTTGATTAGCTAAATGGGGAAGGAATACGGATTTATTTCTTTCATGTCTGTATCTAGTCGATATTCGTACGCCAGCAAATATTATCTCGTTCGATCTAAATTGCTCTGTATTTTAATATTGGAATAGTGGTTATATTCTATAAATAAAGCCCTAAAACCTAATTAATAATTCTCCCTCATATTGCCAACTTGACTTTATTATACTAAACTTCAATCTCGGTCAACAAGATCGCTTAATCACAAAACTTTCACCAATTAAAATAAAATATAAAGCACTATAGTTTTCCTCCAAGGTGTGCTATAAGTATATTGGTTGAAATTAAATAGGGTTTGCTCTCAAAAATCAGCGATTATTAAAATTCTACAGGTTGATTTTATATTTATATAAATTAAACATAATTTATAGTCATATCACTTGATTTTAAATCTTCCGACAGAAATATATCAAACGCTTTACAAGTATTTAAGCTGAGGAAGTATAACCTCTTTGGTGATAATTCGTTCTCCTCCCTGATTTCTACAAACATATGCATACATATTATATCATTTAGTTAACTTACTTCAAGATCTTGTCCATAAAATAAAGCGTACCTACTTGTTCTTACAATCTAACATATTCTAAACACATCAGATAAATGTATGAATTTTAAATTAATTAATTGTTGTTGTTTTATGATTATGATTGAACATTTAGTTTGGATGTTTATGAACTCAATAATTTTGTACAATCTTATATAAAAAAACATTTAAAAAATTAAATAAACTATTATCAATTTTACTAAAAATATATTGTTTATTTTTACAAAGACGTTGGATTGAATGTTTGCACAAAGAGATAAAACAATTTCACAATAATTTTAAAATATTTGATTAATTTAACAAAATGTATCATTGATACGATAATTCAAAACAAATTTGATCATTCATACAAAAATTTAAATATGCGTAGTAATTTCTATAGTTTTACTAATAAATTTAATAAAATACAATTTTAACATCAATCGGTTTTATTTTTAAAATAAAACGTTTAAAGTTCAAATAAAAATAGTCTATTTGTGATTAAAATCCTCTATTTCTTACATTTTTTGAAAAAATTTAGTTTCCGAATCAAATTTCTAATGCAAACGCAAAGTGTTCCCGTACAAGAAGTAGTTTCTTCCTTGCAGATATTATCAGTAGAGGAAAAAGCACTCATTTCTCCAAACCACCACTCCAAGTAGTCATTTTTTGAAATCAGCTCCTCATAGCTTGGGATTTCTCTGACCGACAATTTATTTTCCCTTTTATCTTATTCTTTGGATGATTGAATTTTATCATCATGAACTTGACTTTTTGTTCTATCGAAAAGGTGCGAATTCATGATTTATTACTTTTGTCGAGACCAGTTTCCAAATATTCCTTAAATGTCATGATCATGTCTAGATCTTCTGTTAAATGAATGTTTTCAATTTTGAAATATTGGATGATTTGTTAAACTTGAGACCTCTTTACAACTGGTAGGGATGCAAAGTTTCATCCTTGCAGACTTCCTCATCTGAGAAAAAGTATTCATTTCTCCCAGCCACCACTCCAAGTAATCATTTTTTGATTATCAGCTCCTCATAGCTTGGGAATTTGGACCGACATTTTATTTTCCTTGATATTTTTCCTTTGATGGCTAGTAGCATCTCTATGAGCTTATTTGTTTTTTATCATAAAGGTGCGGGTTCATGACTGTATTAATTTTGTTTAGACCAGTTTTCAAATAGTTTTCAAATGTCATTATTATGTCTTGTTCTTCTGCTAAATGTAAGGTTTTCAATTCTGACTTGTCTGCTAGTTTTTTGAATTGATGACACTGAACAACTGTTGGTTTTTGTGTGTGATGAGTCGTTGCCACGATGTTCTTGGCCAACTCCTTTCGTGGGCTCTCTGCCACGGCCATTTCCTGTCCTGCATAACACAATATCATAGCTTAGAATTAATCATCTTGCTATTAATACAATCAAAACCGACATGAATTAAAACCTGGGAGCTTTGATTTGCCAAGATAAATTTCTACCAGGTATGAAGGTAAATTCAGGTCACTTAAAATGGTATTATTTGATTGTAATGAATCGTGGGGTCTGGTTTCAAGTCCCTGTTTATGACACAAATTTCAAACGAATAAATATTGTACTAGTTAAAATATTTGTGTCATATCTTTGATCATCCTCAGTTTCCCAAAATAGTATGTTAGTACTGATAATGTCTGGTAGAGCACACTAAAATCTATCATTGAAATAATGACTATCGGGCATAGCAATAAAAGTTTTAACAATTGGGACTTCCAGGAAATTGCTGTTTCATTTAATCTCACTCGACTTCATTATAAATTATCAATAAGATAAAAATATATTGATGTGTGAGATTTCTATAGTAAATAATTGTGCTTATTAACTGAATACCTTGATCAGGCGACAGAGTATCTTTAGTGATGTTTTCCCGTAAGTTTGTGGGCCACCTTTTCTCCTGGTATATTTGGTGATGGTTTCCCGTAATGGCGCGGATAATCTTATCTAAAATTATCGTGCGTAATATTTTCTCTTATATATCTCTCTCTTAAATCTCAGCTTCCTTCAGTAAACTTTAATCGTCATTCACAATGAAGTAAATATGATTTGTATTTGTTGCCAGGAAACGACATAATGTGTTTCATACATTGTAGTAATAGTTTCCTTGAATATAAATTGTTAGATCTTTCATTATTTAATTTCAGGTTTTCCCTTCATCACATCCCACTATCTACTCAGTTTATACGCATATATATTAATTACGTTAGTGGGGCAAGAATATGGAAGGTATAGTTGAGAGGAAATGTACCCGGATTAACGTGGAGCTAGATTGGTAAAATATTTAGTAAAAACCTAACTTCAATAATCCAGCCAAGATCTTTACCCCAACCTTTCTGGTACTGGCAAACTAGACTAAATGATGTTGATATTTTGATCAGTTCATATAGGTGATTGTAGTTTATAACTATTATTAACATATTTTTGACCGTTTACATTTATTCTAAAATGTTTCCTCGCGAATATTTCTCTTTCTCTCTCTTTCACCTCTGTTTAACTAAATCTGGTTATTTTTGTTTCATTTCACACTCTTTCTTTGTTTTGTCAAACTCTTCATTGACTTTAGTTATATTTTCAATTTATCTATATCTCTCGCTCATCTTTTATATCACTTGCATCATCCTCTTTTCATTTCGCTCATTCTCCATTTCTTGGTCATATCATTCTTCTGTAAGTGTTGTCTCGTTTTCATTCTTAGTAAGTATAATTTCTTTATGCTTTTAGGCCAACTGTAATTCCTACTTTACTTTTATTACAATTTATTTTAGCAACGCGTCTTACTACCCAATTGGGTTATACTTTTATGCTATCTAATAGTTTTAAGTTGTGTATAACCCGAACGGGTAGTAAGACGCGGTGCTAATAATATAATAATAATAATATATAATAGTATTTAAGAATGAAGAAGGCTGTATTTAATTAAGTTTACCCGAATTTGCGTAGAGGGAGAGTGGAAACCAACATTAATAAACCCGACCCAGTTTCAAACCTCAATCTCTAGTCATCGTCATTGTAGTAACTTATACTGCAAGAATGACACCTTAAACCATGCGGCCACTGAAGTGGGTCATATATTTGCTTTTGTGTCACATTTAAACAAAAGGTTCTCAGTATTTCGATGTTTGCAAGAACTTGGCAACAAATCACACCGACCAATAGATAAACCAAATCTTGTTTTAGCGGGAGTAGATTCTACTGCTATTCACCACCAAAAGACAATGAGGTTATGGCTTTCTTCATTTCATATTTTGTTTTTTCATTCCACTTTTTTGTTCTATGTATTTATTTATCTGAATGCAATATTTTACACATTTGTAGAATATCATTGTCAATTGCTTCTCTGTATAATGCCCAGGTTCAATTATTTAGTTTTTAAAATAATTTTCTTGACTTGTATTCCCGAAATTAAAACAATTCACTGCATCCATTACACCATTCCTGATTATACTCTACAAATACAATCTGAGTAACTTAACACACATTTATTAAATTTCTCATTTGTATTCTTTAATTTTTTGTCACGAATTCACTTTTTCAGTAATTTTTTGTGACTGAGTTTTCTATCAATCAAAATAGCACTATAAATACAATATTAACAAAGAGGTAAACATAATGGATTATCAAATATTCCAACAGATACACGTTTATTAAATGTAAATTATGATCCATTACTTGATCATTAATACACTTCTCTTGCAATTTTGTGTCTATGGAGTTATCTAAATATAGGAGTGATAATAATCATAACTAATTTTACAAGATTATTTTTGTGTTATAATTGTCTTCCGAAATTTTATCTTATTGTTGAACTTTGATTGATAAGGTTGATGTTTATAACATTCATATTTGGTTATTTTGCTGAAAATTTATGTTTTGGTCAGAATTTAATGTAGAAATGTAAGTGTCGTAAATATTGAACGTTTTTATGGAAGATATAAATACTTGGAACTTATATTCCCTGACCACTTTATTAATTAAGCTCATAATACTTTCATAAAAAAAATAGCAGCATTTACATTGTTTACAAACAAAGTATCATTGAGTATAAAACTCAATACTAACAGAAAGGTAGCGCACTTGAAGTAATTTGATTATGTCATTGATTACGTCAGCCAGTACACATAAGTTATATTTTAATATAAAAACAGCCACATTATATAGTGTTATTTTAGATAAGAAAGTAATGACGTTAAATAGATATTTATGTGTAAAGGTTTACTTATTATTTAAAGTTCTAAAATGTGACCTGATTTTTAACAAATTACTTTGTACTATATATAGTTTTGTGTATGCAACGCTGGCTTGTGTACTGTGGTGTTATTTGGTTAATATTTTCTTAAAATTTCAAATATATTATATTGTAAAAATATTTTGCTTACTATAGTTCTATACATTTTTATATTCTTCATTATTTTGGCTATGTTTGGTTCCATCATCTTTGAATAAATACCATGGTCTAATATTTGGGTAAAGAAAGAAGAAATGATCGTTTATTAGCGGTTCTTTTCGTAACTATAATAAATATCGATTATTTTCAAGAAGCGATGCTGGTGCGATCTGGACCTTGTAGTTAGTCAAGTGAACGAAGTTCATGTTAATTTTTGATTTATTCGCGGCCATTTCAAAGTATTTATATGACGCTTATAATCTTAATACTATACTAATTTATGACATAAGCTATTCTATTATTTATTGTTATTATTTAGAGAAAGTATAGTGTTTTTGAAAGGAGGCCAAGTCCTCAAATGACATTTTAACACATAGTTTGTGGAAATCTACACTATTTAAAGGTCAGAATTTGTAAACATATCTCAATCTAATATTTTCACTTAAGAGCAATATTTGGTGGGATATGAAATATCTTTAAATAACAATATTTTTACCATCCACCAAAATTTCGACATATTTTATGAAAGGAAATATATTTTAAGTGTTTCAAAATATCACTCTTGTATTCATTGAACCATATCTTTTTCATAAAAACTTAAATAAGCAACAATATAAGAAGATTGATTATAAGCCTTTACTTTACATTCATTAATGTGTCCAGCCTGTGGACTGGGTCAGTTTTTTATTCAAGCCATATATTTTCCACTACTGGCTGGCTATGGATGTCGTAGTTTCATTTTCCTTATAATCTAACTTAAGACTAGGACAAGCACAATATTCAGTCCCCAACCGCTAATTCATCACCGTGCAAGTGAAAACCCACATTTCACACATAATACTTTTTTTTGCCATGCTGGGAATCGAACCCGGAACCCTTAGCTCAGTAGACAGACACGTTACCGACTCAGTTAAGGTGTTAGATACGATGATAAGCATTCTTGATACAAACATAATTTGGTCTATTAAAGATGTTTTCTTTTTAGAAAAATTAAACATTTAATACAAACATTTTCATTTTGTTATATTAGATTTAAATTGATAAAACTTAATAATTTTATTTAAATTTGTTTTAATTTTCTAAATACAAGTTTATATTATATATTAGGAAGGCATACCATAAATAGAGTTGGTGATTATGGTTTTTTTCTGATACTAAATTAATAATAATCCATCTTAAAATTGATTTGTGCCACGATTCTTTGAGTATTTTACCTTATTGCCCATGTCATTTGTTTGGTCTGTAATAGCTATTGTTTTATTGATGAAGTATTGATTCTAACTTCAAGAGAGAGCTGCGAAAGTCCTTGGTATAATAAGTGTTTAATCTACGTATTCATTAAGAACTAAAGATGAAAGCCAGAGGTCTTGACAATGGGAACTTCTTGTCAGATCACTGAGTACTTGCAGGATGAACTCTATTTTTTTTCTATCAATATTTTATGTGACAGTGGCGCCCACAACACATTCTCATCTACATTAAATTTATTTATTCTATCCAACAAACAATGACGTGTTACATATACATATATATATATATATATATATATTATAATTATTAAAATTCAAAGTTCAGTGAAAGTTTGGATAATTGACGACCATAAATATAAACACATACAATTAGAAATTAAACCTTTTTTTATTATTATCACACAATTTTAAACTAAAGTTCCACAAAGGGTACACTAGCCAGTCTAAATTAAATAAATTA
Source organism: Timema cristinae (assembly GCA_039000515.1). Taxonomy (NCBI): domain Eukaryota; kingdom Metazoa; phylum Arthropoda; class Insecta; order Phasmatodea; family Timematidae; genus Timema; species Timema cristinae. The sequence continues at coordinate 99,074,885 of JBCFYV010011172.1, forward strand.
CACTTAAAATAATGTGTTACATAATTAATTTGCTTTAAATGAGAAATACGCTTTGGTGTTCGAAGGTTTTAAGGCGTCACTCTTGTGTTAGATTGGCCAGCTGATAACTGTAATATCTATATCTTCACAAGATGGTTTCCCACTCTTTCCACGCAAATGCACGTACATTACCTCGAAAATACTTCCTTCCTCATCCCTGCCCCATAAGAATAACATGCGCACTCCCCGAACAAGTAATATGTCGCGGTGATATAGACATATATAGTATCTTACGTACCCCAGGTTTAATACAGCTGAATGTGGGGAATGCCAGGCCTCCACCGTGGTTCGGATTCCACGTTAAACTGTAGGTCCTTCATTTCATCTCACAATCACCCACCATTACACATTAGCGTAAGTGCGTATAACCCGAATGGGTAGTAAGACGCGGTGTTAATAATTGAAATTTAATACAGCTGCTTTAAGGTAAGGTTATTATCATGGGGTGACCTGTTGTGTTGGTATATGATTTAATTTGTTCTAGTGTTTCCCTCCTGGAAGCATCACGACATTAATTTGTGTTTCAGGCATCGGTAGCGGGTGACTTCGAGAGTCGATCATAAGCGTTCTCCAGTAGGGCCACCCTAATAAAGATACAGCTGTTGGCTGGAATCACAATCACACTCCGAGGAATAGGTGCCTGAATGGAAGGAGGAAATAAGCACTTATTTAGAGGGGTATATCAATAAAAACCCACACACGTGAAACTAACATTCATACAATGTTATTTCTATTATTATCTTAGAAAAAGATTTTATTAAAAAAAAATCTATACATAACAACAATTTAACTAAAGAAGAAATAAATATCTAAAATAAACAAAACCAAGCAAAAACACATGGCACAATAAAACAAAATAAAGTAGACACAAATGTGAATTAATTAACTTGTTCATAAAACTACCAAACGAATTATTTTAAACTAAAAATACAGTTCATTAAAGTTTTTATAGGAAGGGCCTTATCTCTACCTTACCTTAATACAGTAGGGATGAGTAAGGTAGAAATTAGAGGAACTAAAGCACGAATTCGCGTGGAGTGAAAGTAGGAAACAATTTAGGAAAAAATCACCCTCAGTATATACACCCTATCGGATTTAGAACTTTAATTTTTCCTGTAATCAGCAACTGATCTAGTGGCAATACGTTTTCTGTTATAACCGTGCGTTCAAAAAGTATAAATTAATCACATCATTATTACTCTTATTATGTTTTTTCTTCCCTCCGCGTCTTACTATCCGTCTGGACTATACGAATTTTAATCACACTAGTGCGGTAGGGTTGATAAAGATACGATTAAGTGAAAATATACCCCCATTTTCATTAAGAGAGCGTGGGAGTGTTTTATTAAAAAGTGCAAAACCCCATTTATAAAGCTATCCGGGGTTAGAACCTAGAACTCCCCTTCACATACAAACCAGACTAGATGAGTGCGACATTTAAGATCGTATCTTTAATCTAGCTAGTCTCGGGTGTCAACCATCTCCCAGTACAGGAAATAACGAGCTGTTCAGGTTGAATGAGGGGTTGAATGACCTACATACCTCGACTATATATATATGCCTATACAGTCCCTTTTTAATTTCTCGCTATCTTACGGGTCGAGAAAGTATTGTGATCGTCAAAAAAATCAAACTCGATATTTTGAGGAATGTAAGCGTTTCATGATCCCCAGAATCCAAAAAAGTGTTTTTTGAATTTCGGTCTGTTTGTCTGTGCCTCGGAGTAGAGCCTAAACTATTTTACCGATTGGGCTAAAACTTATTATCTAGGGTTTTCATACGGTTTCCCCGATGGTTTTTGGAATAGGATATCTAACCTTAAAATTAAGGGTAGTTTACTGAAAGGCAAAAAGAAAAATTTTATGTTTTCAAAATCGTCTCTAACGATCTTGATTAAATTTATTTTCTAAACATTTATAAATATTCCAAACAAAATGGCTACTCGCAATATTTTGGCAAAATGACTTTAAGGGTTCCGGTCTAATGCATGAATTCTCTTTTTTTTTCACAGATCTCCGAAACTATTTAAGATATGAAATCACTTATTGTTACAAATATATATATATATATATATATATATATATATATATAATATATATATATATATTTATAGTACAAATCTTTTATTTGAAACATATTTTTATAAAACAAATAATTTTCAAGCTATACGTATATATATATATATATATATATATATATATATATATATATATATATATATAATATTAACTGTTCGTACACTTAAGGTAAAGTATTGCGACCGTAAAAAAGATCTAACCCGAAATGTTGATGGAAGTCGACATCTCATGAACCCCCCCGCCCACCCCCCATACCCTTCCTCGAACCCTAAAATGGTGTTTTTGCAATGCCATCTGTCTGTTTGTTTAACCCTAAAATTAAGATTAGCTTAATAGAAATCGAAAAGAGAAAAAAAAAAACGATTTTGATTAAAATTCGTATCTAGGCGTTGATTAAGATTATAAACCAAATATCTATTTTAATTTTCCTATGAACATGATTTTAAGGATACTTTACAGAAGTGGAAATGTCCTTATCTCCTCAACTATTTAAGATACTAAATAACTTATCATTGCAAAATTGTACTAATATTAAAAATAAAAAACCTTTATTTGGAATATATTATTATAAAACCAATACCTAGTTTCTGAGATATTGGCAAATACATTAATACAATTTTGTGAGCTTTGGTTGTACAGAGATACTAAAGTTTTAAAGCAATAAAACTCTAATTCCATAGAGTAAGTAGATAAGTAAGTCTTTCAAGAAGTTAATGGTATTTTTTCTTAAACCTCGTAGGGGAAATGTTTATACAGCAATGATCTATATCCATCTTAGATTCAATAGTCAATATTTACCTTTTTTATTGGTCTAAATTTATAAAAGAGGAATTAAATAAAAATGTGATAACCATAAGATGTGAACCCCTAATGTAATGTCGAAAATTTTAACCTGAAGTCGAAATTTTAATACGAAATATTGACCCTTGTGGACCCAATATCGTTTATTTTATTCTGTCCAAATAAACTAGTGAGAACTCTTAATTCTTTAAAAAGAATATCATAAAATTTAAATTCGATAGTCAACAAATGTTTTACGTAAGTATAACACAATTTTTGCTCGGGTTTGCTAGTGTATATTATTTCGTTTCACTTATATTAAGAGTTTTGAATAATATCTCAATTTTAAAACAATGGAATGAGAAAGTCCTTGCAGAGTTCCTTGTCATTTATTTTTGTTTATCACCGCGTCGTACTACCAGTTCAGGCAATACACATATATGATAATTACTCTAATGGGTATGGATGAGGGAGATTGCATTTAGAAAAAGTGTACCCGCATTCACCCGACCGGGATTCAAACTCCGATTTCCGCGTCATTAGCAGTCAAATCTATTGCGAGAGTGACACCTTAAAACATGCATCCACCTAAGCGGGTATTATTATTATTATTATTATTAATATTGTCACAATATATATGTAGGATGAACCTTATAACAAATAATTAAAGTAATAATATTACTATATTTTTGCGTGTCGTTTGATTTAAGATAGGATCTCCCAGGCGCATAGTCGGTCCCCTAACCCAAACTATGTAGATGGAATTTTAGAGACAATGACCCCTAAATTTCTTTGTTTAGGTACAGTCTATTTTCCATAGGAAGTGTCTTTTCTGACAACTAGAAGCACCACAAAACCTATTTTCACGTATTTGTACGTCAAGTTATGCTTTATGTATCTCACTTTAAATAAATATTATCAAAAGCTATAAAATAACACGTCTATTAAAATAGTAAAATGTTATCAACGTTTATCTCAATAAAATAAGTTTTGTAATTTCTAAAAGGCCTAATCTATGAAAATTTGACTGTACCTTCCCCCCTTCTCCTCGTCACAAATACCGACCCGCGTTAACACTTCAGAGGATGTTTAGCCCTGTTTCAACCACTCTCTACTTACGCGAGATGAACTTTACCGTGAACATTTTATTGTTTCCAGCACAACGGGCACGAGTTTCATTACAGTTCACGCCAGAAGGAGCGTCAAATGGCGCAAACTCTATTCACAGGCTGAGGGGCAGAGACAGTTTTCCCGCTAAAATAACAGATTCTCGCTAAAATATTGAAGCCCGAAATTGCTTCATTATTGCTTATATAGATTAACTATAAAGATAGCACAATTAGTGTTCCAGCTGAACAAGGGGCCTATAAAGTATGATTTTGGTAGACAGGACCGCTTGGAAAATGCAAACCTATATTTTGCTGCCATTATTGATACAAGTTTACTATTTTATTGGTATTTATATAATATCTATCAAAAGTGACAGCTGTAGATCGATGACCTGACTAATGAATACTAGAAAGTGGATATAATAATTTCTTATAGTTGTCAGATGATATAAAAATAGATTGTGGTTAGGTTGACTCAACTGTTCTGATATAAATAACACAACTAGAGATCTAACACGAGTTTGTTTTTTTAGAAGCACGTCTTACTACCCCTACGGGTTATACGCTTATGTTCTAATTACTCTAATGGTTTTTATAGATTAGGAAGGTTCTGTACCCGACTGGGATTCAAACGTCGATCTCACCGTCATTGGCGGTCAGGTCTACTGCGAGAGTAGCGCGTTAGACCACGCGGCTGTTATAATATTTAGAACACAAAGTGAGCTAACACACAAGTTATTATAATTGTAAAGGATTTTTTTTATCACCGTGTCTTACTACCCGTTCAAGCTACACGCAAATGAAATTAATTACACTAACGTGCTAAAGATCAGGAAGGTAGAATTTAGAGGAAATGTACCCTCGTCTGCATTGAGGAAAAGTGGAAAATCGTTTATGAAAAATCGCCCTCAATACACCCATCCAGGCTTTAAATCCCAACGTCCCCGTCGATGGTAGTTTAAATTAGATGACCTCTAGTGTACTTTCCCACGGACGCAGGTTTTAAATTTGTTATTTAATTCAGTAGCGTTATCATTAGATACAGCAAACAAATGAAAGTTGTTATTGAGCGTTTAAATGGCAAGCAAGCACTGATCAGTCACGTCCCAAGTGGCTAGCGGGCTACGACTGATTCGGAGCTCACTACGACGAATACGCTTCGATTTAAAGTCCGTGTAAAATCACTAAAAGCATGGGTGCGTTTTCCAATTATTTTTTTTAATCTCAATGTTTTCGGCTGGCCATTTAATAAACGGCATGGGGGTCAGAGGGATCTAAATGTGGGATCTAGAGGCTTAATTTAGTCTTCATTCGTGTTAGATCAGTCCGCCCACGAAAATGACCTTCTCTAAGAAAAATGTAGAGTGTATGTGTGTGGGTAGAATCCTAACCTTTTTTCACTCCTTCCACCGTTGTCATTTTATTTTTTCTCACCTTTGTTTCTTTAAAAAAAATCTAAACAAGAACGGCCTAAGAGCACGTCGAATGTATTACAGTATTAAGATCCAGTCCCATCTCATCCCTGTAGCTCAACGGCCAGAGATATCATACGTAGTGGACTCTGGGTTCGATTTTGTGTGGGGCTGAATAATTTATGCGCACGGATTTATCGTGCCTATTTAGTAAATATTTATGTGACAGAGTTCATATTGTCCTAGTTTTTGTTAGCTTGTAAGTCGCTTATTTAATCTATTTATTTCTATGATTCACGCTTCGGCACATTGACTATTATAGTTATCACAATTCCAAGGAGGAAATGATAGTATTTAGAAAAAAGTAACTTCATTAGCTTGGATAGACAATGGAAAAACCACGGTGATAAATCACGCGTAGAAAACCGCCAAAATGCACCCAGCCGAGATTCGAACTCCAACCTCTCCGTCAATGACAACTTTGTGCGATTTGAGTCTAACGCCTTATATCTCGTAGACACCTTTGCAATTATTTCGAATACCTCACAAATAATAAAACACTATTGTTTCGTTTAACTCTCTGGCAATACGCCTTTATTCTCTATCACACTCGTTTCTTAGTGATGAAAATAACCATCTATTTGTCACGAATAAATAGGCTAAAAGTTACCCAAACAATTAAAAATAAGAAATTGGGCCAAATCTTATCACTATTTTTTAATACACTATGTGAAGTACACAATTTTACTTTCTTTCGACCCCTCGAAGAGATGTTATGATCGTCAAAAAAATCGAACTTGAGATTTTGATAAATGTCAACGTTTCATGACCCTCTGAAACTGAAAAAGTTGTTTTCGCGATGCCGTCTTTCTGTCTGTAACTCGGGCTGAAGTTGAAACTATTTCATCGTTTGGGCTAACTAAAACTTCATACCTAGGGTTTTAATAAGGCTCTCCCAAGGAATTTCTTGGTATTAAATAACTAATCCTAAAATTAAGGGCTGTTTACTGAAGGGCAAAAAGAAAAATCAGTTTTCTTCAAATCCGCTCTAATCATTTTGATTACTTTTTTAGTACAGGTGTTGTTTAACATTACAAACAAAATGGCATCTCATTTTCTTATGAAAATGTCTCTAAGCGTACGTTACGTAGGCAGAAATTTCCAATTCTGATCATATATCTTCAACTATTTGAAACACGAAATAACTTATTAAAATTAAAGCATTTTATTTTGAATATATTTTAAAAAAACGCTTCTGAGCTATATGGATTTCTTTGATAAAAATTATTGAAATATATTATTATGCTCTTTGGTGGACAGAGATGTTCCTCTTATCTCACCGTTTCTGTAAAAGTGTATACCATTTTATTTATGCTCTTTGGTGGTGTGTTTCGTATTATACATCTTACGAGTTTTTAGTTATTATTATTATTATTATTATTACCGCGTCTTACTACCCGTTCGTGCTATACGCACTTAGGTTAATGTGTAATGGTAGGGTGATTGTGAGATGAAATGGAGGACCTGCAGTTTTACGTGAAATCCGAACCACGGTGGAAGCCTAGCATTCCACACATTCACATGTTGTGATTAATACACCTCTTGGCAGAGGTTAAGGAAAGGTTTGGAATTTTAGTAATTGTCTCTATATTAAGATACAGGAACGATATAGTCTGTTCGGTTCACAATAAAATTTATTTTTATTTAATTCAGCGGAATTCAATCGCCATTCAATTCAGCTGACGCACTTCCTAACATCGATATTCAAGGCGCGTGCGCTTGTATTGTCTACGTTTGTTTGTTTGTTTAAAAAACAAGGGAGTCAATCGATAAAGTGCCGTGTAAACATTTATCTCAAGACTAAGGTGATATTTTTGTTTTCTTGACATTTTCAGGGACATACATTAAAATAACCGATGGGGACCTTGATTTTGGAAGGAAACTCGTTATGGAAGGTCTTAATTCATACCAGAATCCTACTATATTGTAGTATTTTGGTAGGGTAAAAGGTATTTCAGAAAGGTAGCTGTAAGTCGGTTCCGTAAGGCGTTCAACCCTACCAAAATACTACTATTTACTAGGATTCTGATACGTAATAAGGCCTTCCAGAACGAACTAACTACCAAAATCATTATATAGTTTCCATTTAAATTGTACACATTGTTTACGCTGAAAGGTAGCAAGACTACCTTGACGAGTATAGGGCCATATTGTAATCGTGCTACCTTTCAGGGTAAACTATATGTTGAAAATTGAAAAATGACACCTGGACACGGGAATCGAACCCGGGACCTTCGGCTTAGTACGCCACTGCTCTTACCACTGAGCTATCCAGGATTCGTCCCGTGCCCTTGGTCATTCTTCACTCATAGTTTAAGGCAGAGTATAACAATAGTTCCGGCTATTGTTTCACTAAACTATATGTGTTATTATTGGACAATGTTAATGCATTAAATATATGGATTGTAGCAACGTATATAGTAAAAGTTGGTCATTCGCTGAAAACATAGAGCAGAATATGCTTGGGTGACGCAGAAATTCACATGCTAGCAGAAATATATGTTTGACCCGTGGTGCTTTGCAACACAAGCTAGATACAGCTGATTACCGACTTGTTTCGTTTCCTGGTGGATAGACGGACCAGACGACAATGAACTTTCGAACTCCTAATGACATAGAGTAAATACGAATAAACAGATCTTTAAGATCAATACCACAAATAATATTTTTCAAACTATGGTGTTGTATCGTTAAACGAATCAGAACAGAATATGAAAGACGCACGCGTTTTCCAATTTAACGAGTCATTTCATGACAGTAAATGCATTTGTTTGATAGTGCCTCGCTTTACAGGTGCATGCGCTCTAATTGAGTATGTTGGCTTGGGCGCATGCGCACTGATCGAGTCAGTTGGTTTAGGTGCATGCAAGTTAAGTCTGTTAATTTAGATGCATATACACTGATTAAGTCGGTTGATTTAGGCGCATGCGCACTGAGTTGGTTGGTTTAGACACATGTGCATTTAGTCGGTTGGCTTAGGAGCATGCGCACTGATTTAGTCTTTTAGTTTAAGTGAATGTGCATTTAGTCGGTTGATTAAGGCCCATGCGCACTGAGTTGATTGGTTTAGGAGCATTGCATCTATTGGCTTAGACGCATGCGCATTGGGTCGGTTGGTTTATGCGCATACGCACTGAGTCTGTTGGCTTAGACGCATGCGCACTGATTGAGTCGGTAGGTTTAGGTACATGCGCACTGATTGAGTTGGCTGGCTTAGGCGCATGCGCAATTATTGAGTTGGCTGGTTTAGGCGCATGCGCACTAATTGAGCCAGTTGGTTTTGAATTTTGAGCTAATGTCGCGCAGAAAAAGGAAAGTTTAATTTATTTCAGCAAGCGGACAACGCACATGATGCTGAAATCTAGTGATTAGTTTGGAGCTCGTTCAGCTGATTACGTTTTTGCTCTGCTATTGTTTTTGGCAAACGTGTGTGAATCAATTTTAAATATTTATTTAGAAAGGAAAAACAAAACACGTGAGTGTGGAACCAAATGAGCTCTCTCCGGTTGCGTCGAGATTCATAAGTAATGACCGCCAGGTGTTTGTCCAGGTTAAAAAAGAGTTGTAACGCATGGTGCCTAGGCCTTGCCGAACATGTGTGACAACGCACAAACACTCAACGCACCCTGAATAATAGCTATATCGCCCTACCCCTCCCTCTTCCCAAAACCACGCATGTAATGGCCCGGACTAATAATTTAGAGCGGGCTTCTCCCAGAACTTGTTTTTGTTATTCAGATAACGCGAGCTTGCAAGCGCTGGGTTTCGTCGTCGGTTAGGAAATATATCGGGGCAAGGCGTTGTTTTATTAACTCTACGTTTCGCTCATTATAGACTTATCTATTTAAAAAACAACAGCTGATTGTTAAGGCGGGACAGTAGGTAACGTAAGCCAAGGCCAGTATCAGTATCTTTACTTTCTCTCGACACCTCGGAGAGAAAGTATTTTGATCGTCAAAAAAATCGAACTCGAGATTTTGATAAATGTCGACATTTCATGAACTCCTGAAACATAAAGTGTGGTTTTGGTGATGCCGTCTGTCTGTACCTCGGACTATGGCCGAAATTATTTTACCGATTGGGCTAACACTTCGTAATTGGAGTTTTCATAAGGTCCCCTCAAGAGTTTTTTGAAATTAGATAACTGAACCTAAATTTAAGTGTAGTTTACTGAAGGGCAAAAAGAGAAAAAATCCATTTTCTCGAAATTCGCTCAAACAATTTTGATTACATTTTATAATTAGACACTCTTTATCATTATAAACAAGATCTCATTTCTCATTTTTTTATAAAAAATTACTTTAAGGGTACTTTACTTGGGGAAAATTTTCCAATTTTCATCATTTCTCCGCAACTATTTGAGAAACGAAATAACTTACAAGTAAAGTTGTAGTACTTTTAAATACACTGTAAGAAATAATCATAAATTTTCCATACAACAATATTGTATTTCTCCCATACTTTTTAATATACCATACGGACATCGGAATTTTCCCATATGTCTATCGAACATTTCCAATGCACCCAAAAGTATCCATACGTTTATATGGGAAAATTTCAACTTGAATGGGAAACACCGATTCGTAGCTCAGTGCGCATGCGCTATAATAGAAAGAGAGAGAGAGAGAGAGGGACACGTTTGTCTTCAAGTTCAGAAGTTCGCCATATTTGTTTAGAGAAGAACATAGTGTAAATAAAAAAGTTATCGAATTATTAATTTTTTTTGTTAAAGGAGTATATTTGCTGCTGTATTTTCTCACCAGTTAGTGAAGAACATGTTAATTATTTATGAATATAATTCATGATGTGAAAAATGGAAGAATTTCGCTTGTTTAACCTAACTTTGTAATAAGAACAAAACACCACGTGGCAGTTGTTTATTTTGTGATTCAAATTGTTTTCATCTTGTATAGAGATTGAGCTATCATTTTCCTACATGTGACTAAAGCTTAGTAAAATAGGTGTATCATTTATAATATCAAAAAAGATTAGGTATCCTACCAAACTATTTTATTAACTTAAAATATAGGCTGTGTCTTAATAGTAGCGCACTTTTACCCTAGTGCACTTTATTTATTTAAAGGGCGTAAGTCCTTTTTTGATGTTGTCTGAATTCTTTTAAAGTGATCTGATGTGATGTGCTCCTTATGTGCACTTATAGGTAAAAAGATTTTAAAGTGCCTAAATAAGTATTATTTGTATGGTATGAGAAAAATACCAATCAAGTATATAAAAATCACAATCTTAATGGCGGTCAAATATTAATTTTTCCATACACAGGTATGGGAAAAATACCAACGAAGTATAAGAAAAATACAATAAACATAAAGGAGAAATTGTATTTTTTCCATATCCAAACATGGGAAAAATACCGACCCAGTACATGAAAATTACTACCGACGTGTGGCACTTTTCCCATGACTGTGTATGGGAAAACTTCAATACTTGTATGGGTTAATTACTTCCAATACATGTATGGGAATTTTACCACAGATTTTTCTTACAGTGTATATACATCTTTTATTTGAAATATATATATTTTTAAACTATTAGTTTCTGAGCTGTAAGCAAATATATATACTTTTTAATTCAGGTTTTTGAAAATGAATTGATTCTTATGCTCTTTGGTGAAAAAAATGTTTCCCTTTTCTCAATTTTTCTGTAACAATGTTCCTAATTCCTAATGCCATACATAGAGTAGGTATCAGTGTACATTATTCATTTATGATCTTTGGTGTAATGTTTCTACAACAATGTATATACTTTTTTTTTTAGTTTCACAAATATTACGAGTTTTTAGTAAATGTAGATTTTAAGATAAAAGCGGGAGAAAGTTTGTGTGGTGTACCGTACCATTTATTTTTTTGCAGTTCTTATTGCCAAAATATTGTTTGGTTAGAATAATAAAATATCGCTTTGCAGTGAATACGCTTACTTTAATTTTCTACACGAATTAATCTCAACAGTTCCCGGATATAGTCCGCTGCGATGGCCACATAGTCTAGGGCGTTACTTTGGCAATAGACTAGACTACCTAAGAGTTTGATCCCGGTCAGGTGTACTGAGGGTGGTTTTCCCTAAATAGTTTTTCACTCTCCTTCACGCAAATGCGAGTACACTTCCTTTAAATATAACCTTCCTAATCCCTAACTCATTAGCGTAATTACTAAATAGGCGTATGACCCGAACAGGTAGTAAGAACGGGTGCTAAGGAAAAAAAAATCTAGGATATTTGTCACGAGCATCGTGGAATTCGATGATAAACTTTTTAAATGAAGAGAAAAAGTTTATCATCAAATGCACGAACTATAATGACTTAAAATTTTCTTAAAAATGACCAAATAATTCTAAAAAGAAACGACTAAAAATTTACAAGACGTGACCTAGAAATAAAACGTAATTAATGCACACGACTACATCAAACACGTGTTTTACAAATAGAATGGGGTGTACGCTCTGTGTTTGTTCTAGAATTAAGTTCATTTATAAGTCTTGCGCTGATATAATGAATGAGTCTGTCCAGAAAGAGAATGTTAAATATCTCAAATAAATATAACACTCTCCCGATTCGGATTGAAATATACTTCTGAAAGCTACCATACATTTTTTCCACGAGACCTAAATAGGATATCCACCCCCGTCATGCCTGCCAAAGTTGATCTAGGCCCGACTAAATCACAGGGTGCTTCAGCACCGCCTTACCCCCTATTCTTCACCCCCAGCGTAAGGTAATAGTTATACTTTATTACAAACACAGAAGATGCACTGCGAGATGATGAGCAACTCTTTTTTTACAATACAATGGAGTGACCCGTTGCGTCGCACTGCCACCTATTAATTATCGTTAGGAAAACGAGAGGGTGGAGGGGACTGCATTACATGGTTGTGGTAATCTAGGGTTTAGGGGCTGAGGGGAATTGTGTACGATTGACTGAGGGACTGAGTGAGAGGATGAGTGAGCTAATGAGAGGGGGAAAGAATGAGATAATTATTGTAGGGTAAGATAATGATAAAATGAGTGAATAAGAGAGAACCACTTTGGTGGCCGCATGGTCTGAGGCACTAGACTAGACTGTCAATGACGGGGAGATCCATGTTCAAATCTCGGTCGGGTGTACTGAGAGTGTTTTTTCCATAGTTGTTTTCAATTCTTCTTTCACGCATATGCGGGTACACTTCCTATAAATATAACCTTCCTCATCCCTAAAACCATTAGCGTTACTAATATATAACCCGAACGGGTAGTAAAACGCGGCGCTAAATCTTATAAAAATAAAGTGAGTAAGTAAGAGATTATTATTATTATTATTATTATTATTATTATTATTATTATTATTATTATTAGCACCGCGTCTTACTACCCATTCGGGTTATACGCACTTACGCTAATGTGTAATGGTAGGGTGATTGTGAGATGAAATGAAGGACATACAGTTTAACGTGGAATCCGAACCACGGTGGAGGCCTGGCATTCCTCACATTCACAAGATGTCTTGTCAGAGGTGAAGGAAGGGTTTGGTAATCAGATAAATCTTTGCCGGGACCGAGGATTGAAAAGTAAGAGATTGATTGAGTAAAAGAATGAGTAAGGGAGTGCGTGAGTAAGGACTGAGTAATAGAACAAGAAAGTGAGGGTTAGTGAGTAAGTAAGATCATGAGTAAGGGAGTGAGGGATAGGGAGTAGAGTGAATGAATAATAGAACGTGAGAAAAAGAAATATAGCGAGTGAGATAAATAGATTATTATTATATTAGCACGCGTCTTACTACCATTCGGTATACGCAGATAATAGAGAGTGAGTATGAAAAGAAGGAGTAGAAGAAACAAATATGGGGAAAAAAGAGAGAGAAAGAAGTGGATGCGGCCCGCTTCAGTGGCGGGTTGGTCTAAGGCGTCAATCTCGTGTGTGTGACCGACCCGCTGATGATGGGGAGATCGGGTTTCGAATCCCGTTCGGATCCACTGAAGGTGGCTTCCCACTCTCCTTCCACGCAAATGTGTGTAGATTACCTCTAAAATGCTTCCTTCCTAACCATATTAGAGTAATTATCATGCGAATAACCTGAACGCGATGCACCTCCTTCAAAGGGACATCGAAAGGTAAAGCTGTAAACGATTCATCGGGATCAGTAAACCAATAAAACCTAATATCCCAACTAAAAATACTAGGAATAAGTTATTGAAAAATCATACTCAGAATATTAATTTTATCTTTCTAATCCCAAAAATATGGTAAAATCAATGTTTTTGCTTTACTATATTATTTTAAGTGGCATATAAAATAGAATACAAGATAAATGTTTACTTTTAATTAATACTATCAAAACATATAAAATAATACTGTATTACTAACTGTATTATAGTATTATTATTATTATTAGCACCGCGTCTTACTACCCGTTCGGGTTATACGCACTTACGCTAATGTGTAATGGTAGGGTGATTGTGAGATGAAATGAAGGACCTACAATTTAACGTGGAATCCGAACACGGTGGAGGCCTGGCATTCCTCACATTCACAAGTTGTGATTAATACACGTCTTGTCAGAGGTGAAGGAAGGGTTTGGTAATCAGATAAATCTGTGCCGGGACCGAGGATTGAACCCCGGCCGCCAGCATAGAAGTCCGACACCTTACCCCTAGACCACCAGGTCACCTATAATATAGTAAAATGTTATCTATTCCGACTGTAAAAAAAGGCTATTTTCTAAAATATCCTTCATATGTAATTTAAAAAATTAAAACAACTCTAGAAAATCCGAAAAAATACATGGGAAATTTTTTATGCAGTGAAAAAAAACAGTAGCATCCCTGAAGACAAATTAAACCAGAATTTCTGAAATGCATAAAAAATACGGATAAAGTTACACTAAAATTCTACCTTCATCATCTCTTCGGCTAGTCCAGCCGGATAAGTAATTAGATGTGCATATAATAAAAACAGTGTACATGAGCTGAGCTCAAACCCAGGCTATCCGATTCAGAGTTGAGCACTAAGCGACTCTATTCTAATCAGTAACTATGGTTAATGGATGTTTGTAATCGCATTATATTTAGCCTTATACTACATACCTTAAGCTACACTAGTCGCATGAAACAATAAACCATTTTGTCATAATTCAACAACACCTCCTTTCAACCCCTTCCTCTGGAAGACTCTTAAGTCAAGGGAAGCCGGTTATTTACAGGGTTGATCACTTATAAGTAATTGATTATTTTTAAAAAAGTTTCCTTATGGAGTCTGTTTACCATAGATGTTTAGCTTGAATAACAGTTTAAAAATCGTATGTTTATCTTTGGGTTACCAACACTTGTAAAAGATCACTGTTTTGATATATATATATATAATATATATATATATATTATATATATATATATATATATATATATATATATATATATATATATATATATATTTAATACATGTTATATTTTACATTTAAAATAATTTAAATTTCAGTTTTCTCACACTATTTCATTACTTTTAATTATTTCTTTTTATCCAATCCGAAATAATATTTTAGACATAATTAAAAGTACTTATTATTCCTTCTGGAATGCTATCGTTAATGTGTACTACAGGGTCGTACACCCCTACAACCTGTAAATTTTACTCTGGAAATTTAAAACAAAATTTATTTCTAAATATTTGCAATTTAAAATTAATTTTACCTAAAACATAAAACCTGTTATTGAACACCGGGGACCGTGTGATCTAAAGGGTTAAGATGATTATTACTGTACCTGAACATTTCTTAGATGGAGATAT
This sequence comes from Timema cristinae, assembly GCA_039000515.1. NCBI lineage: Eukaryota > Metazoa > Arthropoda > Insecta > Phasmatodea > Timematidae > Timema > Timema cristinae. The sequence goes on from JBCFYV010011172.1 coordinate 99,090,132, forward strand.
ATGAATTCGAATCTGTGGAGTGATTATACACTTGTGATTTTAAGTGAGAATTTTACATTTTCTTTCTATTTTAATATGAGTGCATTTCCGCTATATTACTCTCATCATCTTAACCTACTTTTTCAATTTTAATTTATGCTCTTCGTATTTAACGAGTGCTTTCTGACCCAAATGATTATAAACAGCATACGACTTAAAAACTAGCTTATAATGTTGGTCACGTGGATCAAAAAATATCACGCTCATTTAGTTTTGGGACGAACAGTCTTGGACTCAAATCTATACAAGGTGTACTAAAGGTGGTTTTCTCTAAATTCTTTCCTATATTCCCTCCACGCAAACACGAAAACTCTTAGTCTACTATAGACTCAACCTTATTCATACACAACCACTTTATTGTAATTAAATAATCAGGATGGATATCTAAACGTGGAGCAAAAAAAACTAATCTAAGAACATACTACACTCATATGTGTGAAAAGAGAAACCCCAATTTCACCTTTAACGTATGTCTTTGTCCTTACTGGGAATCGAACCCAAGGGCCAAAGCACATATTTTTAGCGCCGCGTTTTACTACCCATTTGGATTATATGCCTGTGTTTTAATTACTCTGTGTTAGTAAGGTTGAATTAAAGGAAATGTAGCCGCATTCACGAGAGGGAGTGGAAAACTACTCCCATTACATTTGACTGAGATCGAACCCCAATTTACCCATCATCAACAGTCTAGTACTTTTGCAATAGTGACGCCTTAGACCATGTACTCAATACACAAGTAAATTTTTTTGTAACTTTCCGGGATTGAACCAAGCAAATACTCCCCTAAATCTGCTGATAAACCTTAACAAACAACAGCCTACTTTCACGACCTTAATACTTTCTTATTTCCGAAGGAAGAACCTTATCTGACATATATAAAAGATAATTAGATCTACTTTCATGTTATATATTATCAATGTTTATAAAATAACTCTAATCATATAGTAAAATGTAATTAAAGTTGTCTGCGAAAATTGTTTATATATGTTTTTACTTTATAAAAGTTTATTCCGACCAAAAACTGACTATACTTTCAGCGTAGACTTGTTTTGAATTTCTCCTCCGAATTTATTTTAGACGTTAGCCTTGCTCCAACATTTTTGAAAATAAAAATAAAACTTTCCCCCCCCCCCCCCTCCCCCCTCTTTATTTCCTTCTCCATTTAAGGTGAACGTAATAAATTTATGTGAGAGGGCATTACAAGTCGTAGGGTGTTGGCCGGGTGATGTTATAAGAAAGTAGAGTTGAGACGGAAATGAAAATAGGAAGACAGCCCGAGGGCGGATGAAATAAAGAGAGTATATGTGGAATGAGGGAGAAAGTAATAAAACGAAGTGAAGGGGTTGAACTAACATCCCTTCGGCTGTGTTCATTTGTAAGCTGGTATATATTCTTCTTATAAGATTCGTTTATTTCTGATGTATTGTTTTATTATTACTACTATTATCTATCCCACCTTGTACGTGTCGCACTATATTTTATAGCGGATTAATCCAAGGCATGGGTAGTTGACAGGAAGTTAGCCTACATGAGCGCGGATTAGAGAGGGATAAACCGCAGTAATAAATCACATCTTAAAACCACCCGAGTACACCTGACCGAGAATCAAACTTCACACCATCTTGTTGCTGGTTATCTAACCTGATGTCTTAGACCGTGTGAACAACTGTGCAACTATCTACGAATATTCAAACCTAATTTTCATTTTGCAAATCATACAAATTCAGAAGCCGAATCTTCATTTTACATACAAATCCCGAATATCGAATCCGAAACCGAGTCTTAGGAAACAAGGTAAACATAAGACACTTACTTTACTACTTTAAAACTCGTTTAAGTTGCTTTAAGAAAATAGAAATAGTAATTTAGTGTTAGGTTTTTTTGTTACAATAAGTCTACATTCATTTAATTAATGGTGTCTAGTTGTCAAATTTTCATATAGGGATAATTAATTAAGATGGGCTGAACCATCAACGAGCAGATTAAGGGCCTTAACACTAATTCCAAGAATCTTGAATCAGATATTTTATTGAATCCTCGAATCTCCTTAAAGAACCGAGGAGTTTGAGCCCTCGAAGGTATCATACCTATTTATTATAATTAGTCGTGTGGCCTATTTAATAACAGAATCGCCAGTAGCTTTATTGAGTATTTCTAACTTTCAAAACGCCCATATGGTCAAGTAGACTCGCGTTACAATTGGTTGAAGTTAGGGAGGTGCCTGGGGTTTGAATATCTCCAGGGTGCATTGAGAGGTATTTTTTTCCCTATATCACAGAGAAACATTCCCCTTAAAACTCACCTACCTCACACTTTGCGCTTAGATCAGTGTTCACTGTGGCTAGCATAAAGAACTTTAAAATACGTGCCCACTTTTATTATTTTAGCACTGCATCTTACTACCCGTTAAATAATATTAATAATAATATTTAGCACCACGTCTTACTACTCGTTCGGGCTATACGCTTTAAATACTAATTACGCTAATGGATTAGGAATTGGGAAGGTCGAATTAGAGGAAGTGAACCCGCATTGCGTGGAGAGAGAGAATGGAAAACTATTTAGGAAAAACCACCCCCAGTTCACCCGACCGAGATTCGAACCTCGATCTCCCCGTCCTCAGCAGTCGAGCTCAACACTACAAACGCGTTAGCCAACTACGCCACCGAGGCGGACTACCCGTTAAAGTTATACGCCAATGTACTAATTAATTTAATGTGCTAAGGGATAAGAACGAGCAAATTTAGAGGAAGAGTACCCGCATTTGTGGTAAATAGAGTGGAAAACTACTCAGGAAAAACCACCCTCATTACACCCGACTGGAATCGAACCCCGATCTCCCGTCATCAGTAATCTAGACTATTGCAGGATTGACCCCTTGGATCATGCGGCTACCGAAGTGGATCACCCTAATTAATAAATAGCGCCGAAACAACAAATTCAACTTTTTCTACGAAATGGGTTGAAGTTTCTACAGTCTAATTTTCACAGGAAGAACCATTTTTGTTTGTTAGAAAATTCACTATACTACTTTCACGTATTCAAACTTCAAGTCATGTGTCATTTTATGTGTTATATATATCATCACCTATAAAATAACACCAATCATACAGTAAAATGTTATCAATTTTGTACGCATAAAAGTATGTTCGTATTTTTTAAACGGCCCTTTCTATTAGACTGTAAAACAGTCACAGCCCAAGTCACTTCCAGTGGAACAGCATCATTCTATCAGTGAAGTGTTTGGTTTTTTTCACCCGCGATGCACGCCATCACCTGATCAAAGGGTGGTTTGACGTACTAAGTCAGCCAAACTAACAGGACGTAAGGACACACGTTACAGTTGACGACAAGGAGTTCAGCGCGGTGGTAAAAAAACATACCAACCTCTCATTTCACTATGTCACATCACGATATGGAAAAATCATTAAAAGAAAGTTTGTTTTGTAGTCCTTTTAGTCCTTACCTTCGGTTGGAGATTTTGGAGAACCTATTTTGACAAACGAGCATTCCTTTTAGAGGACATAGGTCCAGGATGTTGTCAAAAATAGCAACTTCCAAAAAACCCTATATTCCTCACAAATTCCCAGATTTTTTTTTTGCTGTGTGCGTATTAGCTCATCTGTACAATATTTTTTTTATTTTTTTTACATCACCACGGAAACCATGATTTGTGTATGATTATATATCAGTAAATAAAATATTTATCTTGTATTAAAAATAATAGCTCAATTCTTATTTTCTTGGTACGATACAACAAATAGACAGAAGGCTGGGAGAGAGGTCGTTTTAATGTTATCTTCGTGGTGTGAACTGTGAAGGAGGAAAAAAATACGTTCGGCTTAAAATTAAACACTGATAACTAGAAAGGTATTTATTTTACTACCTGTTCAGATCTCACCCATATTATAATTACTCTAATGGGATAGGGATGAGGAAGGAAACCATTTAGGAGAGACCATCCTCAGTATATCCTATTGGGATTTAAACCCCGATCTCTCCCCGTCATCAGGAGGCCAGTCTAACATGATAGTGACGCCTTAGACCGTTCAGCCAACTGAAGTGGGTGGTAAGATATAATATATATATATACCCGATAGCGCGATAAGCTGCCGACATTGCCACAACAATCTGTTACATTACGTTTCTTCAGCCCCTCGTTGGAATGATATTTGTTACACTTTTCGCGTTCCGCCCCTCGTTGGACGCCATTTGTTACACTTTTATATTGTTCAGCCCCTCGTTGGACGTCATTTATTACACTTCGTAATATTTTTGATTATAAATGCCCCACGTTGTGTCGCTATTTGCTATATTACATAACAGAGTCATTTAAGAGTCACTCCGTAAATCATTATTTCTATTACGCAACTATGTGCTTTACTTATAATGCCTCGTTCCTTATCATTAGACTTTAATAAATGATAATATATCACATAAAGTTTGATATCTGTTTATTCTTTAAATTGAATTCATATTGTTATTAATATTTTCTAATCGAAACACGATCATGTAGAGGGCCTAGCAACTTATAATCACTGATCGCTTAAAGCACGTCCATTCAAGACCACGACTGATTGCACAGTGAAAAATACGGAGTTTCAAAAAGTCACATATATCTGAGTTCAATAGAAGCTTCTCGAAGGAATCTTCCTAACGGTAAATTACACACCTACAAACCCAGAAAGAACAATACCTATTGCGTTTGGAAGCTTCTCGAAGGAAATACTTTAAAAGATCTTAACATTTCTTAAATTTAGCTCCAGTAGATGCTGCCATCTTACCACGAGGCGTGAACTAACTAGTAAATAATTTAGAGGAAGACGTGATTTAAGCGCCACGTAATAGGTTGTAAAATTTAAATAAAGTAAAATATGTTTAATTATATGTAAAATATTTTTGAATATATGAATAATTAGAATGATAAATGGTCAATGCTTTCAAATACTCCTTAGGGTCAATCTATTGCATTACAATACCCCCCAAAGTGTATCGGAAAGTAGAGACTAGTCTTATACTTTTTGATACGCTTTGCCAAAATAAAAAAGAAGACATGATCACCTTTCGTACACCCTGTATAAGTTTTACAAATTTTACAAAAATTTCACTATTTTGAAACATCCTGTATAGTTTCACAAAATTTACTTAAAGTTCAATATTTTTAAACATCCTGTATAGAATTAACAAAATTGCATCAAGTTCAATATTTTGAAGTGGAAGTTATATGAATTAAGCATTAAAATAAAATTTATCTGTTATAATTAGGATTAACTAAAATAAGATAATCTAAGTAAAACATTTAGTATAATTATGATTAAATGAAATAAAATATCTAAGTAAGATGCCAGTCTAATTATAATAAACTGACATAGCATGGTCTAAGTTTATTATATTAAGAGATTTTAATTTAATTGTCACAGATCGAAGTGTCTTTAATTAATTTTTGCCAAGCAATTTGCATTTCCTTTATGTCTTGTCTTTTTTTTAATTCTATACAATCTTCTTTAAATAATTGTTGCACTTCGTTTCATGATCCTTCACGGATCCACTTTTGTGATTTTTCTTCACACACTTAACAAAGGCTCTTAACACTTTGTTACACTTACTCTTAAAAGTCTCTTGGCCAAACTTGCTATATGATCACAAACATTTACAACTTTATGTACCAAACGGTCAACTAAAATTTGCTATATGAGCACCACATTTGCTGAAAATAGCTTAACTTAACATAAAAATTTAAAATAAACACAATTAACTAGTAAAACATATAAGTACATTGTTTAAATCATAGAAATGGCAATATCATACACATACATTGTCTAACAACAGAAAATTATTATTATCATACAGTATCATTGATTTAATTAGTATGACACTTAACCCCTAGTAAAACAAAATGAAAAACAACAACTCGATGCTGAATCTCTCCACAGCACAGAGAACCATAGTATATACAATCTCTAACAAGACCTTAGTGGTTTAATACAAGCTCACATTTTGAAATATTCTTATAATTAATTATTATTTATTGTTATGATTATTATTCCTTTAAAAATTTTATTTAAAAGAAAGTTGCTTTAAACTTGTGACATAATATTGATTTATTTTTATAACAGGCTCAATAAAGGCTAACTCCCAAAAACTGGAACGTATCCTCAGGATACTTCCCGGCATACGGTGACCGACAATCCCATTTCTCAGGCCTTCAAAACACACAAGAGGCGTTCTCTTAACGGTCCAAACCTCGTTCAAATGTCTGGTAACCACAGGCGGTTCAGAACTCTGCTGACCCCTTGGCCCAGAAAAACTCTCAAAACTCTAATACGGGTGGTCCAGGTTCAATGCCTGCCCCCTAAAACTCACAATACTTAACTCGGGTGGCCCAGGTTCAATGCCTGCCCCCTAACACTTACAAAATTCCCATAACTCGGGTGGTCCAGGTTCAATCCCTGCCCCCTAAAACTCACAAGGTAGTCAGACCTCTGCGACAAAACTACTCTCTTGCCAAACGTCGAAGAATCCAAGTCCTGACATCACAACATGTCACTGTATAGCAGAAATTACCTGCCTCAACTCAATTTTTATTATAAGCTTGTCTTAAATTACTTGTCTGACCTGGTGCTTTCCGGGTACACCCCCACCCTCAACTGACTATACTTTGTAATAAATCCATTTCTACTCCTTCCTTCACCAAGCACTTCAGAGGATGCTTCCCTCCCTCTAATTTGTCATTAATAATGAAAACAAAATGAAGTACTTGTCCTTACTTTCCAGAGTTGGGCTGTATTGAAATATTAAGGAGGGTCCTTCCATACTAATCTTTACAATGAAATGGCCCTTATTTACAAGGTTAAGAAGATAAAATTACATAATATACTAAGATCTTGTTGCTTAATGATTCTAATTACATTATTATTATTTCTCACCCCCTCTTTCGATTCCTTAGCTACCTATTGTCAAATCCTATCAATACTCTTTCCATCTCCTTCACATTTTGGGCACTAACACTTAACAATACATTTTGTACCTGAAGAGGAAAGTGATTTGTTAGATGTTTCACCAACCTGTGTTCTTCCAATGGATAATTTAAATACCTAGCCTGAGAAACAAAACCATGAAAATACTCATTCATTGTGCCTTTCTTGGAATCATATCTATTATTAAATATTAACTGCAGAAAGTCGTCCTGCATCTCTTGAGACCAAAAGTGATCCAAAAATGCGCGCTTAGCCTGTTCATAGGTCTCCCATTCATCCTCTAAATAACTGGCCCAGTTCCTAGCCTCCCCTTCTAAACATGAGAGCAAAATTTCAATTTTGTTCCTTTCCATTAAATCCTCTTCTTTCCAAACTCTCTCAATTTTTTGCAAATATTGAGCCACAGATATTTTGCCCTTTGCTCCCGTATACCTAGGAATGAGTGACAAAGTAAGGTCATTGACATTTTTGGTTAAGAGATTGTGACTACACCCATTTTTGTTATCTGTCCCCCTACCTTTGTTAAGTTGTACTTGATCAGCTAAGTTGTTTATTTTCTGATCTAAAGTGCCAACCGTTTTTTTGTTTTCATTTACAATTTCTTTTATCTCCACAATTTCTTTCCTTTTTATTTGAATCTCCTCATTAATATTTTCCTTAATAAATTGCCTATTAGCATCCTCTTGCCCTTCAATTTCTAACCTCACCTTTTCTATTTGAATTTCCAAATTGGATTGCACTACCTGAACAGCTGATTTGTTGTGTGCTATCTGTATATCCTGTGTTTGTATTTGTTTTTCTAATTTACTGGTTTCTTTATCTAATTTTTTTTCTAAACCCTCTGTTTTGTTTGTCACTGAAGATATTTGATCAATTAACTTAAACTGTTCCTTTCTTAGATTTTCCTGCCTAACCTCTAAATTTCCTTGTTTTTTTTCTTTTTCTGAAACCCTGTCATTAATTTGTTGGATAAATTTTTGATTAATTAATTCTAAATTCTCAAATTTTTTATTTATATTCTTTGATTGTTCGTCGAACTTTTGGTTGAGTTTAGTTTCTAAAGTTTGTCCCATTTTTTCCAAATCCTGTTTATTTTCTGATGCAATTCGATCAATTTTACATCCGAGTTCTCTCATAGTTTCTAATATAACATTTAAAAGATCTACTTGTTCTACTGGTTTAGTCACCCTATCTTCCACTAAGGTTATTGTTCCCCCTACACTTTGATTCAGCGTTTGCAGGATTACTTCGTTACTTGCTACCTCCCCAGAGCTAGCCCCTACTTCCTCCTCATTAATAAATGGCATTGTGTCTTCATCATCATACTCTTCAGGTTCTCTTATCACCTTGTCTGCCATGTTGAAAATTTAAATAAATTTTTCTTAAGTTGATCTATGAATTAATTTGTGTTAGGCCTTGACAAATTTCAAGTACTTATGATCTAAGAATTACTTTTTATAGTGAGAAATTTAATTTAAAATTAGGCCCATACACTTTTATATTGTTAGTTTTAATTTGATTTGTGAAATCCCAACATATAGAAACAAAATTTTACTACCCCAAAATACACAATTGAAATTAGATTAAAAAATTATTTTTTTTTTTTATTAGAGTTACAGCTTCTGTTGACCACTTATCTGTCCTCGACGCTGTTTCTTGACTGCATGCCGTCTCCAAAAGGTCCTCCGTCCCGTTCCTTGATGGTGTGCCGTTGGTGTGCCGTCTCTTGCAGGTGTGCCGTCGGCGTGTCGTCTCTTGCAGGTGTGCCATCTCCAACAGTCCTTTGCGCTGTTTCTTGACTGTGCCGTCTCCTTGGTGTGGTGTGCCGTCCTTTGGTGATTATGTGCCGTCTCCTGGTGTGCCGTCTCTTCCTTTAGCTCAGTTGACGCACCTCTGTCTCAGTTCGCGGTGTTCGTGCCCCTAAGTTGTAGCGCCATTTGTTACATTACGAGTCTTGGCGAGCGTTAATAGTTGTATACTAACCTCCACGTTGTGTCGCCATTTGTTACATTACGTTTCTTCAGCCCCTCGTTGGAATGATATTTGTTACACTTTTCGCGTTCCGCCCTCGTTGGACGCCATTTGTTACACTTTTATATTGTTCAGCCCCTCGTTGGACGTCATTTATTACACTTCGTAATATTTTTGATTATAAATGCCCCACGTTGTGTCGCTATTTGCTATATTACATAACAGAGTCATTTAAGAGTCACTCCGTAAATCATTATTTCTATTACGCAACTATGTGCTTTACTTATAATGCCTCGTTCCTTATCATTAGACTTTAATAAATGATAATATATCACATAAAGTTTGATATCTGTTTATTCTTTAAATTGAATTCATATTGTTATTAATATTTTCTAATCGAAACACGATCATGTAGAGGGCCTAGCAACTTATAATCACTGATCGCTTAAAGCACGTCCATTCAAGACCACGACTGATTGCACAGTGAAAAATACGGAGTTTCAAAAAGTCACATATATCTGAGTTCAATAGAAGCTTCTCGAAGGAATCTTCCTAACGGTAAATTACACACCTACAAACCCAGAAAGAAAAATACCTATTGCGTTTGGAAGCTTCTCGAAGGAAATACTTTAAAAGATCTTAACATTTCTTAAATTTAGCTCCAGTAGATGCTGCCATCTTACCACGAGGCGTGAACTAACTAGTAAATAATTTAGAGGAAGACGTGATTTAAGCGCCACGTAATAGGTTGTAAAATTTAAATAAAGTAAAATATGTTTAATTATATGTAAAATATTTTTGAATATATGAATAATTAGAATGATAAATGGTCAATGCTTTCAAATACTCCTTAGGGTCAATCTATTGCATTACAAATCCTCTAGTTTTATATTTATTTTATTAATACGAACAGGTTTTCTTGCAAAAATCAGCTAGTCAACTTTCTTGCGTGTTCAAATCATAGCGACAGTTCAGATGCTTTGGGATTATTTTTTTTAACGCTACAGCTAAGGACCCTTTTTATTTATAGAGACGTTGTTATGACATCGGGAACCCTGTCTTAGCCTTTATGCATTCACTGACTAAAATAAATTAAATTGTGATTTTGCCATTGAACATTTTGCTAACTTTGTTTTGATAATACTCTGAGTAAATACTTTTATTTATAAAGCAATAAACTCGCTTCAGTGGTCGAATGGTCTAAGTTAAGGCATCATTATCGTGTTAGACTGGCCTACTGATGACAAGGGGATTGAGGTTTGAATACCGATTGGTTTTACTAACGGTGGTTTCTCACTCTTGTTCCATACAACTGCGGATAAACTATCTCTAAAATGCTTCTTTATTCATTCCTATCTTATTAGAGTAAGTATCATATGTGCATTTAGATGTGGTGATACAAATTTTATTTTAAAAAGAAATAGCTATTTCCTGAATTTCGGTTCTCCCTTTGAATCTACATTTTTGGGCTAGAACTACAGGAATCATTGTCGAAATGAATCGCTTAATTTTTTAAACAAATTAATTAATTCTCCTACTTTTGAAGATGCTCATTGACAATCATCCGAATTGATACCCATATCGGTGAAAAAGTGGGCTGAGTAGTCAGACTCGTTTGATTTGGTTTGCCAGTGATGGGGAAGTCGGAGTTTGAATCCCGTCTGAGTGTATTGAGAATATTTTCTTCTTCTTCTAAATTTCCACTCACACTTCACACAAAGGAGGTGAGGGTTAAATTTTCTCTATATTCTACCTTCATCATCCTTACCTAATTAGTTTAAATTTGTGGATAGCCCGAACCAATAATAGGACAATGATTTCAGAATGGAAAATAATAATCGAACAAAACACGCCGCGTGTCCAAATATCAAACAAAACACGCCATGCGACTAAATATCTTCCAAAATGTGTCATGTGTCCAAATCTCTGACAAAACACACACGTGTCATCAAATCTCTAACAAAACACGCCGTGTGTCCAAATCTCTGACAAAACACACCGTGTGTTCAAATCTCTAACAGAACACGCCGTGTGTACAAATCTCTGACAAAACACGCCGTGTGTCCAAATCTCTGACAAAACACACCGTGTGTTCAAATCTCTAACAGAACACGCCGTGTGTACAAATCTCTGACAAAACACACCGTTTGTTCAAATCTCTAACAAAACACGCCGTGTGTCCAAATCTCTGACAAAACACACCGTGTGTTCAAATCTCTAACAAAACACGCCGTGTGTCCAAATCTCTGACAAAACACACCGTGTGTTCAAATCTCTAACAAAACACGCCGTGTGTCCAAATCTTTAACAAAACACGCCAAAATGCGTCGTGTGCCCGGTCACACGGTGACCTAACGAGGCTCCGCGCCTGACACCAAGTGTCCATCAATCGTGGGGAAAGGCGTGTTTGGGGGTAAGACCCCGTTGTTCCACACAAGTACCCACCGCGCAGTTTGAGTGAGAGATGACGGTATCGCGATTCTCTTTTACACCTCGTAAATACGGAGGACGTACTCATTAATCTCGCGTGTAACAGGATAACAGGGCCCTAATAGGGTAGTATCGTGGACTAGAGAGGCAGACAAATTAGAAATATGCAGAGGAGATGTGGGACGGAGAATAAAAGCGTGAAATATGTGGGGAGAGAGGAATAAATAACCCGCCTCGGTGGCCGTATTGTCTAAGGTGTCACTATAGCAATAGATTGGACTACCTATGACGGGGATTTTGGGATTTGAATCCTGGTCGGGTGTACTGAAGGTGGTTTTCCCTAAAACAATTTTTCCCTCTACGCGCAAATGCGTGTACACTGAATCTAAATTCAACCTTACTAATCCCTAATAACGTAGAGAAAAAATAAAAGAAGACAAATCAAGAAAGACCAATAAACAATAAGTGTTTGAATATTTATAAATAATTATTATTTATGGATCGCGTCTTACCACCCCTCATATCTATTCTCTTCTAACGCGCTACTCTCGCACTAGACTTGACTACTGATGACGGGGAGATCAAGGTTCGAATCTAGGTCGGGTGTACTTAGGTGGTTTTCCCAAAATGGTTTTCCACTTTCCCTCCAAGAAAATTCGGGTACACTTTATATAAATATAACTCTCCTAATCACTAAAGCCATTAGAATAATTAGTACATAAGCTTATAACCCGAACGTATAGTGAAACGTGGTTCTAAAAAAAAATTACTCAACCAAGCCTGGATCCGACACTTAGTTTCACTCGTTATCGTGTCTGCCTACCTAGTCAAAAGTCCCGGGTTCTATTCTCAGCATGGGTGGAAAATATATCATTGGTGAATTGTGGCTTTCCGATTTCACATTGATGAAACATGGGCTGAGGGTTGAGTTTTATGTTTGTTCTAGATATAAGTTAGTTTATAAGCTGTGTGCTGATATAATCAGTCGGTTCAGAAAGTGCACGTTAAATACCTGAAATTAAAAAAATTGTAACTATGAATAGAAGGCTGCATAGCTAAAGAGATGGATGTACTGGCGTGGGTTATAAACCTACGCAGACTACATTATGCCACGGTTAAATTCCACTAATTGCTACTCTATTCCGCATAGTCGTCAAAAGGGCGGTGAATAATGAGTAATGTTGTTACCAGAATATTAGCAAAACAATGGACGGTCCATGTGGCTCGAGAGTACATACTAACGACTCCAATATCGGGTGCGAAATGGTCAGAAAGGAGGCCCGCTCACCCTATCCTTTAATTTGAACATCCGAAAGGGTGAAATATAACAAAAGCCTGTTGACAATGGAATGAGATGGTTGGTTTTTATATTCAATCAAGTCAACCTACAAGACACGCTTACCTTTTGTAGAGGGAAATATGTTAACGTGTCGCCAAAGTTGGTAGATTGGAGAGATTGAGGTTCATATCTCGATCGGGTGTATTGAGGATGGTCTCTCCAAATGATTTTCCACTCTCTTTCCACGAAAAGGAGGGTACACTTCTTCGAAATATAACCTTCCTAATCTCTAAAACCACCGGCATTTCTAGTACATAAGCATTTAAACCGAACGGGTAGTAAGACGTGGTGCTAAAACAAAATTGTGAATGAAATAATAAGTGGTAATTTAAATATGTTTAATTACTTAGTATATTTCATTCGGAAAATGCATTTGGTACTATCTTGGATACATCAATAAATAGGAACATACGTAAGGAAGAAATTCAACATTAACATCAATTTAAGCTTTCATGGATTTTTCACACGAAAGTCAAAACTTTCCGTTTCTCGGCTAAGAAACATTAATTTTTACTAAAGTAGATTACTACTTTTTCAAAAAACATCGTGGTATGCCGGCTGGGAACCCCTAATCTAAGGCGTCATACTCGTAATAGATTGGACTGCGGTTGACGAAGAGATCGGGGCTCGAATCCGGTTTGGCAGATTGAGTGTGGTTTTCCTAAGTGGCTTTTGCTTCTTTCTCTTCGTAAACGTGGGTACATATACTCTAAATTCAACCTTACTTCTCTATAACACACTAGCGTAATTAGTACCTATACTATAATACGAAGGAGTGGTAAGATGCTGTGATAAATAAATAATTATCTTTGATGTGAAAGATAACAACAATAAAAATATTTTTGAGCAAATTAAAACATAATTTGAAGAATGGTGGTTTGATACATTTTTAATCAATTAATAATAATAATTAATTAATATCAGCACAGCGTCTTACTACTCGTTCGGGTTATACGCTTTAAGTACAAACTACGCTAATGGATTAGGAATCGGGAAGGTCGAACCCGCACTTGCGTGGAGGGAGAGTGGAAAACCATTTAGGAAAAACCACCCGTTCACCCGACCTAGATTCTAAACTCGATCTCCCCGTCCTCAGCAGTCGAGCTCAACACGTCTAGCGCATTAGCCAACTACGCCACCGAGGCGGGTAATTTTTAATCGTATTTAAAACATGTTAAGTTACTTCAGAGCTATTTATAAACCAAATTAATAAATAACCAAGTAGTTTCCAAGGGATTGCAGAAAAATAAAACAAGAATAGGGTATTTTACTTGGGCACGGTAAAATTCTTACATGAGAAATGTTTAAATCCCCTATTTGGAAAAAAAGGACCCTTAACTCAAAGGTAGAGTGCCTCCACTAAGGAGGGGGATCAAATTCTTCCCTGTGGAAGAGGTCGAGTTTAGTACAAATATATCTTTTAATCCTTATATAATTTAGGCCTATAAATAAAATTATGGCTACTACCCAACTAAACTTAACCTAACCTTTTATGCGTTAATGACTGATGCTTGGTTCATGATAGGAGGACCAATTCAGAAAATAGTGTTAAAATATTGATACAAACTTATATTTTAAACCTAGCATCATTTCTACATATGATTATGGCTCTTAGGCCTACCAAACCTAACTTAACCTAACCTTTTATGCTTTTATGAATGTTGTTCTTATTTAATTTTGTAGGGGCTGGTATTATGGCTCCTGGATGAATATTAAAAATGTATTTATCCATCACATTTTTATCGGGAGTAACTTTAATCTGGAAGTTAAATTAGTTTATTGCCTTGTTTTTAATGAGGTTTCGCCAATCAGAATCTGTTTTTAGGTTAAAATCTTGGTTCACGTGTATAGTAAGCACAGTTCCGGGCTCTAACTATATAAAGTTAGAACATTTTATTCACACTTTTATATAAAGTGACAAGCTATTTGTAGAGTTATATTTATATAAGAACAAATTATCAAAATGTGAGTACAATAAACGAAGTTTTGTAAACGCTGTACCCAATTATTGCCCACATTTTGGCAGACACCGAAATTAGTACTTGAAAGACATCTTAGCTTCTGCCCCACATGACGCCATCTGTTTACTAGCACTCGTTTAGCCTCCATTATTTAACAATGTTGAGCCGTGAGCGTTCAGATTGTAGCGCTATCAGCAGGGTTTATACGCATGCGCGCACCAGTAAAAACAATACCAACCTTGCGTGTTCTGCCTAAAAATATATTTATCCTACAGATCTGGCAGATAAATTCGTTCATAAGACGCGTAAAAGTAAAACATTAAAGTTGCTGATAACTTCTATCTGATAGATAGAGATACCTTTAACCTCCCAATAGCAATATTTTATTTATCCGGTAGTCATAAGACCGGCACTAAGTGAAGCTCTCTTTTCCCTAATCCCTCCCTTGAAGTGTACTGGAGGAACGCGACATCTCCGTTTTACTTTGCTTAGCTCAAACCTATAAAATAATTAAAACACAAATTTTAACTACGATTCTTTGGAAACTTCCCGAATTAGCCAAAATTGTTTTCTTGAGTGAATCTGTCATTACCCTGAGCTTGAAACTTTGAAACTTTAGCTTATTTTTAACGCATACAAAACCTATTTAGGCTGTACAACAGTGTACTAAGACAAACACAACAACCAGAACTCAGACCCTAAATCAAGAACTTATTACCGCCTTTGGTGGCCGCATGGTTGAAGGTGCTAGTCTTACAGTAGACTAGACTACCGATGACGGGGAGATCGAGGTTCGAATCTCGGTTGGGTGTACTTAAGGTGGCTTTTCCAAAATTGTTTTCCACTCGCCCTACTCATAAATGTGGATACACTTTCTATGAATATAACCTTCCGCATCCCTACAACCATTAGCTTGGTTAGTACATAGGCCTAAGTGTATAACCCAAACGGGTAATAAGACGCGGTGTTGAAAAAATGATTGATTGAAAATGTTTAAACTCAATATTAGTCTACAAATTCATTTTCGACCTTCCTTAAGAATCGAACTTTTAACTCTAAAATAAATAGGCAGTCGTTCTACGACTGAAACAGCCTTTGTGTTTTGGCTTTTGACAAAAAAAAAATATTCAGTAGTCAGTTCTGCCAATTTTAAATGGAATTGAATAACGCTAATTGCAATCTGATTGACTAATGAGTTCAACGTTAATACCTTATCCCAGGCGACTCATTAACGTCACGTTGTTACATGTGGGGTGATTGTACACGTAACTTTCCCATTAGGTAAATGAACGATAAAATTTAACGAAGATACTGCTTAAAAAAATTTAACGAAGATACTGTTTAAAAAAAACACATCTTAATTACTTTTAGTAGCGCGTCTTACTATTATTATTAGCACCGCGTCTTATTACCCGTTTGGGTTGTACGCACTTACGCTAATGTGTAATGGTAGGGTGATTGTGAGATGAAATGAAGGACCTACAGTTTAACGTGGAATCCGAACCATGGTGGAGGCCTGACATTCCACACATTTACAAGTTGTGATCAATACACGTCTTGTCAAAGGTGAAGGAAGAGTTTGGCTATCAGATAAATCTGTGCTGGGACCGATGATTGAACCCCGGACCCCAGCACAGAAGTCTGACACCTTAACCTTAGATCGCCAGGTCATTCGTACGTCTTAATACCTGTTCAGGTTAGCCGCATATGTTCTTATGATAATGTGTTAGGGATTAATAAGGTTGCTTGTAGAGGAATTGTACCCGCATTTGCATGGAGGGATAGTGGAAAATCATTTAGGAAAATACCTTCAGGATACCCTACCGAAATTCGAGCCATATATCTTCGTGGTCGGTATTCTAGTCAATTGTTAGAGTGACTCCTTGGACAATTCAGTCGCCGAACTAGGTATGTATCCATCGCTATTAAGTGTATTTAACATGAACTATCTAAACCAAATGATTGTATCCTTTTTTTTTTAAATCGTATGGCACATACTATGTAGGTGAGTTGCGGCCTAATCTTGAAATCGTGTACGAATTGTGGCCCACTCAATTGAAAGAGAGGTATGAGTTGCGTCCATCTAATTAGCAGTGTGCTTTCTATCATGCTTAAATTTCAGATAGAAACTATCATCGTCTCATGTTGACATCCCTCGTAATATCCAAACTTCCTCAATTCTTGTCGTTCAATTGATTTAGAAAAAATTGAAGGTTTGTTAGGTTAGGTTAAGTCAACAGTCCGGGCCGCAATTCACCTGTCTCTTTAGAGGTAAATAAATCTTGGGGAAGCAAGTCATCTGCAGCCGGCATACATGACTGGTTAGGTCGCCTTATGTGTAGTCTATTAACCGCTCTGGTTGCACAGAGCGTTACCCAGGGTACATCATAGGAGCTTGTCTACACGTCGTACCCATGATGAGATGTTAGTGAATATGGAGATGTGAGCCAGTGGGAGTCTTAAACCTAACTTAAGCCTAATTTACCAATCCCAGGTGATCGTTGGGATAACTCCCCTTAAGGGAAAAATACCCAAGGTACCAGCCGGGAATAAAACCCGGAACCCTAGGCTCGTGGCAAGGTGTACTGACCACTACACCACGGGGCCGGTTATTGTATCCGTATTTGACTTACTCGATAGTTAAACACCTAGAATACACACAACATTCAGTCATCCGCCCATTTTTCAATCGCACTGATAATCGATCCCTGGACTTATTACTGAGACGTGCTATCCACTGAGCTAAGGCGTCAAACCACTATCCCCTTAAAAAAAACCAATATAAGCTTAGGGTTAGGAATTATCTCATTAGGAACCTCTTATTGCAGGGATTGGCTATGCAATCCCGCACATTTTTAAATTATGGTTTTTGCATGTGATTTAACATTCAAATTGGCTTATCGATATTTTAACAGACCTCTAACGAACTTCTAACAGCTCGTGCCCCATATACGTTCGCGCCGCGAAAAGTTTACTAGCTCGACTCCGCCGGAATTCGAACTAAAGTATTACAAAAGTTGACTAGTCTGAAGCACAACCCCCTTACAAATCTGACCAATATTACTGTCGAAACTTTTTAAAGTTTAAAAACAGGCTAAAGTGTGTATATGTTGGTGTTAGAATACCTTTTGATGTGTTTATACGCGCTCCTTAAAGGTTTATTACTTGAATACTCTTTTATAGGATATTGATAATAACTGTAAAAAAGCGACTCTTAACTGGAGTCCACAGCTTCCATCTGTAGAATTTGATACCATTTGTAAAATGTGAGAGCTTCTGGCTTGTGCAGTGGAGTAGATCTAACACTTTTGAATTCTTCGAAAATGCTCAAATGACTGATAAACTGTTCTATAGACTACTTTAAGATCTGACTACACCCAATATCACTTCTGAGGGAACTGCAGGTCTTATCGAGAAGATTTTTTTTATCTCTGCTCTCTCTCTTTCGGATAACTGTTGTCAAATCTCTCTTTCAGCTATTTCGGAAAGTCGTCTGCTGGGGCAAGAAGATGCTACTGGCAACATCGGCAAACCCACGTTTCATTGCGAAATTTGTAGAAAGATTGACCACATGAAAACAAGAGAATGGCAACTGTGTTTCTCAATAGGAACCACGAAGTTCCTTCAGAGATGATATCTAACGCATTCGTAACAAGGTGAAAAATCACCTAAGTCAACTTTATTACCTGTCTAATTCATAGTACGATTCTGCTAGGAAATAAATGTTAGAAAATCAGGGTGGCTATTGATCGGGAAAACTAGGAAAACCGGGGATTACGCTTGGATTCTGTGCATCGGAGAAAAAATCCAGGGAAATGTCTTGAATTTTACCGACTGTCGGGAATTTAAATGCGAGAACATCTCAAAAAACTTTAGCTGTATTCAATTTTCAAACATTTTCCGGGGTTGAGTCCTCGGATCCTCCTTTGACTTGAGAACTTAAAAAAACCTTTTTCTAACTCATCCCTTGGACAAATAAGGTTTCCCCGTCATTGGATGTAGCACATTTGTATACATACTGCTTTTCAACTTGTCCACTCTCTACTTGTGGCTGAGCACACATCACAAGTTGAATAATGGCGTTATGATTCAGTCCTTAAAAAAATGCGATGTGGGTATAAAATAATTTCATGATTGTACCCCGATTAAAATATCTGTGTACAACCATGGAACCACGAAGGAGGAGGGTAGAAAGCCTATCCGTGATGGCACGTGGCGAATTCTCCCAACAAAAAATATCTAGGATTTTTTTAGCAAAAAAAACACTTTCTTGAAGTAATTTAAGTTGTTTTAAGACATACTCGAATCTGTAGATGATATTAATTGTGTAAGACTTCAATAATCTACTAGTTTAGGCATTGGGTAGCAATACTTATTGACAATGATTGCTCAAGTACGCAAGTTTGGTGGCGTGTCTAACACGCCTTTACCTAATATTTTCATTCAGAGTCATTTATTCAAAGTCTCACAAAGTCTTTTAAAAAATCTGGATAGCTATTTTTTTATCAGGAAAATCCTGAAATTATTCTTGAATTTCATTATAAAGTTTGAAAGGCCACCTAGGAAATATGAACTTACATATTTTTTAAGTCAACATGGTTTACTTTTACTATTATATTCGTGTTATTTTATAGGTATTGATATTATTATTTTTAAACATGACGGTTTGCAAATCACATGACTTCGCGTATAAATACGTAAAAGTAGCTCTTTGTAAGCGTGAAAGTCCAACGACAGTTCAAACGTTTCGTGAATTTTGAGAAAAATATATGGTTCATTATTTTTGTTTTTAAAGACTTCGCCTTTTTTTTCATGACATCGATAATCCTGTCATAATAACCACCATACATTCAACGATTCACGTAAATTATTTGTAGACATTTCAGGATAAAAGACAGTTCATTGATTACTCTACCGGTCAGAGTGTTCAGAAGGAATAATTAAAAGTAACGTGTTCAAAAACTGTTTATTGTAACTTCGTACATCATAACTTGACGTTGAATATTTCCTAGCTTTACGAAAAGGGGGGAGGGAGGAAGGAGGGGAGAGTTCCGAGTACGTCATTACGCATACTCGACGAAGTCCTCTACGATCCAGGCTCTTTACTTTATATCCGTTTTTATGAACTCTAGCTAGAGTTGACTACGGTCCGTGTATAGTCTTTCGCCAAAAAATACGGGACGTTAACAGGTACATCAACTTATTTATGACCTTTTATAATTTTAGTTGGTAATTTTAAGCCTATTAAGGTACAATTTATTTTAATTATTATATGGGCCTCTCTCGTTCACCCGTTCATTCACTCAAGTGTCAAAAATCATCAGGTATATTCTGGTTACCATGAAAGTATGCAGTCTTACCTTGGTGGGCTTCCATTATGGTCCTATCATATAAGATGCATTATAGTGGAAACGAGCATGGTAAGATACCTTTCACTATAAACGAAGGGCACTTCCAAATGTTTGAAATTCTGTACCTAACCCTTTACATGCAATCAATTGGGCAAATCATTAAACAAGGTTAAAAAAAAAGATTGATTTAAATAGATTTTAAATAGATTAAAGTTTGAAAAAAAAAACACCTTAGCTTCCATCAAATTAACGGGGGAAAAATTGCAGACAATTTGTATAGTAAGTATTTTATTTTTCAATTTTTTTTATAAAAACATACTTTGCCCCAAAAATGTTTTTCAATTTGACCCTAAAATGAATATTATTTAGAATGATATAATGATTAGTAAACTGTGGGTTTCTTGCTGTGGGAAAGACAGCTGTTCTGTCAAACCACCTTTGGAGATTTAATTGGTTCTAAACCCGGTTAGATCGATTTTTCTTAGTTTTAACTTAACCCATTGCGAAATTAGGTGGTTACAAGAGATGTATACTTTTTTAATGTTTTAAATACAATTCAATTATCTAACGTGCTACTCTCGTATTAGATTAGACTGCCGAAGATTGGGAGATCGGGGTTTGATTCCGGTTGGGTGCACTGAGGGTGGTTTTAATAAATTGTTCCCACGCTCCTTCCACGCAAATGCGTGTACACTTCTCAATTAAACCTTCCTAATCCCAAAACCACTAGCCTAATTAGTACATATGCTTATAATCCGAAAGTGGCTAAAAAAAATACTAGTCAATATTTTTATCCCATGGAATCGCACTGTGGTGAGCTCCGAATCACTCGTAACCCACATAATTTCGCAATAGACTACGTTAGAACTTTAAAAAATTACCTAACTGTGTCTCGAACTAATGACATCTCTAGAGGTGGTTGGACAACATATTTAAGGTTTATCATTCTTTCCACAACAAGAAACCCCGTGTTGATTAATTATATATACATAAGGCTTGTAGGTATGATGTGCTTTACCACGGCTATAACATTCATAGTTCATATTTGATTTATTTCTATAATTTCTTGTAGGTATGATGTGCTTTACTACGGCTATATTATTCATAGTTCATATTTAATTTATTTCTATAATTTCTTGTAGGTATGATGTGCTTTACTACGGCTATATTATTCATAGTTCATATTTAATTTATTTTTATAATTTCTTGTAGGTATGATGTGCTTTACTACGGTTATATTATTCATAGTTCATATTTAATTCATTTCTATAACTTCTTGTAGGTATGATGTGCTTTACTACGGCTATATTATTCATAGTTCATATTTAATTTATTTTAGGTATGATGTGCTTTACTACGGCTATATTATTCATAGTTCATATTTAATTTATTTCTATAATTTCTTGTAGGTATGATGTGCTTTACTACGGCTATATTATTCATAGTTCATATTTAATTTATTTCTATAATTTCTTGTAGGTATGATGTGCTTTCTACGGCTATATTATTCATATTCAATATTTAATTTATTTCTATAATTTCTTGTAGGTATGATGTGCTTTACTACGTCTATATTATTCATAGTTCATATTTAATTTATTTCTATAATTTCTTACATTGAGTAACAAGATTATTTGTGATGATTTCTAAAAGTTCAATGTTAGTATTAATTTAGGGTCAAAGAAGAATTTATTAGACTTATGAATTATATTTGACTTTAATAACCTTAAATATCAATACTTCATAAATACTATTTCGTGGCATGGTGATATTATTCGTGACATTACTGCCCCAAACGCTTCATATATTTGAGTTTCATCATAAATTTATCACACTTTATTTTTTTATCGACATACTATATATATCTAATATTTAATTAAATTGGGGCTTATCGAATAATTAATCATATTATTTGTGTAATTAAAGTTAATCACTTCCAATGGTTATTTTTTAAAATTTTAACGTCATAAACACAATGCTCCTAGTATTTAAATGTGGTGAAAATCCATCACAAACTAACAATCTCAAGGATAACCACCATCTGTATCGATGCACACGTTGACTGTTTGTCAGGTTCATGTATTCTTCCTTGCCTGATGATTGCAAGGTCGGGATTATATTCCTGCATGAGTGTACTAATGTTTTTGTTTTACCAAAGTGGTTTTTTACTCTCACTCCACACAAATGCGGGTACATTTCTTATACATGATTAATTTCCACATTCCTTCATCCATTAGTGTGGTTAAATGCGAGTAATTATGACGAGTAGTAAGACGCGATTGAAAAAACACCTGTAGCTTTCCAATGGTTAAAGAAAGAGATGGTATAGTTCAATTTTCATAGACAGATAGACTGCTAAGAAAGCTACTAGATCTACTTTGTAGTATTCATACGTCAAGTCATGTGATATGTGGCTATCGCTTTTTATTATTAATACCTATAAAGGAGTAAATTATTATAAATTTTGGCCGCAAATGTTTTATTTTATTTTTTTAAACGGCGCTTCTTATGTAAGCTAGACCGTAATGGTCGGTCTTGTCCATGTTTCTCTGTCCTTGTGTGTACAACCAGTGAATTACTTCTAGCACTTGCCATGTTTATATCAGCATGGAGTTAAAACCTCGTAGGGCCAATTTCCCTCATTAAACATGTTCCTGGCGTGCAAACATTTCGAGGCACTCTTTATCTTTTTCTCGTCATCTTCTTCTATACATGACTTTTACTCGTTAATGTGTGTCTACACTTTTTAGTTTCTTATTTATGTCTTCCTATAAAAAAAATATAATTCCTTTTTTACTTTATGATTTCACTATCCGTTTGGGTTATACTCATATTCATACTGTTTTTAAATTTATTTGAGGTAATTAACGTGCACTTTCTGAATCGACTGATTATGTCAACACACGCGAATTTCTATGATCGAGAACAAAAGGACCTACCCATTTTGCTAACAAAGGTATTCTTAAATAACGTCCAAAAGTTCTTTTACATGTCACAATCGACATGAGACAGATTTACTTCCCCTCCGGAGGAAGTTGTGCTACGGATTTTAATCACCCAAGAAGAAATCCATTAACCCCCGCTGGGTTTGAACCACGAATATCGGGTCCTGAGGCAAGCACCTTACCCCAAGACCACCGAGGACGACCATATTTATACTAACGAAAGATTTGTGAAGAAGTTCCCTGAATTTGCTTGTAAGGAAAGGGAGAAACTTTTTTTTTCTTCTAAACTACCCTAATAAATCCGGCCGGTCATTGTAAAACCAGACAAGATGAAGTTGACACCTTTAAACGCGTTTCCACCTGTGTGCTGATATAACTATTGTTTAAAATAAAACTATAAATATTAAATTTATATAGAGGAAGAAAGAATCAACTTTTTGTGTTTTCACGTCTGTAAAAGTTTAAAGTTCCTATGTTTCGATTATTTTATAACATTCATCTTGAGGAATTTTTGACGTTATAGTTCTTCATGGAGGGCTGCTGGCCGAAGAAATAGGGAGAACCTGAAAAGGTCAGGGCATTCAATTTAAAATTAAGAAAAATAAAATAAGAAAATATTAAAAAACAACAACATTATTTTCACATCCAAACACCTAATGAACAAAAGTGGAAATTTTGTTCCTTGCATGTGAACAAAATGCATTTACTATACATTAAACATTAAATCAAGTAACTGCCTCGTGGCGTAGTTGGCTAAAGCGCTAGTCGTGTTGAGCTCGACTGCTGAGGACGGGGAGATCGAGGTTCGAATCTCAGTCGGGTGAACTGGGGGTGGTTTGATCCTAAATAGTTTTCCACTCTCCCTCCACGAAAATGTGGGCTCACTTCCTCTTATTCAATCGTCCCAATTCCTAATTCCATTAGCGTAATTAGTACTTACAGCGTATAACTCGAACGGTAGTAAAACACGGTGCTAAATATTATTATTATTAAAAAAGTTTTTTTTTGCCACATATTTACTTAGTGCAACAAATAATAAATAAAGCACTTAATATTAAAAATCTAATATATGAAATGGCTTACGTTTAGTAGCTGTTGGAATTTTAAAACACATTTTATTAATGTAAAAAATGAAGAAAAAAAATTAATTCACAAAGGAAAACTAGAAAAAAGGCTAAGTCAAGGAAAATTTAAAAATGGTCTGAAAAACCAGTAAAGTTCAGATAATTCTATGATAAAAGTTTCGTAGTCACCTTTATATTTAATGTATTCGATAACTTTTTCAATCTAATGTTTTTCAAAAATAAGAACTCGATATTTTATTAATAACCGGCAGAACTCAGCATCAAAGTCTTGAATGGATGTGTTTTCCTCGCTAATAGTTTTTCAAAATTTCTCCAAACAAATACTTTTTTACATCCACTATTGTTTCCAGCCTGAACCTGGTCAGTTTTTTATTCAAGCCATATATTTCCAAGACCAGCTTTCTAGGCCTCTCGTAGTTTCATATGGCTTATAATTTAACTTAAGACTAAGACAGGCACAACATCCAGTCCCCTGGTTATTAATTCATCACTGTGAAAGGGTAAATCCACATTTCACCAATGATAAATTTTTCAGCCATGCCGGTAATCAAACCCAGAGCCCTTAGTTCAATAAACATACACGCTTATGACTTAGCTAAGGTGTCAGATTCCAAACAGATACTAGTGCATTTAATTAAAATTCGTCCTCTTTCTCCTATGCTATTAGATTACATTACTCTAAAAGCTTGACTGCCCCAAATGATTATTAAGTCGTATAGCACGATAAAAAAAATAACCCACACATAAAGATATGTAGCGAGCATTGTACTCTCCTCTCTCTTACACGCTCATCCTCTGCGTGGGTTTCTAATCCTCTCTCTCAATGTTCATGTCGGGGAAAGTTGTAATAGCGAACTAATCCTTGCGCGTGTTTATCCGTCTTTGCTGTTCTAAATGCAAATTGTACAATCTAGTACACGATTTGCATTGTGCAGTCAACGCAAATCCCCCTCCCGAGCTCTTCAACCCTCTGTTAAAACCCCTCTCCCTTTCTCACCCCTTCTCTAACTCCTTGAAAAGTTTTCCGTGGATGCCGAGACTTAAAATCATTTAACGCTTCACTAGCCATTTCACACGCCAAGCGATGAAGAGTACTTATACAAATACACAAGCAAGGTTTTCGGGTTAAAGCGGGACTCGGGGTCTGTGTTAAGTTAATCCCAAGTTTTATTCGGTGTATGCTCGGAGCGGTTTTGCGATTTTTATTCGGTTTTGATTGCATTACGCTTGTGCAGCGTGGGTTTATTGAAAAAGGAAATAAGTCTCTGCCTAGGCTTGGTTCCTTTTTACTTTCTCGCTATCTTACAGATAGAGAAAGTATCGCGACCGTCAAAAAAAATCTGATAGATATCGACGTTTCATGACACACACACACCCCCTCCCCGAACCCTAAAAATTTGTTTTTCAATGCCGTCTGTTTGTGTATCTGTTTAACCCTAAAATTAAGAGCAGTTAAATAAAGAACTAAAAGAGAAAAAATTAATTTTCCCAAAATTAATTAAACGATTTTGATTAAAATTCATATCTATGCGTTGATTAAGATTATAAAAAAAAATATGATATTTTCATTTTCCTATGAAAATGACTTTTAGGCTACTTTACAGAAGCGGAAACTTCCCTATCTCCGCATCTATTTGAGATACTAAATAACTTATCATTGCAAAATTGTAGTACTATTAAAAATAAAAAACTTTTATTTGAAATATACCTTTATAAAACCAATAGTTTCGGAGATATTGACAAATATATTAATTCAGTCTTGTGAGCTTTAGTTGTACAAATATACTACATAAGTTTTAACGCGATAATTCTCTAATTCCATAGAGTAAGTAGATAAGTTTATCAAAAAGTTTATGTTCTTTTTCCTTTAACCTCTTAGTGGAAATGTTTGTACAGCAATGATCTATCTCTATAATTTTACACTCAATAGTCAATATTTACCTTTTTTATTGGTCTATTGGTGACACTATTAGAATAGGGATGAGTAAGGTAGAATTTAGATTATTGTACCCGCGCATGCGTAGAGGGAGAGTGATAAATCATTTAGGAAAATAAAAACCACCCTCAGTACATCCGACTAGGATTTGAAACTCGATCTCCGCTTCAGCGGCAAACCAGTCTAATGTGACTATTTGGGTCATTGATGAGGGTCGTTTGTTTTCTTACCACAATCCAAGGGGTAAGGATGATAGGAATGGTTTTGAAGAATTGAACCAACCTTGGCTTAAAAAAAAAAAGTGAAAATCACAATTATAACTTTCGCAGCACAACATACTTTTCTTTGAGTTTCTTACTAGTGGGCATTTGGAGCACCTTTTAGAAATTATAAACAATTTTGTTACGGTCAAAATTGATACCATTTTACTATACTATTAGTGTTGTTTTATAGGTAGAGTATTGATAATATTTATCAAAAGTGACAACGGCAGATAAAATGACTTGATACGTGAAAGTAGCTCTAATAACTATAGCTGTCAGATTTATCCATTCGTTAGAAAATTGAGGTATAGATTGACAGATTCAAACTCAACTTTTTTTTCTTACCATTGTGTCTTACTACCTGTTCAGGTAACACGAATATATAATAATTAGTCTAACGTTATATGGATGACGAAGAAAGCATTTTAGAGGTAATATACTCGCATTTGCATGGAAAGAGAGTGGGAAACCACTTAGGAAAAAAACAACACCCTCAGTGGACTCGACTTGGATTCGAACCCGGGTATCCTTGTCTTCAGTAGACCAGTCTAACACTAGCGTAAAGCCTTATACCGTTTGTCCACTGAAGCGGTTCACTTGTGTTATAATGAATTGAAGGTGACTGAGAGATCAGGGTTGGGATCCCGCTCGGCTGTTTGATGGTTTTACCTAAATTGTGTCTCACTTTACCTTTACACAAATATCGGTATATTTCTTCTAAATTATTATTATTATTATTATTACTTAGGTATTTAAAGTGCAATTTACTAACCGAATGATCATACCAGCATCGATTTATAAATTAACTTAATTCTAGAAAGGACACAAAAAAAAACCTTGGCCATTAATTCATCACTGTGAAAAGGAAAACCCACATTTCACCAATGATAATTGTTTCGGCTATGCCATGAATCAAACCCAGGACTCTTGCCACCGATTGAACTAAACTGTCTAACTCTTATAAGACTTTTTTTAATCGTGCAAACTTTCACTAATTGAATTGTTATCTAAATTTAGAACATATCTATCTCGTCCAACACGGTAATCAAATAGACCCGGGTGGATTGGAACCACGTCACTTTCTGACTTGTGACATACGCCAGACCACGTTAGTATTATTTCACCTTTCCGTCCACCCCAAACCAACACGTCAGGCAGTAGCAACACAAAATAACCTCAGTAATTAAAATGCGAGCACTAGACTCACCGAGTCACTCTACCGAGTGATAAAGTAGAGGAAACACGATAATTCCCGAAAGTGTTCGGAGAGTGACGAAGATTAAATATTTTGACTCCGCTCTTTTCCTACCCCATTGGTGCGTTGCGTGGAGATGCGTCGTCGCATGATTGTTCCTAAGACTTATCTCGTGTCGACTGACCGCAACGCAACGCGACGCACCAATGGGCGGGCCGGCGGGGGTAGGACAAGAGAGGAGTATCCCATTTGAATAAATGTAAGTGTCCCTGGCGGAAGAAATTCTCCTCGCCACGCAACGCATCAGTGGGCGAGCACCTTAAGAAGTTACTTTTGTGTTAGATTGGTCTGCTAATGATGGGGAAATCGGGGTTCGATTTCCGGTCGGGTCTAGAGTAAAAATGCCTAATTTGGGGAGGGCTCCTAATTTGGTGAGGTCTTGTATCCAAGTCCAGGATGTGCTGCTACCTAGTAGAGTACCTCAGAACTAAAGCAGCAAGCCATCTTGACTTGCTACTGGTGGCAGCAGTATTATTGAGATCGTGTGTTGTGTGTAGTAAGCTCGTTTAGTTTTTGAGTATTTCACAATATTTTTCACCTAAACTTTTATTGGAGCACATTTTATAAACGGTAAGATATATTTCATATGTATATATTGATAATTAATTACAAATAACTGTGATATTAAAACACTATGATGCACATTTGTGTAACAAGTTTTCTGACCGAAAATGTTAGGCCAACAACGAAACTCATGGTGCGCCCTAAATTGGGGAGGTCTAGGATTCCCAAATTGGGGAGCCCCAAATTAAGGACACATTTAATTTATTTTTAAAACAGGGTTTCTAGTTTACAGATGGCTCCAAGAAAGCAGTGGGATAAGGAGCGCATAAAATATGCTGTCAATGCAGTTAGAGGGAAGGAAATGGGGAGTTTTAAGGCTTCTAGAGTTTTTAATGTACCCCAAACAACATTGGAGCGTTACGTGAAAATTTATCTTAGTGATAAATTATCTGTTAGGCCTATTGGTAGACAGCCGACATTGCCAAAACTTATAGAAGAAGATTTAGCAAAATATTGCACAATTATGGAAGACACATTTTATGGTTTAACTACAAAAGATGTCCGAATCATGGCATACCAACTAGCGTCAAGAAACGGAATAAAACATAGATTTTCTCAATGTAGTGAGCAGGCAGGGAGGAAGTGGTTAAACAATTTTTTTCGTAGAAATCCAAAGCTATCTGTAAGAGAACCACAAGGGATCTCTTTTTCTAGAGCAAAGGGGTTCAATCCTGAGGATGTATCCAGATTTTTTGATTTGTATGAACCTTGTCTACAGAAAATTAAGAACAATCCCTCACGTTTATACAATTGTGATGAGACTGGAATCACTATTGTACAGCACAAGCATACAAAAGTAGTTGCATTAAAGGGGAAAAAGCAGGTAGCATCCCTTCAATCTGCAGAAAGAGGGTCCCTAATGACGATTGTAACTTGTACAAGTCCTTCGGGGCATTACATACCTCCTATGATAATTTTTCCTAGGAAAAACATGAAACTAGAATTGATGAATGGCACACCTCCTGGTTCTATTCATGCTTGTCATCCCTCAGGTTGGATTCAATCACATATTTTTACTGACTGGTTACGTCATTTCATTAGTCATGTCAAGCCGACTGAAGATGACCCAGTTGTGTTGGTTTTGGACGGGCACTTTACCCACACCAGGAATATTGATGTCATTAACATAGCTCGAGAAAATGTCATCATAGTTTGCTTACCACCGCACAGTTCTCATAGATTGCAACCACTTGACGTGGCGTTTATGAAGCCCTTCAAGACATTTTATACTCAAGAAATTGAAATGTGGTTAAGAGGACACATAGGGAGGGTTGTAACTGTTTATCAGATCGGTGAACTGTTTGGTAAGGCCTACATGAAAGCAGCAAACGCTCAATCAGCTGCCAATGGCTTTGAAAAGACAGGTCTTTATCCACTTAATCGTTTCGTTTTTGGACCACAGGACTTTCCCCTACACCCTCAACATGAGGATAACTCTAACGAGGTAAATGAAACATCTGCCGTTGGTAATGTGGGAAAATAAGTTAACAACAAGGAATTTTCCAATACAGGTTCATCCAGTGGGACAGGGACCAGTGTACCAACCCGGTCACAAAACTATTCAGAACCTTCTACCTCTGGTCTAAGTGATAACAGGAAAACCCCAGAGACTTCAAGTGCAGGTAAGGAAAATAGGGTTACACGTGAAATTGAAGGTCAAATTGTTAAGGCCTCACATATTTCCCCTATTCCAGCTTTGACTAAAAAAATGAATAAACATCCCCGTACTGGATCAGCTGAAATAATAACTAGCAGTCCGTATAAGAAACTAGTTGAAGAAGAGAAAGAGAAGAAACGACAAAAGGAAACCAAGAAATTGGAGCGAGAAAATAATGACAAATTTAAAAGGGAAAAGAGAGGAAGAAAGAAAATTGAAGGCTGAAAGAAAGGAAAAGAGCTGAAGGAGCCGAAAAAGAAAATGGTTAGCCGCAAGCTGTTGACAAGTAGCTCATCAGATTCAGAAGATGAAGACATTATCTACAATGATGACTCAGCTGACGACTGCCACTTGTTTTCAGACGAAGAAAATGACGCAGAATGTCTATATTGCACTGGATTATATTCAGAAGATCACAACGGAGAGGAGTGGGTGCGCTGCACAGCGTGTTTCAGATGGTCCCACACAAATTGCGCTGATATTGTTTCTGCTGTATTTGTGTGTGTTTTTTGTGCAAAAAATCAGAATGTTTTGAAATTACTATAAGACATATTGATAAAACATTGTATTTTTTTTAAAATTTCATTTAATATTTTATTTTTTATGTTAAATAAGGTGAAACAAAAACTCATTAAGCTTGTTTACTATAATGTATTAAAAATATGCAATGACTCCATTAAAATGCATAAAATTATAAACTAAAAATTAATGATTTCATGTTTTAAAAGTTTTCTTTTAATTTGTCCACATTTTCATAAAATACTAGTATATAAAAAAGACCTCCCCAAATTAGGTGCACGTGTTCTTAAAATGGGGAGATCGCATAGTTTTTCTATTTTATTTATTATATTGAAAATATAACAAATTTCATTTTGATAACTTAGCATACGCAACATAAGTTAATAATCTATATGTACAGTGTTCCACAGACTCAAAGACATGTAAACAACAAAGATATAACTTACCAAAAAAACCTCCCCAAATTAGGCATCTTTACTCTACTGAGGGTGTTTTTTTCCTAAATTGTTTACCACTAACCTTTCACGCAAATTCGATCATATTACCTCTAAAAATGATTCCTTCCTCATCCTTACCTCATTAATGTATCGCCAAACCTAACAAGTTTGTGCGCCGGCTGTATTGTGCTGCAAAAATTTCCAGACGTACCCGCATTTGCGTGGAAGATAATGAAAAACTATTTAAGAACCACGATTCTCCCTTTATTGGCAATCTAGTATGTTGCAAGAGTGACGCTTTAAGCCATTCGACCACCGAAGTGTTTCCCAGTGATTTTTTTTATTTATTTATTTATTTAGCACCGCGTCTTACTACCCTTTCGGGTTATACGCTTAAGTACTAATTACACTAATGGATTATAAACTGGGAAGGTTGAATTTAGAGGAAGTGAACCCGCATTTTCGTGGAGGGAGAGTGGAAAATCATTTAAGAAAAACCACCCTTAGTTCACCCGACTGAGATTCGAACCTTGATCTCCCCGTCCTCGGTGGTCTAGCTCAACACGACTGGCGCGTTAGCTAACTACGCCACCGAGGTGGGTTCCAGTGAAATTAAATGCTGATATTACAGACGAGTAGTAAGACGCAGTGCAAAATAAAAAAAGAAACCAATATTACGTTTGAGATTGCGCAAAAAAAGAAATTGTTGATATGGGACTATTTGTGGATGGGATGTAATGATTGTCACGCTGAAGTAAGTAGCTTAGATGAAGTGTTCATACATATAACTGGATTTACACGTGAAGATTTATCGGCAGAGATTACATTTTATCATATAATCGCTGAATGAATTGGCTAAGAAAAGTCTTCAGATAAATCAAACGTTACACAGGCCTACTAATGTATCGATGTAGTATTGTTATAGAATATTTTATCAAACCAATATATCTGTACATATGTGCTGTTTCAAACAACTTTTCTTTAAATCTTGCAAATTTAACTATCAACGATGAACTTTCGTGATTCTGAAAGATATAACCAATAATTAGTTTGAAAGTTATTCCGACATGTTCGATGTCCAGCAAAATATGAATGCGAATGCGTTATTGAGCGTTTCATTGATGGGTTGAATAATTATAAAACGGTGAACCTTCGAATTGAAGTTTCTATATCTTTTGCTGAACAAACGATCTCTCTGCTTCTTTGTAATATTTATGCATAGCTATTATTTTTAATATTTTTATTGGTATACTCCGGGTATGTCGTTTTCCACAAACACTGTTTATTTATATATAGCTCAATAAAACCACTTAGAAAATCTTTAGACGCCATTTTCCATGTAAACATTTAACTAAATCATGCGAACATTCTTTGGACAGGCACTGACGCTTGCAGACCCCACCATAAAGTCTGTTCGATATATCGCCAGGTTAGAATCGTTACATGTGTGGAAACTCACCAATAGCTACGATAAATCTGTACCAATTTATCGATCATCAATATATCGCTCATATCTTTTAAATTGTTAAAAAAACACTAACTAGCAGATTTATCTGTACAATTCAGCAAACCTACCGTTAAATGGTTCGAATCGGCCGAAAAATCTTCACGTGAATATCCAGCTCATGCCTACATATATATTCATCATAACAAACAATAACCCACATCGGTGGGCACGCAGGCTAAGGTGACAGTCTCGTTTGGTATGGTTTTACCGGTGACGGAGGGCTTAGAGAAAAGTATCATTTTTCTATGAAGGGGAGGGGGGTTAGGGGGCGGATTGAGGTTCGAACTCTGGCTGGGCTGGTGGTTCCCCCTCAAAGGCATCCCCCCCTCTCTCTCCACGCAAACATGGGCACATTCCCTCTAAGTTTTATTATCTTCCTTACTACCTAACTTGGCGTAAATGTGCGCTTATTCTAGGACGGGTAGTAAGAGGCGGTGCACAACGGACTATGAAACACGCCCTTTTATACCCAGATATGAAATACGATGTACTTGTAAATCAAGTCTGGCCCTGACCAAAATCAGCCCCGTTCTCTAAACTGTGTGTGTGTATGTGTGTTTGTGTATGTATGTATGTATGTATGTGTGTATGTATGTATGTGTGTGTGTGTGTGTGTGAAGAGCGCTCCTCTTTGTTACGAACCTTTTAACCGCCCACCACGTGGGTGACCCTCCCATCTGCACCCACCCCTCACCCTTCTCCCTTTATAACGCACTCTTGACACCTCGTAATAATTCATGTTGTAGTATACAGCTCTCGGCCTTTATTTTATCCTGGCCACGAGTAGCTTAGAAGACTGCTCAAGGTACAGGTACTTGATCCCGCCCGTCAAACCTTTTGATGAAGTTATACGACCAAAACATTGGTTATACATTCCTTGTGACAGGAGGAAATTTATAGAGATAATGATTAAATATGTACCGTTGCAGAGGTTAAAAGGTTAGAGCAACGGTTTCCGACCTGGGGGTCGAGGATTGTTTTGTTGGGGTGGCAATGCCTGTTGAGGTTTTAGCTTTATATTTTCTTTTTCAGGTGGTTTCAATGGTTAAAGAAATGTAAATGGTTAAAATGGTAAAAACTGTCAAGCTACTGCTTAGGTTCCTTTCCGATCGGCCACCGAAGCGGGTAAATGATAATTATAAACTAGTAAGTTATCGAAGCATCGTGATGGGCCTCGAAGAGAAACATTGGGGTCAAACTTTGCAAAAGGTTAGGAATACAAGTCAATAGGGTCCAGGTTTCACTGCCGGGTGGTGCCTATGAAAATACAGTTTTGGGGTTCGGTCCAGCTGCCCAGATGTTCTTGCAACTTGGATTGAACGTTTTGAAAATAAGTTACACGCACCATGTTTCACTACCTGTTGGTGTTACTCGTCTATTTACACCGATAAGCTAGGGATTAGGAAAGTGGGAACAAATCTAGGAAAAATCACCCCACCGAGTTCACCATTAGAACAAGTACTGTAAACCGCCATTATGTTAAAAAAATATAGAATCTATAATAAAACTGGCAAGGTTTTTAAATAATAATAATAATATAAGATGTTACCATTTATTTATTTGAGATATTTAACGCGCACTTTACTAACCGAATGATTATATCAGCACATAAGAATTTCTTTGAGCGAGAGGGAAAGGCCCTGCCAATTTTGCCCTATAAGATATTTTAACATACCACCTATCAGGGTTCCTTTACATGCCACAATTGACATGGGACCGCTGGTTTTACTTACCCTCCAAAGGAAGTTGTGCTACGGACTTTCATCACTCAATAAAAATGTGTTGACCCCACCTGGGTTTGAACCCGCGAACATCGGGTCCGAGGCGAGCACTTTACCCCAAGACAACATTGTTGACTGTTACCGGTAAAGTTAAATCTTCTGGTTGTTGTGATAAAGTTAATTTGTTCAGGTCCTCAACACTAGCTAAGAGGCACTAGTGCTTAGAACCTCACTTGTGACGATCTGCTTTCTTATCATGTTAGAAATAAAACACTTTGACTTCAACGGGGCTCGAGACAATCAAACATCAAGAGGTGTATTGGGCATAAAAAAACAATCAATGGGGGCTTTTCTGCAACATGAGGCACTACCCGCATTGACGCTTGCCTGGTCTAACGTGTCACTCTCATGTTAGACTGGACTGCCGATGACGGGAAGTTCGGAGTTCGAATTCCGTTCACTTGGACTGAGGGTGATTTTTTACTAAATGTTTTACGACTTTCTCTCCCCACAAATTAGAGTACATTTCCTCTAAAATCCTACCTTCTTCATATTTATCTTTTGAATTTGTAAATATGTAGATAGCCCTAACGGGCCAGAAAGTAAAGTGCTGGCCACACATAAAAAACTACAAAAAACCAAGGTATATTATATCTATAGGTTATAGTGGAGCGTTTTTCAATTGATGTGCCACGAAGAGTTAGCTTGTATGCCGCGGGAGTTTGGGGGAAGTTCGAAAAGACGCAAGAAAAAACTTGGGGAACAAAAATAAATATTTTTAAATCCATGATCAACATTATTTTAGCTATTGAACTTTTAAACACAATCTTAACACTCGTGGTTTTTAGTGCTAAAATTTCTTCTTCTTAAAAAACACTGAAGGTTTGCCTTGTACAATTTTATCTCCTTGTTCAGTGTGCCGTGAAATTAAAAAAGGTTGAAAATTGCTGGTATAATTTATCAAATCAAAGACTAGGTACATCTATCTATCCGTGAGAGTACCTTGCTTGACCATCGAGGTTTCGGCTTTTACAATAGGCTACACACAAAACAATTAATCAAAAGTGG
The DNA here is from genome assembly GCA_039000515.1 of Timema cristinae. NCBI lineage: Eukaryota > Metazoa > Arthropoda > Insecta > Phasmatodea > Timematidae > Timema > Timema cristinae. Next base: position 99,125,157 of record JBCFYV010011172.1, read on the forward strand.
GCAACCACAAACAATTATTTATCTGGACCTTAATCTTTGACTTTAACTTAATTTATAGGTCTCTCATTAAGTGTTTTTTTAGTGCTCTCGTGCAGCCTAAGATCGTATATACATATTTCTTTCGGCCCACTCTACCCACTCTACCCACTTCCTCCCTTTCCCTCCTCCCACTTTTCTTCTTCCCCTACCCCAAGAAATAAGTAAATTCCGAACACGAAACCGCTAAATACCTCGCCCATACCACAAGCCTTCTCCTCTTACCCTAGGAACAAAGTCTTAGCGTTAAACTCCTTCTATCACATTAATAACTAGTTGGCAGCAATTTCATTACCATAATGATAACTTTTTAAAGTAATTGCCGCGTTACGAGAGAGGAGGTGGAGGAATGATAGTACGAGCAAGAACTAAGGAAAATAAGAAGCTTTAAAAACAATAGTTTGTGAGAGTTGCTCTAAATAGCCTCATAATTATTATTGATAGCCTATCAGAGGGGGTTGTTTTAGGTCTCTTGTGTAGCGGCATAAAAACCAGTCAGAGTGGCGTTCCATGTTCTTTGCTCGGGTTATGGTGTACGCGCGTACGTGTGTGTGGAGGAAAGAGAGAGAGAGAACCATGACATGCGATCAGTGTTGCCAACCTAGTTACTAAAACACATGACACTTGCTTCGGTGATCGAATGGTGTAAGGCATTACTCTCGCAATAGACTGTGGTTAGAATCCCGGTTGGGTGATCTGAGGGTGTGTTTTTTTAAATGATTTTATACACTCCCTCCACGCGAATGTGGGTACACTTGCTCTAAATGCAACCTTCCTCATTCATAACACATTAGTGCTATGAGTTTTTTTTTCTAACTTACAGGCCTCTTGGAAAAGAAATATATATTTAAGTTTTAGTCGATACACGCTAAAAATAAACTGACTGGCCAAAATTCCGGACACAATGCATAAGCTACTATTGCAAATCAGTATTAGCCACTTCGGTAGCCGCATGGTCTAACGCACTACTCTCGCAGTAGACCATACTACCAAAGACGGGAAGATCGAGGCTGAATCTTTGTCGCGTGTATTGAGTCTTTCCCCCCCCCCCCCCCCAAATTTTTTTCAACTCTCCTTTCATGCAAATATGGGTACACTTCTTAATGATACTGTTTTGGAACCCTCTCATATATTTAAAAAGTCATGAATGAAGGTATTTTTCTTCAATAATCTGTATGTAAAATATTCTTTTAAGACTTCATCCAACCCGTAATTTCACAAAAAATTGTATCATTTAGTATAAAATCTTCAGCACCAAGGATGAAATGATCTAAATAAATCGTGTGAAAATTTAAAGGTCTTACTTATTTTATAATTGTAAGAATTACAATTAACTTGATAGCAGAACCCTATACAAGTGCGCAGTAGGTCATGCTCGCGTCGACATATCGTAAAGAACTGATATCAATATAATTAGTGCCCGATCACTGGGAAAACATCACAATATAAAACCGTCTCACTTTAATGGCTTTCGATCACGGGGATAAAAATATATATAATTCCGTATCTATATAATTGGCTCCCAATCGCGGGGCAATTATATCATGAAAAATACCGTACCGCTTTAATTAGTTATCGATCACGGGGAAAATATCGGCAAATTAAACCATTAACATCATAATTAGCGCCCATCGCGGATCGAGAACACTTCAATTGGCGCCCATCGCGCGGCATCATAGTATAATAAAAACCATAACTTTTAAATTGGCGCCTCACATTTTAATTGGTTACCAACGCGCAACCGTAACGTTTTAACTTCCTATACATATAACCTTCCAATCCATAAAACCATTAACGTAATTATTACAAAAGCGTATAACGCGAACGGGTAGTAAGACGTGGTGCAAAAAAAAGTATGTATTTTAATCACTTCTCTCTATACAAGAGAGAATACTTCATACTTAAGAGAATACTTAGAATACTTTTAGGTCCCATTTGATAAGAACATTAGAGACTCTAATGTGAAACCAAATCGCCATTTACCTACTTTGCACCTAGATTACTTCAAAATTAATAAAACATGCGGGAAAAAAGGGTGAAAGTTACATTCTCTATTATAGTTCAAATTTGATATTTTTCTTCTATACTCGTCAACCCCCTTGGTGGCATAGCTAACTAACGCGCTTGTTTCGTGTTGAGTTAGACTGCCGAGGAAGATCAAGGTTCGAATCTCGTTCGGGTGAATTGGGTGTGGTTTTCCCTAAAAGGTTTTACACTCTACCTCCACGCAAATGTGGGTTGACTTCCTCTATAGTCAACCTTCCCAACTCCTAGACCATTGGCGTAACTAGTACTTAAGCGTATAACCCGAACGGTTAGTAAGGTGCGGTGATAAGTATTATTATTATTATTATTATTATTATTATTATTTATTATTATTTATTTTGTACCTTTCCTTTCAAAAATTACTCAAATAAAGTGTCTTTTTCTCTCTCTAGATAGAGGTCACAATATCTTTTTTTTAAAGTTAGAAACACCTTAGTTGCCTTTTGATTATTTTTGCCAAAATAGACTCAGTCTGAAAACAAGGTAAATCTAGCGTAAAATAAGCTAAGATGGCAACACTGGCTGTGTTGCGTAAATAAAGGAAAACGAAAATATGTTCGCCGAGACAAAACATAGAAACGAACAGAAGGGGTGGGGGGGAGATAGTTCGTTAAGAAATGTGGAACATCTTAGGGAAGAACACGAATGTAAATAATCTTTGTTAATTAAAATAAAAATAAAACACTGACAAGACAATGGGAAGAATTGTGAAAGGGTGAATAGTGTTAAGTTTAGGGGACAGAGTAATGTGTTTAATGAGGATAGAAAGAATAATAAAGTTAAGCACACTGATAAAAAGTTGAGAGGCAGAATAAAAACAAGAGTATGCTAAGTGGTTGATACACAGTTGACATTGTTAAAGGTTTAATTTGAAGAATATAAATAATTATTATTTTATACGTTTAAAAAATGCAATTTAATAGTAACGGGGTGGATGACCTGGTGATCTAACTGGTGGTCAAACTTCTGTGTTGGGGGTCCGGGGTTCAATCCTTGGCCCCGGCACGGATTTATCTGATCTCCAAACCCTTCTTTCACCTCTGACAAGGCGTGTATTAATCACAACTTGTGAGTGTTTGGAATGCTAGGTCTCCGCCGTGGTTCGGATTCCACGTTAAACTGTAGGTCCTCCATTTTATTTCACAATCACCCTACCATTACACATTAGTGTAAGTGCGTATAGCCCGCCAACGGGTAGTAAGACGCGGCGCCAATAATAATAATAATAATCACATCATAACGGTGTTTATTAAACGCAGATAAACTAATCATGGAATGTAAACAAGATTAATATTGCACAGAAAGATAAATATTTAAATTAAATAATCGATAAAATTACATGTCTTATGTGATGATCACAGTATTAAGATATATTTTTTAATCACGCACAGCGTTTCTTACTACCCGTCCAGGCTTAATGGAGCAAGGATGAGGAAGAGAGAATTTACAGAATGTGTACTAGCAGTTGTATGGAGGGAGAATTTGGAACCATTTAGGGGGAAAAAAAATTTGTGGGCGTTGAACCCCGAACTTCCAGTCATCGTCAAGCCAAACTGGACTGACACCTTAGTCCACGTGACCAATATTATGGTTCGTGAAGATAAATCAGGTAAAAACGAAACCGAAGAAATGAATAAAGGAAAGGCAGAAAGAAAGGGCAAGGCTAATAGAAAGATTGACAGAAAAAACGATAGAGGGAGGGAAACAAAGAGTAAATAGAGGTAGAGTGAGAAATAAAGAGAAAGAGAGAAATATATAAAAGGAGTGTGTGTGGTGTAGTCAGGTAATTAGCTGGCCGAGCTGAAGGGACGAAAAGACAGAAGGGAGAGCCTTGGGTGGGGTTAGTCCAAGTCGTGTCTAGAATGACTTGGTTTCCTAAGAGCAAATAAAGGGAGGGAAGTAGGGCTGGCAGCATCCAGTGGTCCAGCCCTCCCCCTCTCAGACAGTCTTCACTGTCTTGTGATCTCATGGCCCCGAGTACAACATAGTTTCATTAGCAAGGGGGTAGTAGTCCCTGCACTGAAGTCTTCCAACGAGAAGTCTCTTTTGATGTGTATTAATTTAGTTAAATAACCAGTCCCGTGGTGTAGTGGTCGGTGCAAGGGTCCTGGGTTCTATTCCCGGCTGATACCTGGGATATCTTTCCTGAAAGGGAACTACCCCAATGGTCACCAGGGTTTCGTTAATTAGGCTTCTATATTAGAGTTACTGCAGAGTATACTGTGACATTCAATGCAAGCTGATGAACATTCCAAACCATGTTTTCTGCATGAGAACCTTGAAGTAGTACAATATTTCTTGCATTTATATCTTATGATATCAAGCAAAACTGGTGGGTGCTGGTTGAAGGTCAGTGAGTACTGGTAGGAGTTGACCACCCTGTAATTGCCAACCCCAATCCTCAGGTACAAGAGATATATTACCTTTCCAATCCTGAACCTGGTAGTAGACCCGAAGGTGTACAACACTGTGTTTGTATACAAATTGTGCTCTGCTGTTGTAAAGTAAGGCAGCATATCATTTAGAGCTAACAAATGTAGATTCCAGTCCCGGAACGCTGTGCCCAAATGAAATTCTTCAAAACGTCGACCATTGCCATGTACTGTACCCATAATCTACCAGTTTTGCTTTCCACCTTGTACTTGTCCTTGATATATTAGATTTTACTAATTATATCTAGTAATATGAGACGTGACTCATCATTCAAACATTGATCATCCACACCATCATCAGACATTACCTTGTTGTATATTTTTGCAGCACTGACAATAAGACCATTCATGTTATCCTTGACAGATTCAGTACCATCCTCTAGCGGCAGCTCCCAATTTGTCTCATCTTGTTCCTGACTGCAGGAGTTATCCATTAACGTGGAAAAGGTATTTTCAAAGCCTCTATTATTGCTAATATATTAAAGCAGCATCTACCAACATGTGTCCCCTTATTGCTCTTGATAAAGCCTTACCAGTAAGCATATGAATTACTGCGTTACTGCCATATATCTGCTCCATAATTTATTTCAAACCAATCAAACTAAAGTTTATCATGAAGTGACCTTCACATCCCAGAAAGCTCATTCGGTATGTAGATCACCACGTAGAAGGAGGACTTCTTTCAAATTACTTCCTTCGGTTTCATTTTCAATAATGCTGAAAGCCTTCCACCACAACGGTTGATTTAATGCTACGATTGGTGTGCAACTGTTTTTGCTTGGTCATTCAGAAAAGGATAGTAGATTATATACAGACCTATTTGATGGTTCTAGATCAATAATGGGCAAGAATACAATAGATTACTTGCCTGGGTGCTGGTGACCTTTATGAAATGTCATGAACAGACCATCCTGGCCTTGGATATGATACAAATGGTGCTATTTTCCAAGGTGTGTCAGTATGTAGTTTCAGAGGACCTTCTAAAGACCTCATGCATTCTAACTCTTTGAACTTGAGTTCTTTAATTTGATTTAGGTGTCTGATACTGCATAATTTTTGTTCTTCCTGCAGTAATAAGATCCTGTGTTGTGATTACCTTCTTGGGAACAGCTATAGATATGATCTTACAAGGAGCTACTGCTGCTATGGAACCCATACCATGGAAGGTGCCATGTCCATCAAGTATGTTAATGTTGTGGTCTATGTTGTCTGCAACATACTGAACGAACTGATGCGAATCTATTAATGGTTCAAGGTTTGATGCTGTTGATGCACTCCTTTCATATTTATGTACTTCGCTATAGGAGGAGCAGAAGCCATGCTGGTATAAAGATTCTAACAAAAACCTTGAACCAAAATGGTGGTGCATTTGCACTGCCATCCCAATTGGAGAGGTGCTACAAAAAAAATCGTGGTTTTATTGCTTGCATAAGCACTTGACCTATAGAAGCTGATTTATTATCATTTTTTACTCCAATTACTGTCTTCATAAACACTTGAAGACTGTCCGGCAACAGGTTCATTGCTTTGTTTACAGAAGCCATACATTCAGTCAGTGGATAATAATCATTAGAGGTTTGAAACGATTTCACATCGTTCCTAATCAATTTTGCAGCTGTTTCAATTATTCTTTGTTTTTCTGCCTCTTCATTCTCTCCTTTTGAAGTATTGTAGTATTGATGAAGAATTGAAGAAGCACTTGCTCGAAATGTTACAGCATTTATTTGTCCTTTGCGTATAACCCGAACGGGTAGTAAGACGCGGTGCTAATAATGATTATGATATTTGTCCTTTCCTATTTGTAAATATTACATTATCACCTAATAATTCTGTAACTTCCTGTTTCATATACTGTTCATAATATGCATGATATTCTGAACCAGAAGACTCCAGATTTGCTTCCATTCTTTTCACTAAGTGACATATGGTTATTTGATCTTCATCATTATTTTTTGAGGTATTGTATGACAGCAAGAAAACTATTTGTTCTTTCGTCCTGCTGTGGTCGCCTTTCAGTTGCAGCTTTTCATTTGTTGCTTCATTTCGTGGCACATACCTTGTTGGAATTGCTTTTCCCTTTCTGAAGTTTACGTTACATTGATTGTGGTAAACTGCATCTACGGCTGGAAGGTCCTCAGCAAAGACAATTCTTGCCAACACTTGTTTACTCCATTCATCGTCCCTACTGGTGCATACATTCATTATTATAGCATGCAATGCATGAGTTCGAACTGGGAAAACATCACATCCTCTCTTTTTAACAGTGAATTTGGCTTCCTGCCCACAAAACAGGCAGTGCTTATTGAATTGAGAATTTTTCATTTGTGACCGAAGAAGTTCATTACTAGTACTAGCAGCTGGTTTTGTACTTTTAAATGCTTCATTGCTGTTTGCACTACACTATGATTTCCTACATTTCTGAGACTGTCTTTCTTGAGTTCGTATATCACTTAATCTTGATTCACTTGCTTTGTTTACTCCCTCACTTCCTTTGCTTCGTAATGTCACTGTTTGTTCATCAGATAAGTTCTTGTCACAAATGACACATTTCACAACTACATTCTCATTCATGATAATTACATCAACTCACAATAATCAGCACCTGAAACAAAAAAATTAACGTTAAGAACGGTAACAAATAAAAAGAAACTGCGTGTTTTATGATGAAAAAATACCTCAACATACATGTCAAATACCTTTCTTAAGCTTATTACTGGTAAAAATGTTTTTTAATGGCTTAATATAACGTTCCTGACTCAGAAAACTTTTATTTGATATATATTTGAAGTTAATCGGATCAATATATGCATTTTATAGATTTCGAGAGTAAATCCAAGATGGCGGCCAATATGGCGGCTTTCCCATACTTATATTTTTCTAGACTTTTGATATGTTGTTGGGGATATTATTCCAAGTCTAAAAAACCTTACTTTATTTCTTTTACAATTAGTTGATGTTCAACCTTTTGTTCACCTAAAAAGCTCAAAAGCTTTCGCACGAAATTAAAGTTATGGCTCACCTAAATTACTAATGGTTTGAACGAAAGGTTTCCATATGTTAAAGAAGCGGGCATTTAAAAAAACTTCATCCTTTGATTTTGAAACATTTAAAGCTACTTCAGAAAATATTAGTTTATACTTTCCTAGTTCTGATTTTTCGTTGGACTGAATGTGTAATCCATTTTCTGTTGCCGCGGCGCGTACTCAAAACAAAACAGTGTGCCGCTATAAAATTTAACCTTATTCAGTGTAACGTAAACGTAAGATATTCTACCATACAACGGAATTATAGAGAATGGTTGAGCTCCAAAAACGCTCACAGGAAAGAAATTAACATTTTCTTTAATCACATATAAATATAAACTAAGATGAGGCATGAATGAGGATATTTTATCATATCTTCTTACCTGATTTACATTTGCTGTGACATTTATGACTGATTCTGGTAAAGAGATCAATTAGTAGTAAAAAAGAACCATAGATGAACACTTTTAATCACATATTTTACAAAGCCAATATAGAAAAATAACTACTAAAATATTTCAAAGCAATTAAATATGAATAATTATTTGAATAAATGTGTCCCAATATTTAAATTTCATTAGTAATTAAATTCATGATTGTACAACATTAAAATGGGGATATAAACATAACTACGAGAAATATCGGCTACCCCCTCTCCCCTTACTTGGCAATCATACAAGCGGTAAATTATTGCATTTGAATTAGTATTAACCTGCTTTGGTGGCCGCATAATCTAAGGCGTCACTCCCGTGTTAGACTAGACTACCTATGGCAGGGAGATTGAGGTTTGAGTCCCGGTTGGATAGCTTTTTCAAAATAGTTTCCCACTTTTCACGTAAATGCGGGTGCACTTAATCTCAACTAAACGTTCCTCATCCCTAACTCACTAGCGTAATTAGTAGTCTACATATGCGTATGATACGAACAGGTAGTAAGACGTGGTTCTTAGAAAATATATATAGTAATATATATAAATGTTCTTGTTCCTGTGTGCTTTTGAATTTAATTAGTTAAACTAGTCCTTGTTTTAATAAAATCTCAACATCTTGAAAACTGTGTTAAATTTGAATATATATTATATATTCAATCAAGTGGAAAATTATAATCTGGACATGGGAATTGAACCCGGGTCATTTTTCACTTAATAGAATTTGATTAATCTATTATAACTGGGTTATCTGGTGGTCTAGGGGTAAGGTTTCGGGCATCTGTGTTGGGGGTCCGAGATTCAATCCCCGGTCCCGGCACAGATTTATCTAATTGCCAAACCCTTCCTTCACCTCTGACAGGACGTGTTTTAATCACAACTTGTGATAGTGGGGAATGCCAGGCCTCTACCGTGGTTCGGATCCCACGTTAAACTGTAGGTCCTCCATTTCATCTCACAGTCATCCTACCATTACACATTAGCGTAAGTGCGTATACCCGAACGGGTAGTAAGACGCGGTGCTAATAATAATAATAATAAATAATATTATGACTGATCCAGTTGGCAATCATCACGTATCAGTTTGTGAAACGAATGAATTAAAAATAAAATATTTACATTTATTAATTTATTGACTAAAATTGTTTTAATAAGGAAATCTAACCTGGGAACCTGGGAGCTTTCACTTTGCATGCCAATGCTATAAAGAAGTGATTATCAACCTTTTTAGTGACATGCACCCTTTTCAACACATATCAGAATGTAATTCTCCCCCTCAAAGATTGCCCAACTCAAAAGTTGCATTCTGAATAATATACATATAATATTGTAAACAACTTTTTTTCTTTATTAGTACATAAATACATATTACTTTGATTATTTTTACTGTGGAGCTTTACAATTAAATTAAAATTACCGTTCAGCAAGTCCAGTGACTCAAACTAAACAAATTGTTTATGAAAAGTCTGAAATATTGTAGTTTGAAGAATGTTTTTAACAGTTTTAAGTCTGTGGTCTTAATTCCCCCCTAAAACCGCAAAATTCCCCCTGGTTGAGAACCACTCTATAAAGTGACTCTCTTGATGATCATAGTATTTCTTCCACTTATATTAAAAATAAAAATACATACATATGAGATAAATGGCTATTGAAACTTTGGCTCATTCGCTAGAGTGCATGTCTACCGATCTATGGGTCCCGGGCTAGATTCTCGGCATGGCAAAAAAAAAAATCATGGTTGAATTGTGGGACCACCCTTTCACTTTGATGAATTAAAGGCCAGTGACTGGATGCTATGGCTGTATTATAAGGCATATGGAGCTATGACAGGCCTAGCAAGCCAGAAGTGGGAAAAAGGTATTTAATAAAATACTGACCCAGTCCACAAGCTGTAAACAGTAATGGATGTAAAACAAACAAAAATCTTTCCGACCCCAAGTGTTAATTTCGATAGCCTATATTTGTCAGTCACTTCCTTAATAGGTGACTGGTTAATTTATATTCTCTCGCAAATTATTGCTACTTTAAACAATGATTAATGAGTTCAATGTGTCTGAAAGGAATAAAAGTGTATCATAAATAAGTGTAGATGATTTTGTTAATCAATTCACATAGTGAAACATTCATTCCAAGTGTCTTTCTTTCCCCCAGTGAAATGTCTGTAAATCATAGCAGGTCCTGTATCCCTTTACGAGATGTAATTTCTTCCTTTAACTCTTTCTTAATTTAATAATGGTTACGTAATTTATATTTTATTAATTACGTTAACGCTTTTTGAAGTAATATAGATACTTTTTTGTATTGTATGAATTCTGAGACTATGCATGTACATTTGCTAACGAAATTTAACTTTTGAGAAAGTCCTTAGTTTAAAATAAGAAGAAGATATTAAAAAAAAAAAAAGTTCAGCGGCATTCAAGCGTCTTGCTGCGAATCTGCTTATTATCAAAATTCAAATGTTTTCTTCAGAACTATTAACTGCTCTCAAGATGTGTCTTATTGTATTTTGACTAAGCTTATCATAGAAAGGGTCAGCAGTCAATGAACCCACTTAAGTAAACAAAATATAACGATAATCGATAAATAGGATTGATCCAAGTGGTGGGATTCTCGAAGTGTATACTTAGTAATATAATTTTATTTTGATTTTAAATATTTTATTGCTTTACGAATTTCATCTTGTAGTGACAACGGTGTAGTTCAAGTTTCTCTGGTTGATTTAAAAAAAAAATTCTTCTACATTTCCCATGTATATTGCATTACAAATACCACGAATGTCTAAACTGTGCACACAAATTGATTAGGTCCACATTTTATTACCCGCTTCGGTGACCGTGTGGTCTAACGCGCTACTCTCGCAGTAGACTAGACTGCCGATTACGGGGAGAGCGAGGTTTGAATCTCGGTTAGGTGTACTTAGGTTGATTTTTTCCAAAATGATTTTCCACACTTTTTCTCTCAGTGCATATTTGAGTACACTTCCTCTAAATATAACCTTCCTAAAATCGTTATCGTAATTAGTACATAAGTGTATAGCCCTAACGCTAACAAAAATAAACGTTCTTAACAATCAGACGATGCCATGGATCCCCCCGCATCGACCGTTCCACCTGTTCCGCAAAATAAACTGGTAATTTTCATTTATGATTCACAATACCAATTATATTATTATTTAGCACCGCGTCTTACTAGCCGTTTGGGTTATATACACTTAAGTACTAATTACGCTAATGGACAAAGGAATCGGGAAGGTTTAATTAGAGGAAGGGAACTCGCATTTGCGTGGAGGGAGAGTGGAAAATCATTTAGGAAAAACCACTCCAGTTCACCCGACCGAGATTCGAACCTCGATCTCCCCGTCCTCAGAAGTTGAGCTCAACACGACTAGCGCGTTAGCAAACTACGCCACCGAGGTGGATAATACAAATTATAAATTGGTGCTTATCTATTAACATGCATTCGAATGTGATGGATTAAAAAAAATCTTTATTTAGAAAACAGTAAACAGCGATTTTCAAAGACTTTATTTTGTCTCGATTTTTCATCGAGAAATAGAGTTTTTTCTAAATTTTGGGTGAACCGCAATCTAAAACGCTATTAGCAATATTTTTTTTCTCTTGAAGTAGTTTTTGTAAATCATTTACTTAGTGTGTGCTCAGTAAATCTCTTATTTATTTAGTTCATCCGTTACTTTGTCTATTTGGTTTATATTACAAGAAAACGGCCAGTAGGAATCTTTTTGCCGAAAATTAAATTGAAAAATGTCTTGGAAACGGATATCTATATAGGATAGGAAACAAGAAAAATATATAATTTTGAAAAGCAAGTCAATGCTGTCCAGGCATAAATAGTAGAATGGGTGAGTATACCCGTCAGTGGAAGAGGGGACGTGTAATCAGCAGGTAAACAAGAGGTCTGGTAGGGTGAACTACTAATTTCTTACCTCTCTTATATTCAGTAGATTTGCGTCTAAGTGTGATAGTGCTTATCGTACTAAAGGGATGTAGGGATCGAGTTAAGGTCAATGTTTTATTGCAATTTCTATAACAAAATTTTGGCCAAAAATACATAAAATATTGCTCCATTATAAACATAGTTTAATTTTATTCATATGGTGATAGCAACAGTTGTTGAATATCTGTAATTAGTATGGTAACATTAGATGAGAAATTTTTTGAATTAAGAGAAAAAGTTGTCATTAAATTCCAAGACACCCGTGACAAATATTCAACACTGTTGAGGTCACCATGTGAAGAAACTTTAACTATGTTTATAATGGAACAATATTTTATGTATTTTATCCAAAAAAAGGTTTTGATCTAAAACCTGCAATAACATTTCCCCTTTCTCGCGTTCCCTACACTCCCACTTTAAGCGCGTCAAGTGAAGATGCAACCCTATTTTCAAAATATAGTCAAGTTCACCAAGTAGGCAACATCGTTAAATTTGCCTAGAAGCACGTAGAGCATAAGAACTCTTCCGGATGTGAGGGCGTCTCGAAACGTCTTCCGTCGAAAAGAGTGGGCTCTACTGTGAGCGCCACAGTAGTCACTGTCCGGGCGTCCAGGGCACGTGTGTGCCCAGTAAATCTCTACAGGTACTCGCTTGGAGGAGTGAGTTGTCACTCTTAGGGGGCCTTCTCCCCGGTCCTTTTCTTGGAGTCTCCCTCCTCGGTGGGGGCGCTTCGTTGCCAAGGGGACCCGCCCTGAGATGTTGAGAAGGGTCGAGACCACCAAACTTTGTTTATGGCTCGAGGGGAGAGGAAGGTTTCATTTAGTGCCGGGACATTATTTCACTCATCTGTGGGCGAAGGCAGGATATACAGTCCAATATTCATTGGAAGGGACTTATATCACAGCTACAAAATATACTATATATAATTTCACTGGGGATGGGATGCTCGAATTATTCGATTTCTATGGTGCAAATATTAATTTAAAATGTTGCCAATTTTTTTAGCATTTTGAACTATATTTTTTTAAATTAAAACTAAATTAACTATTGTATGTATAGGCAATTAATGCTTATTTTTTTTAAATATATCACTTAGAAACTAACTTAACTCTAGAACAGAAAATATATCTAGTCTAGAATTCGGATTATAGGAAGATAGGGGTTCGATCATGGTTTGGTGTACTGAGGGTGGTTTTCCACTTTCCCTTAACCCAAATGCGGGTACATTTATTCTAAATTCTACCGTCCCCATCCCTAACACATTGGTGTGAATATGCATATAACCCGAAAGAATAGAAAAAAGTGGTGCTAAAAAAACAAAGAAAAAAAAACCCAGTATTCCGGTCGTTAATCTATCAAAGTCTAGCTTAACGAATTTCGACGGTTTTTGGTAGGGGTCTTCAATCTTTTTAGGTCCGAGGGCCAAAGTTTCTGTCTCTTGTTGGCTCGCGGGCCGCAATACTGTACCCATGATATTGGGATTAAACCCTTTATTTATCTTTTGGCGTCCCGAGTGTCTCAGCGGTGATGAGAGAACTCAAAACACTCCCGACTATGCTCGAACACTCCCGACAATGCTCGAACACTCCGACTATGCTCGAACATTCCGACTATGCTCGAACACTCCCGACTATGTTCGAACACTCCCGACTATGTTCGAACACTCCAGATTATTTCCGAACACTCCAGACTATAGTGAAACAATAGCCGGAACTATTGTTAATGCATTTTAGTGAGGATAACACCTCTCCGATATCATATTCTGTTCGATTCCCGTGTCCAGGTGTCATTTTTCAATTTTCAGAATATGACTCCAGACTATGTCTGAACACTCCCGACTATGTCTGAACACTCTCGACTATGTCCGAACACTCCCGACTATGTCCGAACACTCCCGACTATGTCCGAACACTCCCGACTGTGTTCGAACACTCTAGACTATGTTCGAACATTCCCGACTATGTCTGAACACTCTCGACTATGTCCGAACATTCCCGACTATGTCCGAACACTTCCGACTATGTTCTAACACTCCAGACTATGTTCGAACACTCCAGACTATGTTCGAAATTCCGACTATGTTCGAACACCCCGACTATGTCCGAACGCGCCCGAAATAGAACTCTCTCCCTTGTCTACTAGAGTTATCATTTGCCGATTCAAAGTAAATTTCTACAAAACGTAGTATTTTTCTTCACGTATAAAGCAAAAATAGTTTATAAAATAACTTAAAATACGTATTTATTTTATCATTTATTTATGTAAGATATACATCTTTATTTGTCGTTTTTTCTCTTGAAATAATTATTTAATTTTCATCAGCCAGCGGTTCGCGGTTTTACCCCTTGCTTACGGTCACATAAAATTGAACCTGATACCCTTAAGATAGCAGATAGATACGTTATTGGCTGAGCGAAGGTGTGCAATCCCACACTATTAATTATAAGATTTTAGTTTATTGTATGGATGGGAAAAGGAATGTACAACCAAACGATAACGAGTTTGTCTCGGTGTCCGCCCCAAACCATTCATCAACGCCCTTAAGTAATTAATTGAGATATCAGGGAGTAGATTAGGTATCGTTAGCAAGAAATCTCACTCATCGTGAAGCAATAATTAGCCCGATGTTTGAGGCGAGATAACGCCACTTCTGGAGTTAATATTGTGCCCGGTGTTTATCTGGGACCTATCGATATTCTCGCCTGCAAGGAACCGAGCTATTTAATATATTCATAGTAGCCTTCCAACTAAAATAGAGATACTGTTAACTCAACGAAATATGGCAAGAGAGAGAGAGATAGAGAGAGAAAACCAATTTGATTTCAATTTAAAGGCTTTAGCTCGTTGGAGTGGTATGAAATTAGATTGTACGTTATCAAGGTATTGTCTTCCATATCGATAATAATCCTGTGTACTCAGCGTTTGGTTGGATGATTGCTCGTATTTGCCAACAAAACGGTTACAAGAGGAAAATATTAACCGCTCCGCAGGTGGCGAATCGATTCTTAAGATTATCAAGTGATTAAAATAAAGCTTTGCTTAGATTTATTTTTAATATTTCAATTGTTATATATATGTTCTTTCTTTATTTATTGTTTTGAAATCTGTCAAAAGCCCGATCCATCCCTCTCCGTGTAAAGCTAAAGTAATGTGAATTTATCTCAAAAATATTTTTTACTTTCGAGTGGTATAAATGATTATGAGGATGATGATGATAATAATAATAATTATTATTATTATAATTTGTTTTAAAAATATAGGTTATCTCTCTTTTTAAATTATCAATTTGACAAACTTGCTCTCAACTACCTCCACACCCCAAAAATTGAAGAATAAGTTGTTTATATGTTCGTTGGTATTAGGGGAATGTCTTCGAAATAAACATAAAGGATTTATTCATATTATAAAATAAGAATAAACGGCGACTTTACATTATCTGGTCTCGTCTCGTCGTCCTAACCTCATGCCTAAAACAAAACAATATCCATAGCACCCCAATAAACCTTGTTTTGGCGCCAAATTACATACACACTGTAGATTTCCCGCACTAATATTATTGTCTGCGAGGGTGGAGGGCTTAAGCTGGCTAAAACACACTTATTTTTTTTAGCACCGCATCTTACTACCCGTCTGAGTAATACACCTATATATTAATTAAACTAATGTTATAGGGATTAGGAAGGTTAATTTAAAGGAAATGTACCTGCATCTACGTGGAGAGAGAGAGAGTGGAAAACCATTTTGGAAAATCACCCTAAGTATACCCGGTCGTGATCGAACTTTGATCTTCCCGTCTTCGGAAGTCTAGTTTAGTGCGAGAGTAGTACCTTTGGATTTATTAACTTGCTGAGATTAACTAGGTTGTCATAGTAATTATATTTTAGACTATATAAAATAAATTAAAGTAGAATATCGCCCTAATTGAAATAAAATAGAGGTTTCTGGATGCCCACTTTATCAATTTTAGCGAGGATGAATTGAATTATGTAAATTATTCCTGAATCCAAATTGAAGTATGGATATTAAAAAAAGTTTTACATAAAAAAAGTATATATTTTGCATAATTACACAACTTTGTGCATTACAGATCGTTTACAAAATGTTATATTGCAAACATACTTTTAACGTATTCCGACCAAAGCTGATAAATAAAGTTATATATCAACATGTGATTTAATTAATCTAGATTTTTGTCATTTTACCATTAATTTGTGACGCAAAATATGACGAAACATATATGTTTGTTTTAGCTTTAATGATTATTAATAATACATAATGTAATAAATATAATTTAAGTTACTGTGAAAAAATATTTTAACGATATTGAAAACAATAGGTTATTACATTTTTTATAAACTTTATTCAAACAATGTTTGTGAAAATCGGTTACCATATGAAGGTTTTCGAAATTTCATGGTATTTATATTAAACTCTTCACAGGATACAAAATTAATGACTGTATGTGACAATAATAAGGAACCAATAATTATGTTTCATTATTTTATATTTTTCTTGAAATCATTGTCGGAAGGAAGAGGGAACATTGGTCAGCAGTGAATATCGCTTGCTGTCCGACACCCTAGCTCATTCGGTAACGTCTTTATCTACTGAGTTAAGCGTTCCGGGTTCGATTCCAGGTATGCCCGAACAATAAATCTTGGGTGAAATGTGGGCTTCACCTTTTACAGCGACGAATAAAACGGCCAGGGGATAGGTGTTGTGTCTGTTCTAGACCTAAGTTAAAGTCGTGTGCTGATATAAACAGTCGGTTTAGAAAGTGCCCATTAAATACCTTAACTAAATGAAATATTAATATTATTAGCACCGCGTCTTACTACCCGTTCGGGCTATACGCACTTACGCTAATGTTTAATGGAAGGGTGATTGTGAGATGAAATGAAGGACCTACAGTTTAACGTGGAATCTGAACCACGGTGGAGGCCTGGCATTCCCCACATTCACAAGATGTCTTGTCAGAGGTGAAGGAAGGGTTTGGTAATCAGATAAATCTGTGCCGGGACCGAGGATTGGACCCCGGCCGCCAGCTCAGAAGTCTGACACCTTACCCTAGACCACCAGGTCACCGACTAAATGAAATAAGTAGCTCTTCTCACATGTCGCAGGTCCACCAGTCCTGCCATAGTGTAACCGTGTTAGGTGATATTTGTTACCATAAAGGTTAAACAGAGTGTACCTATTTTGATTTTTTAATATTTGTAATTATTGCAGAGGTCAAGTAGACTTTGAGGAGCAATCGTATAAATGTTACTCTTGGCGTTTTGTTTTCATGATGGTAGTAACGGTTGGTAGCTCTCGGATATATTCTTGTTGGGGTTAAAGTGCACACTTGAGGGATTTTCTGAGGCTGGTTACAGATATCGTATGTAGGTCTCAAGTTCCCGCTTCATCGGTTGAATGTTCTAACTTAAGTCTTCACTATCGTGTTAGACTGGCCTGCTGATGGCGGAGGGATCTGAATTTGAAATATCTGTCGGGTCTACTGAGGGTGGTTTTTCCTCATTTGTTTATCCCTCTCCTTCCACTTAAACGCTTCCTTCCTTGTCCCCACCCCATTAGAGTAATCTACATAGGCATATAACCTGAAAAGATAGTAAGACGTGGTGATAATAAAAAAAGGTTACATTATCATATAAAGGAAATATTGTAACTACAGTATATTTAAAAAAAAAAAAGATGGACCTTGGTTTTATGTGTCGCTGAACTCAAAATGGTTGATCTAACAATTCCATCTGTCCCTGAGGCTTTAGCGTAAACGGTTTGATGTATTTAATTCAAACTTGATATTTAGATGTTAAATGGTTTTAGCTAAGAGTCAAATCGTGATTTATAATCAAGCCCTAAATCTAAATGTAGTAGAGTGATGATTGATTTTTGAAAATTCAAAAATTCAACATATGATTTTGTTCAAATTTAATTTACGGTGATGTTTTGTATTATAAATAATAATGTATATTCGTAAAAAAAAAATTGGAAGGAAGTTTGGTGACTATTTTTTGGAAATTTTATATATCATTTTTGTGGTTAATTTTGTTTAAAGTTCATATTTGAAGAGTCATTATAAAAATGTTTTCTTTGCAGAGGAAAACTTTGTAAGAGGTAGCTTAGCTATAAACTATTTTGTAATATTTTTTGTTGCCATCATAATATATATATATTATATATATATATATATATATATATATATATATTATATATATGAGAAATAATGTCCGATTGCATCCTACCATATATTAGTCTCTTTTTTTTGCGCTACATGTCTCACTATTCATTTATTATTATTATTTTATTTTTATTATTATTATTATTATTATTATACTATTATTAGGTGTTCTCTCTAATGACAGGTCTATCTATTCCTTTTGTCAGTGAGCTTAGACCGCCAATACGACCTGTCCTCTGTCTCCTCCTTCGGCTCCTTGAATTTTCTTCTCTCCTTCAAGTCATCCAATATTTGAATCCTCCTCCCTCCTAATAAGTTTAATTTTTCCCCAACCTTTCCTTCTATGACGTCGTGCAGAAGACAGTTCGTTCTGAAGAATTTTCCGATCCAGTTTGTTTTGTACCGAAGAACCACATCCAAAATACTTTTCTTCTTACCCACTCTTCTTAGGACTTGTTCATTTATCACCCTGTCTGTCCACATGATCTTCTTAAGTCTTCTTCAACACCACATTTCAAAGCTCTCCAAGTATTTATTTTATATACTATTCCTAAGAGTCAAAGTTTCTTCTACATTCAGTGCGATGCTCCATATGTAACCTTTGATCAGTTTTTTCCTTAGTTCCAAACTCAACTTGCTGTTCGGCAGTAACCTCTTCATGTTGAAAGCTTCCTTGGTAATGGCGATCCTTGACCTAATTTCTTTGGTACAATAAGCATCCTTTGTCAGCAGTCTTTCAGGTACTTGGACTTCTCTATGTTTACCAACTCCTGGTTTCCAATTTTTATTTAAAGAGTTTCTTCTTATACATCAAAATAAACACCTTTAATTACATTAATGGCGTGGGAATAATCCAGGTAGAGTCTAGAGAAAGACTCTCTAATATGTATCACTGGAATATTGGGAACAATTTAGGGGTGGGAGGGTTAACCCTCAGTACACCCAACGGGATTTGAACCCCGATTTTCTCATAATCGACAACCCAGTCTAGTGTGAGAGTGATCAGCTAGACCAGAGACGGGAAGCTTTTGGACATTGGAAGGCCGTAGGCCACACGCTTCCTATTGGCCTACAATAATATTTGCCAACATATATAATATACCTTACCTAAATATAAATTAATGAATTTTTTAGGAACCCATACAAGAGCGAACGGTTTGTTAGTTGTTTTGCCTCTGCGTTTTGTACGTAGACAAAATTAAATTTAATATTTAGCTCGTTTATGAGAACCTTTTAATTCAACGAGGATAATTAAAAAACAAATGCGTTTATTATATAATAATAGATAAACTTTTTTTTTAGTTAACGAATTATAAAATCTTTGACAAAAACAATTTTTTCGCTTTTCCTCGAATTTGTTCTACATGGATCTGGATCCAATTTGAAAGTCACCTGTAGATAAGTATTATACAAGTATAAGCCTACTTAAAAATATATCAGCATGTAATAAGGATTATATAATTAATCTAACAGAAAAATAATAAATAAAGAAAGGAGTTGTACACGCTAAACATAGAACAGTTAATAAAGTGTCGTCCATAATCGACGTCACGCTTTTTTTTTCTTAACTTTTTTTTTACCCTTCCTTCCCTCATGTATTATTATTATTATTATTTATTATTAGCACCGCGTCTTACTACCCGTTCGGGTTATACGCACTTACGCTAATGTGTAATGGTAGGGTGATCGTGAGATGAAATGGAGGACCTACAGTTTAACGTGGGATCCGAACCACGGTGGAGCCCTGGCATTCCCCACATTTACAAGATGTCTTGTCAGAGGTGAAGGAAGGATTTGTAAATCAGATAAATCTTTGCCGGGACCGAGGATTGAACCCTGGCCGCCAGCACAGAAGTCTGACACCTTACCCCTAGACCGCCAGGTCACCGACCTCCCTCATGTAGACATAGCTTCCCCCTCCGTCCTTCTCAACAGCGCTACGTGGTTTGTGGATGACCTCTAAAACACTTAATTTTATTATATTGTAAGAAAACAATTAATTAAAATACACGTGGTTTTAGACTCTTATAATTTATAAAATGAAGATAGCTGACCAAATAGGCTAAACGGCCGCACCGAACAACTCAAAGACCACAGGTTTCTTATCCCTGCGCTGGACCATTCTATTATATAATTATAAATAATAATATAATATATAATAATAATAATAATAATAATAATAATAATAATAATTGGCGCGTCTGGGCTACAGCACTCGTAACCCAGCAGTGGAAAGATAATCCAGTACTAATGTACCGTTGTCAAGGGGACTCCTCAATGTACTAGTCCTACATCCTTTCCATGGAGGATCTTTCCAAGTCCCAATAAGTTGAGGCGAGTATGAGGGTATCGAATCAGTGGAAACACTTAAAACCCATCTTAAACCAAATTAACTAAACCCTTGTGATCGTTGGGGTGATTCCCCTTTCGGGAAAAATACCCGAGCTACAAGCTGGGAAACGAACCCATGACACCTAAACTCGTAGCTAGCTAGGTGCACTGACCACTTCACCACCATGCTATTACCGATGTTAGTGCAGGGTGTATACCATCCAGGAAAACTGGAATTAGCCGAGAATTTGGTTAATTATACAAAAAATCTGGGAAAATGTTGTTTTACTCAAAATATCAAATTTTATAATTTTCTTATTCCTAGTAGACTATGTTAAACAAAAAACCTGTTTTTTAATCTTAAAACTTATTACAATTCATAAAAAAGATCAATAAAACAACATGGGAGAGGTATGTGGTGGAAGGGTGTGACGTAATTTTAAGTTGGAAATTTTAAGAAATCAGGGAAAAAGTAGAGAATTTCATTGGTCAAGTTGAGTAGACGCCATGTCTAGTGTTTATTTTAAAATTATTGTTTATTTCTTTTCAGGTGAGTCTCACTACGCATAGCACGACCTTCATTACTCTTTAAGGTCAGGAAGGATTAGACTAAAATATGATGTTTTGCTTCGAAAAACAACTTTCACTTCTATTTTGTGTATCAATACAAGGTGAGTTGTTCATCTCATAAACAATCTAACTTTCTATATTTAATTATAAATACACACAGGTATGTTCTATTCATTTGTATACACCTAAAGACCATTTATCATTTAAACAACATTATCTGACAGATAAACAAGTTTTTAGATCTATTCATGTACTCATACGTCAAGTCATCTGATCTCTAGCTGTCACTTTGTATAAATCTTATCAATACCTTTAAAATTACATTAATGATCAGAAGCTGGATTTTTATGACGTATAAGTGATAAAAAAAGTCCTATAAAATTACCTCCTTATTCTAAAAATATAGACCTCACTTTTAAAAAAAAAATACTTAAAAATTTAAGCAAAAACTCGAAATAAATTAAACACGCTCTTTACAAAATTGTAAACTAAGAAATATATTTGCAATGAAAAGTCTAACAATTAAATTTATGCTTTCTGCTAAATATAATATTGATTTATTCGGAAATAATAGTTACCCCCTCCCAACGCAAACCTCTCCAGGCTTGTTGCACTGTCTCGCCAGGAATGTGTATTTTACAACCAAAGAGGGTACAAAGAACTTGGTATACAATATCTTCTTACACTGGTAGAAGTGTGTTGATACAATGGTTACATTTACAAAATATCGAAAAATATACTTATTTAACCTGGATGCCTTTATATTACTCAAAAATACCAAAAAAATACTTAAAAATTAGCTATAAAACATACCTTTCTTCAACCAGAGTTGCAAGAACACAGTTCATGTACAGTACTTATGAAAGATGACATTTCAAAATCCGGACCGTGATAATAATATAGTAAAATTTTATCAAAGTTGATAGCACAAACAATAATGTTTGTATTAAATAAAAACACCTACAAGAAGCCTACCCTTAGGGTTCGGCCAGACTGACAAGCGTGCGAGCGAGCGAGCGCGCAAGCGACTGGGTGGCCAAACTGGCGAGCGCGCGAGCGCGTAATTAGCGGACCCTAGTTAGATTATTATTAGCACCGCGTCTTACTACCCGTTCGGGTTATACGCACTTACGCTAATGTGTAATGGTAGGGTTATTGTGAGATGAAATGAAGGACCTACAGTTTAACGTGGAATCCGAACCACGGTGGCGGCCTGGCATTCCCCACATTCACAAGATGTCTTGTCAGAGGTGAAGGAAGGGTTTGGAAATAAGATAAATCTGTGCCGGGACCGAGGATTGAACCCCGGCTGCCAGCACAGAAGTCTGACACCTTACCCCTAGACCACTAGGTCATCGCCCCCCCCACCCCCCTAGTTAGAGAAGATGTCTCTGTCAAACACACTTAGTACATCTCTGCTCCTCGAAAATTCTTACAGAAAATATTGTGTATTTATAAAAAAGAAAAAAGTAGAAGTGCATCCAATTAATAAATTGAGAAATGCGTATGGTACTGTACTGAAGTGTTTTAAAATCAGATTTGCCGCACCAGTGGCGGAATGGTGCGTTGCACTCGATAGCTTTTGACTAGGAGGCAAAGGTTCGAATCTTGGCTCAGTGAACTGAAGGTGATTTTTAAAACTTATTTATTGTTGTGGTTTTTTCATACTCTCTCCAAACTAATGGTGATTCTTATTTGTAAAGGCCTACTTTGATTATAATATTGAAGTATTTTAACATATCGGGTTTACATATATACATTATATTATTTATGGTCTTACCCATTAAATTAGGCCATTATTATTATTATTATTATTATTATTATTATTATTATTATTATTATTATTATTATTAGCACCGCATCTTACTTCCCGTTCGGGTTATATGCACTTACGCTAATGTGTAATGGTAGGGTGATTGTGAGATGAAATGAAGGACCTACAGTTTAACGTGGAATCCGAACCACGGTGGAGGCCTGGCTTTCCCCACATTCACAAGATGTCTTGCCAGAGGTGAAGGAAGGGTTTGGTAATCAGATAAATCTGTGCTGGGACCGAGGATTGAACCCCGGCCGCCAGCACAGAAGTCTGACACCTTACCCCTAGACCGCCAGGTCACCGGGCCATTAATAGCAAGTGTGTTAAACCTATCACTGATAGAAAAAAGTCAAATATCATGTCAAAATGAGAAGTTTCCCCAGCACTCAATGAACCAACATACAATAATATTGCCTAGCGCCTGTAAGCTAGACTGTACCGGGTCGAGCGCGCGCGCTTGAAAAATAGAACCAGTTCTATCTTTCAAGCGCGCGCGCTCAGTCGCTCGCTCGCTTGCTCGCTCCAGTGTGGTCACCCCCCATTACAACCAATGTGTTCTATTTTATATTTTAGTCGCTCGCGCGCTCAGTCTGGCCGTACCCTAACTGTAACTAAATAGGGCAGTGATTCACTAGATTACGATTTTGAATATAACAATATCAGTGTGTGCTTCACAGTTGTTTAAATATATTATTTAGTTCAGGGGTTTCAAACTTATAGTACCCGACCGCTACAATTGAATCCACGGGTCTAGTGGCATTATAATCGACTGAGGGGTAAAATAAATAGGACTCCTTTTCATCAAGCCTTGTTTCATAACTCCGCAAATATGATTAAAATGTCGTTGAAATGAGCTAACATCATATTTTCACACATTTGATTCTATTAATAAAACTCAGTGTATAGGGTCCCCAGGGAGTGATAGCCCTGTTGGAATTTTTCGACTTTATTTTAGTGTGAACCATATTTAGAAATAACACATCATATAATTAAATATTGCGTTAGAGCAGAACTTCTGCGCGGCAATTTATCGCTTACCGAGGCGCCCCCTCCCCCTCTTTTTAAGTGTTTATACAAAAAAAAACTTTTGAGACCAAATAAATAAATTATTGCTTCAGTAAATACATTTAGTTTAATTTTATACTTACTTTTTTGGTAACTAAACTCAACCTTGTGAGGATAAAATGAGGAGCTACTTGAATGAAAATGTAACGGCTTGGTTTATAAAACTGAGATTAATGGTGGAAGGATTCGTTGAGCTGAACACATGGCACTTTATATTTGCTGAAGTTGGCATAATATTCTTTGTTTTTAGCACTGCGTCTTACTACCCGTTCTGGCTATACGCTTATGTATTAATTACGCTAATAGTTTCAGGGATTATACATATTATATTTGTAGGAAGTGCACCCGCATTTGCGGGGAGGTCTAATAGAAAACCAGTTTGGAGAAACCACCCTTAGTACACCTAACCGAGATTCAAATCTCGATATTCCCTTCATCAGAAGTCTAGTCTACTGCGAGAGTAGCACGTTAGACCATGCGGCCACCAAAGTGGGTGGCATTATATTCCCCAACAGACGGCGGTTGGTATGGCTTTATTGTGGTCTGACGCCATGGAGTTATTTGTTATTTTCGGTAAATACTGACATGTATAATGTTCATAGCTTTTGTCTATTACTCTAAAGGTATTATCACTCATCCCTTTTACCCTTCCATAGAATGACATACCATTGTCCATTGCTTTAATGACGTGGATTACACGGCATTGGATACCGCCAATAAATGTGAGGTATATCGTACGTTTGTTCAGGATACCTGTCATGTTCATAATACCTCGTTTTCGGGCTTAGTTTGTCAATAAGTTAAGAGTAACTTTGATTGGTTCGACCAATTCATTCGTTTGGGCGCTTGTTTTTTGATTTCCCTCGAGTTTTGTTCCAGTGTTTTCCTCTGCGGCCCCTGATTGTACGCAACCCAAACAGCGGTGCATGAGGGATGTCAGTAGAAAAGTGATCCAAGCTACAACGTTTTATTTACCTTTCTCTGTATTTTTATACTGTCCAATTTCATTGGAAGGACTTTAGGAGAAAATACTTTTTTTTGCGGCCAACATTGATAACATTTTACTATATTATTAGTGTTATTTTGTTGGTAGTTATGAATTTATTATATCTATCAAAATGACAGCTTGACACATTACCCTTTTCTCGCATTCCCTACACTCTTACCTAGTAAAGCGACTATAAAAATGATAATTCCTTTCGGAAACTCGGAAAATAGAAGAAATTTTGTATTAATAAAATGGTGGCAGTCCTATACATTTCACCTGCATTCTCCTGGAAAGAGAATTATCATACCTTCTTTGAATTTAATTATAGCCTCACCAAGTCACGATAAGGACTCAAGTTCGAATCACCACAACATTTCCGGCGATCGTAACGATCGTAGAATGTTGAGAGAGTACAAAACAATGAGCTTAGACATAAAACAATCATCATCATCATTATCATAATCTAAACGTACTTTCTTAAGAATAGCAGAAAGATCCTCCAAGCACGTATTTCGCTTCTGTAAATTATCTACATAAACCAAAACAAAAAAGGACGACCCATTAAAAGAAACATCCGTTGACTGTTCATAAAAAGCTCGTCCAATTAGGAAACAGGTCGTTACTTTAAACCATCTACAAGGTCGTCTATTAAAGAATTCCTGTCAAGAGAAGATAGCTTGTGTGTCGTCTTGTGTTTTCCGGTCCGCGGGAATGAGAACTGTATAAGGACCCCGGCCACAGGAAGTGCGTAACGTGAGTGCGCGCGCATTCCCCATTCATTAGTTGTCAAATGTGAAGGAGGCGCTTCCTTCCTATTTTACACGTGCTAACCACTTCACATGGCAAAAGGGACGAGCGGACGTAGTGGATGGGAGGGGGATATTTTCATGTATGTGTTTTTTTAATCAGCGCGTCTTACTATCTGTTCAGGTTATACGCTTGTTATTCAACGAGCTAATTTAAATCTTCTCACAACAGTCAAAGAAGACGTCTGCTTGTATCTAGCTCTACAGTGCATGCGTGATATTAGTCTATTTGGTTTTGTAGTTTGTTTTGGTCTCCCAAACATAATTTCTCGAGCAGATATGACTAAGCTGAACCCATTTAAATTAAAACAGTTTGAGCTAATGTGCCTGAAATATTGTAATTGGCTCATATCTTGCCACGTTTCTGTTCTGGGCTGTTTTTTTTTAACATGTTGATTAACAAGCTCCTGTCAGAGGTAGCCATTTTAGTTGTATTTTATAGGCTAAATAAAATTTTCAGTTTAAAAAAAATTATTTTCAACTAAATATATTAA
The DNA here is from genome assembly GCA_039000515.1 of Timema cristinae. Taxonomy (NCBI): domain Eukaryota; kingdom Metazoa; phylum Arthropoda; class Insecta; order Phasmatodea; family Timematidae; genus Timema; species Timema cristinae. Next base: position 99,151,326 of record JBCFYV010011172.1, read on the forward strand.
TATTTATTGGGCTAATATGATATGACAAGCCTGATTTAACTTACGGTGCATCATCATCAGGTGTAGTTATGCCACCTGGCAGTTCCACCTATGATACTCCTCCAAGTCTCTCGATTTTAGGTTAGTCTCTTGGTGTTCTCGTATCTTCCCTCCAACCTTGAGTAAATTTGGCATCCGCTATCTCCTTCTTCCTCTTCCTCTCTTCGCATTTATCATTCCTTCAATTGCAGTCTTCAGCAGGCATTCCTTTCTCATCCAAAATCCTAGCCACGTCATCTTTCTTTCCTTGATTTTTTCTATCATTTGTCTCTTTTCTCCAATTCCTAAAAGCACTTTCTGGTTTTTAGTTTTTTCCTACTCCCAGCTTACTTCTCCCATTCTCTTCCAAATCTTAACCTTCTTTCATCCTATCTTCCTTAATGCCCATGTCTCTGCTCCATACAATACCATACTCCAAACGTAGCATTTTGCTCATATTTTTCTTAATTCTTTATTCAGACTCGCTTAGTAAGTTCCTCTTATTAAATCCTTACTTCGCCATAGCTATTATCGATCTTATTTCCATTGAATAATGTAGTACTTCATCGAGAGTGCTCCTTAAATATCTAAACTATTCCACCTGTCCAATATCTTCTCCTTCTAGTGTGATGCGTATCCTTTCTCCTTTTCCTCTGAGTAGCATACTCTTTATTTTTATCATTTTTATTACTTATTCCTCGCATCTGATTTTAAGATCGTTTAGCATCTCACTCACTTTTTCCTTATTATTTGCTATAGCTACCAATTATCATATATCGTTCGATGCATAGTAAACTTGAAAGTTCCTTGTTATTAAATTTGATTCTAACGGGCTTGTTGATTCTGAACAAAAATATTTTTTGGGGGTGTATTTTTCTCTTAATTGGCTAAGATATAATAAGACATTTTAACTTAAAAAAAATTCACCACTACTTTAAATAATATTACATTTTTACGAGAAAAAAAATTCAAATCCATATTTGAAAAATAATCATAAATTGAAACATTATTAAATATAGATTTTAAACTCAAATGCAATGGTTAGTTTAAATTTAACTGACATTTTTTCTCAGAATCGTCTCTTACAAATTTTATGTAACTAAATTGGTGATCTATTGATTTTAATAAACCTTCGCATCAATTAAAATAGGTGGTATTGTCCCTTAAACAGTCCTTAAAATTTAGTAACTAATGAGAATGAAATACATTATTGACGTAAAATGTAATGTTAATGTACGTAGAGTGCACAAAAGCAGGGGATTTAATTCCGTTCCCGCGACGACAGGATATTCAGTAATTGATTGACGGTAATTGCTGCGGTGACAGACGATTGCGACTCGCGATAATAATGTTATGTGTCAAAAGTGCGTGCGCGTGAAAAGTCAGTTGGGAACTTAATAATCGTATTAGGCAGAGGGAAAGAGGAGGGCAGTTGTATGATCAGCGTCGGGATGCCTAGTTCAGTAGCGTCGTTACAAATTTAATCTTTTTTTAATAGTAAATTATATTTAAAGTCAGATTCTATCTTTTACAACAAGTAAATACACTATTTTTGCTAACCCGTTCCGGTGGCTGCGTGGTCTAACGCAGGGGTCCCCAATTATTTTTTATGGGGGCCGTTTTAAAAACTCGACATACTTCCGCGTTCCGACAAAACTTCAATAGTGACTCAAGTTCAAGCCCTATAGGACTATACTGATTCAAAAACTTTATTTCCTTTCCTTTTAGTTGTTTTACTTATTTATTATTGCTGGCCTTCCATGTCTACTACCGCCCAACACCAAAATATCATCATTTCTCCTGTTTATCGCTATCTTATAAAAGTCCTTAAAAATGTCTCTGTGGTACAGATGTGGACTATGGTCCGCCATTTGGTAAACCACTGGTCCAACGCGTTACTCTCGCAGTAGACTAGACTGCCGATAACGGAGAGATTGAGGTTCGAATCTCGGTCGAGTGTAATGAGGGCAGCTTTCCAAAATGGTTTTACACCCTCCCTCCACGCAAATGTGGGTATATTTCTTCTAAATATAACCTTCCTAATTCCTTAAACCATTAGCGTAATTAGTGCTTAAGCGACGGGGTAATTCGATGCAGTGCTAAAAAAAATATTTTTAAAATAATTTTAAAATATTTTATAAGAAGTGTTCTAAAAGTTCTCCACGCTTAGACTGGTTTTGGTTAGAAGATCATTTTAGACAATTCAAACTTATTTATTTGCGACAAACCTTGATAACATTTTGCATACTGTAATGTAACCGATTTGTCCCTAAAGAATATGTGAAAGCATTGACAATAATATCGTCCTAATTTTATAAACGTATCTTATTTTATTTAAATTATATAGTATATTAATGGGCTTAAAGCACTTCTTCTTCTAAGAAGGCAAAAGCCACTGATCAGTGACGTTACGCACATGACATTAGCCAAGTCAAGTTTACAATATAAGATTTTTAAATAATAACTTCCTCTTCTGGAAAGTTCGAATAGAGATTTTAAAATGTAACTTGAGTCATTTTCCGGCTCTAGAACCTCCCAGTAAAACCGAGATGTTTTTGTATTGTATTTTGTTTTTCTAAACTAAACCTTCTCGGAGCTTCCATGAGCAATGGATATATACGAAGGATGGTGCAATGTAAGGGCAGTACTGCTCAGAACTCACTATCTCACTAGTCACTTGGAGTCCAGTCCTTGAACTACTCGACTGCAACTTCTGTCCGCGCTCATACTATAGGCCGCGTATATATTTCGACGACATGATCTATTTTCTCCTGAAATAAACTGAGATTTATAAATAAAAAATATGTCAACATAAAAAGTGTGTATTAATTATACAAGATTTAAATCACCAATAATTCTTCAATTGGCTCCCATCACGCGGGACGAATATTTCAATAACACTTCAATTGGCGCACAACGCAGGGACCCGTAATCAATAATTCTACATTAATATCTGTTTTTGGTTATGTTAATAGTTTTAGTAAAGAGTAAATATAGACTTAAAGTTAAGAAAGAATTGAATTTAGAATAAGATGATTTAAAACGTTTTATCATGCAATGATACAATGTGGCGCAGCATTGGAAAACAATAAGCTTTAAAGTAATTTATTCTAAATTCAATTCTTTCTTAGCTTTAAATATTAATTGTGTTATTTATATATAATTTATCAAAAGTGACAGCTGCAGATAACATGACTTGATGTATGAATATATTAAAATTGTTTCTATAACTTTAGTAACTTTCAAATACTGTCATCATAATAAGTCTACACCTACACCTACTATCCGATTGCTTACACTAAGTATTGGTAGAATTTAAAGGAATGTACCCGCGTTTATGTGGAAGAAGAGTGGAGAACCATTTAGTTGAAACATCTCAGTAGGCTACGCCCAGCTGAGACGTAGGAGGCTTATTAAATATCTGTAAGATTAATGGGGTAGAAACCTGTGTTTTAAACATATACGTTAAATATTTGATTAGCTCCTAAAAAAACTATTAATAACATATATTTTCAATTTTGTATTTCAAACACTACTTAACTGGTACCTAATTAAATATAAGTTTTTTTTGGGGTCAGTGAGTTGTTTAAATTAAGGGTTATACATTTTCAATAATGTAATCAATGTTTACGAATATCCCTCTTGTAGCTTATTATGAACACAATATATTGTTTGTATTTGGTTTTCTTGAAGCAAAGTTCTAGTCGGGATAAAGAAGGTGAGTGCTTTTGTCGGAATAGGAGATAAAAGGCAGCTGGTAAATAATACCTGTGAATGGGAGGAGGGAAGTCCCTCGTGGACATTCCCCATGTGAGGGGTTGTTCACACACACAGACACGTAGACATTAGTACAGTTATGGCCAAAATAAACCTTTCCACTTTTGAGACTTAAAAAGATAACAACTCTTTAGAATACGAGTAAATTTGAAGAGTCCCTCCTGTTAACCAATTTAGTATCTCACGTTACTAATGGATTAGTTTTTTTTATTGGACCGCGTCTTACTGCCCGTTCGGTTGATAGGCCTATATACCAATTACACCAATGTGTTTGGGATTAGGAAGATTGAATATAGAGGAAGTGTTTCCGCATTTGCCTGGAGGTATAGTAGAAAGCCATTTAGGAAAAAACTACCCTTGGTACACCTGATAGGGATCGAACCTCAATCTTACCGTCTCTATTGTGAGATTAGCACATTTTACCACGCGTTTTTCCGCAAGCAACATAAGAAATTTCTTATATTAGTATTTAGTAAAAATATGTGCATGTATATATAATAAATTAATATCAATGTTCAATAATATATTAGTGAATGATGTCTATTTTTTTGGATCGAGAAAGACTTTGACATTATCCCTTTGAATTTGAAAAAGAGTTTTATCAAAAAGTTTGAATAAGTCTTACTATAAATTTTTTTTACCACCAGACTATATTGACTATAGTTTTCAATGGCCTCCTCCACTACCTTTAGAAGAGGTGAGGGGTTATTGGGGGTGTAAGGGGTGACTGCTACTATTGAGAGGTTCCAGGAGTCGATATGTTTATCGCGGGAAAACAGATTGGACAATGCGACATGCGATTTATCACAGTCGCGGATCTGAATACGCTGCTAAGGGAGGGAGAGTGGGCGAGGCAGCGGAGCGCTACAACACTTCGCAAGAACCCACCATGTCCACGAACAGGGGTCGAGAGTGGGTGGATACAGAGATACATTATTATCTGCAACCTGCTTCGGTGGCCGCATGGTACAAGACGTTACTCTTGCAATAGAATAAAATGCTAGTGATGGAGAGATCGGCGTTATAACCCCGGTCGGGTGTACTGAGGGGAATTTTATAATGGTTTTCCACTCTCCCTCCACGTAAATACTGGTACACGTCCTCTAAAATGCAACGATCATAACTCCTAAAACATTAAATTAGTAGAACATAGGTGTAATCCGGGCGAGTAGTAAGACGCAGAGGAGAAAAAGGTTTATACTATTTGCGTACTGGTACTAATGCAGTAGGAATGAGGAATTTAGAGTTTTAGAGGAAATGTAGCCTACCCGTATTTGCGTGGAGGGAGAGTGAGAAACCGTTTAAAGGGTAAAAAAATACACCTGCAGTATACCCGACTGGGGTTTGAACCCACAACAAAAATTTGAACCCTTGACTTCTCCGTCACCGGCCGTCCAGTGCGATACGAGACTGAGAGTGACGCGTTGGACTGCGTGACCATCGATACGGATGAGAAATAGTTCACACATTACTGATTGGTTGCTTTTGCTCACCAAAACATCTTTTAATATAGACTTTGGTTTATCACAATTATTGTGCAATAAAACATTTTATAAACTATGTTACTGTTTAAAGCTATATACATAAGGACACCGTAAGGAAAAAATCCAGTATAAACAATCAACAAAAAATATATTATAACTTTCAGTTTCGAAAATATTTCATATTTATTGGATTCCTGTTTACTACGAATTGAAAAATCGGACTTCGCACACCCCGTCCTTAAATTACGTAAGGTTTTTTTTTTTGTGGTATTTGACTCACCCCCTTCCGCCGCCCCAAAAGGGATCGTACAATGTTCCGTCCCCTATTTTAATAGTTTCATTACTTTTAGACATAAGGATTGGTAATAAAGCGAATGTTATGAAATTTTAGAATACTTTAATTGCAGTGAGTAAATGTAATATAGGTCTAAGTGAAATTTTAATTTTATTTTCTGTTAAAAAAAAGAGAAAAAATAGATTTTGTCTCACCATAAACCTTGATTAAAATAACCTTACGTAAGATGGAGTCTGTCCCTCGCCCCCACCATCCCGTAAGAAAACAATAAAATACTGAAGGCGCCCCTCCCCCCGAAAACCCTATACTCACACGTAATTCCTGGACGACCCCATTGTAAGATGTTGAGGTACCTCTTAAAGGAGATAACGGGTTTTTACGCAAAGATTGTATTTTGTGTGCGCTGCTTGAGAACTCGATATATAATACCTTTTATAAAATTTACAAAAACATACTTCGGCCGCATCACTACTAGTTGTTTACAAGACAAGGTTATATATAAATTATACATGGGGCACTTTGGAGATACATTCCTAACCTAACATATGTTCTCTTGTGTTTGGGATCCAAGATGGGGGAAAAAAACAAACGTTCGAATTGGTTTTGTAGAATAGAAGTAACCTTAAAAAAACTGGGGTCAAAAGGGGAGGGGGAAATGTTATCCCATGCATAAACAAGTAACATTGAGATTGCCAGTGTCCCCACACGTAGAGAGGATACCGTGCACAGGGTGGTCCACAAGTGAGGAGACATGTTTTTATACATACAGTAGGGCCCCCGTACCCTCTGATTCAGTATCCAAGGTTTCAGTTATCTGCGATTTACCACTGCCCAATTTTATTTATTTTTAATTAGTATTATTAGCACCGCGACTTACTACCCGTTCGGGTTATACGCACTTTCGCTAATGTGATATGGCAGGGTGATTGTGAGAGGAAATGGAGGACCTACAGTTTAACGTGGGATCCGAACCATGGTGGAGGGCTGGCATTCCACACATTCACAAGTTGTGATTAATACACGTCTTGTCAAAGGTGAAGGAAGGGTTTGGTAATCAGATAAATCTGTGCCAGGACTGAGGATAGAACCCTGGACCCCCAGCACACCTTACCCCCAGACCACCAGGTGACCTATTATTTTTAATTATTATTATTATGTTTATTATTATTATTATTATTATTATTATTATTTTAGCACCGCGTCTTACTACCCGTTCGGGTTATACGCACTTACGCTAATTTGTAATGGTAGGGTGATTATGAGGTGAAATGAAGGACCTACAGTTTAACGTGGAATCCGAACCACGGTGGCAGCCTAATATTCCACACATTCACAAGATGTTTTGTCAGAGTTGTAGGAAGGGTTTGGATATTTTTAATTAAAGACAAAATTGGTTTGTAAGTCACAAAGCCTACACCATCACCCCATCGTGGTCATTGTGCTATAATATCACCGTGATCATTATTTTCATATCATCATTGATCGCCGCAACAAGAAGAATGGAGAGTAGTAAGTACACTGTAGTGTACAGTACACGTTATTATTGTGTACTATATTTAATGTTGGTAATGTCTTACTGTGGATAATGTAGCAATTAAACTTAGCCGTATTTATGTATGTTACATGAATATCACGTTACCTATATAATAGTTCATTACTATCACGTAACCGTGGTAGATCTAGGAACGTATTACCCGTGAATATGGGGCTATATATATACACACATTTTTTGCCATTTTTATTTTATTTATGTTTGGATTTAAATGATTAAGTTACCTTCAACCATAATATAGATCAATATTAATGCTTCAAATATCGCATTAAATAACTATTTAAAATATTTAAATGTATACAAATATTAAGAATTTTATCTTTCTTCACCAAGGCATATTTAATTTTTTATTTTTATATTTGAGGTATTAAACCCGCACTTTCTGAACCCATTGATTATATCAATACACGGCTTAGGGACCAACTTAAATATAAAAGACACAACACCCAACTCCGACCGTTAATTCATCAGTGTAAAATGGAAAACCCACATTTCACCATTGATAAAACATATTTCAACCGGTATCCAACCCGGGCCTTAACTCAGTAAACAGACACGCCTCTGACTGATCTAAGGTGTTGGACCGTGTTTAAATTGATAGTCATCTAAATCAAGCATGTCCAACCTGCGACCCCTTAATTCGTTCTTTCCAAATAAATTACGTAAGGATGATTCTTTTATTTTGTCTCTCTAGCCGTTAGGGCTATTCGAATTTATTTAAACTAAATGTATTAAGGAATAATACAACAGAATATAGAGGAAGTGTACCCGCATTTCCATGGAGAGGGGGATTTAGAAACCAATTAGAAAATAAATTAATCATTACACCCGGCTGGAATTCGAACTTTGACCTACTCAACACCGGTTAAGCTATTAATAACAATATGTATTTAATTAATTATGTTATGTGATATCGTTGAAAGTGTTCATCGTCGACGAAAGAAAGATAAACAAGAACTTACTTTATCCCGGCCGTAATGTGTGTTATAAGAAATAATATTGAAAGTTTTTTTGTTAGAAAGACACTTAGAAAATACAAACATATGGTTTTTTGCGGTCAACATTGATAACATTTTATTATATTAATAGGATTATTTTATAGTTATTGATAATATTAATCAAAGGTTTCATTCTTTTTAGCACCGCATCTCATTACCTGTTCGGGTTACACGCTTATATAGGCTACGAATTACGCTAGTGATTGTGACGGGGAAGGTTATATTTATAGGACATATTTCTGCATTCGCACGGAGCGAGAGTAGATAACAATATTGGAAAAACCAGCCTCAGTACACCCCATCGAGATTCAAACTTCGATCTCCCCATCATCGGCAGTCTAGTCTAATGCGATAGTTGCGCGTTTGACCATGTGGTCACCGAAGCGGGTAAATGTCACGGCTGAATATCACCTGACTTGACGTATGAATACGTGAAATTAGATCTATCAACTTTTCCAGCTGTCTAGATAAAGTTGCTCTCTTATAAAAATCTAATTTAGTTCGAAAAACTCCTATTAACGTAGGAGGAATCACTTTATTCATCTTATGAAAGCGGGCACCTCGTGATTGGGTAGAACCCCACCCACCCGTACATCCTTCCTGTCATAATAAGTTCGGTCATCTCTTGACCCCCTTCGGATTCACTTAGTGATAATGGATCGTGATCCGTCAATACAGTAAAGAGGGTAGAGGCCCTTGAGAATGGCACGGAACACGGAAACACCATAAACTGAACCTATCTTAGTGTGTGTGGGGGGGGGGGGGGGGGGGGGGTGAATAATTAGCACTTCACACTGCCTTATGGAAATTTGCTGGGTTTAGTTGCGTGTTAAATCACTTAATTTTGGCTTTAGGATTTTTGGAATCCCTTCCAACACTACTTCAGGACACTTGGCGAGGCTTGCACTTAATCTTGAGTTCACACGCTCGCCAAAAAAGAAAGAAAGAAAAAGACAAGAGCAAAATGTGGTGACGTGACGATCTCTAAGACATTCACAAGAAATAAGCGCAAACTGCGTTGGTCACTCTGGACTGTGGTAGAAACAGCAACAGTTTAAACTGCGTTTTTCCATTAAACACGCGTGGAAGGATCCATCAAATTTCTAAACCAACCGATTCATTCATTGCGCGGCTGACTACAATATTTGAAATAACTAGTTAAGGTGCGGCAGAAGGGAGCGCGAGTAATTTTACAGTTTTTTAACATTACATTGTTTTTGTCCAAAATGGATCAAATATTTCTCCATTTTGGACAAAAAAATGTAATGTTACAAAAACTGTAAAATTACTCGCGCTCCCTTCTGCCGCACATTAAATAAAAACATGTGTGTTCTTCTCTTTGTATGTTGATTTGTCTCACTACACAGCACAATAATTATTTGAAAACATGGCTGCAACACTCGAGCAGATTTCACTCCAAATTTTCGGCAAACTTATGAATAAAGCTTTATTACATCCATTGTCCAGTTATTCAAGCAACATGAAGCCATAATAGTTCCTCCTTTGTGAGTTGTGACACTTTGTGGGGATTGTCTGTTACACGATGGTAGGCTACAAAAGTTGCTGCTAAAGCTATTGCGTAGATTCTGCAATGCTTGGCATTGAAAGACTGGTTAGCTTATCAACCAAACATGATCTACACGCCACTATTCCATCAAACGGCAAAATCCGGCATATATTCCGATAGCCACTTCAATATTTTTCTGGAAAATTTTCCAAATATTTAAACGGAACGAATTCAATTGAGATATCCCAAGTTTTAAGGTTTCTACTTCAGTGTAATTTTTCTTAATGGTGTTAATACCAGAAACATTATTAAATTATATTATTTAAATTAAAAATGACACCTTAACGTGGGAATCGAACCCGGGAACTTTGACCAAATGTACCTGTTTCAATTTCTATATTCAGCTGTCATTTTTCTATTTAACGAATATGATATTTAGTCACGGCTTTAACTTTAAGTAAAACATATAACTTGGCTATTTAATCCATCATCATGAAATGAGTTACAATTAAAGCAATGACAGTGATATTTTCACACTCACGTGTGTACTAAAGCGCTTTGGAACGTGAGAATGTCATCAACGACGGGGTTCCGCTGACCTCATGTTGACCAGATATGTAAACATTTCACTCATAATCAAAGCATATACGAATACATCGTTTTTCTCTGTGATTTTTTTCATCGCCGCTTCTAACTACCCGTTTGGGCTACATGCGTATGTTTTAATTACGCTAATTATATTAGGGGAAGTGTAGCCGCATTTGCGTGGAGGTAAAGTAGGAAATCATTTAGTGAAAAATCCACCCTCAGTACACTCACTCGACAGGGATTAGAACCCTGATCTCCCCGTCATCGGAAGTTCACTTTATTGCGAGAATTATGACTTTAAACAAGTGTTTCTCAACCTGGGTGGTACCGCCCCCCCAAGGAGCGCCTTTGGTTTTCAGGAGGACGTTTGGTTTAAAACAGATATTGTTTTGTGGGTATTTACATTTTCACTTGACGGTCTTGAAAGAATTTAATCAAAATTTATAAAATTCACTCAAGCATATTTATAATAAATTATTTAGTTTGTAATAATTAAATATGAATTTAGAATGTAAAATGAATAATTTAAGGTTATTATCGTCGATTTCATCATGATTAATATACTTAACTTTGTGGAGATGAAGGGGGGGGGGGGGTAGAATCCAGCATCCAATTCTCAGAAGTGGGCGCTAGGTTAAAAAAAAAAGTTGGTAACCCCTACCTTAGACCAGGCGGGTCCAAATGGGATTCAATGATAAGAAATTTTCCGATTGAAAATTTACCTGAAAACTGTCATCTCTAACCCGAGCACGCGACCTCACGTCCTCCAACTCTTGCATGTGTGTGTTATCGTAATCCGACCTCGTCCACAAAGAAGTCAATCCTTTTAAATAGAGGTCACAGCGCGTTCTAAACGTTACTTTGGGCTCAGGTCAGATAAGATGGTGGAGTGGTGGTGGGCAAGGTTGACAATTTATTGGCGCTGTCAACTTCCCAAGAATGATGAACAACAATGTAAGATCGCCGGGGCTCTGTCACGACCTGATAAGAAAATTAGAGTAACATTTAGGAGAGGAAATGGGGCTGGTTACACTTCCACCTTCCTCGGTGGCGTAGTTAGCTAACGCGCAAGTTTCGTGTTGAGCTAGACTACCTCCGTACGAGGAAATCCGGTTTGAATCTCGTTCGAGAGAATTGGGGTGGCTTTTTCGAAATGGTTCTTGCACGGAAATGCGGGTTCACTTTATCTATATTCAACCTTCCCAATTCCTAACCCATTAGTGTAATTAGTAATTAAGCGTATAGCCCAAGTGGGTAGTAAGACGCGGTGCTAAGTATGTTTATTATTAATAATTATACTTCCATGCCATACACGGTTAGGGTGGGGAGGTACAAATTATTCATATCTAGAAAGCGATTAACTATCCCATCTACAGGCGAATGTTGACACATTTCACAGGGTCATAACGCGCCACTCTCGCGTTGGAATGGATTTCTGATAGCGGTGAGATTGGGGCTCGAATCCCGGTCGATTGGACTTGGGGTGTTTTTCCCATCTAAATTGTTTTTCACTCTCCGTGCACGCAAACTTGGGTACATTTAATATAATATTCTAACTTCCTCAATCATAATTAAATAACGTTATTAATGTATGATTATAACACGACGGATACTAAGACCGTGGTGGAAGAAGAAAAACAAAGCAAAAATACAACTACAACATTAAACTAAGAACACAAGTTGAATTATTGTATGTTTTGTGTATATTTTATAAATATGGCAATTACAAATAAATAAATTAGTAAATTAATATGTATAGTAAATTATTTATTTTTTACATTTATCGATTTCCTCTGTGGCCGAAAATATTAAGTTTGATCTAATTACGTCTCGCACTTTCACATGATCAATAAATAAACATCCACTGGTATGATTTTGCGTCTCTCATTGGGCTAAGTTGTAATTCGCGTGCTGATATAATTATCTTTTACAAAAAGTGCACGTTGAATATCCACCGTGTACCCATCTCTCTTACACCCCCACCCCCTTCCTTCCCAAAAGATAAAATGGAAGCAATTTCATCACACAGATATATAAATATATCGTGTCCTTGGGGAAAATTTTCATTATTTCGTTTGACTAAAATAAATAAAACGGAGTTCTGACGAAAAACCTTCCCTCTGGAATTTTCTTGAAGTAAAACAATAAAGTTGAACTGACAATACGATTGTCAGAATGGGTGAGGGGTGGGAACATCCCTCAACCATCCCCTACAGCACCTAATCGTTCTTTATTGTTGCTCAAGGCCGCTCTACCAAAGTTCCTGTTACTACACCGTTTTAGTCTATCGGTCTTTACTGTTTGCTTAATGGACGCTTTAAACCTACAGGAAGTATATTTAATTAAACGATAATATTTCCTTCGTAGGTATTAACGAACTCCAGTGCGTGCAAGGACTACTCCTGTGAACAAGTTTGGAAAAAAAAAAGAACCTATCATGTTTAGTTTAAGAATATTGAGTTTAATGGGCCGAGCCTTTTGCAATGTTTATTGACATGGTTTGTTTTTTAGAACCGCGTCCTACGTTCCTTTCGGGATACAAACTTATTTATTAATTACGCTATTGGTTTTAGGAACTAGGAAGGCTATATTTATGGAAAATGTACTCGCAGAGAGTGGGAAACAATTTTGGAACCCCCTTCCCACCTACCTCAGTACTCCCAGTCGAGATTTGAACCTCGATCTCCCCGTCATCGGTATGTTAGTCTACTTCGAGAGTAGCGCGTTATACCACGTGACCACCGATGCGGGTAGCTGCTCATTTGTCCTCACGAGGCAGAGTTTGATCCCGTTCCTAAGCTAGGCGCGATATCCGTGGGACTAGACGGATTATTAATAAGAAGACTTATTATGCTTATTAATACTTTAGCAAAATATCTAAATTCAAACATAAATTTATTTTTTTGATGACACCTAAAAGAATCGAATTATCAAATCTGAAGTAGTGTGCAGTGTCAATTTTGATATATTTACAGTTGAACGTTTTAAATTCGAAGTCTAAGGGAAATCTGAAAAAAAAAAATTCGAACTATTTTAATTAGTAACTAGGCAGCTGGTATACAACATAGCCTATATTACAATTTTACACATGCAATGTGATACACACATACGCAATAAATAAATGGCGTATAACCCGAACGGGTAGTAAGACTCGGTGCTAAAAAAATAACCTACATAAAAACACAAGAAATATTCAAACACAAATATAAAAACTCTGATAAATTAGCATAAGAATCTCGCAAACTTAAATCAAAATTGATGAAATCCGAGACAACCCATCTCTTATATTAGGCAACCCGCTCGCCACCGGTGCAGAATCCCTCTCTTTTTCATTATAATGTGTGTCACTAGGCTAATTATAACTTTATTTGACATTCTCCGCCTCTGGGGTGGCTTAATAAATATCGTTGTTAGGTTTGAAATGAATACAAACTCGAAAAAATTAACAATTATCCAAATATTTCCTTCGAAATTTTGAATTAAAAGTTATTGATTTATATAAAAATTTCACGGGAAATTATGATGGGCTCGAACTATCAAATTTTTTAAATTGACATTAATGTTGAATTAGCCAAATCCTTCTATATAATATCAATACCAATAAAACGACACTGATAAAATAATAACATGTTATAAATTTTGAATGTAAAAAAGTTTGTGTTTTTTAAAAGTCCCTTACTATGAAAATTTGACTGTAGCTTTTATCCACCCTCTTTCGCTCTCCTGAGTTCCTATAAATATAAAAACTCGTCCCGTTCGTATTTCTTTCTTGACGAGTAGTAGTTGGTGGCTGTCAAAGTGACAAGTGAAAGTGGGTGCTCTTGAATTACCGTAATTCTGAACGAAGGTTGTTTAGATGACAGATGCTCGTAAAGTGCTGACGACGTTATAAAAATCCCCTTCTTAATGAACACATGGTGTTGGTTTATTAGATATCTTTGGGTCGGTAAAAAAAAAACACTTTCTAATGATTAGTCTAGAAGAACCTGTCTTCGTGAACCAGTACAATTTTCATAGGGAAGGTCTTTTAGAAATATCTACTTATAAGTAGATACTGATAACATTTTAATTCTTGATTGATTTAATTATCATTATTATATATATAGGGTGGGTCAGAAACAATCAGACAATTAGCAACTTGAAAACTAACACTCTAATTGAAACGTAGATATTCATTAGCTAAATAAAAGCTAACTACATACTATATTTTTTTCACTTTTTATCACTCAGGTGAGTCTACCGTACGTCAGGCAAAACTAAGCACATTGTCCACACTTTCCTTAACATAGATCATCTAATTGTTTCACTCTCAACCTGTATATGGAAAGCGACATTTGGATATCGTTTAAATACTTTTAAATACATGATAATTGTTTTAGCGTCATTTAAACTCGTCAAAAAAGTTCCTTCCTTTCTAAATTAGACTGTACGGTACCTACTACAACATCCATAAACTTAGAAATGTTGATTGGAAGGAACAAAGTATAAGAATAATATACAAGTTTAACAAATAGGTTTATTAATATTCAAACAATTCAAAAGTAAGTACATAGAACTAAAGGTAGAAAGTATTCAAACCATCTATTGCTTAAACATGAGAAAATAAACTGTTACAATAATATAAATAGCTCGACAAAGGAGCACAGGTGTGAAGCACCTAGGTACACCCTATAACCCACACATATAGGTCATAGGTGTAAATAAGAAAGCTTGTAACTCGTTTAAGCAGGAAAATTACTAAGTCATCAAATAGGCAGAAAGGCAGCCAATCTAAGGTAATACAAATAAGTAGCGGTAATCAAATTTAATTTCAAATTTATCATAGAAAATCTTACCTTCTCCAGCCTGCTGACTTTGGGGCTTCCAACTACAAACAACACATAATTTCAAATATAAAGAACTAAGCCACACAAATTTAGTTCCAGTTTAAGGAGCTACAAGGGCGGTAATTAACATAAGCTAGCTAGCTTGAGTTACCTCCATATAGAGTTACTACAATGTTATAAGCTCCTAGAAGAGAAACCATTATTTTACAACTAGTAAACGGTGAACTACCAGGAATCTAGACGCTACAGATACTACGGCCGGTCAATTCCTAATTAGTACTGCCTGATCAATCAATAGTATATTTATTCTGTTACCCTGGAAAGGGGACAATAATACTAGACAAAATAGTGATCATTTTCGATTAACGCTAAAGGTGCCATAAGGGGCCGTACACAACAGAAAAAACCCCGCGGGCCACTATTATGGACAAGTAGCAGTTCCACAGGCTGCGCATCGTATACCAGTACACACTTAGACATATCAGAGACAATTGTAAGTTACAGGCCCAATTAGGTCGTGAAATAAAGCAATAGATAACCTGGTATCCTCCATTATTAAATTCTATTCTTTAAACTAGCCGCAGCATGATCATATAATCTAAGAACCTAATCTTGACCCTAATATTTGCGACTCAGCCTAATAGACATAGAAAGATAGTGCATAAAGCTCACTATAATAAACTATGCCTTAAGGGCATAGGGAAACAAGTCAGTAGTACTGACAAACAAAAACTACGTCATAAGGACATAGAATAATAGAGCTCAAAGCGCAACAAGGATTGCAATATCCCTAAATACTTATAGTATCCGCCGTAGCTTGCTCTGCTGTGAGGAGGTGACACAGACGCCTCAACCATCGCGGTCTTCAGTACATAGTCTTAGCAGATGTTCGTGAATATGTTCAAGCGGTTCCTCCGACGAGTGGTTACAATAGAATAGATATAACATGAACCGAGGACAGGTCGTTATATACCAATGAGACTAATAAAATTTGGCAAGGTTATCTCCAAGTACGAAGAGGGTGGTAATCTTCTAACATAATGCCACCCGTCCACTAGCGCTCGCCGACAGCTGTTGGGAACCCCCCGAATGAAGCCTCTCTCATTTACTCATCTTTTGACCCAGGTGTTAGATGTTTGTATGTTGGTCTTCGAAGTCGAGTTGCCTCGTTCGCTGGGGCATTTTCGAAGAGAATTGGGCGTCTCCCGCTTGTGATCTAGCAGTGAGTCAATATCCGCCACACATTATTAGAACATATTAGATTGGTAATAATAGTTGTAAACCTATTATAGGGCCTCATTGAGTGTAGTGTTAAAATGTGTTTAACACGCTACACTAGCAATGTATTCCGTCTCAAATAAATGGTACGACATAATCGTAAAAGCTATCTTATTTACCACTCGCTTCGGTGGCGTAGTTGTCTAACGCGCTTGTCGTGTTGAGCTCGACTGCTGAGGACGGGGAGATCGAGGTTCGAATCTCGTTAGGGTGAACTGGGGGTGGTTTTTCCTAAATTGTTTTCCACTCTCCCTCCACGCAAATGTGGGTTCACTTCCTCTAATTCAACCTTCCCAATTATCTTATTTACTGTATTGTGATGTCGGGACAAAATGTTCAAAAATCACTTATCTTTAAACTACCCTTTAATGTGTTTTCACCCGCTTCGGGGGCCGAGTAGTATATGGGGTCACTCTTGTGTTGGACTGGCTTACTGAAGACGGAGAAATCGGGGTTCGAATCCCAGTCAGGTTTACTGAAATTGGCCTTTCTTAAATGGTTTCCTACTCTCCTTTCTCACGAATGCGGGTAAATTAACTCTAAAAAATCCTTCCTTTCCCCAGCCATACTCAAATAGAGAAATTATCCTATATGCGAATAGGTAGTATAAGACACGGCGGAAAAAAAAGTTATTTGGATAATCATATGAATTAATCCCCAATTTGGTGACCTGGTGGTCTAGGGGTAAGGTGTCGGACTTCTGTGCTGGGGTCCGGGTTCAATCCTCGTCCTGGCACAGATTTATCTGACTAACCAAACCCTTCCTTCACCTCTGACAAGACATCTTGTGAATGTGGGGAAAGCCAGGCCTCCACCGTGGTTCGGATTCCACGTTAAATTGTAGGTCCTCCATTTAATCTCACAATCACCCTACCATTACACATTAACGTAAGTGCGTATAACCCGAACAGGTAGTAATACGCGGTGCTAATAATAATAATAATCCCCAATCAGATATACACTTTGAACAAAATTGTTATAGTTATTTTTTATTAAAAAAAACATTTTTCATTTATCAGTAAACTACCTTTAATTTATGATTGGAATTCAAATCACATGGGGGCACACAAAACGTTAAGATATCATCTATATAGTGAAATTTGTCATGATTTATAATATTTTCTCTGTATGATAAAACCTTACAAACCTCTATTTGGAATGAAGCTTTTGTCACTTGCAATAATTAATCTTCTCTCTGGATTTCTTAGCTGTAGCCGTACTTGAGCTGTTTGTATGGTATCAGTTTACAAATCTGCTCATGACGAGTAAATACAGTGCAGTTTACTTTGAAGAGAGAGCCGGAGTATTAATTTAGCAAGTGTAAACATTATTTGATACAAACATATGAAGGCGGCCTCTCGTGTTCCGGAGAATTCTATTCAATAGGTTACCGCCGATATACTACACTTTTCATTAAAAGGACCTTTAAGAAAATACACTTTGTTTTTGCGGCCAAAATTGATACTATTTTAATTCTATTAGTATTATTTTATAGGTATTAATAATATATATCGTCGACCTTGGTGATTTTGGGGTAAAGTGCTCACCTCAGGATCCGATGTTCGTTGGTTCAAACCCAGCTTGGATCGATGGATTTTTATAAAACGGTAAAAAAAATCCGTAGCGCAACTTACTTCGGCGGGAAAGTAAAACCCTCGGTCCCATGTCAATTGAGGTATGTAAGAAAAAACACATGGATGCTACGAGAAAATACCTTTTCCCGCAAAATTGATAGGCTCTTTCGCTCTCGCTCATAGAAATTCTCGTGTGCTGATATAATCAATCGACTCAAAAAGTGCACTTTAAATATCTCAAATAAATTAAGAGGAAAAAAAAATACACTCTAGTTACAAATTATAGTGGTTATTCTATAGTTTTTTGGGTCACATGTAACAGATGTTAGATAAATAATTATTACGACTAAACAATTTGACTCGCTAGACATTTTCCTAAAGTTATTTTATGTGTGTGTTTATCTCTCTCGCCTTTAAATTACTCCGCCTCGGAAAACTTAATCTTGTCATAGAGCAATTTATTACGTCCGCACGATTCCCACTCGTAGTTTACCTGAAGAAACTTCTCCTTTCACCGGCCGTTATAAGCTTTCCCTGCTCTGTCAGAGTTTACTTTTAGCCCTTAGCACAGCTCATAAATTTGTAATGAACCCTTTTCTAAGGGTAGCATTACACCCCTCTGTGCCTAACGTCTTTATAACTGAGACGTATTTATTTTCCTTTCCCCTTCACTCTTTTTGTAAAGCTATTTTTTGATCTCGAGTCAATAAAATAAATACATATTTTGACTTCTATAGCAGTACCGGTATACGTTTTAACACCTGAAATATTCCCTGCTGATGAATGTGAAGTTAGTTCTTTTTATCACCGCGTATTACTATGACTAACTATTCGTTCGACACTTTAGTTCAGTCGGTAACGTGTCTTTCTACTAAGTTAAGAGTCCCGAGTTTGATTCCTGGCATGGTCGAAAAATGTATCATTGGTGAAATGAGGGTTTCCCCTCTAACAGTGATGAGTTAACGATGGGGGGCTGGATACTGCGTCTGTTATGGATATAAGTTAGTATAATTATTATGTCTGTTAATAATATAATCACAAAAAGTGCACGCCAAATACCTTAAATAAATTAAAATTAAAAATACTTACAGTTCTGGCTATACGCATGTGTACTAATTACGCTTATGCGTCAGGAATGAATGTTTAAAATAATAAGTGTATCTGCATTTACTTGGACGGAGAGTGGAAAAGCATTTAGAGAAAGCCACCCTCAGTACACCCGACCCGACCCCTAAATACCCGTCCTCGGCAGCTTAGTCTATTTCCAGAGTAGCGCCTTAGACCATGCGGCCACCGAAGTGCGTCCCTACCTAGATATTGATTTATATTATATTATTTTAATGACATCTGAGTTTTCGATATTTAACATGTTAATCATAATTTTTGTGTTAATAATAATATTTAACCGCTTCGGTGATCGAATAACAATCTAAGGTGTTCCTCTCACAATATACTGGAGTGCCGATGGTCATGATTCGAATCTCGGTCAGGTGTACTGATGTTGGTTTTTCTTTAATAGTTTTCCACTCTCCCCTCATACAAATATGGGTACACTTACTAAACTACCTGCATCGGTTGCCGCATGATCTAAAGCACTATTCTCGCAATAGACTAGACTACTTATGACGGGGAGATTGGAGTTCAGATACCGGTCGGGTGTACTAGGTTTTTTCCCTAAATAGTTTTTCACTCTCCCTCCACGCAAATATGGGCACACTTCTTCTAAATTCAACCTTCCCCCCCTGAACATATTAGCGTAATTATTACATAAGCGTACAACCCAAATGGGCTATAAGACGTGGGGAAAAAACACACACTAATTAATATTCATTGTAAAAAAGGGATTATGAGGATTTTATAGAAAAAAAACGCACCAATATGCACTTAAAAAGAACAATAACTCAAAGTGTAAAAATACAAAGAAAAAAATGCACCTAACCAGGATTCAAGCACCAACATTCCGTCAGAGTCAATCACGCATTAATATTTTTCTTAGCACTGCGTCTTACTACCCGCTTTGGTTGTACACCTACGTATTAATTAGACTACAGTAATAGGTTAGGAATTAGGAAGACTTAATTTATAATAAATGCACCCGCATTTGTGTGGAGGGAGAGTGGAAAACCATTGAGTGAAAACTACCCTCAGTTCATCCGACCGGGGTTGAACTTTGATCTCCCCGCTTTTGGCAGTCAAGTCCAACACGAGATTAGCGCGTTAGACCACGCGGCCACCGAAGCGGGTTCACGCATTAATTTGAACTGTAGCTTTGTCGCTACCAATCAACTGTGCGAACAGCCTTATCCGGTGTCGGAAGCGTTTAGTTTCAGACGTTAAGGATTCCCTTCATGGCTTGAGACGCCTTAGTACATCCAAAAGAGGGCTCGTTTGTTACAATGGCTAAGTCAGAGACTTTGAAACCTGCAGCAACCATCCTCCAAGACCGTGCTAATACATACGACGGAACACCTAATGTCCTCAATGGGGAACAAAAACCTCATCACAGGGCTTCTACAACCCACCACGACCTTACGTTTAGCCTCAGACACCACTCTCCCTGTTGAGAGTTTGTATTGAATCCTGGATGGTTATTAATTTAAATGCTGGTGACCTGGTGGTTTAGGGGTAGTGTCAGACTTCTGTGCTGGGGGTCCGGGGTTCAATCCCCGGTTCTGGCTGATTTCCAAACCCTTCCTTCACCTCTGACAATACATGTATTAATCACAACTTGTGAATGTGTGGAATACCAGGCCTCCACCGTGGTTCGGATTCCACGTTAAAATGTAGGTCCTCCATTTCATCTCACAATCACCCTACCATTACATATTAGCGTAAGTGCGTATAAACTGAACGGGTAGTAAGTCGCGGTGCTAATAATAATTCTTAATTTAAGGTTGTTTATATACCCGCCTCAGTGGCGTAGTTGGCTAACGCGCTTGTCGTGTTGAGCTCGACTGTTGAGGACGGGGAGATCGAGGTTCGAATCTCGGTGGCGTGAACTGGGGTGGTTTTTTCTAAATGGTTTTCCACTCTCCCTCCACGCAAATGCGGGTTCACTTCCTCTAATTCAACCTTCCCAATTCCTAAATCCATTAACGTAATTAGTACTTAAAGCGTATAACTGAACGGGTAGTAAGACGCGATGCTAAATATTATTATTATAAGGCTGTTTATAGACAAGATTTGAAGGTCAGCCAATCCCTCCCATTGGACCTCAATTGATTGTTATTTGTTAGGGGTGTGCGAATATTCCACCGCTTCGACTTGGATTCTAAAATGAAATTCCGGTTTCTCCAAAAAAGAATTTAAAGTTAAAACACATTTATACATTTTTTTCTTTTTTTCTGCTATTATTTTAATAAAAATCAAACCAATAAAATAATAAAATTATAATTTGTGATGGTAACTTAATGTATCATTTTAAGATGAAATACATTAATTATGTTTGAAATATAGCATTTTGTAAATTATATTTTATACCTATATTTACATAGTTATGCGAAGTAATTATACTTTTTCGATCATTTAACTTTTTTTAAATTTTCGAACTTCGATTTGGCTTCAGGAATATTTCATTTCCTTAGCTTCAACTTCGCTTTGAATTGAAAAAGGGGGCTTCGCACACCCCTATTATTCGTATAGGCCTACTTGGAGGTTGGTTGACTTTCGATACAAGACCATAGATATGACCCTTGGTTTTCGCGCGAGTGCTTTAAAGTTAACTATTAGTGCTGTCCAAGAAGCTAAAAATATAAATTAAACTTTGTCTACTCCCCCCAATTCTCCACTTTGTTTTAGAGTGGTATGCAAGAACCAAGTGACCTGAATGCTTAGTGGACCGATAGTGTGATCCCGAGCATAATATCGGTCCACCTTTTAACCTATGATGACGCAAGCAAACCCAACCTAGTGTCCATTACCATCCACTTACTCTCTATTGGTGCATAGGCCTATTATATACGTATTCAAATAACTTATTCGCAAAACACAACTAATTACTCTTCAAGATTAGATAGATAAATCCAAGTTTATAAATTTCATGGAGCAGTTTTGATATCCATTAAGGAGATATTGAAATTCCATGAAATCCGGACGTATTTCCAGATATTTAATATTTTCAGGTAAATATTGGGAAAATGTAAAATTAATATTAAAGCATCAATTTCGTTTCACATATACTTTTTTTTTAAATAGGAAATATGTTTAAATAGTTTTTATCGGTTATTTCTTGTGCCAGAACTGGCTAAGAGTGACTTAAGTAATTTAATCCAGAGGGTAAATAATATATTATCATGACATAAATGTCGACGTTTCATGACCCCCTGAAATTGGAAAAATGTTTTTCGCAATGCTGTCTGTATCTAGGCCTAGAGCCTAAACTATTTATCGTTCGTGATGACTTTGTGTCTAGGGTTTTCATAAAATTCCCCCAAGGAGTGTTTGAAATTATACAGGGTGTTCCCGGGTTAAACGGCTAAACTTGTGGAAATGGTAGTGGATTAAAGTCAAAATGTATTTTGTATATTTGCTAGTCTTTACTTTCTTTCCACGTAAACAGCAAAAAATAAAATAAGTAGGAAGTAAATACAATATTTTATTTATTTATTTTGCTCAAAATGATGGCCTCCAGCCCGGAGACAAGCATTTCACCTATCAATGACAGAACGAGTGGCTGACCGACATAGTGCGACTGTTGTTTCTTCGTACGTTTGCGTTATCCTTTGTCGTAACGATTGAAGGTCATTAACAGGCACTTCATACATTTTTGTGTGAGTGCACCACACCAATAAATCTAATGGCGTTAAATCATGTGAACGTAGAGGCCAAGCCTCACAAGTCCAGCACGACCGATCTATCTTCCAGGAAAATTAATATTAAACCATTGCCAAGGACCTCTGCAGAAAAAAAGTGTTTTTATTTAGTTTATTACTGTTTGAGCGAAAAGGAAGTTAAAATGAGCAAATCTCTAAAATACATTTTGGGCTAGTTTTTGATCCACTATCACTTCCCAAAGTTTAGCCGTTTAACCCGGGAATATCATGTATACCCAAGGGGGGGAAAACAACTTAAAAACTATTTTCTCAAAATCTGTTCTAACAACGTTGATTAAAATTCGTATATAGACACTGTTTAACATTAACAACAAAATGCCTCGTCTCATCTTTCAGGGAAAATTACTTAATGGGTACTTTATATAAGGGGGTATCTTACATTTTGATAAAATCTCCGCAACTCATCGAAATAGCGATAGTCTTTGCGGTGCGCCGTACTGTTCAAATATTCATCCTGGCAGGAAGATTCCTACTGGCCACTCGTGAATTGACAAAATACTCTGAGTTGTAGACGATTTAAAAACACGTTAGCATAAAAGCTTTTTCAAGATCCAAATTTTGGTTTTACAGTGTAAGTTTATTTTCAAAATAATTTAAGAATTATGGTGATTGTTTCAATGTATACCTTTAAAACTCTTCGAATTAAGAGCGTTCATCATAGCAGGCCCAACTCGGCTCCCGGCTCGCGCGAGAAATGGGAGTAAAAGGGAAAAGAAAACACCTACGATATGTCAGAAATGTGTGCAGTGCATTCGTATTTGAAAGATTACTCGACATTTTCCGCGGTGACGATGGTGGACAAAGCGACAAAGTTTCTTATTAATAACTACAGTATGTCCCTATTATGACATAATGAAGATTTGTGCACGGTGCCTATCTTTGAAGACATTCTAAAATGGTCAAAAACTTCCTTTTTAATGCAGTTTTTATCCAAATAACATTTAATATGTCAACAATGTTCAGTATTAGTAACTTCTATTAACTCTTTTTCTCCATTAATGTTTAATCAGAAATTATCCACGTGCAATATTGTTCATGTAAACTTACAATTTCTAACCGACTGCATCATAGAGTTGATTGGTACGTGATGCACGCTCTTAAATGTAAATACAATAACATGGGAAATCTTATCTTGTCTGGCTCTGACGTCACAGTTAGGAAATGTCCTTAACGCGCTATACAAACACACTCGCCCGCCTCGTTCCTAACCTCCGACCCTGGAGTAATTCAAATGAAGTTAAACGGAACAAGATTGTTCACCTGTTCGCCTTGCCTTGTTAACTGACAACTTCGCTCGTCTTTCTCTCGTCTTATTGTCTCAAAAGTGTGTTGAGAGGACTCTTGGTCGTCACTTCAAAAAACTCCTTCTAAGCGTTTTCCTCTCGAAAGTTTACCTTGAAACACTTTACTTAACTTTTGTGGTTTGCTCCCGCCTGCGGATTGTAACTTTCAGAGAGAGAAAATGGTTTCCTTATTTGGAAAGTGAATATTGTTTCTCTTTCTTGACATTTTTCGGAGAAATTTATTCTAAAATAAATGGTGGGAGTAGAATTTATAGTCCAATTTTCATAAGAAGGGCCTTATCTGACAGCTATAAAAGTTTCTTTATCCTGATTTTCATAGAAAGGGTCCTTAAGTTTCATACGTTAAGTCATGTTATCTGCAGCTTTCACTTTTGATAAATATTATCAATACCTATAAAATATCATAAAAATATAGTAAAATGTTATTAATGCTGTTCGCAAAGAAATATGACTAAATTTTCTAAATTTCCTTCCAACCAAAATCAAGGTACACTAATTACGCTAATGTATTAGAGGTAAAGAAGGTTGAATTTAGAGGAAGTGTACCCGCGTTTTCGTGTAGGGAGAGTGGAAACCCATTTAGGAAAAACCACCCTGATTACACTAGAGCGGGATTTGAACCCAGATATCCTCGTCATAGGTAGTCTAGTCTATTGTGAGAGTTGACACCTTAGACTATGCGTCCACTGAAGCGTGTATTATTGTTATTTTAAAATTATTAAAGATATCTCTCAATAGATACAATTTGCTGACCGTATCGGGAATAATACTCAAGACTCCTCACTGGAGAGACGTCCTATCGAGCTAGGGAGTTGACTGGATTGATTCAAGGTGAAACGTGCTCCTCCCCTACCCCCCTTTCTTCCCGGACAGAGGCCTTTATAAGCTTGTTCACCGATGTGAATTAAAACAATAAACAGTGTTATTAAACGACTCCCAAAACATCCATTTGGAACCAAATCGTTAAAGCCCCGTGTCAAATCTTTCACGTTTTTGAAAAATCTTCATCAATAAACTACCTTTCAACGAATTTTTACCCCAAAACCAATTAAATAGTGCTATTTTCCATGTCAAACAAACCTTGAATATGCATTTTAAACAAAATCGCTAGAGTCATTTTCGAAAAATTTGTAGTTAAATAAAATTACTCATCAGTAAACTATCCTAAATTGAAGGGCTAGGGCGAACAAAAAATTGTTTTGTGGAATTGCCCCTATATATTATCTAGATATCAAGTTTGAACAACATTCATCTAAAAGTTTCGGATCCTTGACCAGGGGCAGACAGACAGACGTAATTGTAAAATCTATTTTGAATTCGTGTTCACATAAAATGTAAATAATCGTCAAAATCTCGAGAGGGATTTTTTCACAGCTATCACAATACTTTCTCTTGATATGAGAAAATAAAAAAAATAAAAGTTAGGGGGAGTTTTTCTCAGATTTTTTTTAAGCTCTCTTATTACACGTTAAAAGAGATGAACAGGTGCTGGACGTCGAGTTTCGTTATTTCATTTTGCTTCTTGGTCGAGCTCCTTTCTTAGTTGGGACAAGGTATATAACGCCTGTATCCTCGATAGCGTGAATACTTAATAAACTCGTCCTTCGTTTTCATGAAGAGGTCCAAGGGTGGTGGGTAGGGGGGGAGGGGAGAGAAGGATCTCATTTTACCTCCCGGGCCCCTTCGCAACTACGGGGCAAATTGTTGGAATATTTTACCGGCGATGAAGAGGGAATTTGAGGGAACGTTTTTTTTTTTTTCGCTTGGAGATAATTTAAGTTTATCAAGTGTGGCTCGGGGAGTCCCCTTCATCATAGTAATTTTACATGCTACCACTTTGTAGACTCATGCGAAGGTTAGCGTCAATCTTTATACAAGGGATTAAGACTGAGACGGAAAAATTGAAAAGTGGCATGCGGGAAATAATGAGGTGCTTTTCTCATCGTATTTTTTTTTGACGAGAATGTTTTCTACTCAACAAAAAAGGTAGTTTGATGAAATAAAACTTTACATATTTTAAATCTTTCTTTTTCCCTCCCATAGTGTCTCGATAACCGTCTTTCCTATCCACATATTTACACTATGGGAAGTTTTTTTTTTGTATGACATACTTGACCGCTAGATATATAGTATCTAAACTAGATATCATCTCTGAGAGAACCGCAAGGCTACTATTGGGGAACAGCGTTGTAATTCTCTTGTTTTCAGGTGTTCAATTTTTCCTTAAATATAAGACAAGTTTCGCAACGCTTGTTAGTCGATGTTGCCAATAGCTCATTCTTACCCCAGCACACCACCTTCAGACATAACTGAGAGCGAGGAGATTTGGCAACAGTTAACTGAGAGAGAGCAAAGATGAGCTTTTCTTTGTAAGACCTGCAGTATCCTCAGATATGATATTGGGTTATAGCTGGATGGCCTTGTATGTGTTCTTTTATCCCCTCTGTGTAAATAACGTTGCCCAAGGTGTACCTTGGAGGTTGTCTACACGTCATACCCGCATTGAGGTGATGTGATGATAAGTTATTATTAAGTTGTGGAGCCAGTAGAAACCCTAAACCTAACTTAAAACTAATTAATCAGACCATGGTGACCATAGGAAACAGTTCCACTCACGGTACAGCTGGAAATCGAACCTGGAGCCCTTCATTTTTTGTTTTTTTAACTCTCTTGATTCATCTGGTGTGCATAGTGTCTAATGGGGTATCGATTCAAAGCTACCCGTTTCGGTGGCCGTATGGTCTAAGGCGTCACTCTCGCAGTAGACTAGATTGTTTAATGACGATGAGATCGAGGTTAAATCTCGTTCGGATATACTGAGGGTTTTCCCACTCTCCCTCCATGAAATGTGAGTACACTTCCTCTAAATATAACCGTCCTAATCCATAAAATCATTAGCTTGATTAGCACATAAATGTTTAACTCCAACGGGTAATAAGATATGATGCGAAAAACAAAACAAAAAACAATTTGAAGTCAACACTTATTACTTCACACACATCAACATTCAGATAAAACGACTGATACTACCAAGATTTAATTTTATACGAAAACAATCTATTTTATGACATGTACTTTTTCTTTCTTTTCAAACTTCTATGCCAAACCCGACCTTTCTTCGTCCTGAATTCAACTTGACATGAAGTTGATATCCTCTCCGTGTAGTCCTGTATCAGACACTTGCAGCAGAGTGAAGCTGATGTCTAAGAAAAAATAGACAGTGGAGATCAGACTTTTTTTTTAAATCAATTTTCTCCCCTTTTCCCTCATTCCTTGTTCTTCTTCCTCCCGATCACCCCCTACATTCAATGGCAGCTATTGATCCTGTGATGGGCAGTGGACTCCAAGTGACGGAGTTTTTCTAAGACTTGGCTGACTGACTGTGTGTATCTTGGTTTCCTGTGGATGCCAAGTGATTGAGGTTTTAAGAATCACCCATTTATATGACTCATGATTTCATGAGGTTTTAAGAATCACCCGTTTATGTGCCTCTTGACTTCCTGTGGATTCCGAGTATTTGAATTTTTGGAAGAATCACTGGTTTTTGTGCCTCTTGGTTTCTTGTGGATTCCAAATTTAGGTTTTGGAAGAATCAGCAGTGTTTGTGCCTTTAGCTCCCTTTGTATTCCAAGAGATGGGGGTTTTGAAAAAATCATACTTTATTGCGTCTCTTGGTTTCTTTCCGTTAAAAAAAAAGATGGAAGTTTGGAAGACTCGATTGGTTGTACGCCTCTTGATTTCTTGTCCAAATTCAGTTCAGGTCTAATTCTACTCGCGTCTCATATTACCTTTTGGATGAGTTTCATCTGCATATGCTTTTGATTTGTTGATCTTTTTTTTTCACGTCGGTTTTTCATGAACGTTAGCATTATGTGGAACCATATTAATTAAAACGTGTAGAATTTCAAATATTTTCTAAACTGCATCTTTGTTTAACATTTTATTCGATCTACTTCTTAAATACGTTTGTTCTGTCCCTTTTAAGTTTCTAGAAACATTACGTAATAAAAGAAAATGGTGGCTTGTTGAGTTTTATTATTATTTTTATTATACTTGTGGAGGAACTATTTATTTCTTTGAGGTCATTCGACAGTAAACTTTTTTGCTCAATTTTAACAAGGTTATAAGCTATAATATTGATTCAATGATTTCAAATCACTATAGTTCACGAGTTTAAGGGCCCAAACTTGCTATTTTATGCTTTTAATGTACCATTCTTAAGGTAAAGTAATTAATGTATCAGGCTGAAATTTATTATAACTAGACAATCACAGGAGTTGTACACAGTGAAATATACTGTCAGAGAAAGATATGTTTTAATGTATAATCAGTTTAAAAGGGGGGAAATTACTTAATTTTTAATTAGGCAATATATGTGGTTTTTTTTACCCAATAGTTTGAATTTATCTGGTCGATGTTGTTGGAATAGGGACATCGCTAATTCCTATCTTTTCCAAGATAACCCCTCCATAGGTGGGGGTACCTATGTTAAATTCCCTGACAAGATGTAATAGACTCAACAAATCTTAGCAGGCACCATTATTAAATAAATGCCCTTAAAATCAGGAATGTTCGTCAGACTATCCTTCCAACAATCTAATAAATACTGCCTTAACTGTAACTAAATAACAAAATTTAGTCATTATACCTGCATTAATGGGCAAACAGACAAAATGTCAGACTCATCTGGGCTGGTTTGCCTGTGACGGAGATATGGTGTTTTGAATCTCGGCTGAGTTTAATTAAAGTGATTACAAAATTATTATTTCTCATTTTCCTTCCATGTTAGTGAAGGTGCATTTCCTATAGATACCACACTACTCATCCCTACCCAATTAGCATTACTAAAATGCGTTTTAAATCAGACGGGCAGTAAGACGCGGTGGAGTATAAAAACAGAATAATTTCACATAATGTTATAATGGGAGGTACAGTTCAATTTGTTTAACAAGAGTCTTATTCGACTAGATCTACTTTCACGTAGTCATACATTAAGTCTTGGGACTCGCAGCCGTCACTTTTTTATAAAATATAAATACCCATATGGGCTAATAACACCATTAAAATAGTAAAATTTAGCAGTTTTGGCTAAAAAAGTGTGTATTTTCTAAACGGTCCTTCATAGGAAAACCGGACTCTAGCCGTAGGCCTATCTTGTTGACAATATAGGCACCGTGTTTAGACTATAGGGGCGCTAGTAAAGTTCATGAGGCGCCCAAGTGGCGAAATTTTGAAACTCTAAAGTGAAACAGTTCAATGTCGTTGATATAATTAATGTGCATTATCGCAACAATAATGGAAAAAATAATTATTAAATGGTTTGCAAAAGGTTAATCCTGGCTATAGCTCCAAACAATCTTTGAGGAATGGCTTTATTTAAAGCGGGCCACATTACTGATTTGACTGAACTTCAAGATGAAAATTAAACTTTTATAACATCAAATGTTTTAAGGCAGACGTCTGTCGGCTTAAGACCGAATGATGTTAAAATTGAGGTAAGTACCGTATATCACAATACTTTCACAGAACTTTAATGTGTGCCGCCAATTTTTTTTCTTAAATGTCATACAATTTTATTTACTTGAGACCTTGTTGCAAGTCAAATAGTATTTTTTGTGTCTTGTAATGTACCGCATCGTATCCAGTAATGCTTACAAAAAAATTCTTTACGGATGATAAATAGAACTATATTAACAGCCATTTAGTAAAAAAAAAAAAATCAAAATATAATTTTATTAGCCTAGGTAGGGTATTATTTGAGTCTATGTATGCTTGTCAGTGTCATAATATAGTATTAAATAAAATTACTATTTGATATCATGTATGTGAAAAATGGTCGTGGGTATTATTATTATTATTATTATTAGCACCGCGTCTTACTACCCGTTCGGGTTATACGCACTTACGCTAATGTGTAATGGTTGGGTGATTGTGAGATGAAATGAAGGACCTACAGTTTAACGTGGAATCCGAACCACTGTGGAGGCCTGGGTGGGTAGTATTGAAACACGCCGAGATTATTTTTTTTCTACCAAATTATGACAAATGTTATGGTTTATAGCACTCATACACACACCAACAGATGTGGGCTTACGATTATAACAAAATAAATATTGTCAAAAAATTCTAGGCAAAAAAATAAAAATTGAAATCGTACCACATTGTCTTTTCGAGTCGTATTCTGTTAGGCCGTCCACGTCAATTACTGTTGACAAAATTATTCTTAATAGCTGGTTGAATTTTTTATTTATTCACGCAATCTAGCCCATTATAGACAAAGCTTAACAAATAAGCAATAACAAAAAGTGGTATTAACTCATCATTATTTCGTCGAAAACACATTATGAAATTTAAGCCATAAGCGACAGGGGTTCCTCTAATAGACTACTACAAAGATTGTCAGCCGAGTCTAATTTAATTTACAAATAATTAATAAAACAAACTTTTGAAATTAACTTGTCTCCTAACATAATTCTTATATTTTCTCGTAATTGAGAACAAGTCTGAACAAAACAAATATGAACAATAATCCTTATCTATTTCTATTGACAGCTTGAATCCACTGGTTTCGTTTTCCTTCCTCCCATGGTCTACCGGAAAATGATAAAATTATATCTCTCTCGTAGTGTTTTGGTATATATTTAATTAATATAATATAATTAGGTATAAAAGTGTTTAACATCAATGAACATATAATTTTCTTTGTGTTTTAACGTTGTAGCTGCACATTTGTACCGCTACCCGCGCCACATACATCAACGTACGGTCCCTGTAGAAAAAGATACGTTCATCTAAAAAAGTTGAGGCAAGTGGAAACGGCTTGAAATCCGAAATTTTAAGGATTTGCGGAGATGAACGAAATGCGTTCTACACTTGATGTCTTATGCTCGTGTAAGTCGGAATAAAAAAGAGCCAGGCAGGCCTTGTGCAAACAGCCCAGATGACCTTTGCTGACCAAACTTTTACTATTCATGAAATAACAAAGAGGACGCTTTTTTTAATTTTATTTCCACAGGTCATAAAAGCAAGAATTTAAGGTTATATTATTTTGACCATAAATCTAGAATGTTATTTTTTACGGGGTAGTTTTCAAACTTTATTTTTTATCAAAGACTTATCTAGTTAATTAATAATGAAAATAAAACAACGCAATAAGTTTTTGTTTGACGTTTCTTGAACAAAAATATTATAAAACAAAGTGACGTTCTTAAAAAAATAAAATTGTACATTAACCTTTAAAATGTTCACACACCAAATTAAGTAAATTTATTTTTTCCAGTTTTTTACTAACCATAAAATATTGATTCATAATTTGTGTATTTTTTTATTAAAAATCATTTGATTATACATTTTGTTTAGTGTATAAGCGAAATTAAATACAAATGTTTCTATAGAAATTAATAAAAAATAAGTGTCGATTTAATCGTGTCTCTAAAATCTAAGCGACTTAAACGCGTAAGCAAAAATATCGTTATTTACTTGTCCTTCGCGCCTTTCGAAAAAATAAACTCTTATTTACGATACATAACTTTTTATTCTAAGTTTGAAAATCCTACCGTCTCACGGAAGGTATAAGGTTACACAAAGGTAAAGTTCACAGCTCCTTTTTATATTTATGGATCAAGCCAACTTTTTTGTTTGTGCGAACGAGAGACAAAGAGAGATAGATGAGTAATATGTGACATTATACAGTATGGTGTTGGAACGTCATAGGAAGGATAAGAGCTCAAATTGTTACTAGATAAATTTTATTTATTCATATGTCAAGCCTTATGTTCTGCATCAGCTACTTCTGAAAGGTGGTGTAGATTTTGACAACAGTTCTAAAAATATAGTGACCTTTTTTGTATAGGTGTTAGCAACTTTACATTTTTTTTATATGCTCTAAAGGTTTCTACTTTTACAGTTAGGCTATATATATATATATATATATTTTTTTTTTTTTTTTTTTTTCGTTTTCCACAACTTATTACTCGTCCGGGCTATTCACATATTCATACTAATGGGCTTGGGTTGAGGAAGGTAGAATTTTTAAAAGAAATATACTTGCATTGCGTGTAAAGGGTGTATTCGTAAACCACTGGAGGAGTAAAAACTTCAGTACAACCTGGTTGGAATTCAAATCCTGACCTCCTAGTCACTGGCAAACCAACCTAGACGAGATTGATGCCTGTACCCTCCTGTGCGGGTATGTATGTAATATTGCTTCAAGCATATTACATTGTCCTTTTGTGTAACAACTGCGTAGTATCAACAATATAGGTCTCTCTTTGTTAATTTTTAGTCCATACATGACTTAATAGACATTTGTTTAGATCTTTAAATATATACTAGAATTACTTTCATGTCAATTTCAATCATATTTTGTTCATATAGTTCAGGGGTTTCCAGCTTGAGTGCCTGAGGGCTACAATTGAATCTACGAGTCAAGAGCGCAATCAAAGTTTATTACTGAATCAACATCAGTTGGGGCTCTCATGGATTTTCCCCACGCAAGCCAAAACATTCATTCTCTCGGCTAAAAACATCAATTTTACTACAGTAGATGAATTTTCCAAGAAACTTCGCGACTGCAAAAACAGGCATTGAGGACTGTATGAGGCCCGTGGGCTGCCATTTGGCACCCCCTGATATAGATCACGTGAGCGTTGGCTAGAGTATTGTGAATGAATTGTATGCTCTTATAATTAATTTAATCTTGCTTAAGCATTGATGAAAGTAAAATTATGTTATAACCACAAGCTCTGCTAGGAAAAGGAATGTGGAATGGATTGTTTAATTGAGTCTTTTCTTTGTCCAAAAGGGAAACTTGAACAATACCTTTTACTTTTCTGGTAGCGTTTCATAGATTAATGAGATACCCTTGATTTATCATGTAAGGTAGCAAGCTTACCTTACATTATTCCACTATGGTATAGCTTATAAGATAGGGCCATATTGTAGTCCATCAAGATAAGACTGCATACTTTTAGGGTTAACAGCGTGTACATTTCTTATTCCTTATAAATTCAAAAACATTAATTTTTGTATTTTCACCACGCTTAGTAGCCGTTCTGGCTATACGCATACATTAATTTCACTAATGGATTAGGAATAAGAAAACTAAAGTTTTAGAGGAGATGTGCCTTCATTTTAATAGAGGGAGAGGAGAAACCACCACCATCATCATAAACTTCCCAGACTGTGGCCGGGTCTGTTTAGTAAAATGCCTCTATCTCCCTCTGTCCTTCCACCATTTTTCCTCACTTCAACTCTCCTTTCACTTGCACACTTGCTGCTATCTGTTCCTACCAGCTCTTCCTTGGTTTTCCTTGCGGTATCTTCCATAAAAACTTCATATTCATCAATCTTCTTGAAATCCTCTTCCCTTTCATCCTAATTACGTGTCCATATCATCTCATCCTAGCTTCCTCTACCATCTCCTGTACCCCAACACTAGACCTTACATCTTCATTCCTAATCCTGTCTCTTCTTGTGACAGCTAGCATGATCCTTAAAAATTTCATTCCCATGGCCTCCACTTTCCTTGTTTCTTTTATATCCAAAGTCTAAGTTTTCGCTGAATACGGTACTATGGGTTAAGTATGCTCTATAGAGCACCTCCTTACACTTTAGAGGGACTTCTCTTTTCCATAGTAGGTATCTTATACACACCTATAGAATACCTCTCCCTATTGCCCTCGTCTCACTATATCTTCTCTGATACCCTCTTTTGCCTCAAATAACACTACCCAGGTACTTCACACGCTTTGCTTCTTTCAAATCTACTCCATCCAGTTCTATCACCTTTCTTGGCCTTGTTCTCTGCCTTGTCATCAGCATCATTTCACTTTTCGTCATACTAAATTTCATTCTGGACTATTTCACCTCCTCATTACATTCCCACAAGAGTTCCTGTATTTCTCTTAATTTTCCCCTCATACCATCAAGTCATCTGCAAACATCATTACTTTCATTTTCTCCCTCATCCGATTTGTTACCACTCTATTCATAATCACTTCGCTCACCGATACAAATAGTAATGGTTAGAGGACACGATCCTGCTTGACTCAATTTTTTAATTGGAATCACGCTGTCCACCCTATTTCCGTCTTTACACAAGTCATATTATTATCTTACATATTCCTTACTCTCATTGCCATTCATCTTTCTACTCCAGACTTCTCCATTGCTTTCCATACTTTCTTTCTATCCATATTATCATAGTATTTTTTTACATCCATAAATGCCATTACCAGATTCCTTTTCAAGATCATATCTCTTTTCCATCAACTGTCTAATTCCAAATATTAAATCTATCATCGACCTCTACTCTCTGAACTCATGTTGCTCCTCTCTCAAACCTCCCTTGATGCTCCTCCTCATTCTCCTTTCCAGAATCTGTTCGTAAATTTTCGCGCGTTGACACATCAGTGTTATGCCTCTATAATTTTCACACCTCTTCCTATCCACTTTCTTGAATATTGATAATATAATACCTTTTGTACAATCCTTTGCTGGCACTTTCTTCTCTCTCCACACTGCCCTTGCTATCTATATAACCACTGTAGACCCATTTCTACTGCTGCTCTTATCATTTCCACCGTGAGTTCGTCCACTCCTGGTGCCTTTACCTTCCTCACCCTTTTCTAGGCCTCGTTTACCTCCTTTCAGTTAGGTCCGTTAATTCTTCCTCCATATCTCCGTCCATCTCCTTCTCTTTTTCTTCCTATCATATCAATCCTTCCCCCTCCGGCTCCAACAATCTTTCAAAATATGAGCTTCTTTACCTCCTCATCCCTCTCAATTATCCTTCCTTTTTCATCCATCATTCGGAGACCTCTTTCCTATTTTCTCTGTTCCTTTGGCTCACATGACCATCCATTATCTTCTTGCTCCCTTCCACGTCAGTATGTACACCTTTGTCCACTCTTCCATCCATGTTTTTCTCTCTTCTGTTATTACCTCTTTTGCATTTCTTTTTTCCTCCTTATACTTATCCTCTGTCTCTCTAGTTATTTTTATGAACCATTCTCTAAAGGTTTTGTTCTTGGCATTCACTGCTTCCTTTACCTTTTTGTACCACCATAGAGTTTCCTTCCATCTTCTCTTTCTACTAGTTCTTCGGCATAACTCCTCTGCCGCTTCCACCATGCACTTTTTGAACCTTTGCCACTCCTTTTCTCCCCCTTTTATGTCATCCTTTGGTAGTGCTCCACTTACTCTTGCTTGAAAGCTAACTCTCTCCTTCACTTATCTGAGCTTCCATATTCTTATACTCTTTTCCTGCTTTACTATCTGTCACCCTCTCCTCCAGCCTTTCATGTCGGCGACTAATAGTCTATGGTCCCCGTCCAAAGTTACACTTAGCCGGACCTCATTGTTAATTATGCACGCTTTTACTTCTCTATCTAATAGAAAATAGTCAATTAGGGATTTTTGCTCCGCATTCCATTTATTGTGCGTTAAAACGTTGTCTTATGAGTATCCCTGCTCTTCTTAAACAATCTGTGTCCGAACTTCAGTCCATTTATTGAGCACAATTCCAGGAGTCCCTTCACTTCTTCATTTCTTTCTCCCCATCCTTAAGCTCATATTACCTCTTCAAAACCTCTTCTATCCTTTCCAACTTTGGCATTTAAGTCCCTCATCACCACTTGCCTTTCCTTTCCCAGCTGTCTTTCCAGTTTCTTCAAAATTTTCTTTTCCCTCTAAATTGCATGCAGCTTGAGGGGCATATACCTTCAGTACTTATAACTGCTTTCCTTTCTCTGTAATAGCCATTTTCATTATTTTGTCACTTCTCTCCATCTCTACTTCTCTAATGGAAAACCATT
The DNA here is from genome assembly GCA_039000515.1 of Timema cristinae. Classification (NCBI taxonomy): domain Eukaryota; kingdom Metazoa; phylum Arthropoda; class Insecta; order Phasmatodea; family Timematidae; genus Timema; species Timema cristinae. The sequence continues at coordinate 99,187,175 of JBCFYV010011172.1, forward strand.
TATGTGAAAAACACCTTCAGTTCTCCCGACCGGATTCGAATCCCGATCTCTCAGTTTCCGACAATTAAGTTTAATGCGAGATTTTAGCTTTACGCCATAAAACCACATATGCGAGTTAGACAAAGTTCGATAAAATAAAGGCTTTCCTATAATGATGACGACTAAATATTATGTATTTATTTATATAAAATACAGATGAGCTGTAAACTAATTTTGTTTTTGAGAATTATTTAAAAAGATCTTCGTCTAATATAAGTTAATCTACATATATGTTAGAATATCAAGAATAACATAGTTCATAATTACAAAATATTCTAAATAACTTAGGCATTATCACTGATTTAATACTATAATGTTTGCAGAGGCTTTCTTCCTTTCTGACTGTTGAAAAGCTAATCAGATAGTTCTACGATCATCAGCCACGCAAAATAGGGTTTTCACCTTCTTTAACAGAAAACATGTTGTAATCGTTAAACAAATTTTACCTCGGGATAATTTTATCTGCCCCCGAATTAAAAACAGCGAGTCTTGTATGTATGTACATACCAGGGGCAACAACTGAAACGATTTGATGATGGGTCTCTTAAACTCAAAATTTAGATGTTGTATGGTCACACTTGGAGGCCAAATAGTGATTTTGATTATATAAGTTACCTAAAATTAATAATTTACGGTTGAAATTTTTTTAAATTCTATTTATTTAGAAAATGGCTCAAACAATTTTGTCCAAAATGGATGTCTGGGGAATATTTTAAATGATAGAAGATAATGTGTAATTTTTTTCTAAACATTTTTTTAGGAGATTTTTTTTCTATTTTAAGCACCGCGTATTACTACCCGTTCGGGTTGTACACTCATTTACTAATTCCACTAATAGTTTTAGGAATTAGGAAGGTTATATTTAGAGGAAGTGTACCTGCATTTGTGTGGAGGGAAAGTGGAAAACAATTTTTGAAAAAGAAAACTCGGCACATCCGACTTAGATTCGAACCTTGATCTCCTCGTCATCAGCAGTCTAGTCTATTGTGAGAGTAGCGCGTTAGATCATTTGGCGACCGAAGCGGGCTATAATTTAATGATAACTTATTTTTTTAAATGTGTATAGCTTTTTTTTTTTCAAAAATTATTTTTGAAAAACCTTTTATATTATGATTATTAATGATTTTTTGTATGGAAATTTATTGATGCGTGGTTTACTGATATCCGAATTTTGCACAAATAAATCTAACCTGTATTACGAGAATTTATGTGAAAGTATTTACAATTGTGTCGTCGCATTTATTTTGTTTAAAAGCTGACATTTGTACCCCTTTTACTACCCCTGGGTACATTTTTCCCGATATCACGAGTACCATTGCGTCATTGCCGAACACGTCCTATTCCTTATTTTACGTGGCTGGGTAACGTTTCACTTGGAAATCAAACAAAGAAAAGCAAGCAAGCTCCGTCATAATTCACCGATGGTTTATTGTAACCTGGTATGGGCAGTTAACATTCGAATCCACACCTCTGTCATACTACCTTAACACTTTACACAGTCCAATAATTGCCTCGTACCTCAACCCCGACTTCACTGTCCCATACTCCACCACACCACCTCTCCATAGAGCGAGTGAGGTGCCGTCTAGCGACACACCTTCCAATCAGACAACAAGTTGGGAAGTAGACGGCACACATTACTTGTCAATATGACAAAACATACGATTACATTTGAGACAATAAAAAATAGAACAGTTATTTTTTTAACTTTTACAAACGTTCAAAGTTACAATTAACAGAATATATTTGAAGTTTACGGATTTTATGACTGGATTGGATACCAATGTTTGATTTTTTTTTTTAATTTCCCCCATATTTATTTGATAAGCTCGTTTTTTAATCAAAACTTCCAATTGATATTACGTCATATTTGGTGGAGTCTTAAAATAATTTATCTGTTGCATGAAACCTCAAAATGTGAATAAGTCTGAATAAAACATTTTAAACATTGTGCTAAAAGCTAACACTAGTGGTTTTATTGAATCAAACTTTCGGTGGAATGGAAAAGAAAAAGGTTTTGTAATGATTATTAACACAATTTGTAAACATTTTAATCTGTAGATAAAGGTTTTCCTGAAGTCTATGTACCGTAGCACACCGTTTGCTGAACACTTTGTTAGATGATCACCTAGTTTTATTGTATAGAATACAATAATTCATTCCTTTTTTTGTTGTTGTTGTTTTGAAACGGATACAAGTTATGTAAAATAGACTACTTTTTATTTGTTTTATTGTAGCTTTATAGTTTGTAATATAAAAATAAACGCATATACCTTGAATATTTTTTTTTATCCTCAATGTAACGCCTCCAGTTTTATTTATGTGTACAAACATCACGTGGAACATTGTACCAGATTTTCTGTATTGTCTCTAGTAAAATAATAATTTTTAGCTCTAATTTTTAATTCTAATAATTTGAATATTTTAATAGTTAATCATACTTAATTTATAATCATTTGTAATAATTATCAATACTTTCTCTCTCTATCTTCGGATGCAAGTGAATTGCTGTTTTACGTCATCAATAAAATATATAATTAACTCTAGTAGATACTTGTAAAACTAGGTATAGTACTGCGCTTGTAGATTCTATTGACTGTAAAAGTCTATATAGGTGTGGTTGAAGGCCGTTATCGCCGTTAAACCTACGTCTTGCCACAGGTACCACCAACCCAAGTATTTTGAGAGGTGGGAAGGATAGGGTGGGCCACCCACGATGGGATAAGGTCACGTGTGATATTGAGCAGGGTGAGGTCTTGTGGTCACTTATAATTAAGAGGGGAGACGTGAGACAGGCTAGATGCCGCAATTAACGGATTATTAATTGAAAACCTGTGTCAGCGTCTCTCAAGACAAGCCTTGGAATTAAATTGTGAGGTAACCTACCTAATTAACCAAAATTGAGTTTGGCCATTAAATAAGCATTTCAAACTCACGAACTATAAAATATAATTACGATATTCCTTTTATTTCTTCAGCTTTTTTTTTCCACAGCGTTTTGCTATATGCTACATCCGGGCCAGTAGCGTGTCATGTAGTATTGCTAGGTTAAGCATAGTTTGTTAAACCTGTACCTGTTATATGCTACAGCCATAGAGAAATGTATACTATCCCTTTCTCTATGCTACAGCCCTCCCTATTTGACCACTCAAATATATGATGGATTAAATAGCTACGTTACTATATATATATATATAGAGTATATCGATCTCCCCGTCTACGGCAGTCTTGCCTAGCACTAGAGTAGCGCGTTAAACCACGCGGCCACCGAAGCTGGTATTATATTCGTTAATACGGTTATAGCCGCATCTAAATAGTATATCTTACCAAGTCGATGGTGTATGCGTTATTTGATAGTTCGTGATCTTAATTGAAGCCGAATATTTCCACAAGTCCATCACAGACTCATCCTTAAAATATGTGTGAAGAATTACCCTGAGCATGGGACGACTCCTGTATAACTCAGTGGTTAGAGCATTATCGTACTAAGTCAAAGGTACCGGGTTCGATTCCCGCGCCCAAGTGTCATTTTTCACTTTAAAGAATACAATCACACAATACCTCCCATGGCCATTGGGTGTTGTTTGAAGTGATGAGAACGTATCACAAAAACAGTTTAGATAGTTTTTTTTTTCATTTACAATGTATTTAACGTGCACTTTATATCACCAATGATACATTTTTCGGTCATGCCAGGAATCAAACCCCGTGCCTTTAACCCAGTAGGCAGACACGCTACCGACTTATTTAATGTGTCGAACTACAGTTTAAATAAAAGCTTGATTCTCACGTTCATCAAACATTATGAAAATAATCTGCTTTAAAAGTGCATCAATTCACACTTTAGCACAAATACATGCTGACCCATAATGCTTTGCAAAAAATATTTAAACAGATGATTATCAGTATATTTAAATTACTTTTGGATACAATTATTTTAGATTATTGTGACGGTGTATTTTTTCTATGAATAGTAAAACAAAGGACTATAACGCCACACACGATTTTCATTTGACTAGCTATTTTAAATCATTTCACAACAGTAGATGCAGCTGTCTGCTTTCATCTCGCGTTGTGGCGCAGGAGCTTATTGAGTCTGTCGGTTTAAGCGCACGCGTACTGATTGAGCTGGTTGGTTTTGAAACTTGATTTGTCCTTCCAAGCAGATTTTATGAAGAGGTGCGGACAGAGCTGAGATTGTTTCTGCTAGTGCGGACTGACAAACGCAGTTCGCTCTAAATTCCTAGTGAACTATACGAGATCTGCTTCGGTGATCGATTGGTCTAAGGCGTTACTCTCGCAATAGACTAAACTGCCGATGATGGGGAGATTGGGGTTTGAAACCCGGTCTCGTGTACTGAAGGTGTTTTTTCCTAAACGTTGTTCCACTCTCCCTCCACTCATATATGTGTACAATTCCTCTAATTTCAACCTTTCTCATCTATAATTAACTAGTGTAATTAATACATATGCGTATAGCCTCAATAAGTATTAAGATGCTGTACTAAAACAACTTATTTGGGACTCGAACCCCGACCTCCTCGTTACCGGTAAACCAGGCAAGACGAGGCTAACGCTTTATTCCGTTTAACCTCGGGTTTGGGTGTCGTCCTCTTTATACATTGTTTACTATTGAGACGCTCATAATAAAACGTAAAGTTAAGGATTGGGTGGATGTGATTTTCATTTTATGTGTTACTCTGAAACTTTATGATGCTCCATTTCACTATGTAAATAGCTCATCATAAATCGTATCATTTAAAAAAAAACAGGGTGTGAAGCATTAACTCTAGTGTCTGATTTTCTGATAGAATCAAATGGGGGTAAAAAAAATATAGTAGGGGGTATTCCGGATGACTTTTAGATTTTACAACGTTTCGTCGGGACAAAGTTTGATTCCGAAATCAATCCCCGCAATTACATGGTTGGCGTCTGAACGGCTGTGCCCCCCTCCCCCCTCCTCTGGAAACTCTCCAGCAAACTTCCATGAGACGGTTTCTTGTTTGGCTTGGCCGCGTTATTGGAATACATAACGCACAACACAGCGCTGTGATGCGCTCCCTGTTGTACGATTTGTTTGTTTTTATTGGTGGTTTTAAGGGACGGTTCCGAATCATCGAGGCTATTTGCATATAAGACTTGACGTTGAAAATGAAATATGTATCCCCCCTAATAAAAACAAATGTATTTTTCATTAGGGTTCTACTTAGATCTACAGTAAGAATATGGCAAGAAGAACTTTATTTAATTGTTATAAAAGCTACGAAAAAGGATTTAATATATTGATACGTCGCGTAGGCCTAGTGTGATCTTCAGCTGTCACTTTTGATAGATACTATCAATACCTATAAAATAACACTAATCATGTAGTAAAAAGCTATAAATGTTGATCGAAAAAATATATTTGGGGTTCACCTCGAATTTGATGAACCCGTCTAGGTTACGATTAGGCCCTACAATTAAAAATGTTCATTGGTTGAAGGTATAAAGGTATAGTACAACTTTCTAGGGGCCACCCCTCTTCCCCGCCCCCTCCCCGCCTCCAACCTAAAAAAATTATCTTGCTACGCCCTTGCAAGTTAAATATATTTTATAATGTATTTATTTTAAATTTAATGCACCCCTAAAGATGTATTTGCGTACACTAGGTTAAAAACCTAAATTGTAGATTATATAGTCATATAACTTACAAACTAACTTAACCTAGAATAGTAATCCTAACACGAGCCCAAGGGTCTAGATATTTAATCATTTACTATCAGTATAAAACCCGCGTACACATAAATATATATTTCACCGTTACTTAGGATTGAACTAGGTGCTCATGGACGTGTAGTCTAGCACTCTAACCACTTACCCACAGGAACGATTTATTCTAAAATCTACACTGATTTATTGACACGACGAGGAAGCTGGTTTCCTTTAATGCATACATATTCGTTTAAAAAGAGGTCGAGAAAATTACAGTAGGTTTTATTTTACGGATGAGTCAGGAGAGTGGTTGACAAGCCTTACTTTTGGAGTCCAAGGATTTAAACCTAACCCGTCTATCGGGCTTGTTCTCCATATCAATGTTTCACAACATATAATACGCGTACCTTCAAAGGTGCGTAAAACATTTCAAGGGGTACGCGACTTTCCACCGAGTTTTATTCAATACATCTTACTCGTAGTAATATTAAACCTGATTAATTAATAAACGTAGATTCTAGCTTATCATTAAGGGTTTATTCAAATATGGTGTGACCTTTTCTACTTGACAAGATAGTAAGGGTCTGGTTTAATTTTTTTTATGAAGAGCTAAAACGATGACTTTAGTTTTTGTTTTGTTTTATTTTGTCCTCGCGTTCCACTACCCGTTCGGGTTGTACGCATTTGTACTATTTACTTCAATATATTAGGGGTGAGGAAGGTTGAATTTAGAATAAGTATACTCACAATTGCCTGATATATATATATATATAAATACGTTACGCCATAGTAGGAAAAAAACTGCACGTTCGATTGCTGCCTTACAGGGTAAACGAAGGTTTCGTTAGACGATGGCCTCCAAAGTGGTGCGCGACTGGAAGGAGTTTGGGAAACACACCGTTTTACGTGAATACTTGTGAGTTCTTTAACGACGTTGTCTACTTGGAGATTTCTAAGCTATTTTGCGAAACGTGCTTCAGCTTAACTTGACACACCTAAGCACTATCCCACTTAGACGCCGATGTTAAAAAATAGAAAGATTAGGAAGAAAATAAGAAGTTCGCTCTGAGAGGTCTCTTGTCTATGTGATGATAACTCTTCCCCTCTTCCTTTGACGAGTTTACACAGTCACTTTAATATTTGCGCCTTGAAAACATTGACTTGCTTTTTAATTTTACCTTTTCCTTGTTTCCTCTTCTTAGATAGAAATATGCTACCACAGACCTTTTTAATCTACATCCTGGCAGGAAGATTCCTACAGGCCATTTTCGTGACCAAGACAAATAGTCTAAGTTATAGAGGATTTATAAACAATACCCCTTACAAAAAACAAAACTAAAAATAACTTTTATAACACTGTAGGATTATTTGTAGAATTATTTGAAAATTTGTGGTTTTTGTTTCAACGTTATATCTTTAAAACTCGCTGAGTAATCATTAACATGGGAAATACTATCTTGACCGGCCGTGACGTCAGAGGTAGGCAGCGTCCTTAAATCCATTCTCTTCTTCCTGTCCCCTCAGGTGATACAACTTCTAAAATAGCCCTTTTGAAGTTAAGACTTAACTAGTAATTAGTTCCTCCTTCTGGCTTTACTGATGAGAATAATTATTAATTGCACGTTTAACGATCCTCTGTCTGGTTCTTACAGTTCAGTATGAATCTTATTTGAAAGGTTAATGGCCGAGCTGCCGCTGGTTCTTGTAACGGTAGTCTTCGTAGAACAGGTAGGATTAGGAACAACTCTCCTATATTTAAACAAACACGTATTTTCAGATGGCATTCTGATTAAGTGATTCTGTAAATATAAACAAATAACACCTAGAAAGGGATTTAATGACGTTGCTTGTGACGTCACTGAAGTCAAGACTTCATCATGTTTATGAATATACGTACTAAGCGAGTTTTAAAGATCTAACGATGAAACAAAAACCATAAATTATTCTTAAATTATTCTAGAAATAGTCCTACAAGGTTACAAATTTATTATTTTTATTTTGAAAAAGTCTTTGTTATTTTGTTTATTATTTTATTTCGTTCCAAATATCTCTTTAGTCTTCAAAGTCTTGGGTTCCTTAGAACGTGTAACTCTTCTTAAAAGTCGTCATATTGATACACTTAAATCACCCGTTTAGTAAGATAAATAAATGTAACCTCGCTTTAATAATAACAATAGCCTTAAAACAATATGGCGGAGTGTTTAACGTTGTTAATGTGGACGATAAGTTGGCCCAACGGAAGGTAGAACTCGTATCAAGGCCCAAAAGCACTCACTGATTTCCCCCATTTAAATTTTTGAAGCACTCAGTTCTAGAAGACCAGGGTAATTTGTTTCGAATCCCGTCGAGGTTGAAAATGGAGTAATTGCACGTGATGAAGCACCTAAAAGATAACCAGTTATTTTTAAACAAAACAATCTTAGATGTAATGTGTTTTTGTACATAACCGCGCACTTTTATTGCAATAAAATATTCATTCATGCATTAGAAAAGTCTCGTACTTCATGACTACTCCGTGTGGCAACACAATCTACACTTTTAGCTACTAGTGATATGGCTACTATTTCATCATGTTCCTAGCGTATACGCTCCTATTTAATCCAAGGAGCTTCTAGATCATAGGCTACTCTCCCCGAGTGTGACCGCCTCTGTTGTTTAGTGGTCAGAGTTCCTGGTAGTGCCCGGTTCCATCTCTGGTGCTTCCAGATTTAATATAAAGAGGTGGGTCTGGAACGGGCTCAACTTAGCCTCGTGAGCATAAATAGCTTCTTGAATGAAAAAAATAGTAACTCTGGTTTAGAAAACTGAGATTAATGGTTGGAGGTTTCGTTGTGCTGACCACATGGTACTTGCTGTCCTCAGAAGTTGGCACTATCTTCGCCAACAGACGGTTGCCCTCTCGATTGGTATGGATCGATTGCATGCTGATGCCACTGAGCTTACTCTCATCGATTGTACGTATAGTAACCGGCCACGCCGCAAATATCAAGCTGTACGTCCAGAGTATCAACTAGAAAGGATCTCTCTTCTGTATTCCGTAAAGTAAACGATCAAGACACCTGCGCTCCGTTGTTTGGGAGGTGATGGAAGGTGCAAGTGGGTCTTGGAATACATTCCGCCCCTTCTTCCCTTTCCTCCTCCATTGCCACAACCTTTTTCCTACCCCTTTGCGACCAGGGGTGCACAATTGGGAGCAGGGACGACCTCATAGATCCACTCTTCCACTAGGGCCCTTTTATATAGGCGTTTCTTGACGCGCGACAAGCGTGATGCGCGTCCTAGGCATTTATTTTTTTATACAAGTAACATATGTCGTGCGTCATAAAAAGGTTGGGAGGAAATGAAAAAAACAGAGGCCAGGTTTACCAGTTTCTTCTTTTCTAAAATTCGCGATGGCGTTACCCTCCTCATATTGATACTACCATTTAAGGAACAAATAAAGTGGTAGGCAATAAACACCCAACCACAAATAAGAAATACGCTCTCTACCTGCTATAGAAGTACACTGATACTGGTAGTGAGATACTCTCAGGTTCCAACACAAGGTTGATTGCCCTGCAGTCTCGTCAACAAGGTGACACAAATAGTTGACATCTGTGTAAAATACCCAATTGAATATAATGTATCTTGGATCGTTGTTCGTCAATTTTGACGCGGCGATCTTTAGGTTACGACGACACACTTTTCAGATCGCGACGACATAAATGAAGTGCGACAGAGTATAAAATCACACCATGTCTCCTGTGTATTTATTTAGAGAACGCGCGTCACAAAACGCCTGTATAAAAGGGCCCGAACTGGTGGCGCTACTCACCACTTTAGTCCGCGTAGTAAGTATACCGATAGTTGTTCCTTCCTAAAGATCCAAGAGGAGGAGTGAGACTTATGTGAAATGCCCATGTCAAAAGAAAGCTACATAATATTAAGGCCTTATAGGACAAACACATCAATTAAACCTCAGGCTGTTAATTTAACACTTGGTTAATGGGTACACACCTCAGGCTAGTGATAAATTTTCAACCCTCTTAGTAAATCTAACCCTGGACCTTAGTAACACACTACAGAGACGCTCATCCGATGATTTTTTTTATTCTCGACACGTCTTACAATCGATCCAGACTACACACACACATTTTAATTACTCTTATTGGGGTAGAGAGGATGAGGATATCATTTAGAGGAAATGTACCGTATTTGCGTGGAGGGGAAATAGTAAACCATATATGAAATAAAATCAGTACACCCAACCTGGATTTGAAACTCGTGACCAGAAAACCAGACTAGACAAGCCTAACATTTAGTCCGTGTCACCCGATACGGTTAACACCGCGTCTTACTACCCCTTTTGGTTATACACGTATGTACTAATTACGTTATTGTGTTAGGGATGAGGAAGGTCGAGTTTAGAGAGAAGCGTACCTGCATTTGCGTGAAGGGAGGTCGAACAACGATTTTGGAAAAACCAGCCTCAATACTTTTGACACAGATTTGAACCCGATCTCCTCGTTATCAGATGTCCCAGTCTTTAGAGTGTGTGACGTCTTATTAGACCTTTCGACCACCGAAACGGGTTACTATTTTATTAATGGTCCGCCATGGGGGCCGTGCGGGGAGGATCATGTTCCACCAAGCAGTGGTCCGTAAGTTTCACACCCCTCGTCCCGCACCGTACGCATCCTATAAAAAGTTCCACCCACAGTAAGACAACCCCTCAGAGCTCATTCTCGCTCGTCATAAATCGATTTCGATCTTACTTCACGCGCGTGATACTACAAGTAAATCACTGGTAATGGGTTTTATGTGAAGGCTCGCGTTGTTCTCCTCAAGTTTTCATTAATATTCATTCGTACATATGTATTTTTCTCAAACCCGCACCGGTGAGCACGCGGAATAAACGCCAAGCTCATATAATCTGGTTTGCTGGTGACAAAAGGAGAGAGAGAGAGAGTTTGGAATTTGAATTCCGGCTTGATGCTTGGAGGATTCCTCCACCCCACCCCCCGCCTCTCCCCCTCGCAATTGGTTTCACACTCTTCCTCCACGCAATTTTGGGTACATTTAATTTACACCTTTATCTCCGCTAATTTAGTGTCAATAGTCATGGAGGAAAAAGTTATGTTCATTTATACTTTGTGACTAAACTGATCTCTAAATTGACAATTCTGTATGAGGACAATTAGTTATTTAAAATAATTTTTTATTAGCTTTAACGTTTTATTTTTTATTTGTGGTATTTTATTAGACATGTTAAAAATAATAGTGTTGATTGGGGCTATTTATAATTTTATTGATGTGCCTGTAAAACTGAAATATAATATACCTATATATATATATATATATATATATATATATATATATTATATATATATATATATATATCTATAATATTAATTAAATTAATTAAATATTGATATCCATAATTAGCAAGGCTCGTATTTAAACCCAGAAAAGTAGCTATATTTTTACCAGAAAAGTACAATAAATTTGAAACACACTCTTATAATTTGTTTTCAAAATCTTGATTAGTGAAGAGGAATAGTAATATTCTCATAAAATAATCCCCCATGCATCCATCCACGCTCAATGATCTAATGAAACATTTGAACAAATTTACCGTATGGAAACTGCTAAGAAATTGACTATGACCTCTGGTTCGATCCCAAGCGATGGATTCATATTCATACTTTTAAATATTAATTCCTTGCTTTAGGGTTGCGTGCTTAGTTAGTATTAAACGTCCTAAATTAGACTGTAAGTTGTGTGAAGATATACACACATTTTTAAAAGTTTCAAATTAAATGCAAAAAAATAGATACTATAAAGAACTTTTAAACTATTTACGGATAATTTCATGATAGATAATTCATTTCCTATAAAACGACAAGTTGTGCTTAGATATAGTAGCGAAGATTTGAGTTTATTTTGAGATAAACATCCTTATAAAATGTCACATCAAATAGCCCACCCCAACTCCAACCTTTCCCGAATCACTGTATATTATATAATGATACTTCTACTTGCACAGATTTGAGCAAGGCGGATTCGTAGATACGTGGTTGCGATACTTCGACTTACGATTAGCAATGCCATCTATTAAGCGCAACTTTAAACATAATAGATGGCGATCCTGGTAAACTGACGCACTGTTGATCAGATGATATTGTCATCACCGTTTTGAATATTTATACCTTAACTGCAAGTTGTATTTTTTATATTTGTTTAAATAAGATTACTCTGTTTAGTTTTAAGTATCGTTTGAAACAGGTATTCATGTCGAAACTACATCGTACTAAGCACCGCTTGACATACGCGTTTTTTATACTTTCGCGTAAGCCTTTTGAACAATTAACCGCGTAGGTCGAGTTCTTACTGCACTCCTTGATTCCAAATCTGGGATTTTATTATTTTATTATGAATTGACTCATACATAAAATGGTTTTTTCTTTTAGGATATATCAAAACATAACATAGTTTAATAACGAGTTTGAGAACCAAGCAACAGTGTCAGCTCGTTAACTAACAACAAACCAAACAACCAAACAACCCGGGCGGCTGGAAGTTAAGCGATGACCGCCGACATAACTCCGGCCCAATGTACGGCTGGTTCCACCCTAACTTTTATTTTGAGGGGTAAAACGAGTGGGGAAGGGAATTAGTGTTTCAGGACTAACCCGCAATTCCAGCTCTAGATGAAACCTAGGTTCCATTAACAAATCTACCACCATAACATATTTCACATCCCCGTCGAAAGGGGTGGATGTCGAGGGGCTAGGGCGGAGTGGAAAAGGCACTGTGTCCGCACTCGTAACTCTTTAATTATGCCGTGAATACACGCTAATTGACCGTGAGTACCCTTTTCGGTCACACGAATGAAGGGGTATGGACATGGCTCACAGGGATTGAATATGAAGCTCCCAAATAAATATTTCAACTGTCAGGTCAACACTTTTTAAAACTTGCTTCACCGGTCGCATGATCTAACGCGCTACTCTCGCGTTGGACTAGACTGCCGATGATAGGGAGATCGAGGTTAGAATCTCAGTCGGATGTGCTGAGGGTGGTTTTTCCAAAATGGTTTTCGAATATACCTCCACGCAAATGCGGGTACGCTTCCTCTAAATATCATAATGTCCTAATCCCTAAAACCAGTAGCGTAATTAGTAAATAAGCGTATAACCAGAACGGGTAGTAATACGCGGTGCTAAAATATCAAGTTTTAATAATAAATATAACCACAGGTTAAACAGCGACCTGTAAACCAAGGAAGGACAAGTCAGAGAATTTGATCAAATTTCTGGAATTTTCACATATACGCTTGAAACAAATATAATAGCCAACATTTTGTTGTTGTTCCAGTTAATAAACACCAGGAATCTCTTTTAAAACAGTTGCCCCTGGTGATTATACTAATTTAAATTCTCATTGTTAACGTGTGAGTTTCGAGTCCTCTTTTCACTCATCTACCACGCGTCTTCAGCCAAAGTTTAATCATGGTTATACGCATGCACGTGAATTCGATTTCATTATAAGAAGAATAAACTTTAAAAAATATCTTTCACAATAATTCTAAACTATACTTATTGGTTTTTTTAATGTTAAAATATAATATCACTGAAATGCAACTTAGTTCGCACTACCTAACAGTCCATGGCTTTAGATCAGCGATTCTCAACATTTTTTCAACTCATGGCACACTTGTATTGACAAGGAGCTAAAATTATACAAAGTACACTATACTTTTTTAAGTGAAGATTTTAATTAAAAAAATTACGAATATTAAGATTGTGTTTTAAGGTTTAGTACAATAGCTAAATTTCCAATTATTGTACTAGTAAAAAAAATTTGATCATAGATTTCAAAAGTTTTTTTTATTCCTCAAAATTTTCTTCCTTCTTTTATACCTTCCCCAAAACTCCTGCGGCACACTAGTTGAAAAACGCTGCTTTAGGTTAAAATCCTTTAACTCCTTCATAGAGTGAACTTTTGGAATGTGTGTGTCTAAAAATATTATTACAAGTTGCGGTCTTGAAAAAACTTATGTTTGTAATATAAAATAGTGACTGTAAAAGTTGAAATTGGTTCTGGAAAACCTGGAAAAGTTTAAGTTCGGCTGGCACCCTGATTTTGTTTTTATCTTACAGTGTGTGTCTTACTACCCATCCGGGCTCTCTACATCTTTACACTAATTGGGTAGTAATAAGGAAAATTTAATTTAGATTAAGTTTAACAGCATTTTATTGGAGGAGGATTAGAAATTCATTTAAAAAAACCACCCGCATTACATCCGACCGGGTTTCGGTCCTCGCTCTTCCCTCCATAGATGATCCATTTTAATACTAGAGTGATGCGTAAGACCTCGCTAAAAATGATGAGGGTGCATATTAACGACGCATTCGACAGGGGTGGTGTGTCCTGGATATAAAGGGTGAGCCACGCATCTGTAAGATGTCGGTCATTTGTCAGCGCTGCGTCGTCTTTTCGTCTCGAACGCTAACAGAAAGTAGCGGTTGTCTTGGCGAGAGGTTTGTTCACGAGTCATTAAGTGCGATACGCTTTCCTCCGTCTTGATCGCATGTGGTTGGTTCTTGTATACCTGATACGTACCCCTAATGAACTCTTCACCCGGCTCCCGTCAGGGTTAATTGAAACAATACCTATGATTTTCTTTTCTAGTATCGTGTTATACGCATATGCACTAATTACTTTAATTTACTAGGGATGAGTAAGGTTAAATTTTAGAAGAAATATAACAGCATTTGAGTGGAGGTAGCGTGGAAAACCGTTTAGGAAAAAAGAACAATCAGTACATCCGACCCGGATCGCCTAAACAGGTCAGAGTTTGTTTAAACTGCACCTGTGTATTCTCTTCACTCAGTAAAACACTCTTGGGATGAGGGATCAACAGATATACATTTTCCATATTAAATGTATAGAGAAGAAGCCAAGTTTGTTGGTCAAATGGGACAGAGTAAGGGAGAACATATCACAGGTACCGACCGTTTCAACGAGTTCACCCTGGTAGCACTCTACGACACGCCACTGGCTAGTAAAGTTTCGTCTCACCCTAGCGACTAGCCTTAAAGTCTACTGCATTAATTAATTAACATACGTTTTAGAAAAGCAGGAAAATATTTTGTTTTAAAATACGCATCTGTAAATTTTGTGAAGGTACACTCTGTTAACTGTCTAAGGTAAAAGCTTTACATTAAGTGAGTGTAAGAAACGTTAAAAAAAGGTTAGTATTTTATGAGTTCTTATAGCAAAACTTTTTTTCTCTCAAAATTAATATAAAATTGCTCCATTAGAAAAATATAGTTTAATTTTCTTCATATGTTGATATCAACAGTTGTTGAATATCTATCATGAGCAGAACAACATTAGATGATAAACTTTTTAAATTAAGAAAAAAGTATTCACTAATTTCCAGGTCACCCTTGACAGATATTCAACAATTTGTTGATATTAGAATGTTAATAAAATTAAACTCTGTGCTTCTACCGTATAATTATTTGATTTATTTTGACGAAAAAGAATTTCCTCTAAAAACTTTAAAATACTGACCTTTTCTCGCTTCCCCTAAATGATCACACTATGGCCCTATCGTATTGACTTCACCATAGTGGAAACAATCAAGGAAAGATTGTTACTTTTTTCTTAAAGAGTAAATGGAGGGTAAGCTGAGGGGCAGAGAGGGAGGGTGTTACTGCTCTAGAATTTTGCTCGACTCTAAAGAAAAATAAATCATATTTGTTTCAAATTATTTCCATAGATATGTGAACCGGGTTAGGTTCATCCTCACGGCTCCTCTGACGTGCAGGAGCAAGTAGTAGTAATACACTACGTGATGGACATATTGACGCGACGTCGGTCTTTGAGAAAACAAGAGACAAATTTCTGTATTCTGGGAGCACCGGGTTATCATCTCGTGGGTCAAAAAATGAAGGCAGGTTCGCTTTTTCATATTTTATTCAAACAACTGTTTGTACAGCAATAGTAGAATTATGAGAGTAAATCTTTGTTAGCAAGAAAAAAATAATCGCAATTTTGCCAGAAATAATTCGTTATAAGATACTTTTTACTCTTTATTTTTTTCACATCCATTACTGTTTCCAGCCTGTGGCAATTTTTTATTCAAGCCATACATTTTCCACCACCGCCTTGCTGGACCTGTTGTAACTTCACAAGACTTATAATTCAACTTAAGACTAATACAGGAACAACATCCAGTCTCCAGCCGTTAATTTATCACTGTTTAAGGGTAGACCCATATTTTAACTAATGACACATCGAATCCGGGCCTCTTAACTCAGCAGGCAGACACGCTAACGACCGATCTAAGGTGGACACTTTTTTACTCTATTTGATTCTAACAAGAGAGGACATGATATATTAAATTAATTTTAAATAAAAGCACCAGCATTCGCCAGGAACACTGCTTTTATAGACGACAAAACCTTCAGTTCAACCATTCGAGGTTAGAACCTCAAACTTCATGAGTGAGAATATTGTGTTCTAACCACCTGTCTAATTCTGGTATATTTAGTATTATCTGTTTTCAACACCGCGTCATACTACCCGTTCGTGTTACACGCATGTGTACTAATTACACTAATGCATTAAGGTTTGAGAAAGGCTTAAATTAGAGGAAGTGTACTTGTATTTGCATGGAGAGAGTAGGAAATTATATAGGCAAAAATCACCCTAAATACACCCGACAGGATTTGAACCCCGATATATCCGTCATCAATAGTCCAGTATTTTTGCGAGAGTGACGCCTTAGACCATCTGCCACGGAAGCGGGTAGTATTATTTTTATCATTTAAAACTGACCTATATTAATGAATAAACACAAAGACTGCGTGGTACATCATCAATTTAAGTAGAGTGTTGAAAGGGTAGCACAGAAAACCCCTGTCTAGCTCACACATTATCCAATAAACGCACGCGAGTACATAGTCCTCAGACCTCTTTTCTCTTAGGCTGATATTACACTATCACATTTCTTTAATAAAGATCATTTTATAATATAAATATGCTGTAACTGACTTCCCATAAAACATATTTTACAAATATATTTTTTTTAAAGTTACCTTATAGAACATTCTCTAGGATTTTATCCAAGAAAATGGCGTAATCTGAAAGTTTAAATTGTAAAGTGCAAAACAATTAAACATTTAATTAGTCTAATATTAAGATCAAAATTCACACTTATGCTATAGCTAGAACATATATATTTTTTATTTTCAATTAATCGAGACTTTCTTCGGAGGCCGCATGGTCTATGGCGTCACTTTCGCGTTATACTAGACTGCCGATGACAGGGAGATCTGGGCTCGATTCGTGGTCAGGTGTACTGAGGGTGGTTTCCCAAAATGTTTTTCCACGCAAATGTGGTTACATTCCCTGTAAATTCAATACAAAACACGGTATTAAAAAACTAATAAAGAACCTTTGGTGATTCTTTTTTAAGTTGCAAGGTACTTTTGTAATTATTTTTAAAATGATGGGCGAACATTCTTTCAATTATTTGTCAAACTTTGAATAAAATGTGATGTAACATAATAACACACATTTTATCAAGGGTGATGTAAATTATTTTATCATCTAATTTATAAAATAAATATTTATCTTTTATACAAGAAATATGGCAGTGTATACCGCCTTTAGTTTACACACACTATATTGCTTTCCCCCCGGTTAACTGTGGCTTACCAAATGCTTTCCCTCTTGAAATAAATCGAGTTTCCTGCTCGAGCAAACACAAGCTGTATTACACAGGTGGGAGGGGGTGGGGGTGGGAGGGATAATTATACGGGTTATTTGAGGAAAGGATGGACAACAACAAATTCATTCTTTGAAGCAACTTACATTAATTGACGAATCAGCATTTATTGGTGGAGGATTAAAAATACTAAAAATCAGTTTAGTTTATTAGTTCCAAAATGTCAAGTAAATGACATGACTGAACGTAACAAGTGTAACACTACGTATTAATTCCAGATATAATAATGCTGTGATAATATTTCGGTTGTCTATAGCTCCGTGGTCGAGTGCCTATCATCACTATACTGAATAGATAGCGTTTAACTAGCTGTTAATTGCTCCGTGGTCGAGCACTAATTAAATCGGTATATTTAATAAGTGAAAGAAAGATAACTATTGATAGCTGTTTATTCACACATGGTTTATTCAAATGGCATCTGTTAATTACTGATACATACTCCAATTAAATGCTTGATATCAATGCACATTTGTGATATTAACGTACATTATTGTCCTATAAGATAAAAATAGATATCACATTGAAAGATATGAATAAGATAGAAATTAGGTTATTGATATAAATTAAATTGACAATATCAATTAAGTGTACTTATCATAAAGAGTCAATGGACTGTGTGGCAAAGTTGTTGTTAAAACAAGAAACAAAATATCAATTAGAATCATTAATTGTGAGTGAAATATAGATTATGTATTGAGAAAGAGTTTTTAATTAGGTAAAAAGTAATAATTGAACCTTTACAAACACATTAAAAATGTGAGTCAAAAAGCACATATATAACAAAAACAATAAAACATATTAAAATACATGTATTATAGACATTAGTTAAAATAAAATAAGGTGTATAATATTGATGACAAGATAAAATTATGATTAGAAAAGAATTAATAGAGTTCCATTGAGAATTGAAGCCTATACTTTGCTTAAAAGGTTTTTAAGTTGGTTTGTTCTAAAAATTTCAGGATTGTATGTAGTTACAATTTAACAAACCATAAATATATTAAGACAAGTGTTGATGAACATGGGATATTATAGATGAAACTTATAATATAGTGTAATAAGATAAAGGTCAAATGACAAAAATGGAATTTTATAAATACAAAAGAGGTTAAATATAAGTTGAGATCTATCCTTATCTGAAAGTTTTGAATTCCCTTGTTCTTTGTAAATCAGGAGTGAATTAATCACAAGTCCGACATGTTTCGGCGCTCGATAGGCACCATCCTCAGGTCATAAATGAATCCTGAAATAAGTTCTTTCCACGAAGAATCGACTGCGAGAGCCAGTCTGTGTGACTGCGAGAGCCAGTGCTAGTGTGTGGGTAGGTGCCCTTAACCATACGCGGCTTATATATGACATACCCCTTGCCTCTTGCTCCCTTCGTCAAGAGTGTAAAAACTAACTAATAGAAAGAGTCCTGGCGACAGGTGTTGTGAAAGTTAGCTTCTTATTGGTATAGGGAATTGGCGTCCTTTGCCAAATCCTGCGGAGTTGTTCTTTTGACAGAAAAAATTATACAAAAAATATATTTTAATGGTGTAATCCTTTTCACATTATTTCTGAAAGGCGCGTGTTTCTTCATGGATGAATCATAAAAGGATACTCTACATATGTTACTTTAAAGAAAAATTGACTTCATCCATGACTTTTTACATATTTTAGAGGGATCCAAACCAATATCATTACACAGGGATGCGGTATCAAATTCTCAGTATATATAATAATTTACATTGATCGAAACAGTATAGTGAGACCTAAAAAACCTACTACAGTGGAAAATAAAAAGTTAGCTAATTAAAATGTTTTAAACTGATTAAACTTGTTTGAAACTGAAAACACAATGTTGACTTTTTGGTAGTGGAAGAAGAAGGAAATGTACTTTCTGTTTGTTCTGAATACCTTGCTTGTTTCCATTTTGGTGTAACTCGGACATATCTTGTTTATTATAAGGTCCACGGGCTGCACAAAATCACATACTCCCAATATCATCGCTGAAGGAACTGCGTGTCTTAAATGGCTCATCCACGTACGAGTGTGACTCGGTCATATTTTACAAAACACGTTCCACCATTAGCACGAGTGGACTTTCAACTTTGCTCAAACATTTCAGTGTTTTCATTGAGCTTTACGAAACAAGTTGGATCAGCGGTGGTCATTTTAAACGAATGTGGCGTGTTCGAGAGAACTAAAAATAAAAAGAGGAAAATGTGTGTTAAGAACTGGTAGCTACAAAGAAACAGATTTGTTTTTAAAACAAACTCCAAGTCAGCATCAGTGAATGCTTCCTGCGTGAATTGCATGAGTGAATCCCAAGCCTCACTCCACTTTCCTCTATTAAAATAATCTGTGCTACGAATTATCCAAAGAGCCGGTAATTGACGGCAGTCCTCTAAAAACTTTGTCAAAAACTCATGACTCATAAACGATTTGATTATGGAAGCCGACATGGTTCCTCTGACTGACAAAATAACACCGTCTGCAGTGTGGACACAAGAGCCTGGCTCGTACCCTCCACACACGTAAGAGCCAATAGCGAGCAAGTTGCGAGCCGAGCTGGACTCAGCTTGTCTAATGCCAAGCCCGGCTTGTGACACTCCACCCACATACGAGCCAATAACGAGCAAGTCGCGAGCCGAGCTGGACTCAGCTTGTATAATGCCAAGTCCGGCTCATGACACTCCACCCACATACGAGCCAAATAGCGAGCAAGTCGCGAGCTGAGCTGGACTCAGCTTGTCTAATGCCAAGCCCGGCTCATGACACTCCACCCACATACGAGCCAAATAGCGAGCAAGTCGCGAGCTGAGCTGGACTCAGCTTGTCTAATGCCAAGTCCGGCTCGTTACATCCACCCACGTACGAGCCAATAACGAGCAAGTCGCGAGCCGAGCTGGACTCAGCTTGTATAATGCCAAGTCCGGCTCATGACACTCCACCCACATACGAGCCAAATAGCGAGTAAGTCGCGAGCTGAGCTGGACTCAGCTTGTCTAATGCCAAGTCCGGCTCGTTACACTCCACCCACGTACGAGCCAATAGCGAGCAAGTCGCGAGCCGAGCCCGGCTCGTGACACTCCACCCACGTACGAGCCAATAGCGAGCAAGTCTAGACTCAGCTTGTCTACTGCCAAGCCCGGCTCATGACACTCCACCCACGTACGAGCCAATATCGAGGAAGTCGTGAGCCGAGCCGGACTCAGCTTGTATAATGCCAAGCCCGGCTTATAACACTCCACCCACGTACGAGCCAATATCGAGTAAGTCGTGAGCCGAGCCGGACTCAGCTTGTATAATGCCAAGCCCGGCTTATAACACTCCACCCACGTACGAGCCAATATCGAGTAAGTCGTGAGCCGAGCTGGACTCAGCTTGTCTAATGCCAAGCCCGGCTTATAACACTCCACCCACGTACGAGCCAATATCGAGTAAGTCGTGAGCCGAGCTGGACTCAGCTTGTATAATGCCAAGTCCGGCTCATGACACTCCACCCACGTACGAGCCAATATCGAGTAAGGGTACGGCCAGACTGAGCGCGCGAGCGACTAAAATATAAAATAGAACACATTGGTTGTAATGGGGGGTGGCCACACTGGAGCGAGCGAGCAAGCGAGCGCGCGCGCTTGAAAGATAGAACTGGTTCTATTTTTCAAGCGCGCGCGCTCGACCCGGTAGAGTCTAGTTTACAGGCGCTAGGCAATATTATTGTATGTTGGTTCATTGAGTGCTGGGGAAACTTCTCATTTTGACATGATATTTGACTTTTTTCTATCAGTGATAGGTTTAACACACTTGCTATTAATGGCCCGGTGACCTGGCGGTCTAGGGGTAAGGTGTCAGACTTCTGTGCTGGTGGCCGGGGTTCAATCCTCGGTCCCGGCACAGATTTATCTGATTACCAAACCCTTCCTTCACCTCTGGCAAGACATTTTGTGAATGTGGGGAAAGCCAGGCCTCCACCGTGGTTCGGATTCCACGTTAAACTGTAGGTCCTTCATTTCATCTCACAATCACCCTACCATTACACATTAGCGTAAGTGCATATAACCCGAACGGGAAGTAAGATGCGGTGCTAATAATAATAATAATAATAATAATAATAATAATGGCCTAATTTAATTGGTAAGACCATAAATAATATAATGTATATATGTAAATCCGATATGTTAAAATACTTCAATATTATAATCAAAGTAGGCCTTTACAATTAAGAATCACCATTAGTTTGGAGAGAGTATGAAAAAACCACAACAATAAATAAGTTTTAAAAATCACCTTCAGTTCACTGAGCCAAGATTCGAACCTTTGCCTCCTAGTAAAAAGCTATCGAGTGCAACGCACCATTCCGCCACTGGTGCGGCAAATCTGATTTTAAAACACTTCAGTACAGTACCATACGCATTTCTCAATTTATTAATTGGATGCACTTCTACTTTTTTCTTTTTTATAAATACACAATATTTTCTGTAAGAATTTTCGAGGAGCAGAGATGTACTAAGTGTGTTTGACAGATATATCTTCTCTAACTAGGGGGGAGGGGGGGGGCGGTGACCTAGTGGTCTAGGGGTAAGGTGTCAGACTTCTGTGCTGGCAGCCGGGGTTCAATCCTCGGTCCCGGCACAGATTTATCTTATTTCCAAACCCTTCCTTCACCTCTGACAAGACATCTTGTGAATGTGGGGAATGCCAGGCCGCCACCGTGGTTCGGATTCCACGTTAAACAGTAGGTCCTTCATTTCATCTCACAATAACCCTACCATTACACATTAGCGTAAGTGCGTATAACCCGAACGGGTAGTAAGACGCGGTGCTAATAATAATAATCTAACTAGGGTCCGCTAATTACGCGCTCGCTCGCGCGCTCGCCAGTTTGGCCACCCAGTCGCTTGCGCGCTCGCTCGCACCCTTGTCAGTTTGGCCGAACCCTAAGTCGTGAGCCGAGCTGGACTCAGCTTGTCTAATGCCAAGCCCGGCTCATGACACTCCACCCACCTACGAGCCAATATCGAGTAAGTCGTGAGCCGAGCTGGACTCAGCTTGTCTAATGCCAAGTCCGGCTTATAACACTATACCCACGTTCGAGCCAATAGCGAGCAAGTCTAGAGCCGAGCTGGACTCAGCTTGTATAATGCCAAGTCCGGCTCATGACACTCCACCCACGTACGAGCCAATATCGAGTAAGTCGTGAGCTGAGCTGGACTCAGCTTGTCTAATGCCAAGCCCGGCTCGTTACACTCCACCCACGTACGAGCCAATAGCGAGCATGTCGTGAGCCGAGCCGGACTCAGCTTGTCTAATGCCAAGCCCGGCTCTTTACACTCCACCCACGTACGAGCCAATAGCGAGCAAGTCGTGAGCCGAGCCGGACTCAGCTTGTCTAATGCCAAGCCCGGCTCCGAGCCGGACTCAGCTTGTCTAATGCCAAGCCCGGCTCGTTACACTCCACCTACGTACGAGTCCAGACAATTGGAAACCGAGCCGAGTCGGACTCACGAACCAGACTCTTGCTTGGATGGGCCGCTTATGGAGAAAACCTTTATCTCCGCTCTCTCTTTCAGTTCACTGTTGCCAAATCTCCTCGCTATCAGCTATGACGGTAGGTGATGTGCTGGGGCAAAAAGGAGCTACTTGCAATCTTGACTAACCAGCGTTTCGAAACTTGGCTTATATTTAAGTAAAGATTGAACACATGAAAACGATAATGGTGTTTCCCGATAGTAGCCATGCGGGTGTATACCATTACATCGCAAGTCCATTACATCGCATGTCCATTACATCGCGTTTTAGGAACAAATACATTGCAGGTCCATCACGTCGCATTTCCCCCACCTCTCTATACACAGCTAACCCTACTCTGACGTACAACCAATAGGATTGAAGGGGCGTATATATACAATTACATCGCAAGTCCAACACGTCGCATTTCTCCACCTCTCTACACACAGCTAACTATATTGGCCAACACGATCCCAACAAGTTGTGTTACAATACGCACTCCCAACTTGTTGGGGTTGGGCGAGCTGGTCAGAGCCAACAAGTTGTGTTGGGTTGTGTTGGATCATTTGTTAGAGATAATAAACAACCAACCCAACATGTTGGCCGAGTCGGAAGGTTCTGCGCATGCGTTATCGAGTTGAATGAGTGTCTAACCTTAGTGAAGCATGTGTTTTATTTTCAGATTAGTTTAACTTTTAAAATTGTGACTAGTATAATTTTGTGATCATGGAATGGAACAAGGCTAATACAGTTAAACTAATTGATTTAAATTCTGAAAATGGAAAAATTACACCTAGACATGCGAATCGAACCCGGGACTCGTGTTCAGGTGCCATTTTTCAATTTTCAGAATTGATGGTGATGGAGAGTTCCTCACTAAAAAGAATAAATAATAATAGCTTCGGCTACTAGATTCTTAATTGATTTATATCAAAAGTATTTTGTTCTTTGTGATGTCTCATGTGTACAAAGCTATCACCACCACTTTACAAATGTAGGTAACTCATTATTACCATATACACACCTTCAATTCGACGTCTAGCAAAAAAAACAACTTTGAACGCCCTACCGTTTCTTAAGTTTTGGTTCTTCTGCAAGAGTACACTTCCTGTCACCACAATAAAATTAATGAAGAAACGACAAGTAATACGTCTTTATCCATGATTAGAAATGTGTAGACTAATTTAAAAAAAAGTTGAACCAGGATGTTGGTCTAACAAGTTGGCGCGAATAAACACAGCTTACTTTTCCACATGAATTGTCTTCCAACATGTTGGATCCAACTTGTTACATAATAAACGAGGCTTCACTCTCATTATGAAGGTAGGTTTGGTTGAAAGGATTATGTGCCTGACTTCCCTTGTTAGCAAAGTTGATTAGGTTAGACACTCATTCAAGATGATAGCGCATGCGCAGAACCTCCCGACTCGGCCAACATGTTGGGTTGGTCGTTTATTATCTCTAACAAATGATCCAACACAACCCAAAACAATTTGTTGGCTCTGACCAGCTCGCCCAACACCAACATGTTGGCCAACATCCCCAACAAGTTGGGAGTGCGTTTATATTGTAACACAGCTTGTTGGGATCATGTTGGCCAATATAGTTAGCTGTGTGTAGAGAGGTGGAGAAATGCGACGTGTGGATCTGCATGTAATGACTTGCGATGTAATTGTATATATACGCCCCTTCAATCCTATTGGTTGTACGTCAGAGTAGGGTTACTGTGTATAGAGAGGTGGGGGAAATGCGACGTGATGGACCTGCAATGTATTTGTTCCTAAAACCGATGTAAGGGACTTGCAGTATGGTGCCCACCCTAGCCATGCAGTTCTCTCAGATAGGATGTTCATTGTATATGGCCTTAAGTTTGACATGTCTGGTGTAGCTTTTTATTAGGGCTAGGATTTTGATGATTTTGCATTTTTTTTTCAAACCTGGAACGTTTTGAAGTATATACAAATGTGTTTCATAAGAAACTTCGCTGATTTAAGTAGCTTTGTTAAGGCTTTTTTTTTTTATTTTTCCATGTTTTTAACGTGAATATGGCATTTTTAAAGGTTTTTTCAGTAATTTTAAGTTTTTTTTTCATTTTCGAGTCATTTACCCATGATTAGAACATCTCTGTACACGTCATAGCAAATGTGGTGCCAATACGGTGGTTAGACTACTTCCACCCCTCCCCCGTCTCTTCCTTCAAGTCGGTGATAATGGATAGTTCTTCTTCCCCTTCTCCTCTAGTATAGTGGGGCTGTAAATGAACTCGTCTAAACTACTCTTAGCAAGTTTTGCAGATAATGGTGGCTCATTGTCTCTCTATATTTTTCGGAAGCTGCATGTGTTGTTTATGTGAATTTCAACATTCAACATTCCTGAAGTGAAAGAAAGTGCCTCACATGAATTAAAACTCTCGTTGCTGAATATGGCGAAAAAGTATTCTCTACCAATAGACAGATATTATATTGAAAAATTTGTGACGTGAAAGTTGCAGTTCAGTTTGGCACAGAAACGGAACGTTAAACTACATTTTATGGTTTTGCTTTAGTTTACTTGTTTTAGTAAAGAAAAATATATTTTTTGGTCATTTTTTTTAAAAGGCATTTTAGTTTAAAAGAGTATTTAAAAAAATGTTTTGGGTCATAAATGCATTTTTAATAGGACATTTTATATAAATTTTTAGGTCATCAAAATCCTAGCCCTACTTATTATATTGGGTCATGGTGTAATCATTCAAGGTAAGAGTGTCATCTTTAAACGTAAACAGTGCGTATCTATCTACTCATTACTACGCCAAAAAACCAATATTTAGTGTTCAAGTCCAAGTGGGTTTAATCAGTTTAAAATATTTCTCCCTAAGCTCTTATTTGATTTTCCGTTTAAGAAAGGATAAATTTAATTTGGCCCTCATTTAAGATATGTCACTTGTCTAAAAAAAAAATAACTCAGCGTTGTTAGTGAAACTTTGATCTCATGGGAGGAATTTCACCTGAACGGAGTCTTCTTTGTATATCTCTTAGGATGGTTCGTTAGCGAGACCACATGTATGCTGCTCAATGCATTGAACTAATTAAATATAGCTTTTAATGAAGTTATTAGAGTCGGCAACAACCTCATTTAGAGCGATTAATAACGCTTGGAAACAAAGTTTAACTCACACAAAATATATAGATATGTATACAGTGTTTTTCTCAGTAAAGTTGAAGTCATTAATATGAACTTTGTACGAAGGCGAACTAAGCGTACACACCTCATTGATTCGTTATCTTCACCTTTTAAGGAGTGTACTACACTGATTGGTTTATCTATATAAATAAAATGAAGAGTTTGTCTGTCACTAGCATTGCGCGATAACTACTGCACGCAAAGGAGTGGAATTTTAAAGTTAGTAGCCCTTGAACACGAACATTTACGCCTCAAAGCTTGAATTATAATTTTTTTATTAGATTTTCTTAAATTTATTTAAAACTAAGTTCGAAGAATTAAATGAAGATTTTTTCCCCGGTTCGAGGGAGTAAAAAAGCGTTGCTCGGGGTAATCCACGCAATGTATTTTGAGGTTACCTAGGGCAAAGCTCGGTACTTCTGTTAATTTTATATTTGTTCTTTGATAAAAGAAATATAATGTTACTTTGAATACTCGTAAAATATATTTGATAAGTCTAAAAAATACTTACCTAATATATGATGCTAAAAGAAAATGGTATAATCTGAAAATTTAACCTATTCATATGCAAAATTGAAAATGTATTGGTCCAATCTAAATACACATACTCCAAACTTAGGCTATAACAAAAGTGTTTTTTTCTTCTTTTAATTAATGGAGCAGCTTTGTTTAGCAAATTGGTAAACGTTTCATGGTCTAGTCTTAAGTAATTCCGACATTGTTGGCGTTCATTTTTTCAGTCACATTTTTTGGTCAAACTGCCGATGATCTAGAGATCGGGGATCAAATTCCGGTCGGTTCTACTGAGGTTTATATTCTCTGAATGGTTTCATATTCTCCTTCCACGCAAATGCAGGTAGATTACCTCTAAAACACTTCATTCTTTATCCCTACTCCATTAGAGTAGTGATCATATACGCGTATAACTTGAATAGGTAGTAAGACGCGGTATTAAAAAAATCTTGCTCGTCAGTACAAATCATAGGATTTGTAGCAAAGATAGTTCATACGTTTTGTGATTTTTATGCAAATCTATAGTTATAGAAGTTTTTTATGAATTCAAATTCCTCTTTTATGATATTGAGGACCCTGGATCACTAGCGTTCACTACATTCTTCGACCGACGTAAATGTATATACAGTAGAATTTTCATAGAAAAGGCATTTTATAAAAAAATAAAAAAATTGCGGGCAACATTTTTAACATTTTACTCTTTCATTTGTTTTTAGTTTTTGATAATATCTATCAAAACTTAACTATGCAGATAACATCACTTGACGTATTAATACGTGAAAGTAGATATAGTAACCTTCCTAGCGGACAGATAATGTTCTTCCATGAAAATTGCACTGCAGGCATAATACTGAGCCCTTGGTTTGGCAGTTGGATGAAGATCGATTGCCCGTAAATTAAATTAACCCCGTGGCTGCACCAACCTCCGAGATAGAACACGGAAGATGTATCACACTTTTTTTTAACGTGTTCTCGTGATGCTTGTATTTGTGTTCCTGTCGCTTGCTCGGTTCGTAGAACTTCATCTTCGTGCTTCTTCACGAGCTATCAGGCTCAAGATGAACGTCCTTTACCATACATTATCATGTCACATGTATTGCACACCCAATATACACACCCAGGGAACAAATTGACGCCCGGCATTTGGCAGCCACTCTCTACGCCTTTCCATCCCTTCTGGGTTGACGTTCTAACCCTCATCAATCCCGTGAGAGGGTGTGTGTGTGTGTGTGTGTGTGTGGGGGTGAGTATTGATGGCTGACTCAGACAGGGAATGAAAAAGAAAGGGAGGCATCCCCTAAAAACACCAAAACTGACGCACAAATACTATGTCGTTGATGACGCAAGGGAAGAACATCGTCAAACTGTTTAATAGAAGGGGGGCTGTGGGGGGATATAGCATCTCGGCGTTGGGATGGCATATTCATGCTATGGTTGGTTTGATAAATTGATCTGAGGTCAAAGTTGAACCATATTGAGGTAGGGCTGGGGTAAATCTATGTCCCGAACTGACCTTTGTCTAAATATGTGAGAGGGAAAATGTTCCCTTAATTATTATTTTTAACTATTTGTTTTGGAAAATATTCAATAATAATAATAATAATCTTTTTATTGGAAAAAATTCTAGTCAATTTAAAGTTTGCACTCCAGTTTTTATTCATCCTGAGGTGGTTTAAACTCGAAGCAAACTCAAATGAGCTACGATAAAGCAATAACAGCGATTATAGTTCTCTTACCGTATCGACTACAGCGCTTGGCGGGTCTGGTCTAGACCAACACCTTAACCAGTTCATCTCCTTTCCTTGGGATTCGATTATCTGAAATATTCAACGTAACATTTTCATCTCTTTTTGACCTTGTAAAAATTCTCCGAAGCTCATGGCAAATATTCAAACACTGTTGAGATTTCTATGTGTAGGGAATTACATTAAACATATCTAAAAGGCGTAATATTTTACTTATTTTGCTCAAAAAATTATTTTTGGTCGTACAATCTGTATTAAAAAAATACACACCTTGAGGTTGGAAGGAAGGGGAGAGGGGGGCGAGAAAAGGCCATCGTTTTTGCAGTTTTTATAGCGAAACTTTCTTTGGTGCAAATAGATCAAATTCTGCTCGAGTAGAAACAAAGAGTTTAATTATCTTCACATGGTAACCTCAACATTTGTTTTGATTATCTGTCAAGGGTGTTCTGGAATTTAGTGAAAACTTTTTTATCTTCATTTAAAAAGTTTCTCGTCTAATGCCGCAATGCACAAAAAAGAATTAAACTCCATGTTTCTACTGAAGCAATATTTTATTTGTTTTGACAAATAAAATGTTTTGATATAAACACTGAAAAAACATTGACCTTTTCTCCCACCCCCTTCCTTCCCCCCTTAACTCTTGTTCCCTTCCGTTACACTTTAATTACTTCATATAAGGAGTGGAATAAGACAAGGTTAGTATTAGAAGACGTGTGAAGAGTTTAGACAACCAAAGTGATTAATTACATTTGAAAAAGGGTGACCTGGTGGTCTAGGGGTAAGGTGTCAGACTTCTGTGCTGGCGGCCGGGGTTCAATCCTCGGTCCCGGCACAGATTTATCTGATTTCCAAACCCTTCCTTCACCTCTTGACAAGACATCTTGTGAATGTGGAGAATGCCAAGCCTCCACCGTGGTTCGAATTCCACGTTAAACTGTAGGTCCTTCATTTCATCTCACAATCACCCTACCATTACACAATAGCGTAATTGCGTATAACCCGAACGGGTAGTAAGACGCGGTGCTAATAGTAATAATAATAATAATAATAATACATTTGAAAAGACACCTTCAGTGTGTTAATTTTTTTAAATGTATTTAACGTGTAATCTATGAACATACTGATTACATCATAACGCTAATAAACTAACTTAAATCTAGAACATACACCTCCCAGTTCCAGTCAGTTAACTTATTACCGTTGAAATATTAAACCCAAATTTCACCAATGATATCTTTTTTTGCAATACCGGGAATATAATCCGGGACCCTTTACTCAGTAGGCAACACGCTACCGACTGAGCTAAGGCGTAGGTTGACCTCAGTGTATTAGACTGGTATTTAACCCCGACCACTCCCGCCAATAATGACCAAGTGAAACTCTGGGTTTTACCTCTAGATACCACGTGCGTTTATCCTCGTTATTTAATACAATGTGCAGTCTGCGCCTTAATCTGTCTGCAATACGCACTGTTCCTATCAGTCCCACCACCGCGTGCGGGTCCGGCACGCGGTAACACGTACCCCCTCCCCCAACCCCACAGGTCCTTAGTATTGATCTACGCTGGACGCCGACACTTAACGACGCCGCAGCACGCATTACATCACTGGTCACAAGTTACCGCACCCAAATAGCATAACGCCCCTCCCACCCTGATCCCTCCCAACGCTCCACGTGCGCCTCAGGTGTGAGGAGTCCGCACAATTTAGTTAGAACTGAAATATATAAGATTTTAATGAGATAATTTTTTTTTAAATAGGCCTATAATCATTTTTCTGAGTTTATTAAAATTAAAGAAAAAAACGAGCTCTGTAAAAAAAATCAGTTCCTAAGTGATTTATTTTTAGCATCGCGTTTTACTAACCGTTCGGGTTATACGCTTCTCTACCAATTACTTTTATAGTTTTAGGGATTATGACATTTATATTTAGAGGAATTGTACCCGTATTTGCATGGAGGGGGAGTGTAAAACCATTTAGGAAAGACTACCCTCAGTACACCCGACTGAGATTAAACCGCGATCTATCGGTAATCTAGTATATTGTGGGAGTGAAGTCTTAGGGTGTGCGCATGTCGAGGAGCGCGCACATCACTCCTATCTTCGCTCATCACTCTTATCTTGGCACATCCCTCCTATCTTCGCACATCACTCATCTCTTCGCATATCGCACATCACGCCTATCTTCGCACATCACCCATCACTCCTATCGTCACCAATCACTCATCACTCCTATCGTCGCACATCTCTCATGGAACAGCCTGTTCATATCGAGCAGATCTCTCATCGCACTTCGTACCCGGCTAGAGAAAGCCAGTCTGCACGGAGCATTCGTACTGCATTGTTTCTTAAGTTAATTTTAATTTTTTCATCAAAACATTTTTTATTCAAAGATTTTTAATTCCACTTTTAAAATATTTATAAAAAATAAAAAAATCATAGCAATGGTGAATTGATGATTGTCAGCAGCGGCAAAATTTTACTTCTTAACCAATGATAGATTTTGTCAGTTTAGTACACATCCTATCACTATACACTATACATAATATACTCTATACACTAAATAGCATAACAATCATTTATCCATTTCTGATACCTCAATTTAAAAAAATAATATTTTTGCTTTTAGCTCGGAAACTATTGGTTTTGTATGGGGTCCTATAGATATATAAACACGATTTTGAGAAAATTGATTTGATTAATTTTCGCACTTAAGTAAACTACCCTTAATATTAGGGTTAGATATCTAACTCCAAAAAATTCCCGGGGGAACCCTATGAAAACCCTAGATACTAAGTTTTAGAGTGATTGTTAAAATTGCTAGGCTGGCGTACAGACCCACAGACGGACGGACGGCATCGCAAAAAAAAAAACTTTTTTTTGGGTTCAAGAGGTCATAAAACGTCAATATCCATCAAAATCTTGAATTTGATAATTTTTAAAGATCATAACACTTACTCTAGCCGTGGCGTCGTGAAAAAGTAAAGATCACAGTTCAAAACCTATTTCGCGACCCTTTAAAAATCGGCTTGCAACCCACCAGTGGGTCACGACCAACAGTTTGATAACCACTGCTTTATGCCTAGATTACCCGGGGCTCAATCTGGTTCTGTAATAACATCAACAACAATCCGGCTTTGAGGTGCACACGTCCTTGCAAAGGAACTACTAATGTTTAAACTCCACACCTCTGCGTGTGACGGATATCGCGCACTGCTCATAATAAACAAACTCTTTATTTTATTAATATAGATATCTTAAAACTGTGTAGTAAGATTATAATGAAATCTAGTGGATTTGACCTTGAACCAACCAATCAGAGCACCGCACACATTGCACAACCTTTCACATAAAATAACCGGTTTGTTTCTTGTGTCTGGTCGGAGTGGAGTGCGGAGAGTGAGGCTCGGCTTAAAGTGGAATAGGAGTGATGGGTGATGTGCGCGCTTCTCGACATGCTCGCACCCTTAGATCATGTGTCATTGACGCAGGCTATATATATATAAAATATAATTTTGAAGAGAATGCCTTTCCCTATTGAGCAGTGTTTTCCAAACTTCCGCTTGTTGCTTGCTCTTTTTGGGGCCATAACATAAACAACGCACCCTTTCCAACTCTTCCTAAAATTAAAATAACAAAAATAACTGATATCTTGTAAAGTCTTGACAGTCATTACAAATTTTAAAAAACATAAATAACTAATATCTTGTAAAGTCTTGACAGTCGTTCCAAATTTTAACAAACACAAATAAATTATATCTTGTAAACTCTTGGCAATCGTTCCTAATTTTAATAAGCATCAATGGTAAACTATGCAAAGCCATGAAGATAGAAAGAAAGGTTGGTGAAAGTTCATGTTATTAAGTGAACATATACATTTATTAGTGTATTAGACTCACAATATTAAAAAAAATATTTTACTATTAATTAGATTTAGAATAACGTTGAACACCCCCTAAAATACTTTGTTTAATTTAAGGGGTATGCGTACCACAGTTCAGGAAAAGCCGTTATTGTATATGTTTAGCGGAACAATACTTAAAATATCAGGTAAATTATTATTATTTGGCTTTCCGTCTTTCGACAGGTCTGCTTCCTTGTTCAAATTGAGTCCTCCATCAAATTATTTCATCAGCTTCTTTTTATGCATATCTTGAAACTTCATTTTCTGTCCTTGTTTAATGTTATAAATCAGTTGCATTAGTGTTATTGCTGGTCCTTTTCCGCTTTGCCCTTTCCCCCTTAAACATTTCCTTCCACGACATCACTCAATAAGCCATATCTTCTCATGTGACTTATTCTAGTTGACCTTTCACCGTTTAGTCAACTGCAGAATTGTTCTCTTTTATATACTCGTCTGAGAACTTCTTTATTAGTCACCTGATCTGTGCACTCTATCCCCTATATTCTTCTCTAGCGCCACATTTCAAGTGAATAACAGTACAAAATGTTTTTTTTATTCAGTCTAAATAACACGGACTAACGCTTATTTCTCCTAACACTTACTCATTGTAGGCAAACTGTATCGTGGAACTGTATCGCATACAGGCTACCTACCAAATTGCGGGGGAACTCAACTCAGGGAAATTTATCTGATTAACAATCTTTTGTGTTGAGAAATGTATAAAATCTAACATTTTTTACACTAATAGAGTCGAGATGAGGAAGATAGCCTCTCACATAAATAATATCAGCATTTGCCTGGAGAGAGATTGTGAAACTATTTATGAAGCACACTTTTCAACTCATCCGTCTGAAATTTGAGCTTAACTCTTCTGGCGAACCAAACAAGATGAAACCGACACTTTATCTGCGTTCCCAAATGTGCGGGCTTTTACTAAGTTACGTTTAAGTTATATGAAGACAAAACATGTGTTTGCTATATTTATTCAATATCAATAGTTTTGTGTCTGATTACGTTACCATTTTTGGAATGCTATTTTAATATTTCTATATAATGTGTATTATTTTTTAAAGCCAAATTAACTGATAGTTATCTTTAATTTTTTTTCAGGTGAGTACCGCCACGTATAGCCGTTTATTACTATCCAATCAAGGTAAGGTGAACCCGATATCAGAGACAGTAAAACATACTAATTAAATCTGTGGATACGTACTAACTTTGATGTTCACTTTGTAATTTGTAACAAATCAATATTTTTAAACACAGATAAACTATTTCGACTTTAATGTGTTGTGTTTAGCACAAGCTTAAGAATGATTTGATAATATATTTAGAACTTATGTTTTTTTTAAATTTGGAAAACGATGTTTATCATCCACACTCAGTTTACGTTGACGTGGTATACTATAACTCTAGAAAATAAGCTTCACCAAATTGTGGAAACAAGTAAGGTAAGCTTACTTGCTATCTTTCAGGGTAAGCGAAGTGTAAATGGCTTTTTTCGTTTCTTTATATTTAAACTACAAAAAATGTATATGATAAAAAAACACTCAAAATGGTAATCGTTGCTCACAATCTTCAGAAATATTCAAAATCGTCGATGGAATTATTTTTTTACCACCATTCTTCTTCCTTATCGAAATAAGTTCACAAACCGAAAGAGCAAAAAATAAAGCTAACTCAAAACCACTTTTCCGTGTGTTTTTATTTTTTATTTGGTAGTCTTTTTTTTCCAGGCTGTCAGGCAGTTTTATGTTCTGTCGTATTTTCGCCGACGTTTGTTGACAGGAGGGGCATCCCCCTTTCCTCATACTTCATATCCATCACTAGTTCCTTGCCGCGTATAAAACATTTAGGTATCTTTTTTGTCTCTATTACGCGGTCTTCCACTAGCTCGTGTCATGAAAAATATAAAAGCTCAAAGAAAGTCTTCGATTTAACTCAAGCGTATGCTACAATCGACCTGCACCCGATATATTGGTTTATTAATTATTTAGTTAGCGTGGTTCGAACCTGAGTTAAACCAACAAAAGCGTACTGAGATTTCGTGGCATCTTATGGGTTCGATTCCAGGTTGATATAAAAAAAATGGGAACAGAGTATTATTATTTTTAATATCGTGTTGTTAAGGTTATACGCTTATGTACTAATTACGATAGTGGTTTTAGTTATTAAGAAGGTTATATTTAGAGGAAGTGTACCGGAATTTGCATGAAGAGAGTGTGAAAAAACATGTTGTGTGAAAAAACATGTTTGGGGAAAAAACCTCAGTACATCTGACTGAGACTTGGACCTCGATCTTCCCGTCATTGGCAGTCTAATCTACTGTGAGAGTAGCGTCTTAAACCGTGCAGCCACCGAAGCGGGTAATAGAGTAGTTAATTTGTATTTCACTTCAGGACATTTCGCAACTATTGCGCACATACATAATATAACAAGGACTAAACTCTATGTCCTGGTTTACTACCCTCGCCAGAACGTTTTCCTTTACAAACACCAGCTGCTACTATTGTCGTGAGGTGCTCAAGGCCTGGGGGATGCCCCGAGCTTAAAGCCACAGTTGATTGTTCATAGGAAGGGCCTTTAAAAAAATACAAACCTTTTTGCGTTCAAAATTAATGACACTACACTTTGTTGCCAGTGCTATTTCATAAGTCCTGATAAACTTTTTTTTATCACCGCGTCTCCACTAATAATTGTTCAGGTTATACGTAGGTATGATAAATTACTATATTAATAGTAATATCGTATTTATTTGGGCAAATTTATGGACAAAGCCTTTTTTTATATTTAGCCTCTAATAATAAAGAATTTTTTATTAAATACTGCGTCCAACCCGAACGGGTGGTAAGTTGTGGTGCTAATAATACTATTTAATACTCACGTTCTATTAGTTATAGATAAAAACTAATTTAAAATATCCGTACAGAAATAATAATAATCACATAGCTCTTCTAATGGGGTAGGAATGAATAATGAAGTATTTTAAAGGTAATATACCTGTATCTGTGCGGAACAAGAGTGGGAAACCATTTAGGAAAAACTACCCTCAGTAACACTAGCGGGTTTTGAACCCCGATCTGTCCATCTGCAAATTCAGGTGACAATAAATGCCTCGCGGCCCTATTTTAATCCAAAGGAAAAATATTTAGGGAAATAACGTAAATAAATCCTAGCCATGGGGTTTGAGATTATATTAAAGCCTATAAAATTGAGAAAATAATAAATATTTGTTCCATGGTAGCCTACCTACTACACCCGATATCATTGCTGAAACAACTGCAGGTCTTATGGAGAAAAGCTTTATCTTCGTTCTCTCTCTTCATTTATGTCGGATGATGGTGTAGTGAGGTAAGAAGGAGTTACTGGCAACCTCGACTAACCATCTTTGCGAAACTTGTCTTATATTTGAGGGGAGATTGACCACACAAAACGAGAGAATGACAACGCTGTTTCTCCAATATATACCATGCAGTTCCCTCAGCGATGATGTACAGGGTAGATAGGTGGCCTGGTGGTCTAGGGGTAAGGTGTCAGACTTCTGTGCTGGCGACCAGGGCTCAATCCTCGGTCCCGGCACATATTTATCTGATTACCAAACCCTTCCTTCACCTCTGACAAGACATCTTGTGAATGTGGGGAATGCCAGGCCTCCACCGTGGTTTGGATTCCACATTAAACTGTAGGTCCTTCATTTCATCTCACAATCACCCTTCCATTAAACATTAGCGTAAGTGCGTACAACCCGAATGGGTAGTAAGACGCGGTGATAATAATAATAATACAGGATAGATGTCTTGGTTGTGAAGTAATGCGATGGGACCTTTCAAAGTATCCACCTTTCTCTCTTGGTCCTCCATAAAACGCACCCTTATAAATCTCCGAAAAAACTTGGGGAACTACACCACGCATAAGATGACCATATTAACTACTATTATGAGGGCCGCAACATATTGGCAATGATAGTGCCAATATTTTTGGATAGAGGGTGGCATGTGGTCAGCACAACAAACCCTGTGGTTGTTACTCTCAGTTTTCTAGGCAGGAGCCGCTACTTCTTTATTCAAGTAGCTCCTCATTTGTCCTCACGAGGCTGAGTTGACCCCGTTAACCCACTGCTCCGTATAAAAATCTGAAAGCGCCAGGGATCGAACCCGAGACCACTGGATTTGTAGCCATGAACTATTGACTATTAGACCACAGCAATTTTTTTATATCAACCTAAACATTATTATAGTAAAGTGAACTTAATATTTTTAACAATGTTCATATTTATTTGGTAATGAGTAATAAATTATAAAGTTATATCTTCTTCGATATTATTTTTTATTCCCTTCTCATTTTATATCAGCATTAATCTTTTATTATGACATGTTTCAATGATGTTACACCATCTTCAGGTCTGAGGAAAACCAATGTAATTGTAAACTATTGTATAGAAATATGTTAGTAAAATTATAAATTTAAAAGTTAATTAAACTTAATGTGTTTGTCATATTTTCTAAGATTCGGATTCGAGATTTAACCTTTCTATAATATAACATTTTGTTAGCGCCGTATCTTACTACCCGTTTGGGATACATGCTAATGTGTTAGGGATAAGGACGGTGTAATTTAAAGTAAATGTGCCCACATTTGCTTAAGGAAATAGCTTGAAAACTATTTATTAAAAAAGGCCACTTTAAGTACACACGACCAGTATTTGAAACCTGATCTCTCAGTCATCGACGGTACAATCTATTGCGAGAGGGATGACTTAGAACATTCGGCCACCGAAGTGGGTAGATAATAATTATAAAACCCTAAAAAAAATTGCAATCACACAATATTATAAATGTAGGACTTGTACGGTTCTGCCCACAATCTCTGGTTTTGTAATATCTACTCGGTGTAAACCTATTAAATGAAGAGATTACTGTTTGCGTACTGCCGTACAGGGGTATATTTTGTATCGGAAGTGTTTGAAGTAGCTTGAATTATCGATGAGCCATGTTTTAATGTCAATAATTGATCTTTTCTCTGTGCCCATCGCACACACAGCACGTCCCCCCCTTAACCCCTTATATCAATATTTATGGGCCCGTGAATAACTATGCCATGGGGGTAGGGGCTTATTTACACAAACCCTGGGGGAAGCTCATTTACCAAAACCGTGTTTACCAAAAAATTTCGTGTTCACAAAAAATGTATGCTGTGTAGTAAATATTTGTTTAAAATTGTGTTAAACATTTTACTAACCTACGACCTCAACTGACATGTTTTATTGCAAGTGCTCTTCAAATACTTTCAGAAACGTTGGGACTATTATAGCCAATAATGGTTAAGCCTAATTTATTGTATAATATACAGTAATTACATCCATTATTTTTTCAAGCTTATGGCCTGGGCCAGCTTTTTATTTAAGCCATATATTTTCCACTACCGGCCTGCTAGGCCTGTCGTAGCTTCATATGCTTTATAATACAACTTAAGACAGGCACAACATCCAGTCCCCGGCAGTCAATTTATCAATGTGAAAGGGTAAACCAATATTTTCTCACTGGTTAATTTTCGGCCATGCCGGGAATCGAACCCTGAACCTTTAGCTCTGTAGGCAGACACGCTAACGTCGGAGCTAATGCGTTGAACTCATATACATTAAGCTTGGTAAATATATTAAAACTGATTTGTTTTGTAGCGTTTATCGTATAAAAGCTACAATATTTAAACGCAAAAACAATTAAAAAAAAGGACAATATAATTTCAACTAAGCCTACATAGGATGGAGTCAACTCACCTAGGCCCCATTTTGCTTGTTGTGCCTCCCCCAGTCGAGCCAGTCGATATAGAAGAGACCATCTATAGGCTATCCAGCGTAGGAGTGGTGGTAACTGACAGCTGACAATAATTACTGGAGCTACTTTCATGTGTATCTTTGTCAAACCATAGAATTTGCAAAACCATAAGTTATCACTGTAATCACACACACGCACACACATGTTTTTTTTCAATATGTTAGTTCACTATGTGAAAGTGTATTTAAAGTTATTAAATTTTGGCTAAGAAAATAACCGTTTGGATGTTTCTTACGTTTTTAGTTCACTTAAAAATGATGTTAATACAAGGGCTTGAAGCTGGTGGTTGGTGACGTCTTAACAACTGGTATTTATACGAACATAAAAAAACAAATTTTATATTTTTTACACTAATATTTTTATAGATTTTCCTCTGAGCTATTAATATCAATTTGTTTATATAAATATCAACGTATCGGCTGCAAATCAATGTAATTACGACACAGTCCGTATAGAGGGAACATCAATTTATATTGTACCTTTTTGTGGCCAGTTATAAAAATATACAAAATTTTAAATATAATACTTTAATTAAATATTTACTATATTGTACCTTTTTGTGGCTAGTTATAAAAATATACAAAATTTTAAATATAATACGTTAATTCAATATTTACTATATTGTACCTTTTTGTGGCTAGTTATAAAAATATACAAAATTTTAAATATAATACGTAAATTCAATATTTACTACACTGTTTATCTCATGTTACACAACAGCGTAACAAAAGGCATGTTATTTATATTATTGTTTTTTTGTTATTTTTTAAACTACTCAAGGAATAGCCAAATATACAATAATCCTCGCGGAAGTATTATTAGAAGAGTTTGATAAAACTTTTTGTTGATAGTGCAGTATTACTAAGATCATACAGTAAATATTTCTACGTGGCTATCAACCTACATTTGCGATAACAATCTTATGCTAGCTGTCAGTTACCATAACACCCACTCTGGATAATCTCTATGATGGGTCAAACGACACTGAACGGGCGAGAACATATCACAGGTACACTTAGTATCTGCTTACACTGGCAACACCACACGCCACGCCACTGCATGCGGGATATTTAGAGAAGAGCTTATGTATGACAGGTAAAGGAATATTTGTTTACTTGGTCGAATAGGAACCTAATGAAGGAAAAAATATCACAATTACAGTTTTAACAAGCTCTGCTTACCTTGTAGAAATGGGGATCTGGGGGGGGGGGGGAGAAGAACATATCACAATTACAGTTTTAACAAGCTCTGCTTACCTTGGTGAAATGGGGAACTAGGGGGAGGGGGAGAACATATCACAATTACAGTTTTAGCAAGCTCTGCTTACCTTGGTGAAATGGGGAACTAGGGGAAGGGGGGAAGAACATATCACAATTACAGTTTTAACAAGCTCTGCTTACCTTGGTAATATGGGGAACTAGGGGAAGGGGGAAGAACATATCACAATTACAGTTTTAACAAGCTCTGCTTACCTTGGTGAAATGGGGAACTAGGGGGAGGGGGGAGAACATATCACAATTACAGTTTTAACAAGCTCTGCTTACCTTGGTGAAATGGGGAACTAGGGGGAGGGGGGAGAACATATAACAATTACAGTTTAAACAAGCTCTGCTTACCTTGGTGAAATGGGGAACTAGGGGAAGGGGGGGAGAACATATCACAATTACAGTTTTAACAAGCTCTGCTTACCTTGGTGATATGGGGAACTAGGGGGAGGGGGATAACATATCACAATTACAGTTTTAACAAGCTCTGCTTACCTTGGTGAAATGGGGAACTAGGGGGGGGGGAGAAGAACATATCACAATTACAGTTTTAACAAGCTCTGCTTACCTTGTAGAAATGGGGAACTGGGGGGAGGGGGGAGAACATATCACAATTACAGTTTTAACAAGCTTTGCTTACTCTGGTTAAATGGGGAACTAGGGGGGGGGGGGAGAACATTTCACAATTACAGTTTTAACAAGCTCTGCTTACCTTGTAGAA
Organism: Timema cristinae; assembly: GCA_039000515.1. Taxonomy (NCBI): domain Eukaryota; kingdom Metazoa; phylum Arthropoda; class Insecta; order Phasmatodea; family Timematidae; genus Timema; species Timema cristinae. Next base: position 99,227,322 of record JBCFYV010011172.1, read on the forward strand.
ATGGGGAACTAGGGGGGGGGGGGGGGGGAGAACATATCACAATTACAGTTTTAACAAGCTCTGTTTACCCTGGCAACACCTCACGCCATGTTTTTGAAGGTTTCTAATTCTACAGTTTAGGGCACGTTCTTTCCATCTATTTTAAAAGGGATCTTCGATTTCCATTCACAACCAGCGTATCCTATATCCAACAGAATGGGTTCGGGATTATATTGCTAATGCGGCGGGATCGGACAAATAATAAAAGTGAGAAATTATCAAATAATGTATTCGCTGGATTACCTCGGTGCTCCTAGGGATACACCACACCGTCCAACGTGCAGAGCGACGGATTATTACGGGGATGTGTAGCGGTGCGAAAAGGTAAGGCTTAGCGCGGGAAAATAATGACGGTATAAATCATGTGGCGGCGATTAGCGTGGAGCAGCCCTCCCTGCCTGTACCGGCGGCGATGTAGCCGCTTTTTTGGTGGAAAGGGGGGGACACCTTCTTTCTTCATAAGAGCATTACGAGAGAATCTTTGCTTGGAGACATTCGAGACTACACCATGGAACAATTACTTAACAACCCGCCTCGGTAACCGCATGGTCTAAGGCGTCACTCTTTTGATAGACTAGACTGCCGAGGACAGGGGAATTGGAGTTCGAATTCCGGTCGGATGTACTAAGAGTGTTTTTTTCTAAAATGGTTTTCCATTCTTCATGCAAATGTGGGTACACTTAATCTAAAGTTGACCTTCCTCTTCCCTAACTCACTAGCGTAAATAGTACATTTACCTATAACCCGAAAGGGTAATAAAACGCAGAGGTAAGAAAGATTATGTCACGTATATGTTTTATGTATATGGAACGGCGTCAACTCAGCCTCACGAGGTCAAATAATGAGGAGCTACTTGATTGAAAAAGTAGCAGCTATGGATTAGAAAACTGAGATTAATGTAACTATCTTCGCCAACAGAAGGTGGCTGCTTGATTGGTATAGCTCGATTGCAGACTGACACCATGGAGTTTTTTTTATAAGATTTTATTATCTTACCGTGTCTTACTACCCGGCCCGGCTGTCCGCATTTTAATTACGGCTAATGAACTAGGGAGTAGAAAGGTATAATGTAGTGGAAAGATACCCGCATTATATATGAGAGAAAGTTAATGAAAAAAGGCACACTCAGTTGACCAGGATTCGAACCCAGAACCTCCCCCGCTCTCCCCGTCACCGGTAAACCAGACTAAATGAGCTTGACATTTAAACGGGGAGTGCCCACCGGAGTGAGTTTCTGAACGATTTTTCCTACTATTCTAGAATTTGACATTCTTGATTTAATGCATCTATAAACCTACGTACGGGAACAGGATAAAGAAAGTGATAGTATATATATATATATATATATATATATATTATATATATATATATATATGTATATATATTAAACATGGAGCTGACTTTTCTCTTTGGAATTATTGATTGTTATCATTTATTTTTATCTATTTGAGATTTTTATCGTGAACTCTCTGATCCGACTGATTCTATCAGCACACGAGAATTTCTATTAGCGAGAGTGAAATGGCCTACCAATTTTGCCCTATAAGATATTTTAACATACCTACCAGGGTTTTTTTACATGTCACAATCGACATGGGACTGACGGCTTTACTTCCGCTCCGAAAGGAGATGTGCTACGAATTTTTATTACTCAAGGAAAATCCGTCAATTCCGGCCGGGTTTCAACCTACTAACATCGGGTCCTGAGGCGAGCACTTTACTCCAAGACCGCCAAAGTCGAATGTTTTCATTTAAAATGATTATCTTGATCTTAAGACATTATGCCACTTGAGACGTTTCTTCTCTGTCCCTCGCAGTGTCTTATCTGTATATAAAGTGTTTCAGAAGCGGGCGCTTGGAGGAGATGACGCCAACTTAGCAAGGAGCCGGGAAAGGGTGGGCGGGTAATTTTTAAATGGGGCCCCCAGGAAAGCGAAGCTGGTCAATTAACAAAGTGAAGCCCATCCTACCTACTTTATTTTACTCTTGGTTTCATTTTTTAATGTTCTTTTATTTTTCGTTAGACGTACCATTGTTTGTGTTTTTGGAGGTTTTCATCCTTGAAAGCCCTTGTCTTTTATTACTATTATTTATTTATTTATGTTTTTATTTATCTGTCCGTACTCTTTATAGGATATTTCTATGAAATTATATTTAAAATAAATTGTAATTTAATATTGTAGTGTTATTTATTTACCTTTTCATATAAAGAAAGTTTTTTAATCGTAAACATTTTTGGGCTCGAGATTATGAGAGATTTTGACGTTTTGTGTACCCCTAGATCCAAAAAAGTGACCTTTATTTAGTAGACTATGTCTGTATGTTTGTACCTGTGGCTACAGCCAAAACGGTTTAGTGGATTTTTTTTGTCAAACATGATATCTAGATGTTATATAGGAGTGCCTCAACGCTTTTTTCTTTTTAAAGGATTTTGATTCTAGTCCTCAAGCTAAGGGTAATTTTCTGATAACTAGTTCAGTTTTTTTTATAAATGGCTCTAACAATCTTGTTTAAAATGGATCTGGGAAGTGTTTTACATGACAAATAGTGATGTATACTTGTTTTTTTAGGGGTTTTCAGCTAGTTTTAAATTAATTTGCTGTTGACTGATTTTAGATTTTTTTTTCAAAAATGGCTTTTAGGTTTTCTACTAAACTTACCTCTGTGGAGTGGCTTATATGATTAATAATAATGCACTATATATTCTTTTTCCTATTTAAAACAATCATTTGAGGATAGTTTATTTATAACTCATTTTTAAAACCATTAATATTTTTTAAATTTTGCTTAAGCAATTTTGTTCAAAATTTATGTCTAAAGAGTCTTTAATATGCTTATAGTTGTTTATCTAAAGATAACTTATTCATAAGTTATTTATTGATAACGTTTTTTTAATTCTGTCAGAAAAGCAAAAAGTATGTACGATATTTGTCGTACCATTTCATTAAAAATATTTTTCGCTTGCTATTTATTATTTTAATAGAATAGTAATAATATTAAAAGTAATCTGTTTTAAAATAACCTCATTCTCACGTGTACTAACATTTTTAAACCACAACATTTTCATAATGTTTATTGCTATGGTTGTAAAATAAAAAACAAGCGCGCTTTATACATCCAACCGTGTCGACATCAAAAATTTCACATTCTCAACTTTGCAGGTCTCGTTCATTTAACAAAGAAATGTGTCAACCTTATCCTCTACACATACACACATACACACTCTCTCTCTCTTTCTTTTTCTTCTCATATATGAATAAAACATGTTTGGTTTGGCATCAAAACGTGAAGAGAGAAAAATGAAGAATAGTTCATCGCGTGAATGGATATCGAGATGGGCCTCGTATAGTTAGGTACAAAACTATTTATATATTTTTTCCCCCTACGTCTTACTACCTGTTCAGATTATAAGCATATATTATAATTACACTAATGGGATAAGGATGAGGTAGGAAGCATTTTAGATTCTTTTTTTTCAGCAGGCCAGTCTAACACGAGAGTGACTCCTCAGATCGTTCGGCCACTAAAGTGGGTAAAAGCAGTCCTGGAAAATGCGTTTAGTGTGACTTTCGCTTCTTTTTCCCCTGTACCCGTCATATGTTAAAAAGTTAAGAATACACAGACATAGTCACATATGTGTGTATGTTAGACTGGGTCGTGGTTGACAGGGGTTCCTCGCCAGACTGTATCTTTGTGACTTGTATTCAAGACATGTCTCGAGGATCTTACACGGTGTCGATATTCGGGGCACATATACAGACACATTACTCAGTCTTGTGTCGCGTTTTATTGCGAGTAATATGAGAGAAGTTGGGGTCAGAGGGTGGTTCGGACACGTTGGGGCGCGATTAAATTACGGTTCTCCCACCACCCCGACTAAACCTTTATATGGTATATTTCCGAGGTTGGAGTTTGGGATTCTAGTTCTAGTTATCTTGCATCTAGTGAGAGTCATATTGCGTCAAGTAAGAGTCACCTCGCGTCTAGTAAGAGTCATCCTGCGTCTTGCGTCTAGTGAGAGTCATCTTGCGTCTAGTGAGTTATCTTGCGTCTAGTGAGAGTCATCTTCTTGCGATTAGTGAGATAAATTTTGCGTTCACACTAAGTTTGTTTAGTGTGCATGTCCCGTAATTTGAGGAAGATCTTGGGAAATCAAACTTCGACAATACTGAAACGGTAAACATTAATTCCCGAAATAACTTACTCTACCACCTATTTATGTTAAACATGTACCGTACACGAAGCGTTTTAAAGCCACATTTAATAACTATTGATGATTTTAGTTGATCTAAAGGTTGATTATCCCAGTTCATACACACGTTGATGATCCTAGTTGATCTATAGGTTGATTATCCCAGTTGATTGACGGATTGATGATCCTAGTTGAACGACAGATTACTGCTATTAACACCGCGTCTTACTACCCGTTAGGTTTATACGCACTTAACGCTAATGTGTAATGGTAGGATGATGAGATAAAATGGAGGACCTACAGTTTAAAGTGGGATCCGAATCACGGGGGAGGTTTGGCATTCCATACATTCACAAGTTGTGATTAATACATAACGATAGATTAATAATACTAGTTGATTGACGGGTTGATGATCATAGTTTATTGATCGAAAGTTTGATGATCTTAGTTGATCGACCGGGTGTATTAAGGTGGTTTTTCCTAAACGATTTACCACTCTTGCTATATGCAAATGCGGGTACACTTCCTCTAAAATTCACCGTTCCTTATCTCTTCAAAACAAATATAAATTTACTGATGTCAATTTGCAGATAGCCCAGATGGATAGTCTTACGGGGGATTGTGTGTGTGTGTGGGGGGGGGGGGGGGTCCTAAAAAGACTTGGTTTGATTTGAAGAACTAAAAGCAAAGACGATTGAAACGACAATGTCCGCACGAAAATAAAACTATCGGACTTAACAAAACTACGCAGTTAATTCCTTCGCGAATTTAGTTGAAATGACAAATAGTTTTATTTTATTGTATATTTTTTTTGCTGGGAAAGCTATTTTCGCTGCAAGTGCACGTCTTTCCAGCTATCTAAAGCCGTTCCACCCCCCACCCTTCTTTCCCCTTAGAACCTCCCCCCCTCCCATTTTACGTCACGGCTATCTCCCAAGCAGTCTATATCCTCTCCCTTTGCTATTCAAACCCCCTCCCCCCATAAAGCTCCCACAGCCCCCCTTTTCCCCACCACACCACCCCTTTGTAGAATACTTTCTAAATTAGATCCTGCCCCTCCACTTTTCGCGCAGACTAGCTGTAAGGACGAAATGCTGCTCCTTCTTTACAACTTCCGCTTCATAAAACACGTACGACTTCTGGTACACTCCGTTTCAAACATGTGTAGAGATAATTTTTATTGATATACAAGAGTTGTATATTATAATGTATAAAAAAAAAAAGAATTAATTGAGTAACATCATTTGCACAGACCATTAAAACAAATATGGGGACGTGTTTTTCACATTTGTTTTGTGGAATATAGAGGAAGAAATATTACAAATTGATTTAATCGTGTGTGGTTTTTTTTTGTCAGATTGTAGGGCTAAAATAGAATACCAATAGAAATAATTTAAAAGTTGTGTTTATGTTTGTGTAGGAGGACCAATAATTATTAGAGACATAATTCATCTTGCTTGTTTGTTTAGCTATACTTTCTGAGTGACACACATACAAAAGTCTACAGTAATAATAACATTAATCTCCTTGGTAACAGAACAAAATAAACAAAAGACTCAGTCACGCCAGCTTGACATAATAAAACACACTCAGATATTGTCTTTACTATAGACAACTACATCCAGCGTTTAGCCGTTGAACCAAAGCTCACTCCGCCAAGTGATGATAATGACCTTTCACGTTCTCGTGACAGACAGCTGATCCGTACAGTTGTACTATTTATAAATTACTCAAATTTAAATCATTCAATTTTATGGAAATCGTAATAACTAAAATAATCTTATATATTTTTCGTAAGTAACTTATATTATAATTTGGAACAAAATGTTCAAAAATTGACTTTCAATAGGGCTACTACAACTTCTGAAATTTTCCTCAGAAAAACATATTATTTTGATAATTATGTAAAACACTCTTTGGATAAACATTTTGAACTGAATTGTTATTGCAATTTATAAAAAAACAATCTTTAATAAACCACATTAAAGTGATTTTTTTATAAGTAAAAATAATTTATTTGCAAAACCCTTAAACACTACCCGGTGACAGGAGGCGTTAAACACCCACTACATTTCGCTACGTTTGACGAGGAGGTTGTTGCTCGATTCCTGATCGGAATATTTTTTCCCACTTTTTATTTTTACTGTGTTTCTTTGTGTTTTTTTTTTTTTTTGTCATCCTCTCTTAACTCTAATAGAGGTGTATTTTCTTTAAGCTTGTCTTCCTCATACTGCCCCTCAGATTAAGTCGTTAATAATCCTTGGCACTCCCATCGGTGGGCTTGCGGATTAAAGTTCAAGCTCGTCAAGTCGGTCTAATCTACCCCGGGTGTATTAAAAATGATATTCCTCCACGGAGACATGGGTGCATTTCCTCTGAATTGCACTTACCTCGTCCCTTTTCGACTACCGGAATTAAATATACTTGTCGGGTAGTTAGATGTGGTGACCACACTCTCAAAATACAACCCTCGGGTTAAAGGCACAACTAAAATAATTATATTAAATGACTGGGTCGCCATGAAACTGAAAAACCGAAAAAACAAAGGAAATATTTTTTTAAATAAAAAAAACATTAGGGAATTTTGAAGAATAAAGCTAGTAGAATATTTAAAAATCTGAAGAACTAACTTAACTAGCTAACTTAAGAGCTAACTTTAAACATAAAACTTCTTAAATTCCGAACACATGTTAAAACTTACCCATCAAGCTCTAAAATCGTCTTGTAAACGCCAATGACATGACTTAACCATCAGTCAATTTTATTAAAAAGTTACCCGCCTCGGTGGCGTAGTTGGCTAATACGTTAGTCGTGTTGAGCCCGACTGCTGAGGACGGGGAGATTGAGGTTCGAATCTCGGTCGGGTGAACTGGGGGTGGTTTTTCCTAAATGTTTTTCCACTCTCCCTCCACGCAAATGCGGGTTCACTTCCTCTAATTCAACCTTCCCAATTCCTAATCCATTATCGTAATTAGTACTTAAGCGTATAACCCGAACGGGTAGTAAGACGCGGTGCTAAATAATAATAAATATTAAAAAGTTCCTCTTTTTACCACCTCTGTGATCTATTGGTCAAAGTTCCTGGGCACAAATCCAAAAGTCGTGGGTTTGATCCCCGGCGTTTTCGGATTTTTATATGAAACAGTGGGTCTGGAACGGGGTCAAACTCATCCTCGCGAGGACAAATGAATATCTACTTGTATAAAAGAAGCGGCTCCGTTATAGAAAACTAAGATTAACGACCGGGGTGTTCTTTGTGCTGACTATATGACACCCTCCATACGCAAATTTTAGCACTATCATCACTAACGGTGGCGGCCGCTCGGTTTGTATAACCTGATTGAAGGCTTAAGCCAGCTATTATTTTATACTTTAATAAAATGCTATCTGGGAAAATAGGGATTCCTTCTGGAATATATTGAAATCACAGGAAATTTGTTTAAGGTAACATTGGCAACACTGATCGAACGTGAGACTCGGAGGTCCTGAGATTATAAGAATGGAGACTGGACCTGCTGATACTATCAGCCCTTCATACAGACTGTAGCTCTTGTGAGTTAGTATTTATTGTATGTAGTTATATTCTCATCTTAGTACAACCCTCATACTTCTTGGCTGTAATGGCGCCACAAATCACTCGCCTCGACTTATTTGCATGCCCTAAAGGGCTGGTGGCAAAGGGGGTGAGGTTGAATACACCCCTACTCCTCGAGAGGATAGACCCTGGCCCGCTTTACGTAGGCCACTACTACACCGGTTGTATAGCAAGGATAGTCACTCGAGACCGGATAGATATACCTTGATTTTGCTTGGAAGAACAGTAGAAAAAATTCAAATATATTTCTTTGCGGCCAACATTGATAACATTTCACTTTATTATTTGTGTTATTTTATAGGTATTGATGATATCTATCAAAAGTGACAGCTTCAGATAACATGACTTTATGTATGAATGTATTAAAATTATTCTAGTAACTTTAGTAACTAACTTTTACTGTTCTTCCTACCAAAATCATACTATAACTATGAACCGCCCTCTTGGAAGACACTTTTATAAAATACAAATATATATTTTTTAGGCTAATATGGCATATTTGGCCGTGAGAGATGCAGTATATAGTTTGGTCGCCGTGTATGTAGACTTTTAGCCGCTCTTTGGGAACAGAACGTTGCCTAGGATATACCTTGAGGGTTGACTACATGCCATATCCCAAATATTGCACTACATATTTTGTAGCCCAGTAGTGGAAAGATTATCCAGTAGTAATGTACTGTTGCCCATGGGACGCTTGAATGTATACTAATTGTAGGGCCCTTCCATGTCCCGATGAGATGAAGTGATTGTCCATGTCCCGATGAGATAAAGTGATTGTGTGGAACAAGCGGAAACACTTAAAACCTAACTTAAGTGAAATTAACCAAACCCTGGTGACCGTTAGGGTAATTCCCCCTCTAGGAAAGATACCCAAGGTACCGGCAGAGAATCGAACCTGTGACACCTAGGCTCGTAGCCAGGTGCACAGGGTACGGCCAGACTGAGCGTGCGAGCGAGCGACTAAAATATAAAATAGAACACATTGGTTGTAATGGGAGGTGGCCACACTGGAGCGAGCGCGCTCGACCCGGTACAGTCTAGTTTACAGGCGCTAGGCAATATTATTGTATGTTGGTTCATTGAGTGCTAGGGAAACTTCTCATTTTGACATGATATTTGACTTTTTTCTATCAGTGATAGGTTTAACACACTTTCTATTAATGGCCTAATTTAATTGGTAAGACCATAAATAATATAATGTATATATGTAAACCCGATATGTTAAAATATTTCAATATTATAATTAAAGTAGGCCTATACAAGTAAGAATCACCATTAGTTTGGAGAGAGTATGAATAAACCACAACCATAATTAAGTTTTAAAAATCACCTTCAGCTCACTGAGCCAAGATTCGAACCTTTGCCTCCTAGTCAAAAGCTATCGAGTGCAACGCACCATTCCGCCACTGGTGTGGCTAATCTGATTTTAAAACACTTCAGCACATTACCATACACATTTCTCAATTTATTAATTGGATGCACTCCTACTTTTTTCTTTTTTTATAAATACACAATATTTTCTGTAAGAATTTTCGAGGAGCATAGATGTACCAAGTGTCTTTGACAGATACATCTTCTCTAATAAACTAGGGTCTGCTAATTACGCGCTCGCGCGCTCGCCAGTTTGGCAACCCAGTCGCTTGCGCGCTCGCTCGCACGCTTGTCAGTCTGGCCAAACCCTATACCACGGGACCGGTTCCCCAATGAAATGATGTGTTGATAGTGACTATGAAAGTGTAGTGTCAGTGGAAATCTTAAACTTAACTTAAGCCTAATTAACCAGACCATAATAACCATAGGAATAATTCCCCTTTCGGGGAAAACACCTATGGTACCTCATATCAGTAGCCACGTGCGCTGAGCAATAGAGCTATAGGTCGGTCTTTTTTTATATAGATATTGACACTAGCTTTGTAAAGTGACAGTGACTGATCACATTACTTGATGTATGAATACGTGAAAGTAGATATAGTAACTTTTGTAGCCTATATACATAATCCTATGAGACTAGAATTGTGTGTGTAAGTTTCCAACATGTAGCTATTTACGCGACCGCATCGCCGCCTTTGATTGTGATGAACTGAGAGGGCTTAGGACAGGAAGTGACGATCACTTTCTATATTTCCGCCTGTAGTCCTGTTTCTTCATGTATTAGGGAACCTCGTTTGATCCCGGTTGAAGATATATAATATATTTGTGTATGAGTTTATTTTTTTATTCAGGCATATTTGGAAAACTGCCCTCGATCACTCGGAGAGAGAAGTATTGTTACTTTACATCCATTACTGTTTCCAGCTTGTGGCATGGGTCAGTTTTTTTTATTCAAGCCTTATTTTTCCTTGCTAGGCCTGTCGTAAATTCATATGCCTTTTAATCTAACTCAAGACTAGAACAGAGACAGCATCCAGTCCCTGGCCGTTAATTTATCACTGTGAAAGGGTAAACCCATAATTTTCACCAATGATACATGTTCGGCCATACCGGGAATCAAACCCGGAACCCTTAACTCTGTGGGAAGACACGCTACCGACTGAACTAAGGTGTCGGACAAAGCAGTATTGTGGTCGTCAAAAAAATAAAATTCATGATTTGGCTAAATGTCGATGTTTCATGACCCCCTGAAATAGAAAAGGTTGTTTTGGTGATGCCGTCTGTCTGTTTCTCGGACAAGAGCCGAAACAATTTTACCGAGTAGGCTAAAACTTGGTACTCAGGGTTTTCTTAAGGTTCCCCACAGGAGTTTTTATAGTGAGATATCGAACTCTAAAATTAAGAGTAGTTTACTGAAGGTTGGGAAGAATAAAAAAAATCAAAATAGGCTCTAACAATTTTTATTAAAATTTGTATCAAAGCACTGTTTAACATTACAAACAAAATGTTGTATCTCAAAGGATTGAGGGAATATAATCAAAGCGCGTTTGTAAAGGACTCTCTAGTCGATTAAAATAGGTTACTGCGAAATTAAGAGGGCCGAAATCCTTTTTTATAATTTTTTAAAATATAGCATATATTAGCTGTTTATAAAAATATTTTAATCACATTAATTTTGTGTTTGCTAAGTGAGTTAAGAACAAACCTCCACTTAGATGATATGCCTAGTTAAAACCTATTTGCTTTTAGTGCATATATGTTTAGCGAAATTCTTGATTTAGCTTGAAGAAAGGGCGGTAGAACTGCATTAATAAATCATCCAAGTAACAACTTTGAGATCGAATAAAAACGCAAAAAAAAAAGTATTTTCATAATTCCAAAATTTAGATTATTTTCTCTGCATTTCATTAATAAAATAATTAGCATTTTTAACACAACCTACAAACTAATTCATCCAGACATATTACATTTATTCATCTCTTTTCTTTAGAAAAGATGTCCACGTGACCGTTCTTCTTCCTCCTAGGCCTTTGTTTGATCTTTTCCATCCCAAGTGGTCTAAAGGCTGTCCTCACATCTTCGTCTTGGTCTTTCAGGTCGTCTCCTCCCTGGAGGTATTTTGTCTCTTACCATTTTGACAATTCTTTCATCCTGTCAATATGTTATGTAATTGTGGGTATTGATTAAGGCTGGAAAATACATTTTTAGAAACTTTCAAAGAAAACCTTTCACACTAAGTAGGTGGAAACTCCTAAATTTGCGTTTTCTTCTAAAACAACAATAAAAAGTTAACTAAAAGTGCACTCACTTTTTTTTTTTTTCTAGAATCACATTTTTGAAGAAAAATACTGCTTCAAACTATCAAATTAAGATGAAATTCAATATAATTCCATGATGATAATAGACGAAACTAACACCAAAAGATCGTACTGGATTTATTACAATGTATGACCTATAGAGTGTTTCCTAACAGCCAACGTACGGACCAACTGACAGCTGCACATGGCGATTACGTTTTTTGATGAAATTCAATCATTATTATTGTTATTAGCACCGCGTCTTACTACCCGTTTGGGTAATACGCACTCGCGCTAATGTTTAATGGTAGGGTGATTGTGAGATGAAATGGAGGACCTACAGTTTAACGTGGAATCCGAAACATGGTGGAGGCTTGGCATTCGACATATTCACAAGATGTCTTGTCAGAGGTGAAGGCAGGGTTCGGAAATTAGATAAATCTGTGCCGGGACCGAGGATTGAACTCCGGACCCCAGCACAGAAGTTCGACACCTTACCCCTAGACCACCAGGTCACTCCAAAATTAATCGATTTAAAGTTTTGTATGTATATGGACCATAGTATTCTATTTAATAAATTATAAACTTTTAACTGAGTTACAACATAAATTTCCGCAGTTGAGCTCATTTCATTGACGTACATTGGTGAAAGTTTACTGTGATTCTGATAGTTTCCCGACTTTAAATTACCCAGCAATCGGGAAGAGCTTCAAAGCATTTCCCGGGTTCCGGGATTTAAAAAATACATTGATTTTTTTAAATCTATTAATATTACCGTAGGATTTGAGGTGAAAGAAAATCAGAAAAACTAGTTTTAAAATAATACTTATTTAATTATTCCATATTGTACTTTAATTAAAAAACAATAGTATAATTTTATTTATATTAAAAACATATCCTATACTATTGTATAACTTTGTATTCTTGAACATTTATTTTATTATTTTCGATAAAATAACTATATAAGAAGACTAAGGTAATATGGCGGGTTGATGAGATTTTTAATTCAGTTGAATGTGGCGAGTTTATGATTTCCGAGTCGAACTGTCCAACGCGCCCAACAAAATGCAAGGTTAAAAATGTGAAAGAAAGCTGTGTGGCTTGTAAATCTATTTAATTACACAATATTTTATAAAAACAAATTATTTTCAAATTTCCCGGATCTCAACCTTCTGCCCCCCCCCCCCCCCCCTCTAGAATCCCTAGTGAGAATATAGCTTACTCCTCTTGGAACACGCTGAAGAGAGTTTTAAGAGTGTGCAGCAATAAACTATAAATATAACTTAAAGTTACACTTTCAAGTATTATCTATCCTTAACACCCTACATAAGTTGACCTATTATACGGAGAAAAAAAATGTATTCATATTTCAAATTACAAGCATGGAGGACTCTATTTTTATCCACTGTTTTCATTTCCATACGTAATTTTCTCCGCCCCTCGTTTCCACCAAAAAGCCCGATAGAAACGGATGAAAGCAAAACAAACATAAAAACATTCATACACACATACAGGCATCCTCTTTCACTCCTATTGCGACGTTTCTCGGTGCAAGAACTCGTTATGTGTTCTATATTTTTTTTTAAGATTAAAAATTGAACGATTATTTCCAATGTTTAATTGATTTAACAATTTGTTGGCTACGGTGACTTTAGCATAGGCCTTCATTGTTTCAGGAAAATTTGACTTTTGTATTTTGAACTGCGTTGTATTATAGTCATAAATTAATTTCGGAATATAACTATTAAAAATACAACTGTACTTGCTTTGTTTTTGCTTCGGATTTTTCAATGTCTCTAAGCTTCAACGCTTTCTAGCTTGATTCTTTTTATTTCCCATTCTAAAAAAATAAAATGACAATAGTCATCACTTTTATGGAAATGTCCGGATGGTTGAGTTCAAGGAGATTTTATTTTAAGCTGGGGTGGGAGGAGGTTTGGAGGAGAAAGGAACGCATGTCATTTTTAATTAAAGTGCATTAGATCACGCAGGCGGGAGTTGACCTTTTGAATAGCGAAGTCACCTAGTTTGGAATACCGACCGTGACTATGTCGGTGTTGTTTTTAACCTTTTCTCGTAGTATCCTCATACCTCTTTAGGCTGTGTGCGGCGGCGTGTAGAGAGGGCCACGTGATGCAAGTATTCGCCACAGGATGTTGAGCCACTGCCACTCTGTTCTATTTTCGCTGCTCACCGAACTTTATACAGTCCGATTTTCATAGAAAGGGAACATTATAAAATACAAACTTTTTTTCAGATAAAATTGATATTATTTTATTATTGTTAATATATCGGTATTGATAATATCTATTAAAAGTGACAGCTGCAGATCACATGGTTTGGTGTACGAATACGTGAAAGTAGGTCTAACAAGCTTTCAAGCTTTCAGAAAAGATTCTTCTAATGACACTTGAACTTTACTTAGGGTGTTGAAATGTAATTCTAGATTTTTTTCTTATTTTATTAGGCTATTTCGATTTATTTGCTCGGTCTCGGTTTTCAAAAGAGTTTGTGATACTTAGAAGCTTTAGTTTATTGTATATTTAAAAACTGTTTTGTAAATGATTAAATCAATTTTTAGTCTATCAGATAAATATATATCGCTTTAAAGAGCCAAATATTATAGTTGATGATTAGTGCAATAGCAGCAGCTAAGGTTAGATTTATGTGTCTAGGTGTCATTTTTCATTTTAAAGAAGACTATGTAGTTTTGCTTAGCTTTTTTCTCTCTTCTAAGCACTGCGTCTAACTAGGTGTGCGGATTAGAATTCGCCTGGGACGAGTTTGGAAAGTCACATTGTGGAAATAAACACTTCACTAGATTTCAATGGCGGCTCGTGAATAGGCACTGTGGAACTGCTGCACCCCCTAATTTCACTTGATATTATCGATAACATTTAATATAATGAGTCTTTTTTTCTTTAATTCTTTCTTTATTTTTGTAGTACAATATATATTCCGTAAGCTTAATATCAGTACCTCAGTAGCCATCCCCCAGTTTATGAAAAAGATACAAAAATCTTTGTATGAAACTGTGCGCTTCACAGTGCCAGCGACGTGGTGTATGACTGTTGTGCACATGCGCACATAGGAGGGGGTGGGGAGGAAGGCGGGACTGCCAGGTAGAGAGAGCACTGTTGCTCTCGCAGTTCCGGCTCTGGCGTGATGGTGTAAATAAGTTTTTTTTTACTCAGCGTGTGTTGTGCTTATAAACCGTGTACCATATTCTTGAATGTGATAAAGTGTAGAAGAGTGTAGAATTATATTACTATTCTGCTTCTAGCTATTCTATTTGATTCATTTTTTTCGGTTCTCTTATTTAACAGAAAGACTAAATGCACTTACAGTACTTAAAATGGAGAAAAATTTCCTCAATTGTCATCCAGAGATCAAGGAGAAAATTATTGAACTTTTTGCGCAAATTAAAACAATACGAATGGATTTAATTTTTAAATGAATAGATCAAGCTTGAACTGCAACAATTTAAGTTAAAGTAAAAAAGTTTGTTTTTTTTGTTAAGAGTTTATCAATCTCCTGAATAAATTTTCTTTTTATACAGGTTTTTTTCCTTTTACACAATTTTAAAACAAAGGCTAAAAATTTCTGGAGCGGCACTCCCACTAATTTTAGCTACGAGCCGCCACTGCTAGGTTTGGTATTAGCATGTCCCCCTCTTCCATAGTCACTGTAGAGCACGCTAACCTTGGCCTTTGTAAAGTTAGTATTTACCCCAACCCCACCTCAATCCTCTCCCGAGATCACACTCCCTGTTGCTAGTTGTGGGAGGGATTAAAGGCACACCTGCAGGTAAAGTTGACAACAGGGCTATGCATTATGCATCAGAATAAAGGTCGCAACACACACACACGGACACACGGGCGCCAAAAGAGCACCCAATACCGAAACATCCTGCAGATAAACTTTGGGGCTGCCGCTCCTTGCTATACTGGGAAGGAGGGATTTAATGTGTATGCCCTCTTCCGCCCTCCCCCTTTCCTTAAATATTCAATCCTTGGCCCTCCTCCGGGGCTGTGCCAAGTTACGGAAATATTCCTCTAAGTACAGTTCACTTTTCATGGGAATAGCGTGTTTTTTTAATACGAAAAATATTTTGTTGGACAAAATTTATAACATTTTTACTATTGCATTGGTTTTATTTTAATAGTATGAGTAGTATATATCATTATTATTATTATTATTATTATTATTATTAGCACCGCGTCTTACTACCCGTTCGGGTTATACGCTTAAGTACTAATTACGCTAATGGATTATGAATTGGGAAGGTTGAATTATAGGAAGTGAACCCGCATTTGCGTAGAGGGAGAGTGGAAAACCATTTAAGAAAAACCACCCCAGTTCACCCGACCGAGATTCGAACCTCGATCTCTCCGTCCTCAGTAGTCGATCTCAACACGATAAGCTTGTTAGCCAACTACGCCATCGAGGCGGGTGATAGCCTGATATTAACGGTGCTAAGGTACCGGACCAATCACAGATACTCCGAGTCTACAGTCAGTCTTTCAGTGTCACGTCAGCCTGACCGCGTCATGTCTGGAAAAATCAATTTGCAATTTGCGGTGCGCGGGTAGTGGGGTAGGTAATGTTGCGAAGCGCGGATAGGATGAGCCCCGGGTGAAGGATAAAAGGGTAATAAATCATGAGAGTGCTTTGAGGGGTGAGGAGGGCGTCTACACACTGCCAGGGTCGATGCACTTTGGCTTCCAAAATCCAGATATATATTCAAAGTGTCGAACATATATCAGGTGACAGCCTATGAAACCTATGACGCAGATTCACTAACAGGGTTCCTCGAGAATTTGCAAAAGCTTGACTGTTTTTTTTGTTGGTCTGTCCATAGTTTTTGTACAATGGAGAGCTTCTTTTTTTTAACACCTTGCCCTACTACCCGTTCGGGTTCTACCCTTAAGTACTAATTATGCAAATGGGTTAGGAATCGGGAATGTTTAATTTAGAGGAAGTAAACCCTCGTTTGCATGGATAGAGAGTGGAAAACCATTTAGGAAAAACCCTCCCTAGTTCACCCGACCGAGATCTGAACCTTGATCTCCCCGTCTTCGGTAGGAAGAGTGCGGGTAATAATGTTAAAAGAGTGAGGTTAGTATCTTAGTCTAAAGAATGGTCTTATTATCTACCAACCCAATTGTTTTACAAGTATTTTGTAATTTACCACCATCGTGATATTTAATGTGTCAGTCAGGTAGCGGTGGCTCATTGAGATTTTAAGAAATATTTAAAGGTTTCCTCAAAACAAGAAAGCTTGGAGATGACTGCTTTGAAGGAACCGCGAGTTCCTATGGAGCAGCGGTTCCCAACCTTTTGCGCTTGCGTATCCCTTGGCAGCTCATTTACATAAATTGCGCCCTTATTTGTTTTAGTAAAATGTTTAATTACTACAGTAGGAGTTATTTCTGATTTATTTGTTGCAACTGAAAATAAATGAGCTTGTAATGGGATTTTAAAACAATTTGATAGTAAGCTGAATAAAGAGTGCAAATATTTTTACACTCGAAAAGCAAAAGTTACAATAAAAACAAACACATTTAATTTATTTATTAATTTATTAATAATTATAAAAATAATTTTATGTTAGAAATTGAAATCATTTTCACAAGGTCAAATATAGAATAAAACCCGCATCGTTGAGCTAATTTAATAACTTTTGACTGATCTTTTGTCCTACACTGTTGGAATATGTAGCTCTTTCCGCCATTAATTAAATATTTTCGCGTACCCCAAACATCCTCGCACGTACCCCACGTTGGGGACCGCTGCTGTATGGAGGATCATATTTTCTTTCCTTCGGACAGCTGTTGCCAAGTCTTACATCCACTCGCGTTATACCGGGTAACAAGGAGCTATTAAAAAGAGATAAAAGAAATACTGGCATGACAACGCTGTTACCCAGCACTAGGCCTATAATTTACTCAATAATGATACTTTATTATAGTTGATATTCTAAAATATTGGTAGAACTATTTTGACAATACATAAGTTTGATTGGTATGTTTTTACTAGTAGGGTCAATAAATATAATGTAATCCGAAGAGGTTTTTTTTTCACTGGGTCTTATTATCCCTACGGACAAATTTTAATTACGCTATTCATATAGAAGTTAGAAAGGCATTCATCAAGAGCAAATGTACTCCCATTTACATGAAGGTAGAGTGATCTACCCTACAATACAGATGACTTTGATTTGAACCCCGACCTCCCAGTCATCGGCAAACTAAACTGTTTCGCTCATCCTCGTTGTTACATATGGGAATTATACGTACTAGTAGTGACCAGTCGGACTCGAACCAGAAACCTCAAGACCTCTAGCCGACATTGTTAAAGTATAGGGCACATGTTTCGGTGACCGCATATTCTAACGTGCTACTCTCGCAGTAGAATAGACTGCTGATGATGGGGAGATCGAGGTTCGATTATCTGTTGGGGGAACTGAGAGGGGTTTTTACAAAATGGGTCTTCACTCTCCTCCACACAAACGCAGGTACACTTTCTTTAAATATAACCATCCTAATCCCTAAAACCATCAGCGTAATTAATATATAAGCGTATAACCCGAACAGGTAGTATGACGTGATGCTAAACAAAAGAAGGAAGGGTGGTAACTGTTCATCACTGCTAATCTAACTTCCTCTATTCACACCGAGGGCCACCGGCTAAGTTCAGCACCCAACACCCCAATCATCGCCGCTATTCCGTGGGCGTGTCTCCGTACTAGTCGAACCATGTGATAGTGGTGTTGTTTGGAAATTGAATGCCCTCCTCTCTTATTTTGTTTCTATTATTTATTTGAATCAATGAAGTCGGTAGTATTCATGAGGCAATTAAACTCCAGCATGTCGACAAAACGGAAACAAAACAAGAGCCAAACACACCCGCTTCTCCCCTCCCCTTTTCTACATTCATAAGATAGAATAGAATAGAGGGAAAAAAGCAGCAGGCGACTCGCTGTTCCCCCATGCGGAACAAACCACTGGGTCAGAATTTGGTGGAAGAGCTATCCATGTGGCCAGCGCGTTTCCACAGTACGGCAAGTTGCGTGCTCAGCCCTTGCGAGTGTTTTAACTGGACCAAGAAAACTTTTTACGTAAAATGTATACGAGTGTATATATATATACACACACACACAAAACCTCTCGCAACCCGTTTGGCTATTACGCAGATTTAATAATCACGATAATGTGTTAAGAATGAGCTTAGATTGAATTTAGGTGAAATGTATTCAAATTTGCGTGTATTGAGAGTGGAAAGTGATTTAAGAAAAAAAACCATCCCTAGTTCACTCGACTGGGGTTTGAACTCCGAGCACCCCGTCATCGGTAGTTGCGAGAATGACACCCTTAAAGCATTCGACAACCGAAGTGGGCTAGTATTTAGATTCCATCAGTATATTTAACACCCACTTTCTAAACAAAAGTTTGATCAAACTATGACTTGCTAACGCGGCTGCACAGATTTAAGATGGAATGAAAGTGTACGCGGATTAAGGTCAGTATTTTTTTGGTAGTTTTTATATTAAAACACTTTTTTTTGCTTAAATAAATAAAATAGTATTTTTTTATAGGCAAGTTTAATTTCATACACATATTTGTCATAAGCATCGCGGGACTTGATGAAAAACTTTTAAATTAAAAATAAAAGATCCTGTTATAAATTCCACGATGCCAATGACAGATATTTAAAAACCGTTATATTACTATACACAAAAAATTAAATTAAACTTATCTGCTGAAGCAATTGTTTTATTTGTATAAATATTTTAATTATTAGAAAAATACTGACCTGGACTCGCGCTTCCTCTCATCTCACCTGAACAGAGTTTGTCTATAGTAGAATGGAAAGGCGTCAAAGGAGACGCGGGATGGGAAACACAGTTTTGTCACGTCCCCTTCCTGTTGACCACCAGCACTTCTCGACGCTACCCATGAAAGGTTAACGCAATTCGAAGTAATGGTGGACCCCGTTACATTACCCACCCTAATCTCCTACACCACCCGCCACTGTTCACCCCAACGTATGGAGTCTCCAGTCCATCCGCCATAAGTGGTGGTAACTGACAGCTGGCAGAGGATTGGTTGAATGTCACCAATATGAAAATAACTTATTTTCTTAGTAATATTATATTATGAATACAACATTTTAATTAACTCTTCTAATAAATAATGCTTCTTTAAGGATTAACCTACTGTATAATTGTCGTTTTCGTAACTAACTTAAAGAACAAAAAGTATTAATAAAACTAATGTTTTTTATTTCGTGGTTGTGGCAACAAGATATATTATAGTGCAGGGAATAATAAATCAAAAATAATTATTATCACACTTGTATCGTCCTATAACTGTCGACCAAAATAAATACATTTTTTACTTAGAGAAAGAAACGTACAAAATATTAGTTTTCAAAATAAAAAGTTATTTTTTTATCACATGCGCATGAACACAACCGAAGACGGTTGTATGACGTCATCAACCGATTTTTTTTTTTTATATATATTTAGTCAAGTTCATCCCCTTTCTTTATGAAGAAAACGCAGTCTCTTAAGCTGACCACACACCAAATGCAACATTTGTCTCGCATTATGTTGCATTTGGTGTGAGACATTTTGACACACAATTCGAATGTATTTTAAGATTTATTACCAGTTGTAATTGAGATCTCAAAGAGTTGATTACAGTGTTTTGTTGGCTGCTAGGCAGAGCTATTTTTTTTACGTTAGTGAGTTGCGAATAATATGGCAAGTGAAGAAGTAGATGTAACTGCTCTTTTGTGGCAATTCATTCTATTATTGGATGAGAAACCTGAAAGAGGTTATTGGGTTCATCCAATCAATAAAAAGAGGGATATTGCAAGTTTCATTAGATTATTATTAGTACCGCATCTTACTACCCATTCTGGTTATACGCACTTACGCTAATGTGTAATGGTAGGGTGATTGTGAGATGAAATGGAGGACCTACAGTTTAACGTGGGATCCGTACCACGGTGGAGGCCTGGCATTCCCCACATTCACAAGATGTCTTGTCAGAGGTGAAGGAAGGGTTTGGTAATCAGATAAATTTGTGCCGGGACCGAGGATTAGTTTCATTAGAGAACTTAGAGAAAATACTCCGAAATTTTTTGCAATGATTGACTATTATGCCATTATTTGCACAACCTCTACACAACTGCACAATCTACAAAGCACTGTCAAGGCTGTAAGGAACAGATGCATGTGCAGTTTGAAATGTATCAACTATATTTGTTGCGATACTATCATAAGTCCGTATTTCAATAATGTAAAAACGGTTCAAACAAATGGCTTGTTGTGAAAGTTTTTACTACCTGCGTGACAACACATTTACAGATGGCGTGGAAGATCATATAGTTAGCCGAGTGGCTACATGAGAGTGTTTAGGTATTTAACATGCTCTTTTTAACCGACTGGTTATATCAACCCACGAGAATTTCTATGAGCGAGAGCGAAAGGGTCTACTAATTTTGCCGGGAGAGGTATTTTCACTTACCTCTCAGGGTTCTTTTACACGACATAACCGACATGGGACCGATGACCTTACTTCCCCTTCGAAGGAAGCTGTGCTACGGTATTTTTATTGCTCTCGAAAAATCCATTGACCCCGACTGGATTTGAACCCACGAACATCGGGTCCTGAGGTGATCACTTTGCCCCAAGACCACAGAGCTCGACTATATGAGAGTGGATCTGGTAACTTTTCCCATCTGTTACTTACCATCATTCCGGAGGCGAATGGACTTTGTATCGCGCGCGCTACCTACCCAATAATTCTCTCGTCGGCTGAAGACGAGTTTTAACGATTCCTCCCCCCGGGGGGGAAAGGGGAGGAGGTGCACCTATACTATAATCACGTTCGCGCGGGCTCTCCTGTGCTTTTTTGTTCAACGATGCCTCATTTACAACTCGCTCTATATACATACATCAGAGTTCTAAACCCCTCCCCACTCCACTCTTGCTACCCCGAGAGAATGTTACCTATAATGAGTCACATCAGGGACGTTTCAAATATTTCCTGCCTGCCATCTCTCTCTATCTTTCTCGCTATGCTCTACCTACTATTTTATTTACTTTCTTTGTCTTTCTATCATTTGAGTCATATAGACCTATTTATTTGTCTGTCTTTGTAATTACAGCAGAACCCTAACTATCCGAATTCGTATCGTAGCTGCGGTTTTCGTTAAATTTGTAAAAAATAATTTTTAGTAACTTTTTCCCACATTTCATGGGTTTATGTATGGTAGGTATGTAATTTCTTTTAAGAAGTTCTGAAGGTTTATTTTTATGTTGTGTTGTGTAATAAATCACCACCACAATTTCTTTTTCATCACAGCGTCTTACTACCTCTTCAGGTTATATCCATTTATGATAGTTACTCTAAAGGGGTAAGGATCGGGAAGGAAACATTTTAGAAGAAATCTACCCGTATGTATATGGAAGGAGAGTGAGAAATCATTTAGGAAAAACCACCTCACTATACCCAACCAGGATTCGAACCCCGGTCTCTGTGTCATCAGCAAGCCAGTATAACACGAGCGTGATGCCTTGGACCGTTCGTCCACTGAGGCGGTTCATAATTAAAAAACTAAATATGGGTTAATTATCTTGACAAAGGTTTAATTCTTCCCTTCGAAGATTAATTTTATTACTTAACACGGATAAAGTTTATTTTTCTTTCTAGTATCGGGTCTTACAAAGCGTCCGAGCTATAAGCTTATACATGAATTGCTTTAATATGCTTGATATGATGAAGGTTGAATTTAGAGGAAGTGTACCCGCATTTGTGAAAAGATAAAGTGAGAAAACATCCAAGAAAAAAAACGTGAGAATTATAACCTCGATTACCCAAGTCATCGGCAGTCTGGTATATTGCGAGAATGGCGTCTTAAAACATTCGACTACCGAGGCAGGCTATGCGGGTATCGATTAATCATCTTGACACAAACTCTTGCGTTTAGCATGTAATCTTGTCATCAAACGCGGATATAGGTTCAATAAAACACAAACTAATAGGATAAAACTGGTAAAGAAGCTAGATCTAAATAATTGTAACCCTTGTCTCGTTTCCTAACCATATCTACTGTTCCCTTTTCATTTCATTCTTCAGTTGTATTTTTTCTGATCTTGTCTTGAGTACCCCGTACAATATATCTTGCCTTTATTCTACTTTATCTATATATTTTTTTCTTTCTTTTGTACCCTTTTACTGTCTTCTGTCCCTCTACTCAGTTGCCTTTCATTATTTTTTCTTTTCGTCCTTCTTGAAGTCTATTCAGACTAGCAGGATTGATTTTACTTCGCTGAGTTCCAAACTCTGATAAGTGTTTTGTTCGTTGTATTCCCCCCCTCATCCCTCCATTCCGGCCCATCAGTTCCGTTCTTTTGTGATTCAAATCCCACATATATCTAAATCTACTCTATGTCTGTGTCCAAAATAAATAAAACGAAATTAACTCTTTTATCCCGCTATAAATTAGTCGAGTCCAAACAAACTTCTTAATCCGTGATAAATTTGTGAAAACCCAAGCATTTTAAATCAGATTCCCTAAACACAATATTTAAAAAATTAAAATATTTAACTAATCTATAAAACTAATTTTAAAAACACTAGAGGAAATAAGACGTGTTATTAAAATATTTAAATTTATCCAGTTTGAGTCTAAAGCAGGTTTAAAATAACTTATTATTGATTTTAATTTATTTTTTTCCGCAATGTCCTACTACCCATCCGTTCTTTACGTATTTTAATCAAGCTTAAAGCGTGGGTATCAGGACGGTAGAGTTTAGAGGGAATTCACGTGAATTCAAGTGTTTGTATTCCTATGTTAAGTTGAGGGGATCAATAAACATAACCCACCTCGGTGGCGTAGTTGGCTAACGCGCTATTTTTGTGTTAAGCCTGACTGCCGAAGACGGAGAGATCTCGGTTCGAATCCCAATCGGGTGTACTGAAGGTGATTTCTCATAAATAGTTTTCCACTATTCTTTCACAGAAGGTGTTTTTTTTGGAAGGTGGGTTGGGGGGGGGGGGGGGGGGCCTTCAAAGCTCTCGCGGTCCACTATTTGAGAACCACTATCTTAATGCCTTTTGACTCGCTCGTGTTTCAAAGTTGTTTTTTTATAGATGTACTGTGATGCCTGTTACGTCCCAAGACAGAAACGGTTTTTTCTCTTTTTCATTCTTTGTTCCGTTTCCGTCATGTCTGTGATTAATTTCCCTGGTTGATTTCAAAACGTTTATATAAGCTTGAAAAAAAAGAATAAAGTAATTTTTTTGTTGTTGCGTCGCCGTTAGGTTACAACAGTCAACAATGATGGTATTTTTTATTATTTATTAAATGAAATAAGAATAAAATACGAACTACGGTAATGATTAATTATTGTTCCGAAGTTGTTCCTTTGAACTCTTTTCACTTGTTCACATGTCGTTCCATTTCTGTTCATATAAAAGAATCAATTTTCCGGCAATGAGAAGAGGTTTTTTTAAATCATTTATGGAATGGGATTTTTTTTTATTAGTTTTACAATAATTTATTTACATTGTTACTTTTATACGTGCTACGAGTATGGTCGCCCGTTAGGGCTGTACAAACTTACACATTACTAATCTAAAACATGAAATAGGGATGGTTGAAACTCCAGTGTCGAAAGCCAATTTTGAAAAATTTCAATTTTTTAAAATTTGTTGCAAGTATACTACCCTTAAATTTATTTATTTTAGAAACATATATATATATATATATATATATATATATATATATATATATATATATATATATTTATATTTATATTTGGAATGCCAGGCCGCCACCGTGGTTCGGATTCCACGTTAAACTGTAATTCCTTCATTTCATCTCACAATCACCCTACCATTACACATTAGCGTAAGTGCGTATAACCCGAACGGGAAGTAAGACGCGGTGCTAATAATAATAATAATAATAATAATAATAATATAATATATTTATATTTATTTAGAAACATATATATATATATATATATATATATATATTTATTTTAGAAACATATATTATATATATATATATATATATATATATATATATACATTATTATTTATGATGCAAATTAGTCCCCAGATACCAATTTTGAACAAAACCTTGGAGCTATTTTTTTTAAATTCAAATGCTACAAAAATCAATCATCAGCAAACTACTATGAAATGAATTTCTCATACAAAAACAAACATATTTTTATAATGTAAATAATTTAACTGATATATGTTTGAGATCAAATCACTAAAGTCGTTTTTGATCATATTTAAATTTAAATTAAATCAATTAGTAAACTACCCTCTAACAAATTTCCCCAAAAAACAAACAAATATAGCACCCCGTCTTATTACCCGTTTGAGTTATACGACTGCGTACTAATTACACTTATGGGCTAAGGATGAGTAAGTTTGAATTTGGAAAGAAAAAAAAAAACCTCAGTATACCCAACTAGGATCAAACCTCATGCTACCCGTCATAGGCAGTCTAGTATATTGCGAGAGTGGCGCCTTAGACCATTCGGCCACAAAAGCGGGTACTAAAAAGCTGATATAAAAATTTAAAATATTAAATCTATATTATTATAAATGCCTTGTAACTTTTATTTTTCTTGTTGAAGAAAGATGCTTGGTAAGAACGTTATAGAGTAACGCTGTATCTTACAGTTAAATAACGCATATAATCACACGGAAAGTCAATTAATCTTCAACTGTGACTTAATATATAGTATAGGTACCGATAAAATTTACATTTAATAATTAATGTTAACTGCAGAAAAAAGTATAAATTATCTAAAACATATTTTGCTGTGTTCTTACTATGAATTTGTTTGGGGGAAACTTCCCACAAATGCTTCCAACCAAAACTATGATACAAGGAGCGAGGTAGCAGGCCATAAAATGAGAGTGTTAAGGATGGAGCACACTCTTGTCAATATTGTTTCGCCTGGGTACGTATTTTTTTTAATGCTGGTGCACATTTTTTAGTATCGCATCGAAACCTCTTATTTCTTCTTTATTTTGTATAAAATAAGGGGAAAAAAACAAATCTTCAATATTTTACTAGCCGATGCAAAGTGATAAGAGCCGCCGAGATACGTCATAGTGTGCGCCTACCTTAATTAAATGAAAAGAAAGAGTATCACAGCCCGTGTTGTGGCAATAAAAGTGCGTGTGCCACCGATACGCACAGAGACGTCAAGAGTTGGAAGGCTGTAACCATCTGCTTGCCTTCCAAGTCCACATTTATCTGACAAACATTTGGTTGAAAGAAAAGAAAAATAAAATCGAGTTAACTCTTACATTCCTCTTACACTGAAATATAGCGGTCTTATCTTGACAAATTACACTATGGAGTAGCTTATTGACAGAGCGGAGTGAAATTTTAACTTGATCGTTTGACATTTAATCTGTTTGCCTGTCTGTGTTTGTTCCACGATTACTGACAAATGCTTGGACCACTTTTAACGAAATTTGGCAGGGACATTTCTTTTAGCTTGGGACGAATGAGGTATGTATACATTATTATATTATTCTTTACATATATTGCGAAATTGATGTCTTAAACAACGGTGGTTATTCTCTACGATTGTAATGTATTATTGAATATGGTATTAATTTGTTACCCGTCACCAAAGAAAAATATTAACTTCAAACAATGAATATGTCAAGGAGAAATTAATAGGAAATAATTCAACTTGAGATCTAAAGAGCTATATTAAGACTGTAGTAACGATAATAATACGGAGGGAGCGAGGTCTACTGTTCACAGAACTACTAGTAAGACTGTAGTAACGATAATAACATGGAGAGAGCGAGGTCTACTGTTCACAGAACTACTAGTAAGACTGTAGTAACAATAATAACATGGAGGGAGTGAGGTCTACTGTTCACAGAACTACTAGTAAGACTGTAGTAACAATAAGAACATGGAGGGAGGTCTACTATTCACAGAACTACTAGTCAGACTGTATTAACGATAATAACATGGAGGGAGCGAGGTCTACTGTTCACAGAACTACTAGTAAGACTGTAGTAACAATAAGAACATGGAGGGAGGTCTACTATTCACAGAACTACTAGTAAGACTGTAGTAACAATAATAACATGGAGGGAGTGAGGTCTACTGTTCACAGAACTACTAGTAAGACTGTAGTAACAATAATAACATGGAGGGAGGTCTACTATTCACAGAACTACTAGTCAGACTGTATTAACGATAATAACATGGAGGGAGCGAGGTCTACTGTTCACAGAACTACTAGTAAGACTGTATCAACGATAATAACAGGGAGGGAGCGAGGTCTACTGTTCACAGAACTACTATTAAGACTGTGTTAACGATAATAACAGGGAGGGAGCGAGTTCTACTGTTCAAAGAACTACTATTAAGACTGTAGTAATGATAAGAACATGGAGGTATAGAGGTCTACTGTTCACAGAACTACTAGTAAGACTGTAGTAACTATAATAACATGGAGGGAGGTCTACTGTTCACAGAACCACTAGTAAGACTGTAGTAACAATAAGAACATGGAGAGAAAGAGGTCTACTGTTCACAGAACTACTAGTAAGACTGTATTAACGATAATAACAGGGAGGGAGCGAGGTCTACTGTTCACAGAACTACTAGTAAGACTGTAGTAACGATAAGAACATGGAGGGAGCGAGGTCTACTGTTCAGAGAGCTACTAGTAAGACTGTAATAACGATGAGAACATGGAGGGAGCGAGGTCTACTGTTCACAGAACTACAAGTCAGATATGGCCATATTGTAAAAATAATCCGTCGTTTAAGAGTGCCACCATAATGTAAACAAAATGTGCATTTACTGTATTAACATTTTGGAATTAGCAAGGTAAACTTAAGGAGATATTCCTTTGGAGGTTATTGATATATAATTTTTTTTAAACTCAAGACGTCCACCCATATTCGAGCTCCCCGCCTTCCTGTCAATGGCAAAGCAAATAAAGAATACACCGTTTCTTCTGTCTTACTGCTAAGTTTATTTTTATAAATCAGTCAATAGTATTGATTTATTACTAAAATTTATCAACCCAATGCCCCAAACATTCTAAATAGACACTCCAATTTCATTAATTACCTACCGGATACAAAACAAAAAGGTTATTTTAAAACCAACGAAGGTAAGAAAAATAACAATCAAGGATTAAAAGTCGAAACAAAAATGTATTGTTACCCCTCTCTTATTTTTTTTTCTCTTTTTATATTTTTACACTCTTGGGGATGGTTTGACCACCAAATAAATTCACACACCTGCTGCACATCCCGCCATGGAATCACCCTTCTAGCAGAACACCCGCCCCAATCCGTTTAATCACCAAACCACCTCACCGGTTTTTTGGGTTGCATATGAAAAATAATCAGGTCTTTATCTCAATTCTCATTTCCTTATATTTCTCATCCTTTCCTAACCTCTCACCAGATTTCCATAGCTCCACGTGTAAAATAAAAAAGGGGGCGGAGAGGGAAACAGCAAAGAGTGGTCGCTAGAAGGACGTTGTAGCCACATAGACTTCCGGCTTGATCCCTGCTTTAAACAGTGTAAGCCCGTTGGTACGAAGGTGAAATATATTATAGACCATAGACTCTCACGAGTTTGTGGTTGTTGGTTGGTGGAAGGTGAGAAGATTGGGAAGGGAGGCGCTTAATGTAAGATCTAGAAGGGTTGTAGTGCCTCTCTTTTCTCATATGCTCGTGTCTAGGGAAGGACATCTCACACTCTATGCTTGTCTAGAACTTAAAGAGGCATGGGTGTTCTTGAATCTAGAAAGATGCTCTGAGCTCCGTGGTTTGCTAGGAGATTTGTGGAGGTCTTGGGAAGGATGACGAGGGGGGGAGGGAGGGGTTTACGCCCTAAGATTCTTGTTGAGGATGTAGTGGTGGGTTGTTTTAAAGGGTGAAGGGAAAGGGGAAGGGCACACGTGCCACCATTTGTCCTCAGAGATGGGTTTAAGTTGAGTTTCAAGGCTTTTGTTCTTTGTGTATGTGGAGCGCTAAAAAAGCATTCATGTTTTTATATTAGTGGTTCTGTGAACAGTATATCTCCCTCCATGTTCTTATTGTTACTACAGTCTTACCAGTAGTTCTGTGAACAGTAGACCTCGCTACCTCCACGTTCTTATCGTTGCTACAGCCTTACTAGTAGTTCTGTGGACATTAGACCTCACTCCCTCCTTGTTCTTATCGTTACTACAGTCTTACTAGTAGTTCTGTGAAAAGTAGACCTCACTCCCTCCATGTTCTTATTGTTACTACAGTCTTACCAGTAGTTCTGTGGACATTAGACCTCACACCCTCCTTGTTCTTATCGTTACTACAGTCTTACTAGTAGTTCTGTGAACAGTATATCTCCCTCCATGTTATTATCGTTACTACAGTCTTACTAGTAGTTCTGTGAACAGTAGACCTCACTCCCTCCATGTTCTTATCGTTACTACAGTCTTACTAGTAGTTCTGTGAACAGTAGACCTCGCTCACTCAGGTAGAAGTCCTGAAGCTGTATCAAATGAAATTTGCTGGAAAATGACAACCAGTACAAAGGAATCAAAATTGGGAACTTGGGCTATAGGCCTTCGTGCTAATGCTCTATCACTGAGCTAACTGGGTACGTCTCGTGCCCGGAGTGGGGAATGGGTTAACAGCAATGGTTCCGGAACTACTATTGGTCTAGCATTGGGGTGGGGTAAAATATCTCAACCGTTTCCAGGGGGCTCCAGGAAATTTAATTTTAATTAATTTTTAAAAATAATTAGATTTTTTGCAAACTAAATGCTAAATCTATAAAAAAATAATCTGGAAATACACCTTGAATATAATAATATTAATAGGGTCATTCCGTTCAAATCAACACTTTTTTTTTACAAAATTTTACCTGACCATTTCAGATTTTTATAAAATTCTATTTATAAATAGTTTTAATGGAGACTAAGAAAAATACAAATTTTTATTTAAATATCTCAACGGTTTTCAAAATATGGCTTTGTAAAGTTTCAAATTTTCCAAAAATGCACTGCTGTTTTATTTTTTAACTGTTGTAGCAGCTCTCCGAATTAAGCTAGAAAGGTGGGAGTGGTGTCATTTTACTTAGTTTTTTATTCCCTTTAAAATAACATACAGCACAGCATGCCTTGTCATAACAAAAAAAAATATTCAAATCTCAATATCAAAATTTCTATTAGTACTTATGTTAAGCGATTGTAAAAATTTAAAAGTGGGAGGATAATGGGTTCATAGTTAAAATTATTTTTAAACAAGGTGATTTTCTAGAGAACATTAGCCTTTATGTAGTAAGTGAAGTAATATTTTACAATAGGTATTATTGATCTCATAGGCTTCATTAAATTAATTATTTCAAGTATCTATAACACGTATTACTTAGTTAAATGTTAGTTAGAGTTGTTGACAGCCTGTGTACTTTTCATAATTTCATCCTGAGTTATTACATAACTCCTTTCAGTAGAAGTTGTAGAGTCGACTTTGCAAATAACATCCTTCAACGATATCCACAATACATCCGGCTTCCTCGGATATGAAAATGATGAAGAAGGTCCAGTAGGATGTAGAGATGTTACTTTTAATTCATCTTCTTCGTTCTTTTCCCAAAAAATACGCCAGCCACCATTTTTGGTCATAAACAGCGGTTATCTATAGGGCGAGGGGGACTACCTCCTCGAACGCCTTTGATTTGAGGATGTCATGAAGTTTTGGAGCGAAACTGTCATATAATGTATTATTATCATTAGCACCGCGTCTTACTACCCATTCGGGTTATACGCACTTACGCTAATGTGTAATGGTAGGGTGATAGTGATATGAAATGAAGGACCTACAGTTTAACGTGGAATCCGAACCACGGTGGAGGCCTGGCATTCCCCACATTCACAAGATGTCTTGTCAGAGGTGAAGGAAGGGTTTGGTAATCAGATAAATCCTTGCCGGGACCTGAGATTGAACCCCGGCCGCCAGCATAGAAGTCTGACACCTTACCCCTAGACCACCAGGTCACCAACCATATAATATAAATAAGGTGTATATTTGTGTGTTTAAACGTCGAGACTCCAAAACCGAAGCCTGAGAACTCAAAACTTGGCGTACTGCAATGAATATAGATAGGCGGGGGGGGGGGGGGGGGGGGGGGGGGGGAAGAATAATTGTTCAATTATTTTTTTGTACCACTATAGTTTTGAGCACAAACAATACCCTTTTTAAAAACAAATATAATACTTGAATAAATAAACTTATCACTCATTTTATAACATTAATATGTATCTGTTGAGATGAGGAAATATCTAATTGGAATCTGAAATGAAAGTGAAGAAAAACGAAAATAAATAATATTTATTTATATTAGGTGCCAAAATTAACAATATAATTATTTCTCATTTAAATAACTTACTAATTTAATATTTATAAACATGTTTTGGTATTAGCACATAACTATGGGTATTAAAAACATTGTTTGGGAACATTGGTGCCAGTAGCGCCTGGAAAACTGTTAGAAAGTTGGCATGATAATTATATACTCTAATTCATAAGGCCTGGATTCGACCCCAGATGATTGCACCGTTCAACCTCACCCCCACCTCGCGGTATTGTGGCTTTCCGCCTTCTCTCTAGGCTAATGCTGATGTATCACCACTACTTATTTTGTCTTACACAACGGGCATAAGACATTTTAAAAGCAGATTTCTTGGCACCTCTTCATAAAAAAATAAAAGTTTACTTTTTCTTTGACGTGGATTACAACACACTTTAAAAAACAACAAAAAAAAAACATGTTTCCCACCTTCCCCACAACTTTGTAACATGATTATCCCGACAAAGATCCACTTCTTTTGACAACACTCCACCTCCATTTAAAGCCCGCCAAGCACACAGCTAACATTATAAACTTGATGTTTTCCCAAGAGACAGACTCATTTTAATTATTTCAAATTCACATCAGTTGAAAACACGAGTGGGGCTTTATAGTTTAGCTATCGTCGTCTGCTTTACAGCTCTAGCCCACACACCCGTGCTAATGGACATGCATACAAGGGCGTCAGTTTAATCTAGAGTGGTTTGATGGTGATGTAAAGAACGGGGTTTGAATCCCATAATGGTATTTTTTTTTTTTTTCATATTGTTACTCAGACTGCTTGCGGATAAACCCGGATACACGTCGTCTAGGATTTTATTTTCCATATCCCGGACGAGTAGTCCAGGATATCCGTCTATTTACACAAATGGGTTATAGTCTTATGGATGAAGGTAGAATTGAAAGCAAATCTATAAGAATTCGCGTAGAATCACAAAACATATAGGGGGGGGGGGAAATCCCTCTAATACGGTTGGAATTCGAACCCTGAACTTCCCTTCACGGTAGAGGCAAACCAGTCTATACATGACTGATGCCTTTGTTCACATACCCACCGATGCGGATGACTGTTAGTAAGACGCGGAACAGCGAACGTTTAGAAAATACAAACTTTTATTTTCCGGAGCAACATTGATAACATATTATGTTACTAATATTAATTTATAGGTATTGATAATATAACTTATGTTAAATGTGACACTTGCAGTTATAGTGACTTTATGTATAAATGCACGAAAATGGTTTTAATTTTTTTTTATAACTATCAAAAAAGGTTATTTTCTATCTAAATAGGACTGTACGTCAGCTCTTCGGTGACCGTATGGTCTAAGGCGTTACTCTTTTAATAGCTTAAGACTGCCGATGACAAGGAGATCAGAGTTCGAATCTTGGTCGGGTGTACTGAGAGTGATTTTTCCAAAATAGTTTTTCACTCTTCCTCCACGCACATGTAGGTGCTTTTCCTATAAATTCAACATTATTCATCCCAAGCTCAATAGGTCAATTAGAATATATGCGTATAACGTGAACTTGTAGCAAGACGCAGTGTTAAAAAAAAAAGTTCTTCTCAGTGTCGAGTCACTAATTGAGGATCACATCCGTTCTTCCAGCCCTTGAAATTTATACCACTGCTTGGTTTTATTATCTCGAGGTGCGAAGATGAAATTCGCCAAGACTGTGGGATGGTCGATTCTTCCGACGAGGAGGGTGACTCGTGCCAAATGTAGAGTGCTCGGGAGACGCTGCCAGGGGAGACAAAAGAGAAGTACTGGACGGTTTCCAATCTGGAAGACAGTAAGAGGATGTTATTTTTTTACTAAGTCACCACACCTAACTAGAATAACCTAGATATAATGAGTACTCGCAGTATGCCATTGTGGGGGTATGACGTCAGAGTCTACAATGTATTCTTATGGGGAAAATGGAATTTAAAAAATTAATAAAGTCCATTTGTACTATTAAATAAATTAAAAATCAACCATTTATGAAATCAGAATAGCTTTAACTTCACAAAAAATAAGAGGAAAGTTATGTAAAATTGTACAACTCTTAGTAATCTCTGATAAAAAATCGCAAGCTTTGGCGGGAATTCAAATTAAAGAAACCTTAAAAACTAACGTTTAGGCAATATAAAGTGACAATTTATATTACCTAAACATTAGCTATTATTAGATATATTATTTATTAATATAATATTAGTTTTATATACTGTATATAATATATTTAAATATATAGCTATATGTTATATATATATATATATACCTATATTTTATATATACCAATATTATATATATATATAGGATAGATATACCTATATTTTATATATACCAATATTATATATATATATATATATATATATATATATATAGGATAGATATAACTATATTATGCGTATAACATATATTTACTTATATTATGTATAGGCCTATATAATATATATCATAAAAATATTTTATGATATGATTGTATTTATATTATATAATTTTTTATGATAAAATTATATATATTAAATAATTTTTAATAACATTGATAGCTTTTATTTTTTATTAAAAAATTATTAAAAATAAGCACACTTGAAACATTATGAAAAAATATCTGCTTCGGTGGCCGCATGGTCTCAGGCATCACTCTCGCTATAAACTATAATGTCGATGACAGGAAGATTTGGGTTGAGTTGGGTGTACAGAGGGTGGTTTTCCACTCTCTCCACGCAAATGCGGGTACACTTGCTCTAAATTCATTTTTCTTCATCCCTAACTCATTACCATAATTAGTACATGTGTGTATAACCTTAACAGGTGGTAGGATGTGGTGCTAAATATATTTTTGCTTATTAATTAAATCTAAAGATCTATTATATTATTTTGGTCCACTCATTATTCACAGAGTAGCTTAATTTGTTACGAAATATTTAGAAAACCAGTTAGAATTTGATGAAGAATCAAAGAAAAATAGCTCATAAAAAATTAAAAGATAAATATAAAATAACACATAAATAAATAAATAAAATTAAGTTGCAGACCAATATTATCATAAAGTTAAGCTTTGAAGTAAACAAAGCAAAAGCCAGTACACCTTCAAAATGGCGGCCAAACTTCTTTTTTCTTTCTTGTTTTTTTGGATATTAGCACCACCATAAGACGGAACGGCTGGCGAGTACTCTTCTAGGAACGCATCGAGGTTACTCTACACCTAACTAGAGTAACCTCTATGCGTTCCTAGAAGAGTACTCGCTAGCCGTTCCGTCTTATGGCGGTGATAATATCCAAACAAACAAGAAAGAAAAAAGAAGTTTGGCCGCCATTTTGAAGGTGTACTGGCTTTTGCTTTGTTTACTTCAAAGCTTAACTTTATGATAATGTTGATCTGAAACTTAATTTTATTTATTTATGTGTTATTTTATATTTATCTTTTAATTTTTCATGAGCTATTTTTCTTTGATGCTTCATCAAATTCTAACTGGTTTTCTAAATATTTCGTAACAAATTAAGCAACTCTGTGAATAATGAGTGGACCAAAATAATATAATAAATCTTTAGATTTAATTAATAAGCAAAAATATACTTAGCACCACATATTACCACCTGTTAAGGTTATACACACATGTACTAATTAGGGTAATGAGTTAGGAATGAAGAAAAATTAATTTAGAGTAAGTGTACCCGCATTTGCGTGGAGAGAGTGGAAAACTACCCTCAGTACACCCAACTAGGATTCTAACTCAACCCAAATCTTCCTGTCATCGACATTCTAGTTTATAGCGAGAGTGATGCCTGAGACCATGCGGCCACTGAAACAGATATTTTTTCATAATGTTTCAAGTGTGCTTATTTTTAATAAAAAATAAAAGCTATCAATGTTATTAAAATTATATAATATATATAATTTTATCATAAAAAATTATATAATATAAATACAATTATATCATAAATATTTATTATATTATATATACATAATATAAGTAAATATATGTTATACACATAATATAGGTATATCTATCCTATATATATATATAATATTGGTATATAATATATATAATATTGGTATATATAAAATTTAGGTATATATATATTTAACATATAGTTATATATTTAAATATTATTATATTATATTATATTTAAATATATATTATATATATATATATATATATATATATATATATATAACTAATATCATATTAGTAAATAATATATCTAATAATAGCTAATGTTTAGATAATATAAATTGTCACTTCATATTGACTAAACGTTAGTTTTTAAGGTTTCTTTAATTTGAATTCCCGCCAAAGCTTACGATTTTTTATCAGATATTACTAAGAGTTGTACAATTTTACAAAACTTTCCTCTTATTTTTTGTGAAGTTAAAACTATTCTGATTTCATAAATGGTTGATTTATAATTTATTTAATAGTACAAATGGACCTTATTAATTCCTTTAAATTCCATTTTCTCCATAAGAATACATTGTAGACTCTGACGTCATACCCCCACAATGGCATACTGCGAGTACTCATTATATCTAGGTTATTCTACACCTAACCGGTACACACTGCTCGGGGTGGACGAGCGACAAACCACCGCCTAGTTGGTTTCATTAACATCCTCTAAATTAGAAAAAATTCTAGTCAATAAGTAAATGTACCTGCTTCAGTGGTCGGATGGTCTAAGTTTAAGGCGTCACTTTTCTATTAGACTTGCCTGCTGATGATGTCATCGAGGTTAGATGTTCTAGAGTTTGTATTGAAACTAATAAAAAAAAAAGTAAAAGCGTCTTACTACCCGTTTGGAATATCAGTATATGAATTAACTACGCTAATGTGCTAGGGATGTGGAAGATGGAATCTAAATTAAGGGTTTCTGGGATTTCATAGATGGAGAGTGTAAAACAATTTAGGATAAAACACCCTCAGTTCATCCGATTTCTCCGTCAGCTGCACTCAAGTCTATTGATTGATTGATTGATAGTTAAACCTTGCGACAAACAAAGTGGGCCAATATTAAATAATTTAAACATATATTTATCCAAAGCAATACGAGATAGTCTCGCATTTACATTTTACTTTCTAGCCGTTGTGTTTTAAATATATTATATTTTTTTTTCATAATTCAGTCCAAAATAAAACACTCCATGGCGTCAGTCCGCAATCGAGACATACCGACTGAACTACCACCATCTGTTGGCGAATATAGCGTCAACTATTTCGGAGGGAGGATGATGTCATGTGGTCAGCACAATGAACTCTTTTGGCTGTTAATCTCAGTTTTCTAGACCGGAGCTGCCACTTTTTCCATTCAAGTAGTTACTCGTCGGCCTTCCCGAAGCTTAAGGTAGAACCCGTTACACTGATTCACAGAAAACCTGGACGCGCCAAGGATTGACTCTGGAACTTTTGGATCTGTAACCAGGAACTCTGACCATCAGACACTCAATTGGAAATCAGAGTCAAGGAAAATAAAATTATATTACTATATATGTTGAGAAATCTTGTAATCATATGACTACTCGTGCAAGCTGAATATTACTTCATGCTTGACTTGCTTAGTTTGAAATTTATTTTGATTTGCTGTTAAAGTCTTAAAAGAATAGGGCGTGGAGTGGGGGGCGCTTTATTCCTAGTATTGGCCCCAAATTTGAGCCCCTGGTAGTTTTGTTACTGAGGGTAATTTTTCTTAATTGGTTTTTCACTCTATCTCCACGAGAAAGTGGTAAGTTTCCTTTACATTCTACCTTCATAATATCAACTCTGTTGGTTTAAAAATACGGATAGCCTGTTTAGGAAGTAGGACGTGTGAAAAATATAAGGTGGGTGGGAGAGTGTGGTGGGCTTAATTTATTCAAATAAATAACCGTGAAACATAAATAAACTGGAAGCTACCCCCAAATAACTTTTAGAGAGTTTGAATATAAAATCTTGTCTACATTTCCCTCAGTTAAAAAAACAACGTAATCACTGAAGCCAAGACATTTGTGTGAATCATTCGGCGCATCGTTTAGTCTGTGTTTGAATCTCTTTCAGAACAAGATGTGATGACAATAGACGAATAGAGTAACTCGCCCCCCCCCCCCCCTATATCTCTCTCACACTCTTTTAAGATCGTTAACAACCATCCCCTTGATGTAATGCCAAAACAAACTTCACGAACAGAAAAATCACCTTTGGAAGAAAAAAGAAAAAGAGGACAGTTTATTTTACTGAGCCACTATTTTATGTTTGCGCCAGAAAATTTACCGCATTTTATTCTTTCAACAAAAGTTTGTTTATAGCTTTCCACATTTTTAATATATATATATATATATATATATATATATATATATATATATATATATATTTCTTTACTGTTGAAATCGAACTTTAGGAATAATATCTGTCCAAATACTGCCAATATTCACTCTTTCGTCACCTCTCCTCAGCACCTCCTCTTTTATTGCCACTGAAGTTTCCTGTCCAATTTTTTTTATTCGTTTATATTCTCAATCTCACCCTTATCTGAATGTCCAGTTGAAGTGTAGATTTTAACGCGTGCTCCCCCCCCACTCCCACCCCCCCATCGTCTAAGGCTTCTTGAATTTGCCTGCGATTTTTATTTTTTTACGTAGTTGTCACTTAGGATGTGCTAACCAGATAAAACTTCGATCAATTGCCTGTTGGCAGTTCTTTAAACCAAGTCATTTAAACTTTGGTGGGCTGTTGTTCCCCGATGGAAGTCGAGTGACATACAAACTGGAATAAAATTTTTGTTAATTCAAACTTACATAAATATTACATTAGAGTCTTTAAAAGTTGGATATTCCGTGTATTTTTTTATTTATTTGATGTATGTAATGTGCACTTTCTGAATCGACTGATTATATAAGCACACGAGAATTTATATGAGCGAGAGCGAAAGGGGTACCACTTTTGTCGGGAAAGGTACTTTCACATATCTTCCAGGGTTCTTTTACATGCCACACTTGACACCTTTAATTTTCCCTCTGAAGTAAGTTGTGCTACGGATTTTTATCGCTCAAGAAAAATCCGTCGACCCGGCTGGGTTTGAACCCACGAACATCGGGTCCTGAGGCAAGCACTCTAACCAAAGACCACTGAGGTCGATTGTTCCGTATAATTATAGATAGAGATACGTGCCCGGCACACATCCTTTTTACATATCAGCGAAGCGAGTAAAAATGCTGACTTAAAATAAGGTAATCCGATAAACTTGAGACAAAAACATGCAAGACAACTTTCTGGGTGAGGCTATTCCAACGAAAAGAAAATTTAAGAACATATTAAGATTGATAAATACGTGGAGTTAAGGTGGGGGGGAAAAATTCAAGTTCTAGAAAAAAGATTTTTTAAATTTGTTTTATCACTTTCGACCGCCTCTGTGATCACAGGGGTTCGATCCCGGCGCTTCCAGATTTTCTATTAAGTAGTGGGTCTGGCACGGGGTCACCTTAGCCTCGTGAAGTCAATGAAGAACTACTTGAATGCAAAAAATAGCGGCTCTAGTATAGAAAACTGAGATTAACGGTCGGAGAGTACATTGTTCTTTATTCGCAAAAGTTGGCACTGTATTCGCCAACAGATGGTGGCCGTTCGATTGGTATGGCTCTATTGCGGCCTGACGAAATGGAGTATTTTTTAACATTTACAGATGTTTATATATTTACGAAATTATTTTTGTTTTATGTATCCAACAATTTATTTTAAGTGATACTTAAACATATAAGTATTTTTATCTTGGCCAAAATTAATATTACGTGTAGTTATAGTTTTTAAGGAGGGACTGGTCCAGTTTAACTCAAACTATCGAGAAATTACTGCAGGGTTTGTAAACGCACGGCCCGTAAACCGCATCCGGCTGGTAAGACATAGCTGACCCGCCCGCTTGTCTGCAATACTTTCATCCTGCAGTCATATATGCACACATAGAAAAAGTTTTATTTTAGTGTGTATATGTTACTGTGAATGTGCTGACTGTGTTATTTTGTAAAATGACTAGTGAATGTATATAATCGCCGAAAGCGATGGTTTATTTAACAAATAATAGGATTTATATAAATTTACGAGTGATTTTTGTAAATTTCTCAATGCACTTTGGGGAAAGTATGAAACATGCACTGTATTATCTCCATTCACTGGTGATTCTATAAAAATCTAGTGTATGTGTATAGAACATAAATCCAAACTAACCTAAACTAACCTAGTCTAACCTAACCTAAGCTAAAATAAACTAGTCTACGCTTGTCTAAACTAATTTAACTTCCCTAAAATAACCTAAACAAACTCAATCTTGACCTGACTTATTAACATTCACTGGTGGTTGATTGTAATTTTGTAAACTCACCGGTGATTTTGTAAAATGTTCGGCGAGTATGGGAAATAGAAAATACATTTTTTTACATTACCTAAGTGAACCAGTGGCTTTGTAGAATCACCGGTGACTTTACAAATTCATCATAGTCACCACATTCACAGTAGTATATATAATTTTGAATAACATATACATACTCAACACTATTTCAAATTGTGCTATTTTTATCACTTTAGATACTTGATTGTGGGAACTTTTATTTACATAATTTAATAAATAATTCTTCAATTATTTCGCTAACTCACATAAACATCTATTGGGGAAATATAGGTTTTTAAATATTT
The DNA here is from genome assembly GCA_039000515.1 of Timema cristinae. NCBI lineage: Eukaryota > Metazoa > Arthropoda > Insecta > Phasmatodea > Timematidae > Timema > Timema cristinae. The sequence continues at coordinate 99,266,888 of JBCFYV010011172.1, forward strand.
TATACGTACATTAATACTTTTAAATACATAGCATCGGTGGGTACGCAGATTAAACGTCAGGTTCTTATGGTTTAGTTTGTCGGTGTCTAGGTGGTTAGAGTTCGAATTCCAACTGGATGTACAGTACATAGGATGTTTTTTTCATTTATAGTTTCCCACATTCCTTTAACTCAAATGTAGTTACATTTCTTCTAAATTATATATTTCTCATACCTTACCCACTAGCGTGATTAAAATGTGCGTAGTACAGACAGGTAGTAAGACACGTTGCAAAAACAAAATATAGAATTTATTTTGGCAGAACTGTTTGTATAAGCTATGGCCCGCAACACACCCCGTGTTTGTGAATCTGATCCTTCGACCAATTTGAGTTTGATACCACTGATTTACTTTATTTGTGTGGACATCAGAACATTACTAACTACTTTTACAACAAGTAGTTATAGCCTTTTCACTGGTTGCATGGTCTAAGGCGTCATTCTAGCACTATATTGGACTGCCGATAACAAAGAAATTGTCTTTGTACTTTGGGTACTTGGTCCTAAATAATTTTCTACTCTATCTCTCCACGCAAATTCGGGTACACTTCACCTAAATTCAACCTTCCTCATCCCTTATAAACTAATATAAACAGAACATATGCATATGATTTCAAACGGCTAGTGGTGACACGTGGTACTAAAAAAACAATAGCTTTTACCAAATTAAAATTTAAATAATATTTGTTACTAACGTAAGCAGTAATCTAATGTAAATCTAATTTATAAAAATATTTTTTATTTCGCGAGAAGTAGGGAGAAAGATATTTCACGTAGACCCAACAAGCGTCACCAACGTGGATGTCGCAGTAATATATTTTAGTGGAGAGGTTGTGTTTTTTTTTTACAAGAGTCTAGCCGGGGACATAACAGCGAGACCACACATTCCGGCTGTACGCGTAGCTTACACTCAAGGCAACTGTCACCCTGGCTTTTATTCCAAACTCCTGCACCCTCTTCTCTACTGAATGCTTCGAAGGAGTTGTGTCGATAAAGGCGAGAGGCGACACCTTCATAAACCGACGACGTGACGACACGAGCCGATCCATTTTTTTTTTTGTCTCAGTCGATTCCCGTACCCCTGGCAAGTGCGTCTGTCTTGCAGTGGCTTGTAGCCAGGTTAAGCGGATTTTGTTGAAACTGTACCGATGATTTGTTCTCACCCACTCGGTACCCATTTCACCAGTCGTGCATAGGCTCTGGTATGAAGTATGAGTTTGATAATACCCGCTTCGGTAGTCGAATGGTCTAAGGAGTCATCTCACAATAAACTAGATTGCCCATGATGGCGTGACCGGGGTTTGAATCCTGGTCGGGTGTACTGAGGGTGGTTTTCCCCTAAATGGTTTTATACTGTCCCTTCACGTGCAAATTTGGGTACTCTTCCTATAAACCAACCCTCCTCATTCTTAACACATTAGTATAACCAGTTAATATACGTACAAACCGAACGGGTAGTAAGATGCGGTAAAAAAAACTTGACCCTGATCTCGTCGGAAAATCTTATGGTTTGCAAGGTATCCAGGTAATCTTTGATCAGACCGCTCTGCTATTAAAAAAAAACAGCTATTCATTATTTAGGGTAAGACAGTCTTTGATTTAAGTGCGAGAAAAAAAAATACTTGGGACTTGTAAAAAAAACCTGACCGCGAATAACCTCGAGTGCATTCTAGAATCGGTTTGGTCAATCCCATTTCAGTGGTGAGAAATGTTAAAATCTAATTACGTCCGATACTAACGTAAAAAAAACCTTTTGGTTCTAGCCTTTGCGACCTTGTTTTTTTATCTCTCTTCTTATCCTTTTATTTTCTGTGCTCTTCTTTTTACTTTGAGAGGTGATTGAGCGAGTTTTATACTAGAACCCCTCACCTCTCACCATCCTAGTGGAATGAAGGGGGATGAGAAAGTGTTTTCAAGGTCATTCACTGAGTGCTCGTCTAACACAATTTTCCCACACCAATAATCCAATTCGTTCGATCTACATCAACATTTTTTCTTCTTCTTAAATCCTTGATGTACGTTTTTTTCTCTGCTTTTTTCCCCAATTCCCTTGATGAAGTGATTGAAAAATTTCAAAATTAAATGGAAAATATTTTTACAAAAGTATTTTTACTTAGATGACACGCCTTGTGAATAAGAACAAAACGAGAGTTTTAGAATGGAACCCACAAGGTAAAATCTGTACAGTCCAATTTTAATATAAAGGGCTTATATTACAGCTAAAAAGTATTTTATAATGTATTCATCCCACGTCTTTTTACCTGTTCATGTTACACGCATATATAATAATTACTCTAATTGGGTAGGGATGAGGAAGGAAGCATTTTAGAGGTAATAAACCTGCATTTGCATGGAAGGAGTTTGGGAAACCATTTAGGAAAAACAACTCTCAGTTGACCCAACTGGTATTCGAGCCCCAATCTCCCACTCTTCAGCAAAACAGTCTATCACGAGACTGACGCCTTAGACCACTCGACCACTGAAGTGGGTTAAGTGCTAGAAAATATCTACTCTCATGTATTTATTTATACGTCAAGTCGTGTGATATTAAGCTGTCATTTTGATTGATACGTTCAAGTTCTTTAAAATAACAACTAACAATGTAGTAAAATGTTATTAATGCTGACAACAAAACAGTTTTTTTTTATGAAAATCATACTTTAGAACAGAGATTATGTATGGCTGGTCAAATGGGGACTGGATGGGCTTGACATAGTTTCAATGATAACGCTCACATTCGAAATACAAGGTACAACAATATTCTTACAGTTGATTTAATTTTAATTTTGTACGCATTAGACATGAACTTAAACATAAACAACTCTTCTATTGAGACGTATTTGCCAATGAGAAAGCGAGGAAAAGCTTTAGCCAATTAATAATAATAATATTTAGCACCGCGTCTTATTACTCGTTCGGGTTTTACGCTTTAAGTACTAATTACTTTAATGGATTTAGGCATTGGGAAGGTTGAATTAGACTAAGTGAACCCGCATTTGCGTGGAGGGAGAGTGGAAAACCATTTAGGAAAAACCACCCCCTGTTCACCCGACCGAGATTCGAACCTCGATCTCCCCGTCCTCAGCAGTCGAGCTCAACACGACAAGCGCGTTAGCCAACTACGCCACCGAGGTGGGTCTCTAGCCAATTAAAATGCCAGTCTACTCTGCAGACGAAAAATATCTTTTTTAATCTTTAACATTTTTCTTGTGGTAGTCTTACGTGTTTGTTATTAACGAATTTTCTTTGTTTTTTCGTCATTGACTAAATATGATTAAAACAAATGAGACATCTCATGGTTTTAGTTTCTCTCTTCACCTAGGAGTGAAAGTATTGTGATCTTAAAAAAAATCAAACTCTAGATTTGGATAAATGTTGACGGTTCATTGCCCCCTGAAAGAGAAAAAATTGTTTTCACAATGCCGTTTGTCTGTCTGTACCTCGGGATAGAGTCGAAACTATTTTACAGATTAGGCTAAAACTTGGTATCTGGGGTATTCATATACCCCCCCCCCCCGAGGGATTTTTGGATAAAATATCTAGCCCTAGAATTAAGGGTAGTTTACTGAAGTGCAAAAAGAGAAAAAATCTATTTTCTCTATTTGCTCTAACGATTTTGATTAAACTTTATATCTAAACATCGTTTATTATTTTAAACAATATGTCAATATTTTTCTCTCATAAAAATGACTTTAAGGGTACTTTACATGGGGGGAAATTTCAATCCCTGAAGCTTCCAGACTTTTTCTGTGAAGCATTGGTTCTGGAACATAGTCAACTCAGCCTCATGAGGAAAAATGAGGAGATACTTGAATGAAAAGGTAGAGGCTACACTCTAGAAAACTAAGATTAACAGCCGGATAAGTAGCTGTGCTTACCACATGACACTCTTTATCTGCAGATGTTGGCTTTATATTCACCAACAGACGGCGGCCGCTTGGCCGGTTTGGCTTGATTTCGGTCTGGCGCGATGGTTTTTACTGCGTTACATTGTGAACGGTTGTATTTATACTTTCTCTAGGCCATTAGTAGAGAAGTATTGTGATCTTAAAAAAAAATCTAACTCATTATTTTGATAAATGTCAGACATTTCATGATTTCCTGAAACAGAAAAAGTAGCTTCCACGATGCCGCCTGTCTCTCTCTCTGCGTCTGTTTCTAAGGCTACAGCCGAAACCATTTTTCTTATCAGGTTAAAAGATTTATCTTGTGTTTTTTTATAAGGCTGCCCCGATGACTTTTGGAATTAGATATCTAACCATAAAATTAAGGGCATCGGTAGTTTATTTACTGAGGGGCAAAAAGATATAACAATTAATGTTCTCAAAATCCACCCTAACGATTTTGACTAATTTTTTTTATCTAGCAATGGTTTAACATGACAAACAAAATGCTTATTTGTATTTTCCCATAAAAATTACTTTGAGAGTACTTAACACAAAAGGAAATCTCCAATTTCGATCATATCTACCATAACTATTTCAGATACGACATATATATATATATATATATATATATATATATATATATATTTTAAGTATATTTTTTTTATAAAACCAATAGTTTCTGAGCTATAAGCAAACATAATTTTTTTTATGGAACACTTTGAAATTATTTTTATACTCTTTGGTGAGCAGAGATGTTTTATTTTTTCAATGTTGTATTAACAGTTTATATTATTTCATTAATGCTCTTTGGTAGAGTGTTTATGAAACAATGTATATTATTTAGTTTCACAAATATTACGAGTTCTTAGAAAATGTCTGTTTTTGAAGATAAAAGAGAGAAAGTCTGTGCGGCGCACCGTACCATTTATTTGTGATAAATTGTGCACTATTAATCGAGCAGACACGTGGAACTGAACCAGGGTTCCATACACCTCCTCAATAACAGCTCAGCCTCACAGTTGTCCTATTTATCTCTACATCTTCACATTAATACAAAGAGAAGTCCTTAGAAACGTGCTATTCCGCGCAGACACAAGACCGTCTGAACGAAGATGTTGGTACAGGAGAGTTTAGCTCCTGACATCCTCAAGGCTGCTTAAGTCACTATAGTAGTCTGTCGTTGAAGGCTCCTTAAGGCTCCTATCGACCGCAAGGATCCACCTCTGCTATGAGCCCGCGCTGTTTGATCTCTTTGTCACAATGGGGATAATCGAGTATCTTGAATAATGTACCCCGCTCATCTCATTATTTTGTTCCGTCTCGGAGATGAAGCTCACTTTATTAACGATCTACTTGACGTTTCACCACTCGTTCCAAAGGGGATGTCGGGAAGGTTTGGTCTTGACGTCCTTGTTAAAGATACTTTGCCGCGGTAACCTTTGGTTAACGTTGCAGAATTTTCGTTGAGCTTTCTCGACTTTTTTGATATGTCGTTAATATTTTATCACGAAAGTCAGGGTTAAAAGTAATCAGAAATGTTTTATCCGCTAAACTTGACTACACTGGTAGTATTATTTCAAAGTTAGAATATGGTTCAAGAAACCGGCCATTTTTTTTTTTGCGGGGTAAGGGGAAGGGGGGGGTGAGTGGTGTAGGGAGGATACGTGGTCGACAGGTTTGGTTATTTCTGACTCAAAAGGCTGAAGTTCGATTCATTATTATTTTATTTGACAGGCTAATTTTAGTAAACTGCCTTAAAACTTTCCCTTTCTATCTTGTAGAAATTAACTAGTCTGATAACGTTACTGTAGTTGGAATTAAAAATACTCACTATGTTTAAATCGGATTTACAAGATAACTATACAACCTTACTCACTTTATTTTCTACATACATCTTCAAAATAAACTAATATTTAATATTTAGCAACGCGTCTTACTACCCGTTCGGGTTATACGCTTTAAGTACTAATTACGCTAATGGATTAGGAATTGGGAAGGTTGAATTAGAGGAAGTGAACCCGCATTTGCGTGGAGGGAGAGTGGAAAACCATTTAGGAAAATTATTATTATTATTAGCACCGCGTCTTACTACCCATTCGGGTTATACGCACTTACGCTAATGTGTAATGGTAGGGTGATTGTGAGATGAAATGAAGGACCTACAGTTTAACGTGGAATCCGAACCACGGTGGAGGCCTGGCATTCCCCACATTCACAAGATGTCTTGTCAGAGGTGAAGGGAGGGTTTGTGTAACATTTAGGAAAATACCACCCCTAGTTCACCCGACCGAGATTTGAACCTCGATCTCCCCGTCCTCAGCAGTCGGTCTCAACACGACAAGCGCGTTAGCCAACTACGCCACCGAGGCGGGTCAAAATAAACTAGAGTTTATATTTTAGTGAACTATAAAAATGAATAATCACATATAAAAATACTTTTAAAATTTTATGTCTTACAAAACGTAGGGATTAGTTGAAAATTATGATCTACAATCTGATTTCGATTAAAAGGAACTTGTGTTGACAGTTATAAAAGCTACTCAAATAATTTTCATGTATTCATACAAGTTAGGTGACTTACATCTTTATCTTTTAACATTTTAAAAAACATTCTAAACAAGTTGAAAGTAAGGAATGGATTTGAATTAGAATTTAAGACTTAAATATATTGTTCAAATATATATAGAAAGAATTGATTAATAAATTTGTTAAGTTAATTGATGTAATAAATTTAAATTACAGATCAAAATGTATAATTAGGTTAACTTATGCTAATAACATATTGTCAAATTATAAACACTACACATTTAATAAATTAATTCATAATCAATTTAACAATAATTACAACAATATATAATACATGAAAACACGCTAAAAAAAAGTGTTGTAAAACTTAACAACAAAATGTTTGACAAAACAATGTTCAAGTTCAGGTAAATTAATAATTAATTATAAAATGTGGGTTAAAAGGTTAACATCCGCAAATAGGTTATAATGAAATGATTTGAATATTGATATACAACGACTTTAAGATATGCAATATTAATTAAACAAAGTTTAAAGTTTAAATAGATATTGAAGTTGACAAGTATAAAATTTAATCTATAGGTTAAAATTTGAGATGGATTTGAATGAAGTAGAGAATTTTGTAATATTCTAACTTTTATCTGTTTATCCTTGTCCCATTACTCCTTTTCATTTCCATCATCGAAAAGATGCTGGAATAATTCAATCCGACATCTTTCTAAACATATGTGTCATAATCATGGGAAAAAAAGTCGTTGTGATGGACACTATGTGTTGATACGACAGCGAGATGTTAACTTTGATATTATCATTACTTATAAAATACCATTAACAATGAGGTAAAATACTATAAATGCTTACCCCAAAATTTTGTTTGTATTTTATAAATATGTTCTTCCTGCCAGAATCAGGGTACTGGGTGTTATCTGTGGGGTGAAACAGACTCGATGTGGCCAAATTTAGTTGATCTCTCTGCACTTAATTTCAACCTTTAATCACACACACACACACACATATATATAATATATATATTAATATAATATAACGTGTCTGGGCTACATTACTCGTAGCCCAGTTTGTGGAAAGATTAGCCAGTACTAATGTACCGTTGCCCAGGGGACGCCCGAATGTACTAATCGTACATCCTTTCCGTGGAGACTCTTTTCATGTCCCGATGAGATGAGGTGAGGGTGATTGTGAGTATGAAGGTGTGGAACCAGTGGAAACCCTTACAAACTAACTCAAGCCGAAATAACCAAACTCTGCTGACCGTTGGGGTAGTTCTCCTTTCGAGAAAAATACCCAAGGTACCAGCCAGGAATCTAACCCGGGACTCTTAGAGCCAGGTGCACTTACCACTACACCACGGGCCGGCTATCCTTAATCATATTACTTTTAGACGAGAACATATCTTAGGTACAAACAATCATCGAGTATATTATCTGCCGATATCAACGAGACGAGTTGGTCTTGTGCAGTTTGTGTCGTCTTGTTTTAACTCGTGCGTAGCGTAATAAAGCGGGACAGCGTAGGTTCGATTCTCCCCTCTTCCTTCAATGAATCATCCCCTAGCGACTGTCGCATTCCCTTGAGGCTTGGACTACAAACCCTACCTCTACCCTCAACCCTCAACTCAATGTAGGTCATCCATCACATCCACACTCCCCTCTTGGGATGAATGAAAAAACAAAGAGTTATGGGTGCGAATCTGGTGCGTGAAACTTTTTTTTTTACTGGCATTATCACATTAAAACGAACAGGGGGTAGGCGATACAGGATAAGGAGAGGGCTTAAAATGATATATTTTGTCTGCATCGTGTTAACCTACACAAATATTATGTGTTTCATAAAACAGTAGAATTGAGAGCATTGAAACTATTCTACAATGATAGGGTAGGGGGATAATGATTAATAAAGTAACTGTTTCAAAATAGAAAAAGACTATTTCACCGATCCTAATTTCTCTCTTGTCGGCTTGATAATGCCAGGCCCTGTGGTTTGTAACCGTCATTTCTGACATATGTGTCAATTTGGAGTGACAGATATTAAGATACATACAATATACCTTTTGTTAATTTTTGCCACGTTACTGTTATCTTTTGATGTCCTCTTAACTATTATTTCTATGGTTTATTAGTTTTGAGACTTGATAAACATTGCTTCTCTCTGCTATAATTATGTTTTAGATCAGGGGTTTCTAGCTGGCGGCTCGCAATGCCTTGTTTTTTTGCCCACTAAGTTTATTTGAAAAGTTATATAATGTAGTAAAATTGATGTTTTTAGCCGAGAAACGGAAAGTTTTGATTTTCGTGGGAATAATACGTTAAAGTTACAACTGATGTTTATTCAGTAATAAACTTGAGTGGGATTTTTTTTTTTAACTTGTATATCCGCGTGAGTCTTATTTCTTTCCACCCCTTATCTGATTATGTTACGGCCCATCACTAGAATCGTTGATTTAATTGTAGCCCTTGGGTATTTTAAATTTGGAAACCCCTGGTCTAGATTGTCTATGTGTGTGTGACATGATATATTGCCTGTATCAGCTATAATCAACTATGTAGCCAAAGAGTAAGGTGAATTTTAAAAATCCATCTGATTATTCGCCTGGAGAAAATATGGAAAACCACACTTTAATACATTGGGTGAGCCTTTCAATACACGTGAATTAAATTAGTATCTTTAATTTAATACTGGCCCTATTAAAGAGGGTCACTAACATGTTGTCATACATTTATGGAACCGACCGCTACTATTATGTTAAATTCTGCCTAAATAAAATATAGTGTCATTGTATAACATTGATTTTAAATTTTTTACGTCCTATATAAATTATAAGCCACTTTTCATATATTATATTACATCTGTTCTCTGTATTCGCTCACTAGATAGCAGCACCTCGAACCACTATTTTTAGAAATAAATCACTTTTTATGGCCATTCCTTTTTTATTAACCAGTTTTTTATGAAAATATATAAAAAAAATTAATTGGATTGTATCTCTTTTCCCCCCTCCCTTCTAGCCCATTCATTTTGTGGTTTCGAAGTGTTCCTTTTTTTATTCTGTGGCGGTCTAATGTAAGCAAACATAGTCTGCGTCACAAACCCACGGACATAAAATGTGATTTATGGGTCCGATCTGCCACTGCAACACCTCACGCGTCGAAAAATAGGTATGATGCTTATCTTTTTGGATTCGATTCTGACGTTTTTTCACGTGGGAATGGATGGCGAGCGACCTTTAGAACACCCTAATCGATAGTTAAATAATACATAGGTCTTATAAATCTTGATAGTCCTAGTCGGAGTAATCTTCGGTACAAAGCAAACTGGATCAGACACATCCTTAGGAAGAATTGTCTTCTGCACGATGTTATAGAAAGAAAGGTTGAGCGAAAGAGTAGCTTAGGAAGGAAAGGTTGAGCGAAAGAGGAGCTTAGGAAGGAAAGGTTGAGCGAAAGAGGAGCTTAGGAAGGAAAGGTTGAGCGAAAGAGGAGCTTAGGAAGGAAAGGTTGAGCGAAAGAGTAGCTTAGGAAGGAAAGGTTGGGCGAAATAGGAGCTTAGGAAGGAAAGGTTGAGCGAAAGAGGAGCTTAGGAAGGAAAGGTTGAGCGAAAGAGGAGCTTAGGAAGGAAAGGTTGAGCGAAAGAAGAGCTTAGGAAGGAAAGGTTGAGCGAAAGAGTAGCTTAGGAAGGAAAGGTTGAGCGAAAGAGGAGCTTAGGAAGGAAAGGTTGAGCGAAAGAGGAGCTTAGGAAGGAAAGGTTGAGCGAAAGAGGAGCTTAGGAAGGAAAGGTTGAGCGAAAGAGGAGCTTAGGAAGAAGGAAGATTCAAATACTGAATGACTTGAAGGAAAGAAGAAAATTCTAGGAGCTGAAGGAGAAGGTCAGGCCGCATTGGCGGTCTCATTTCACAGACAAAAGAAATGAACCTGTCTTAATATAGAACATATAATAAAATAATGGTCTAGTGGTCAGAGTTCCTGGCTACAGGTACAGAGGTCCCGGGTATGATCCCATGCGCTTCCAAAATTTACCTGTGAAGTTATGGGTCTGGAACGGGGTCAAACTCAGCTAGTAGCAGCTTCGGTTCAGAAACTTGAGATTATCGACTAGAGGGCTTGCTGTGCTGACCACATGACACCTTCTATCCGCAATTGTTGGTACTGTTATCGCTAATGGTGGCGGCCGCTAGGTCGGTGTAGCTTGCTTGCGGGCTCACGCCATGGAGTTTATATATATATACTATAGATAGGGCTAAACTATTAAGACGGTCCTCTAGAATCATAGCTCGCATTTAGTTTTTAATCGTGGCAAGCTTTATGAATGCTCCCGCTCACCTCCAACTGTTATTTGGAGGGTGCAGAACCTACAAAGTGCTATGCACACCTCTGCGAAAATGCCTTCTAGTTGGGATCTTACCTATTGAATTCAATGATAAAGTTGACCAGAGACAAAGGTTGCAAAGCTAGCTTAGTAGACCGTTTTCAGGTGGAAGATTTCGTTGTCAAATGATGTTGCCAAATTATCTGGGTATTTTTATCCAAGCTGTTTAGAGTATTACAGAAACTCTTCTTCAGTGAAATTTTGAAAATCCAGACTGGCCAAGAACAGACTTGAGATTATTTTCATATGCTCAAATCTATGTCTGTTTTTATTCTATAACGCCGCTTCTCCTATCTGATTCATAACGAATACATTAACAAAATATATACAAACAAGGAAGGGAAGGAACAAGCATAAAAGAGATATACAAGTTTAACAAATTAGTTTATTTGAATTCAAACAAAATGAAACAATTACAAATGGTTAGACGATATCTCGAGATCTTATCCAAAACATTCCATTGCTTACTAAAGGAAATTAAATCAGTTATGTTAGACATTGCTATCCCAATAGGGAACGTTAGGTGTGAAACACCTTGGTTAGACCTGCAACCAACACAAGTATGGTTGTGTCTATGTTATGAAAAGGTGTAACTCGTTAAAGTAGAACTAACACACATTCTACTACGAAGGTTCTTCTGCCTCAACACAATGGCAATTTTAATTGAAAGCCAATATTAATTTAAGGTTAAGCATCAATACATAACACCACTCCAGTATCGTGGCTACAAGGCTTTGACCAAAATGACAGTTACAAGAATAATAGTTAACGATACCTAATTCTAGAAAGTCCTAGTTTAAAGAGTTACAACGTTGGTGGTTAAACGAGCTAGCTAGCATGAGTTAACTTCATATTGAGTCACGAGATACAAAGATTAAGTTCCTAGAAGAGGAACTATAGATTTACAAATAGTTAATGGCGAGCTACCAAGAATCTAAGCTGTAAAGATACTATGGCCGGTTTATTCCTCATTAGTACTGCCTAATCTTTCAATAGTATATTTAAATATCAACACATGTCTGAACATAGAACATTAGCGCTTTAAGGGTGCCGGACAAAATAAACAATATTCCGCGGGCCACTATTCTGCACTAGTAGCATACCCACGAGCTGAACACCGTAGAAAGGTACACCAATAGAAAGATTAGAGACTGGTTTCAGTCAAAGACCCAACTAGGTCATGAAACAAAGCTTTAGTAAACCTGATTTCCACCCATATTGGGTATAAATATTTAAACTAGCCTGAACATGGCCATACAGTATAAGGCGTCTGGTTATTACCAAGGTATATAAGACTATGTCTTATGGACTTAGAAAAACAAGTAATAACTCTGTTTTATGGACATAGAAAACAAGTCGGAACTCTGACATACAAACTGTCTGATAGACATAGTTAAACATATCCCGAAGACCCTATTATTATTATTATTATTATTATTATTATTATTATTATTATTATTATTATTATTATTATTATTATTATTATTATTATTATTATTAGCACCGCGTCTTACTACCCATTCGGGTTATACGCACTTACGCTAATGTGTAATGGTAGGGTGATTGTGAGATGAAATGGAGGACCTACAGTTTAACGTGGAATCCGAACCACGGTGGAGGCCTGGCATTCCCCACATTCACAAGATGTCTTGTCAAAGGTGAAGGAAGGGTTTGGTAATCAGATAAATCTTTGCCGGGACCGAGGATTGAACCCCGGCCGCCAGCATGGAGGTCTGACACCTTACCCCTAGACCACCAGGTCACCCAAGACCCTATCAAAGATTACTAGATTAAGTACTCATAGTCACAAACGTTACTTCATCTGCGGCGAGAAGGAGAGACCGACGCCTCAAACATCGTTATCAGCGCTGGTTTAGTGCACTGGTTGTCGTTTAACTTCTAGGATGTCCTTCGACGAATGGATATAATAGAATACAAAATGTAACACAGACACAGACAAAAGGCATGCTCCGATGCTTCCAGAAGGGGAGCACGAGAGCAAGTTCCAACACGTACCGACCAATTGGTCACACCGTGTGGTTCGCAAAAATTTAAAAAACGGGTTGTCGCGTTTCGCGAAGTTCTGAAACAAAGAAACAGAGATTACATAATATTAGTAATATTGGGGTAAAAAAGGGGGGTAAGAAATTGAGAAACCGACTAAGGTTTTTTTTTAGAGTTACGTGCGGAGACACTACTCTATGGGGGGCTGGGTGAGAGCCTCCCAAACCACTGTTGACACATCTCGCTTATCCGAGCAGGGCTTTGGGACGTCGATGACGTAGTTCCCAAGCCCCTGGATAAGAGGATTGGTGGCACCGGGAAGTCTAGCGTAGAAAGACTGCGCCAGTTTCCGGAAGTGGTCCTTGATGGTAGGCATATCCAGGTCACGATGAAGAGTCTCATTCCGGACATACCAAGGTGCGCCCACAATGATCCTCAGACATACGCTCTGGAACGCCTGCATCCTCCTCATATACGTGTCCGCCAGGTGACCCCAAGCGGGACACGCATAGTCAAGGATCGGCCTGAGCAGCTGCTTGTACAGCGTCAGACCGTTCCTTGTAGACAGGGCGCTACGCCTGTTAAGCAGTGGGCCTAGGACTCCCAGCCTTTGCCTCGCCTTGTTGAGTCTTTCGTTGCAGTGTCCAGCGTAAGTCCCAGGTACTTAACACTGTCCGCCCATCTGATCTGTTCTCCGAACAGCCGGAGTGGAGCCGGCCTGTAGTACTTTCTTTTCCACAAAATGTAAAGCGAGGGATGGCTGTTTTATACAAGCTGCACTGACGTATTAGGAAAGGGACATCCACAAGGTGAAGGGGGATGAGTTTCTAGAATTGAGCAAAGAGCCCACTAGCGCTATGAGATGGCAACTGAGGAAAACACAATGAAGCAACTTGTCATTATATCTAAGTCGGGCCAGCGTATAAGATGTCCTTGTGTTGAGCCTCCAGGAAGTGTTTGAACAGTCAGCTGAGGCATTTTCCTCGAGTTTGGGCGTTTCAAGTAACACGATTTCACTATGAGCTTATATCTGATACACATTATTAGAATTTATTAGTTCTTGCATTCATAGTGATAATCATGTATAAGGTATTTTGAGTGTAAGTGCTAACGGGTAATTTAGCACGTTACATTTACTTAATACTCATAAGATTTGTGAAAATACATAATAGATCTATGAGAAAATAGAAAAATTTTCATCATGTAAAGTACCATTAAAGTAATTTTCTTTTTAAAAAGAGAGAGAATTGCCATCTTGTTTATAATGATAAACGGTGCCTATATATAAAATTTAATCAAAATATTCAGAGCGAATTTCGAGAAAATAGTTTTTTTTCTCCTTATGCCCTTCAGTAAACTACCCTTAAATTTAGGGCTAAATATCTAATTCCAAAAAGTTTTCGGGGGTAGGGGGGACCTTATGAGAGCCCCAGTTACCAAGTTTTAGCTCAATTGGTAAAGTAGTTTCGGCCCTAGCACAAGATACAAAACTACGGCATCGAGAAAACTACTTTTGTTTTCAGGAGGTCATGAAACGTGGACATTAATTAAAATATCGAGTTGAATATTTTTTTTGCGATCACAATATTTTCCCCACATGAGGGTTTTCAACAATATCTTAATTGCATCACACGTTAGTTATAATCTCAGCTATGTTTATTTTTAGAATGTGAATTTCAAATATTTTTATAACGAAGGAACTATATTGATATTCAGATTTAGTAAGAGAAATTATTCAAATAATTATCTTTTTTTTTTTGTGACATTTTGTTGGCACTCTCTGTATGTGTCACAATGTTAATCGGCTACTTAAACCATATAAACAACTAAAGGAACAAATTGAGAACTTTCGCCTGGAGATGTAAAACCACAACCCGTAAAACCATTTTCATCGAATCAGGGCCTAGTTACAAGTGTACAGTCAAATTTTCATAGAAATAGCCTTTTAGAAGCAAATAAAAGTTTTTTGCGGTAAATTTTGATAACATTTTACCACTATTATTGTTGTTTTATCGGTATTGTTAACATATATTGAACGTGACAGCTGCAGAACACATGATTTGACGTATAAATACGTAACAGTAGGTATATGGACTTTTATAACTGTAAAATTAGGTTCTTCCTAACAAAATCCTACTTAGAGCAGAAGAACTGTATTCATTTGCGTATTTTTCAACTTTGAACTTAATGATGTGGAAGTGCGGAAGGAGGGTCGACGGCTGTATAATGTCGTCAGCAGGAGGGTTGGGAGGTTGTAGTGTTGTAAAGAGAAGCCAATGAAGCAATAACAAATCGTAAGGGGTGTTTGTTCGTTCCCCGCGCCAGGGGTGGCCGTCATGCGTGGAGTGTAGGGGCCTAGCTATAACGAGGTACAGGGTTTATGGGAAGGGGTAGAGGGGGTCGATGTTACCGCGCGCGCGTGTGTGTGTGTGTCGGTGACGAGTTTCCCTTTCACACAACGATTATTCACCAACCGTCTGGATGTGTTGCCTAAGGAATGTTATTCTGTACTCATTCTGTTTAGAAGAAAGTATTGTTTCTTTACTCATTCCTAGTATTGGAAGAAATTTTTTTGATATCTTTGAAAAGTATTGTTTCTTTACTCATTCCTAGTATTGGAAGAAAAGTCTTGTTTTTGTACTCATTTCTAGTATTAGAAGAAAAGTATTGTTTCTTTACTCATTCCTAGTATTGGAAGAAAAGTCTTGTTTTTGTACTTATTTCTAGTATTAGAAGAAAAGTATTGTTTCTTTATTCATTCCTAGTATTGGAAGAAAAGTATTGTTGCTTTATTCATTCCTAGTATTGGAAGAAAAGTATTGTTTCTTTACTCATTTCTAGTATTGGAAGAAAAGTATTGTTTCTTTACTCATTCCTAGTATGCTGAGCTAATGGTAATTAGCTCGCACCGTTGTGTGTTTCTGCCTCACTTCATTTAAACAACAACTCGTCATGTGTTATGGTGGAGTTTGGACTTCCCGTGGCCTTGCTGAGGCATTGGTTGCATTCTGGGGTCATTTCAAATGAGCTACATTCAACAACAAAAATGTTTTGAAACGAAATATGTCTCGTCTCCCCCCCCCCCTCCCCCCCCCCTTTTAAATGTCTGCACTTCACGCATGCACCTACACCCCTTCGAGCGCTCTAGTTCTGAGATTTGATTGGTCGATCACGCCCTTTTTTTTTTTAATCCCTTCCTACTTTGGTCTGAGCCGGAGAGTAGCTGTTGAATATGCTGTACAAACTAAAATTAGAACAGAACGATTCATAGTTACCTACTAGACAGTCATATAACTGGTTACTTTCAGCGTGTAATCGACTAATAGCAAAGAATGCCGCGCCAAGGCGCTATGGCGTCGGATGGACCCGCGACAAGGGTTCGCTGCAGCTAGCACCCCGCCACTCCATGGATATCCTCGTCAATATTATACGCAGCTGGTGTACTACGAGTGGACATACAGCCCCTTTATTAAGATTAGAAGACTGGAATCCCCACAGGGATTATTGTTTCGTTGCAGTTAGCTAATGTGCTAAGTATAATTGCTCTCTCTAGCCATCTATTAGTCTACGTCTTGATGTGTTTGAGTCTACTCTTAACGTCTCAAACACATATGAATAATGTATTTAACTCATGGTAGGATTTGATTAGGTTTATAGCCAGGTGTGCCTATTTACAAATTGCGGTGCGTTGGTTCCGTTAGAACCAATTGCGTGTAATATAGTTGTATATTTATATATATTGTGGGTTCATGGCCTCCAGCTATATCATGGGTCAGCTGTGGTCGATTTGTGTAGACTACTAATTCTATTAAACGAATACATTGTTTGATGATAATAATAAGTGTCACTATTTATGGATTAACCATTGTTTTGAAAAGCGCTTAACGACATTATTTTGTTCTAGTAGTTGTAAACTAAGCTTATTCGCTCGATAGTAATTGTTTTCTGAGGAGGCTACCTCCTGTCTATTGTTGCTGGGGGAACGTCAACTCTAGCTAACTGGGTGTTATTCTCAGTTTTTTAATGACCTAATTAGGTATTTTGACCCTCTTGATGGGCTCTAATACTCTTAAGTTATTGTGTTTAACATTTGACGCTCTTGGCTTGGCATGTCAACGCTAGGGCTCTATACTTCATTTATTTGTTTCTATTTTATACCACCCGCCTCGGTGGCGTAGTTGGCTAACGCGCTTGTGGTGTTGAGCTCGACTGCTGAGGACGGGAAGATTGAGGTTTGAATCTTGGTCAGGTGATCTGGGGGGGGGGGGGGGTTCCTAAATGGTTTTCCACTCTCCCTCCACGCAAATGTGGGTTCACTTCCTCTAATTCAACCTTCCCAATTCCTAATCCATTAGCGTAGTTAGTACATAAAGCGTATAACCCGAACGGGTAGTAAGATGCGGTGCTAATAATTTTAAAAAATGTATACACTTTAGACGGGTTCCTTAAGCTCCGTGTTCGCTGTGGCTAGGCATCCTATGTACACCTTTATTATATCATTTGATCGTGAGCGCTGTCAAACGAACCATGATTGTGACAGCTATGTCCTAATCGGGGCTTGTTAATTCCTAACCTATGGGAGTTGGTATGCACCCCTTTTGTGGCCTTGACATTCAGGCGGTAAGTTAACCAAACTAAAGGGACTAAAATCATCTGGGATATAGTTCTCTAATCCCTGAGCTTTTTATACATCTAGGAAACTGAGAGCTGTATGAGTTAACAACCGTACCAATGAGCACAATCTTAGTACATGCCAGAGTCCTTAGTTTAAATCTTTTCATATGTATGCTTTGCACTAAATTGGTAGCGCCCTTATTGATCATACGCTACCAATGTTGTCTGCGAGCTACCTTGATTTAGTTGTTACATACTTGAAATACCTGACGCTGATAACTAAGTACAGCTAGGAGGAAGATGCGATCATTATCTCATAAAGCTCTATCAAAAGGTGACATTTCAACAGGCCATCTTGTAACTAGCCTGATATACAACTTTATACAACGGATCAACTGGATTTCATTCATTCCCTGAAATGTTTAATTACTAAGTCTTACGAAACCTAAAGTACTTTCTTTATGTGAACTTTATTTTTGCCGTTTGTATCTATTTAATAAACTATTGTAAACCTTGTATTTTATTGTTTGTATTTATGCAACTGCCTACTATAAGTCTGTTCACTATATTGGAAGAAATATTGTTTTTTTGCTCATTTTTAGTATTGGAAGTAATGTATTGTTTATTTACATTTTAGTATTGGAAGAAATGTATTGTTTTTACTCATTTCTTTATTGGAAGAAAAGTATTGTTTATTTACTGTTTTCTAGCATTGAAAGAAAAGTATTGTTTCTTTACTCATTTCTAGCATTGGAAGAAAAGTATTGTTTCTTTATTCATTTTTAATATTGGAAGAAAAGTATTGTTTCTTTACTCATTTTTAGTATTGGACGAAATGTATTGTTTCTTTACATTACTTCCAATGCTAAAAATGAGTAATGTTTCTTTAGCCATTTTTAATATTGGAATAAAGGTATTGTTTCTTTACTCATTTCTTTTATCAGTCGCTCGGTCTGTATAGCTCTCTCCTGCCATAGATTTTTTTTCTACGTGTTTATGTGACTATATTTTGATCTAAGTTTGTGTCACTAAAATAATCACAAAGATATGATCTTTTAAATGTCAATTTATGTACCACTTAACTCATTCCTTATTGATATCAGCCACACTGGCGATGACGCGAATGACATAATCAGTCTCTCTTCTTGTCTGTTTTGAAGTTTATAGGTAGGTCAGGGGTCGAATTGCTGCTACATGATTTTTATTTTTCAAATAGTGTTTCCCACCATCCCTTCATGCAAATGGGAAATTAGATTCTACCTTCCTCCACTCAGCCCCATTAGTACATATATGTATGTTTATATGTGTATATAAATATGTATATAAGTATATACATATATATACCCGCCTCGGTGGCGTAGTTGGCTAACGCGCTAGTCGTGTTGAGCTCGACCGCCGAGGATGGGGAGATCAAGGTTCGAATCTCGTTCAGGTGAACTGGGGGTGGTTTTTCCTGAATGGTTTTCCACTCTTCCTCCACGCAAATGCGGGTTCACTTCCTCTAATTCAAACCTTCCCAATTCCTAATTCATTAGCGTAATTAGTACTTAGAGCGTATAACCTGAATGGGTAGTAAGACGCGGTGCTAAATATTATTATTATTATTATGATATACATACATGCGGTATCCTTGGCACGTAGCAAAAAGCGGTGCATTTTTGGACTTTTAGTAGGCTTTCCGATGTATTAAGTTAACGAGCTATAGGTGGATTGCCGTCGCGACGCACCCTTCTCCATACGACGACGCTATTCACAAATCGCGTCGTGCTGCCTCTCTCTCTCTCTCATGCGCGGAGTTACGACTGGCGTCTGGTGAGCGAGTGGACGTCCCGACGCTGGCCCACCACCCTCCCACCAGTCTCGTCATGACCCGACCACCGCGTATTTTAGAAAACTGCTGGTCCGACGGAGCACTGGGTAGATTAACCCCCTCTCGTTGATCGCATTGGTGCTGGCTACGTTCCAATATCTGTTGTCATGGTAACGTCAATAAAGAGCGTGTGTCGTCTCCCACAGGAGGAGATGGAACAATTGCTACACGTATTGCGTGACTATGTGTCAGCGGCGTTGCCAGAGCTTGGAAAGGTATGCAAGTACCCCCTGATATTTTTTATAGGAAGCCCACTTCTGACCAACAACATTGATGAGTCACTAAAATCTGGCATTATATAGATATTATTAATTACAAAGTTCATCTAAGTTTTCAAAATATTCCAATAATACTTCCTTATGGATTACTGTATAGTTTAGCTTTAAATGTTTTAACTAAACGAACTAATAATGCAAATACAATTGTGATTTTTCTATTTCGATTATTGTAACAACATGAGCTTTCAATTTTCAAATAATGGGCTCCCTATTAAAATCAGGCTGGATTTACAATTAATGTTAGTATGTTAGTGTGTTTCAAGTTCTACTACCCGTTTGGGCCATCAACGTATTCATACTAATGAAGGAAGGTAGAGTTTATAGGAAGTGTACCCGCATTTGCGTAGAAGGTCATTGTAAAGCCTTCTTTATCTCTAACACAACAGCGTAGTTAATAAATATGCGTACAACCCGAAATGATAAAAAAAACCGGGGTGACAAGAGAGAAAAACACACCATTACTCTTTAAACATCTATTTCTAGCACTGCGCCTTACTACCCATCCGAGCTATACACATATGTACTAATTATGCTGATGGTTCAGGGACGAGGAAGATTGAATTTTTAGAGGAAGTATCTGCATTACGTGAGGTAGAGTGGAAAAGCATTAAAGAAAAATTATCTTCTATACACCCGACCGGGATTCGAACCCTGATTTCTTAAAAATATCCACTTTGAGTTGCAATGCATCATGGGGCAACATATACCTGTGAATTGCTGCGCCACTTACGCATATTCTGCTCTAAATTTTTGGCAGACGTGTGAATCAAGCTTTAAACCATGCGGCCACCGAAGTGGGTAGCATTTAAGTTAGTAAAAATATCTGACCTGTGAACATTAATTCGTAATGTATGTACGTAAAACTATAATATGACAAAAATTGAGCACTTATGTATACTTTAGCTTATTTCTACTGGCGAAGCTTCGTAAGTGTCAAAGCAAAAAAACATTCTTCTGAGGAAAAGTAGAAGTTGACGAATTTTCCAAGCAAAACCAAAGTTTTATAAGCATCGCACACTCCATACTTCAAATTTTATTTTTTGTGACCAAGCCTGTCTTCGTGCCTGCATTTTCTGGATGGATAATTTTTCGACTTTATTTATTAGAGGACCTTGGTTCAATGTTATGAAGAACCCAATACTATTTAACTTGTATGCATGTTTTCCTCTTATATCATTGGACTATCCAAGATACTTAAAAAAACCTTGAAAAACTAGTAACAGGAGGTAAATGGTTCCACTCGTAGGAATGTTTCCTTACTGAGTTCACTAACAGTCGAATTTATAAAACGATTGATATATTTTTTTTCTTTTTCGGATACGTGAAGTGGACATTTTTTGAAAACTTCATCTCGTATTGTCGGTTAGAACTGGTTCAAGAGAGAGAGAGAGAGAAGATTTGTTCCTAGCCGTACTTCAAACACACCCAGGGGGCCGCGCGGACAAAGGTGACAGTCCCGTGTAGTGCTGTTGATAGAGAAATTAGGATTCAAATCTCTGATGTAGTCTACTTATTATTTTATTTTTACTTTTTGTGTCTTCACTTACTCGGGCAGATTTCTTTTAAATTCTACCCGTATCATCCCTAACTTATTGTTAAATATAACCACGGATAATGGGTGTCAAATTAAACTGCCCTCAAACTTGGCGAGTACTATAGATAAAATTATCTCCCCACCTTTTAATTCCTTTTGCGTCATTGAACCACTAATTTGGACAATTTCACTATGATACGTTTAAAAAAATGACTTGAAGGTTTTAGCTCTCGATATTCCCAATTTCACATTCCTCTGTCGGTGATATCACCCCCTCCACCGCTAGATCCCAGACTGCCCGTGTTGCGTTCCATAACACGGGCCATTTTAAGAAAAAGGGCGAGATATGAATTCCATCGTAACTCAGAGAGGGCAGAGTTAAACCACCACTGATCGCGATCCGTTTACCTCATTTGTTTTGTTTAGCTGTTGACGCGAACCACTCGTGACCCCCACCCTTCCCCGCGTATACACGGAGTCTCGCGGTCCTGGTGCGAGCATCCCCCCCTCTCCCGCGGTATTTCCTGGACGCCGCAACGTTGATTGGGTCTTCACAGGATGGGCGGGGGTGGGGGGAAGATAGATGAAGAGATTAAGGGGAGGGGATGCGTTCGATGTGTTTGCGGATGGTACATACATACAGTACCTGGCAAACGTCAACCTCGTAGGGTAGTGTGCGCTACTCAAATTCGGAGTGGCCAAACTTTCGATCTGATTACTATGCTCCAATTATCTATCACTGGTCTAACGCAGGGGTTTCCAACTTAAAAGTACCCGAGGGCCACAATTATTGAATTCACGAATATTGTGTTAGGGCAGCTTCATAGTTGACTATGGGGTGGAAGGAAACAAGACTCACACGGATACACAAGTTATTATTAAAATAGAGCGAAATAAAATGTATTACTGAATGAACATCATCATTTGGAGCTTTTGCGGATTTTCCCCATGAAAGTCAAAACCTTTCGTTTCTTGAATAAGAAAGTCAATTTTACTGTACAGTAGATTACTTTTTCAAGAACCTTCGGGGCCACAAAAAAAAAAGGCATTGCGGGCCGCCAGTAATAAACCCTTATTCTAAGGCTTCACGCTCTCAACAGACTGGACTGGGTTGTCGATGACGGGTAGATTGGGGTTTGAATCTCTGCCGGGTATATTGAGGGTGGTTTTCCCCAAATGGTGCTCTTGGGAGTGGAGGAGGGTTGAGGAAATCTGCAACTTTATATCTTAGCGCAACTTTTTATCTTCATCGCAGGTGGGGCCTTAAGTAAATTCGTAGTGTTCTTTTAGGCCCATTAGCCAACCCATAAACTAACACTGCTATCATTTATTTATTATTATTTAGCACCGCGTCTTACTACCCGTTCAGATTCTACGCTTCAGTATTAATAACGCTAATGAATTAGGAATTGGGAAGGTTGAGTTTAGAGGAAGTGAACCCGCATTTTCGTGGAGGGAGGGTGGAAACCATTTAGGGAAAACCACACCCAGTTAACCCGACCAAGATTTGAACCTCGTTCTCCCCGTCCTCGGCAGTCTAGCCCAACACAAAACTAGTGCGTTAGCTAACTACACCACCGAGGTTGGTAACACTGTTATTAATGCTGAGTTTATCACGTGCACCTTCTCTCCCTCTAAAAAAAAGGTGCCTGTTTTATTTAGAATGTATTTATGAGTAAAATAACCAATTAATAAAATTTTAAGTTGAAACTAAAAAAAAACTGCGTGAACTAGTTGTTTTTTTTAGTACCGCGTTCACCATCTGTTTGGGCTATACGCATATATATTAATTACGGTAATGTGCTAAGAATGATAAAGGTTGAATTTATTGGAACTGTACCCACATTTTCTGAAGAATCATTTAGGGGAAACCGCCCTCAGTACACCCTACTCTGGATTCAAACCCGATCTCTCAGTCATTCGCATACAGTCTTTTGCTAGAGTGACGCCTTAGTCCATTCGGCCACCGAAATAGGGGGATTTAGTTTTAACTTCGACTAAGGATACCATGCTTTTAAGCTAAGACCTAAACCTTAATATATTCTAGAAAATTCCTTTATAAGTTGACTTTACACAATTTGTTTGAAAGTGATAAAGTTTGCTTTTCCCACTCAAATAAAAACGAATAGTTGAATGCGCCTGTGATTTTTTTTACCTCGCTTACATGCCCTACAGGTCTGCTATGCGGTTTGCTTACTTGTTATGGCAATGCTCAAGGAGGGAGTCACATTCTTACTGTATTTTCCAGAAATAATACTCTCTTGATAAAAGTGTGTGTGGGGGGAAGATGGGGGAAGGTAATTATTTTTTTACAAATCTGTTTATTTTAATTTTAGAACGTTAAGGTGGAGATGTAGTAAACGTGAGCCGATGGTAGTATTTTTGCAGTTTCTATAGCAAAACATTTTTTTGGCCAAAATAAATAAAATATAATTCCAGTCTATATGTTCTCAACAGTTCTTGAACACTTGTCTGATGCGAACCTTTTGTGGGGATTGAATGGTGCACTATACTTCCAGACATCAGCATAATCTTTATCTCCCTTAATATTGCTGAAATTTCAGAGACAATAAGATTATTAACTTCATGAAATCATAATGCCGTAAAGCTGGATGAACCTTCCCGTTGAACAAGGACGGAGATAGTACTGATAAGAAAACATTAATTACGAGCAGGCCGGTGGCTTCTTTGTCAACCACTATTCTTGTTACAATATTATTATTATTATTATTATATGCACCGCGTCTTACTACCCGTTCGGGTTATACGCACTTACGCTAATGTGTAATGGTAAGGTGATTGTGAGATGAAATGAAGGACCTACAGTTTAACGTTTGGTAATCAGATAAATCTGTGCGGGACCGAGGATTGAACCCCGGCCGCCAGCACAGAAGTCTGACACCTTAACCCTAACCACCAGGTCACCTTGTTACAATATTGAGAGCACTTTTGTATCAAAACCGACACGAACTGCGTCGATTAAAAGCAAATTGTTTAGTGTTTTAACTAGAGCTAGGACGATTCCACTACTTTGTTAATTCAAATCGTGGGGAAAATTATAAACATGAGCGTAAATATTAATTAATATAATAAAAGAATAATATATTCTACAAATAGTAATTAATTGTTAACATTATCTCTAATAATCCATTTATAATTACATTCATACATTCAGTTAAGTGTTCAATTACTGATCTGGGGTCTGGTTGTTGAAATCATCCTATAATTATAATTAGTCCTGAACCACCAAACAAATTTCACTTGAAAAAAGTTGAAAAAAAAAATTATGAAGGATTTTAGTTTCTAATCTGAAATTGTCTTGAACCCTCGAATATCAATACCCCTAAGGATTCTTGGGACTCGAAGGAGTTGAGGTCCTATCCCAGTTTTAACATGACTCATCCACGTGACTGCAGGCATTCCTTTCGACACAGCTTTGTCTTGTCTGGTGGCAGTGGAGCGTTGTATGTATGGTGCACTGTGTAGCCGAACTGTCCCACGCGCCAAACAAAACCCAAGAGTAAAAAATTGAGAAAATATGTGCGGCTTGTAAATCAATTATTAAGTAAATGCTTTTTAAAATACAAATTACTTTCAAATTTCCCTGTCCCGTCTTTTTTTCTTCTTCTTCTTTTCTTCTTCTTGGGACTTGACACACAAATTCATCAAATCCCCGGGAATTCCTGAGCCAAAATGAACGCTATGGAGCATGCCATCCTTATAATAAAAATTCGAAACTTGAAATTTTTTTTTAAAAAAAAATAGAAAAAAAATCCCGATAACCTAGAAGAGCTATGGCGACACAAATCCACGTTACCTTCTGTTATGAAAATCTAATAATAGATAAAAACAGGGAACAGACTTTCCACGAAACCTGAACCCTTATTTAGGATATAAAAGGGAAATACCTCTCATCGTTTCAGGTTTAGTCAGAGGAGGAAGTATTACAGTGTGTTGCGCTGCGGTTATTGACATTGTTTTATATGGGAGGAACTATGCCGTGTCGTAATTCCTGAAGTTTGGTTTTGTAAATTAGTAAGTTGTGTTACTAACCGTCACATGATTTAATATTTGCCGCATAGCTCAAGTGTGTAAAGGTATGACCTAGTTTGTCAAGTATACCCAGACACTCAACTATAACTACTCATAATGCCTCCATGTGGCTTTATGAGCCAATTTAATGTATAACCTCCAAGAATGTGTTTGCTCTGTTTTATTACTATATTATTGATGTTATCAGGAGAAACAGAATTAGGAATGAAGGTGTCCGAACTAGAGTTGGAGTACATGAGATAGTAAGTATAGGGATAGTATGGGTACGTAATGAGGACAAATACGGCAAAGGATACCAAGAAAAAAGATTGGAAGAACAGATAGCATGTGTGCGAAAATAGGAAAGAATGGAAGCAAATAAAGGAATAAATGGTTGAAGGGACAAGGAAGATGTAGTCATCTTACTAAACTGACCTGTACACATGCTGGAAACAGTTGATGACAAATGTTGGTCCATTTTAGCGTATTATTTAATGAAGTTTTGGATTTATGTACGCATTTGTTTTTTTCTTATATAAATTTAAATTAAATGCATCCTATTTATTTTTCAACTTGTACATTTTTTCATCTAGCCTATCCATGGTAAAATAATAATAATAATAATAATAATAATAATAATAAAATAAAGTTCGGAATAAATCATAAGAAAATAATTTTTTTCAATACAATAAATATTAGCGTAGCTTGAAAAACATATAACTGTTTTTTTTTTCCTCGACCATCTCCATTTCGCCCTCCCCTTAAAATAATTGTAGACCGTGGAAAATAACAAATTTCCAAACATTGTTTATCCGCTTTTTTTTATTGTTATCTATTTTGGATGGTTTTATTTATTTTATCAGTATATCTACTCTCGCTTTTCCAGACTTTTTGGTATACGCTATTTATGTTTTCTTTTTTTAAACATTAGCAAAGAGTTTTTGCTGTGTTTGGAAGTCAAGGCTCTCCTCTACCCCGCCAACCGTCTCCTCCTCTCCTCCTCCCCTACAACACATTTTCCTTTCCCTGTAATAATAATAATATTTAGCACCGCGTCTTACTAACCGTTCGGGTTATACGCTTTAAGTACTAATTACGCTAATGGATTAGGAATTGGGAAGGTTGAATTAGAAGAAGTGAACCCGCATTTGCGTGGAGGGAGATGGAAAACCATTTAGGAAAAACTACTCCCAGTTCACCCGACCGAGATTTGAACCTTGATCTCCCCGTCCTCAGCAGTCGGGCTCAACACGACAAGTGCGTTAGCCAACTACGCCACCGAGGCGGGTTCCTTTCCCTGTAAATATCTTATATCATATTTACTATTTTTGATCTTAACAAATTTAAAAAATATATATTTCAGTTTATAACAGTATGTGAACGCTGAACGCAATGGGCTAGACTACCGATAATAGTAAGAGCGGGGCTCGAATCCGGTCATGTGTGCTGAGGTGTACAAAACACTCCATTCCACCACGAAGCTGTAATTCCACCGCGACGCCTTTTATCACGCCGAGTGACAAGTAATGCAAACAAGCGTCAGTGTCACCTGCACTTAAGACGCCGCTTTTGGACATTCCTCGTGTTCACGAGTTAAGAACGTCGGTTCGAAACCAGGCAAACTTTTTTTTAGCGCAGAATTTTACTACCCGTTTGAGCTATAACCTTATGAATGTTCTAGGGATGAGAAAGGTCTAATTTAGAGGGAGTGTACCAGCATTTTTGTGGAAGGGAATTGGAAAACCATTTAGTAAATCCAGCCTAAGTACCTCCAACCTGTATTGATCCCCGACCTCCCATCACCGGCAAGCCAGGTCATAAGAGTTTGACGTTCAAGTCGCGTGATCCCCGACATGGGTTATTGATGTACCGTATCTACAAACATATTCGCCGCATAACCTCCGCCACCTATAAAAGTGCAGTTACACTTACCCCGTTTAACTGGGAAACCAGCATCGCTCATGGGTCCTCCGAGAATATCAACACTCCGCTCACGTTAAACAAGAAAAAAAACACTGTTTCCTCGGAAGGTTACGTAGTCTGGTTGACTTTCCCGAGTAGCGACGCTGCGCAGGCGCTAAAATTTGGAGAAAGAAGCGCTCTCGGTGATCACGTGGTTCCCCCCCCCCCCCCTTTCCCCGTATTATTTCACTCTTGACGTTGTGCGCAGGCGTCAATGAGGGAAACTCACGCTAACTTGCTGATAGTGACATCATTGAACTTGTGTAGTCACCCTCCCATATTTCCCCCAAAGTGCAAATCTGAATATAAGCGTGAACCCGGCAAGGAGAAGTCACTCTTTGATGCTTTTAGGATGTAAGATCTTTTTACATGTAAGTCTACGTTATATTGTAAAAGCATTATATGCCTGGGCATATTTTTTTATGAATAATTTTACTAGTTTAGTTTTGTTGGTTAATTAGATTTGTTATAAATTGAGGCATTTTTTTGGACGTATCTCTTAAAATTTATATTCTACGGTAGTATAATCAAGTGAAGTTTTGTTATTTATTTTTGTAGTGTATATTGCTCTATTATGATTGGGGTCCTGCCTTACTGCGCTAGTCGTTCTAATTTAAACTTATATGTATTGTTATCTTACTTTCAATTGTTACGCAAGGAGAATTTCAATTAATGTTTGTAAGAGATATATTAAGCCTTTTTGTGTAGGTTGCCCCGCCTCACGAGTAGTTGGACGATGAAAATATGTTTACTTATTTCTAATGTAGCCAAGTGTATAGTTAGGAGCATATTCCTACAAGGTGATATGGATAAGATAGGATATGTGGTACAAATAGACTTTCCAATATATGTGTTTCCCAACTTCAATTTCTTTTTTCAATAATTGTTAGCTATATTTTAACTTTAGGCGCGTATATAAATTGGTTCCGTCAAATTATTATGAATGTACTTTGTATTTGATTGTGTGTTTAATACTCTGAAAATTTATATTAATTTCTTGTACATAAATACATATATTCTCTTCTCTATGTATATTACTGCTATTGAGCATAGCTCGCAATCTAAAAACATAATATTGTTAATATTTGGATTATGAAAATAAAACGGCCTCTAGGTCAATGCCATCTTCTATTCGGTTGTTACGCTTTTATATCTAGCATATTCTAAACTCCCATTAACGTGTATAATTAAATATTTCATTTTGATGATTGTTAAACATCTTAGTTCAGGTACTTGGGCTTGTGCAAATTTGAGTGTGATCAAATAAAGGTCCCTAGTGATCCTCTTTGATTATTGCCCTTGGTATTGTAACACCTTCTCTACAGAGAAGGGTTGATTGATAACTCCAACATGAAGGTAATCTCACTTGCGACTTTAATAATTTCATTTAAATCCGCTTCATTGACCGAATGGTATATTCTGAAGGCCGGTATACACAGAACGCTAAGCTAATATTTGCTCCGCTAACTGTATAGAAAAATAGCGGACCATATATTTAAATGTGTTGGTTCGCACAGAAAGCTAAGCTATACCTTGCTACGCCGCGCTGTTTTTTCCGATTGCTGGCCGAGCAAATTTTCCATATCTCATTTTGAGCCATCTTACGTTGCGCATGCACAGAAACGCAGCTTGGGATCCACGCTGAATAGACGCAGTTCTGGTTTGGTGAAAATAACCACAGAAATGTTTAAGTTTTGTTTGAAGTTTTTTCACGCGTATTTAAGTAATATTCTATTTAAGTTTTATATTTAATAAAAAAAATTATATTAAAATGCAAGCGTTAATTGAACTAGTCAACCTCCTAAAATTTATTTATCTTCCAAAATAACTGCTAATAGCAGCATCCTCTCTTCCACATTACTATCATCTGAACTCAAATAAAAAATTTTGGGGAACGCCATAACTAAACTTTACTAGAGCAGACCAGAAAGAAACAACAGTGAATTCTGGAGAGAAAAGAGGGACCATTGTTTATAGTATGATTTTAGTAGGAAGAATAGTAGAAACTAGTTACTAAAGTTACTAAAATAATTTTAGTATATTCATGCAAAAAGTCATGTTATCTGCAGATGTCACTTTATATAGATAATATTAATACCTTTAAAATAACACAATAATACGATAAAATGCTCTCACTGTTTGCCGCAAAGAAATATGTTTGAAATTTTTCTATTGGCCTTCCAACCAAATCAGGGTATCAATGAGTGTGAAACCAAACTGAAAAAGTCTTAGCACAGCATAGCTTAGCTTAGCTTGGCTAATCCTAGCATTCTGTGTATACCGGCTTTAAAGCGACACTCTCTAGTTAGATTGGTCTACCGATGATGGGAAGATTGGGGTTTGAATCCCGGTCGGGTGTACTGAGTGTAGTTTTTCTTATATGGTTTTTCACTATTCTTCCACGCAAATGGTGGCATATTACCTCTAAAATGCTTCCATCCTCATCCACATCCCATTAGAGTAATTATCATACATGTGTGTAACCTGTACAAGAAGTAAAACGCGGTGATGATAATAATTCAACTCAAACTACGAGAAATGGCAGCTTCTTCTTATCGTTTTCTTTTCTTATTATTTTCTTCGTATCTTTCTTTTACTTTTCTATCCCTACTACTAAGGAGCTTTTTATAACTTTTCGCACCTTTGAAGTAACCCAAACTAACTTTCCTTCTTTTATTCGTAGATTGAGAGGGAGTGGTTCCTTTAAAAAAACACGTAACAAAGGGAGGACTAGGAGAAGGGAAAGTAAGGCCCATGCTGTCAAAGGGTTGCAGAGCTGTTATTTGAAAGGCGTGGAGGAAAATCTTGAGTGGAAGACTTTCTACTGTTGTTTTTCCTTCTTTTTTATTTTCATTAGATGCTAGAGGATGAAATAAGATGGAAATGGAAGTTTTGGGGGAATGGAAATGAAACCAGTTGATTATATCAAATACGTTTGGGTTTCTTTAGGTTGAAAAGGAAGGGAACGCCATTTAAGGTCAGCATTTCACGGGGGTTTATGATGACCAAATTTTTTTTTTTTCAGCCAAATGAATACAATATTGCTTAAGTAGATACATTAAATTTAATTTTCTACATGTGATAATCTCAACAGTTCTTGAATATCTGTCGTGGGTATCGCAGAATTTAAACAGCACCTTTTTTTTCTTATTTATAAAATCCTGGACATATTCCGCCATGTTCTTGACAGATCTTCAAATACTGTTGAGATTATTATGTGTAGATGTTTTTAAAGATATCCTGAAGTAATATATCTTTTTGTTTTAATTACAAAAATATTTCGTTACAAAAATTTAAAATAGACTAAACTTAGCTTACAGTCCACCTTGAGTGCAAGAAGCAGATTTATTAAAATTGTATTTTTTTTAAGCACTGCGTCTTACTACCCGTTTGGATTATTTGTTTATGTACTAATTACACCAATAGTTTTGATGAAGGCTATATTTATAGGAAGCGTACCAGGTATTTGCGTATCTCCCCGTCATCGGCAGTTTAGTCCACTATGAGAGTAGCACCTCAGACCATGCAGCCACCGAAGCAGGCGAAACTGTTTGTTCGTCTTGAAACTGAAAGCTTTGATATTTCCCCAAGTTTTTTTTTTGTCACATCGGTTTACTAACCGTTGTTGCGTATAACCGAACGGTATAAGACCGGTGCTAATAAAATAATAACTAACCGTTGGTTCTAACGTATACATAACTAACGCTGGTGTTTTGGGGATGAGGACATTTAATTTTAGAGGAAGTGTATCCACATTTGTGTGGAGGGAGATGAGAAAACCATATATAACAATCTTAGTAAACTCGACTGGGATTCGAACCCCGATCTCCCCTTCATCAGTGGTTCAGTCTATCGCTAGAGTGACGCCTTAGATCAATTCGACCACGATCCGGGTTTCCGGTTTTTGTTTCTTTCCCCTTTTAATCGTCACTTTCAGACAAGTATTAATTACGGCCTAATGTAAAAAAATAAGTGAGGAAGGTTATTCCGAGGAAGTGATCCTGCATCAGCGTTGAGAGAGAACGGGAAAATAACATTTGGGAAAGAAAAAAGGCACCTGGCTGTGACTCGAACCAACATCCACGTAACGACAGTAAAGTATATTGTGACCTGCGTCAGTGGTTGAACAGTCTAAGGCGTAGCTCTCGGCTAGACTGGCCTGCTGATGACAGGGAGATCGGGATTAGAATACCGATCGGGTCTACTGAGGGATTTTCCCCTTAAATAGTTCCCCACTCTCCTTCAGGATCACCCCTGACCCGAGATTCTGAGGTTGTATAAATATTAGAAATCTGAAACATTTTTCTTATGTTGTATCGTATTTAAAGGAGACAAGAATTGTTTTAGAAAGCGTCTTTTGAGGCTTCAATTTAATACATTTTCTCGGACCCCCCCCCCCCCCCCCCCCCCCCGTTGCCCTAGCTGGGGAAAAGTCCTTCGGGCGTCCTTGCTCTCCTAAAATGCGAGTAGATTAC
The DNA here is from genome assembly GCA_039000515.1 of Timema cristinae. Classification (NCBI taxonomy): domain Eukaryota; kingdom Metazoa; phylum Arthropoda; class Insecta; order Phasmatodea; family Timematidae; genus Timema; species Timema cristinae. Next base: position 99,298,488 of record JBCFYV010011172.1, read on the forward strand.
CTATAAAATCCTTCCCTGCTCATCCTTACGCCATTAGAGTAATTATATTTGCGTATAACATGAACTGGTAGTAAGACACGGTGTTAAAAAAGTATAATGTGAGCCTTTTGGCACACAAAACTTTCACAACAAACCATTTGATTTTATTAAGAACAGGAACTTATGAAAATAACCGTTTGGATAAATTTTTTTGTGTGGAAGTGGTGTCTGTAGCTTATTTAATAATACATAACAAATGAGAGATTCTAAAAGAGTGTCTTCTCTTAATAAAAATTAAGATGGAGAACTGGATGAAATAATGGCGGCTAATGACTTCACACAAACAGTTTTTGGTTGTGTCTTTGTGTAGGTGTTTACAAAACAAAAACGTTTTATTTTGAAACTAAATGGTGTATGGCTCTTTAAGTTATAAAAATATATTTGTTTGTTTTATGATGCCAGCTATATTTACTATTTCTTGCACTATAATATTTCTTGTTGCCACCACCGCGAAACAAAAAGCATAATAGTTTTATTACTAGTATGTGTTCTTTAAATTAATTATGAAAAAGGTATTTATACAGTAGTCCTTAGGGAAGAATTATCATAAGCGTTTAATAATACTTTCAGTTGATGATATTAGTATTATAACTAAGTAGGTAATTATTTCCACTTAGGTTAACATTAGAGTCTTTAAACTCATGTTTGCAATAAGAAAAATTGCTAGCTTTCAGTTACCACCCCTTCTACTCTGGATGGACTATGCAAGTGTTCAACTCATTTATTACTGTTTTATTAATATCTATATTTAACCTAATCGCAACACCTGATTGGCACTATATCAGCAGCCTAGGCAGCCCCTAGAACTAGAAAAACGCGAGAAAAGTTTGTGCTTAAAAACAACAAAAACTAGATGTTGGTAACGCCTATGTTCGTCTTTCCTCGAGCTTAAGAACTTGCAAGAGGAAGGTTTTTCTCAGAGAGAGAAGAAAATGATCGTGCTCTGAGAGAAGTAGAGGGAATTGCTTAGTTTCCTCGCCTTCTTGCAACATTAATTACTAGAGCACCATTGTTCCTTAATAACCCCTCCCGCGTTGTTCCGTCTGTCTGTCTGTCTATCCGTCCGTCACCATTCTTCTCCTTCTCTAGCCTCTGCGTTATTAAGAGCTCACCCCGCAAAACCCTTTTTTTCCGTGAGATTATAATTCTCACATCCGGAGACAATGAAGACTTGTTACTGCGGCCTTTGTAGATGAACTAACCTTGCACGTGGTTGCTGTTTGTTTCCTTTTTTTTTTAAAAGATCGCACTACGAGTCTCATCATCCCCTTTATCTGTTGTGTACTCTTTTTTTAATGAGAACTACTGTTGCTTTTGTTACACTTGCTTTAAACGTAATTATTAAATAGATAATTCGTAATGAGAGTGTCTTACGTTGTTTTTTTTTTGTTCTTTCTTGAGTGACAAGATTGTGTTATCTGCACGTCTACTGAATTGGGAATGGAAGGCGGGCTTGTACCCCATAAAGAAATAAACAGTTATAAAATATTAATTTACCAGGTTAAAGCCTTCCGCGGTGGACGAGTGGTCTAGTGTGTTAGCCTCTAGATTGCAGACGCTCGCCGGTTACTGGCTTGGATCTCGACCACGTTCGGTGATTCTCGCAAGTCTTTCTCCACACCAATGAGGGTGCCTTCCCTCTAAGTTACTTACTTCATACAGAAGTAATCATTTTTAAAGAAGGTGTACTTTGCTAGGGAATAACCCTGTGAGATTTCTTCATCATCTCTCTACAATATTCAGGGTGTATTTTTCTTCTAGTTATCCTATTCTTCGTTACCCTTTAGATTAACTCTTCAACTACCCCTGTGTTTAAAAATATTAACTAAAATAAGTTTCAAAAAATACTTCAAGACACATAAAATAGTGTGTTTTTCCTGACATATCCTCTTTCGTATATATTTATTCTACTTCATTATACAACCTATATTTATCTCTTTCTCTATTCACATTTAAATCTTTTACCATCTATTTGACGTATTTTCTATTTACTCTTTCATTATCTATCCTTTATATCTGCCAAATCTCTTTCTACTGAAAATGTATATATCTCATTTATCTTAACTATTCTTTAGCACTTTATTTTTCCAGTTGCACTCCAACCATAGCTCTACCAATCTATTTCTCTCAACTCTTTCTCAAAATAGAGATAGAATTGGACAAAGTGTGCTAAAAAGCGTATTCCTTGTTTAAATTTAACTGAAACGATTAGTTAATTAATATTATATTGTAAACATATGGAGTGGTTGATCTATTATGTGTTGTCCTTGGACAAAAAACACAACTATATCATGTCATTTAAAGTAACAAATAAAAATACCAGCTGATTTAGTAGATCCTTTATTTTTCTAGCATTAGAATAAAAAGTGGAAAAAAAACTATTTAACCCCTATTAAATTCTATAATATAGTAGGATTTTACTAGGAATAAATTTTAGAAAATCTTAACATATTTTTTTTTTTACATTGATGACATTTTATTATATTATTAGTGAATATCAACAGAGAGACTGCAAATCATAAATTACGACACGGCCCTTATAGATAAAACCACATTACAAGTAATCGAATCATTTAATTAATTGGAATGTAATCCTCTCTATATGGACAGTGCCGTAATTACAATAATTTGCAACCTGTGCGTTGATATTTATTGAAATTTCGCTTTAAAAAAAATTACAATCTCGTATTGTATACTTGACAGCATAACAGCCCTCCCATTTAGCAGATGACTGTGGTATCTGATAGCTCGCGATACTATTGGTATAGTATGATTTTGGTAGGAAGAACAGTAGAAGTTAGTTACTAAAGTTACTAAAACAATTTTAATATTTTCATACATAAAGTCATGTCATCTGCTGATGTTAATTTGATAGATATTATCAATACCTATCAAATAACACAATAATATAAGAGAATATTATCAATGTTGGCCGCAAAGAAATATGTTTTGATTCTCTCTACTGTTCTTCCAAACAAAATCAAGGTATAGCTCATATGTAGCTGATGATTCAACACGTCCAACTGCGATAAGCCAGAGTGTAAATATCTTTTTTCAACCAATTTAAATTAATTGTCTTATTAGTGTTATTTTATCGGCATTGCTATTATCTGTCATAAGTGATAGCTTATAAGCGTCTCATGACTTGACATGAATACGTGAAGTAGATGCTGTAGATCTAGTAACTTTTCTACCCGTCAAATATGGTTCTTTCTATAGAAGTTGGACTGTACTCATTACATGTTGTCCCCAGCAAATAATTAAATATATTTATTATTTTGTCGGTATATGTGTGTATTTATTTGAAACTATTATTTTTTTCTCATACTTGTTTACACTACTTCTTTTGCGCTTTCATCGTAAGGGGGGGAGGGGGTTTGTGGTCCACAAACTCGACTATTAATGTTTATCTTCCCTTCGCGATACATTTCAAGTTAATATCCGCAATATGAAACACATCAAGGAGGGTAAAGTATCCCCCCTCCTCCCCCGAAAGACTCTGGCTAACATTCTCAGGCGCGCTAAACCTAAGAATGATGCCGACTGTTGTTATAAATGGCCTCTCCTTGTAGCCGCACGGAGCGCTGGCGATCATAAATCACTGCTATAGGACCTCATAACTGTACAAAGGATACGGCTATGTAATTAATGTACAGCACCCGGCCCTGAAATGTGAGCTTTTGGAAAATATGGGACAAAAACTACGTTACAACATTATGTTTGGCCTGTGTCTGTTGGCCTTCTGGCCAAAATTAATAACAGTTTTAAAGACAAAGATACACACTTTTATGGCCGACCGCATGGTCTAAGTTAAGGTGGCATTCCCGCAATAGACCGGAATTAGGATGACGGGCGAGATCGGGGTTTGACTCCCGATCGGGTGTAATGAGGTTATTTTTATCTTGTATAGTTTTCAGCTCTCCATCAACGAAAATTCGTGTACACTTCCTTTAAACTCAACCTAATCTATAACACTTTAGTTAATTAGTAGATATGCTTAAAAACCCAAACGTGTAATGGGACGTGAGAAAAAATCAATAAATAAAAATCAAACCCTTCCGTTCATAATAGTGCAATTTTTCTTTTGACTCTACCTTTCTATTAAACACATTTTACTAAATTAGCTTATCTAACGTCCTTTTTTTAAGGCATCATAGCAGTCGAATTTTCTTCTTTCTGCTTACCTTTAAATTTATTTATTTATTATTATTTTTCCAAATCCCTATTCTCTGTCAAAGTGACTGTTTTTCTGGCGTTCTCGCATACATTTAATTTAACATTGCCTTAACTTTTTTGTTTTTCTGAAATGAAAAATAAAATTATAACCAAATACACTTTACACCAAGCTTTACTTGCGTTATTCTTAAACTTTTGTTATTGGATATAAATCCAATTTTAACATTGATCAGAGGGTTTATGGGTAAAATGGAATGATAGGGTTTCTGAAATCAACCTCGCACTCTTGACGTTATATCGAAAGCTTTTCTCGAAGCGAACGTGACATATATTTGTTTGCGTTTAATTTGTAAGGGGTGTTCACCTAAAGTTTGCCTTTTAGTTTTGCGTAAAGTTTCGACATACTTTACGCAAAAAAAAACCCTTTTTATTTCACAGAGGAATGCGTGGTATGGTTTAAAGTTATCTCTATTTTGTTTCCGCGTGTTTCGTTTAAGTGTCACACACGCAAACACGTAGATACCGAAGGAGTACTTAATTAAAAAACTTTTAACCAATTTGTTTTCAGATTTTTTTAGACTTTACTGGGAAGAATCCAAGCTGTTCCTTCATTTTAAAATATTTGTTACATATTTCTGTCACTGAAAAGATTTTTAATTTTTCAGACAACTATTTAATTTGGGGAAGTTTGAGGGCCTTAACTTCGTTTATAGAGGATGTTTTCCGTTTTATTAAAGTCTTGTATTGTTAGTCAGCTTTTTAAAAATCTATTTGAGGTATTTAACTTAAACTTTCTGAACCGACTGATTATATTAGCACACGAGAATTTCTATGAGCGAGAGCTAAAGGGTATAACCAAAGTTTTTTAACAAGCTACAATCGACTTCCGCTCCGAAAGATGTTGTATTACGGATTTTTATCGCTCAAGAAAAATCCTTCAACTCCGGCTGGGTTTGAACCCATTAACATTGGGCCCAGAGGCGAGCACTATAACCCAAGACCACCTAGGTCGACTTAGGTCAAATATTTTTGATATTTTTTAAAAATCAAATGTTCTTTATAGCAATTATTTTTCTTACTAAAAAAAGTTCTAAACGCTTTTTAACTAATGAGTAATGACCAGTTGTACTTTTCATTTTTCAAGCTAGCTTAAAACCTGCATCGCTGGGTATGTGGACTAAATCTACCTCACCTAGTCTGGTATACTAGTAATGGGAAGTTTGGGGTTCAATTCTTTGCTATGTAAAATAATTGTAGCCCGAGGAAAATAACAAATTCCCTCTCTCTAAACGTTTTCTGTCCCTCTAGATTTGTGGCTATCTATTTTGAGTAGTTTTATTTATTTTATCAATAAAACTGATCTCTCTTATACAACGTTTTTGTTGGTGACCTGGTGGTCTAGGGGTAAGGTGTCAGACTTCTGTGCTGGCGGCCGGGGTTCAATCCTCGGTCCCGGCACAGATTTATCTGATTTCCAAACCCTTCCTTCACCTCTGACAATACATCTTGTGAATGTGGGGAATGCCAGGCCGCCACCGTGGTTCGGATTCCACGTTAAACTGTAGATCCTTCATTTCATCTCACAATCATCCTACCAGTACACATTAGAGTAAGTGCGTAAACCCGAACGGGTAGTAAGACGCGGTGCTAATAATAATAACAACGTTTTTGTTCTACACTATTTAGGTTTTCATCTTTCCAACATTAGCATTTTTTTTTCCTTTTTCTTGATTACCATAATTCTTTTTTTCCCAAGCACACATATACATATACAACTTTTCCTCTTTGTATAATATATCTTATATTTTCTTTCCTATTTGGAGTTTGAATTGATTAAACAAATATAAACACTATCATACAGTGGCGAAATGAAATATAAAGAAAATAAATGGATATTAAAAGAGTGTACTGGGTGTTTCCTTAATGCTTTCACACTCTACCTCCACACAAGGAGAGGTGCATTCCTTTTTTTAATTCTACCTTCTTCATTAAAGTTATTAATATCATAGGACCCGCTTCAGTAATCGAACGGCCTAAGGCGTCAATCTCCCAGTAAACTGGCCATTGAAGACGGGGAAATCGGGGTTTGAATCCCGGTTGGATCTACTGAGGGTGGCTTTTCCAAAATAGTTTCCCACTGTCCCTCCTTGCAAATGCGGGTATATTACCTCTAAAATGCTTCCTTCCTCATCCCTATTCCATTAGAGTAGGCCTGATTATCAAACATAGGCCTACGTATGCCTGAACAGGTAGTAAGTCGCGGTGATAAAAAATATGTGTTTAAGGCCCGGGTGGGTAGTAAGACGTGGTGGAGGAAAACAATTGTATTAAGTGTTCAGTGAAATCTTATTTGACTGACTTCCACAACAATATAGATATTTAAACATGTGTCACTAATAATTATAATTGTTTAATGTCCATCAGTTTTAAAAACAAATATGTCGAAACCTGCTCCGTTGGTGTATGGTCTGATTCAGACATGTGCAACCGTTACCGACTGAGGGCCGCAAGTTCTTGGGGAATTGACCGTGGGAAATACATGAGATTGATAATACCTGATGGCCAAATATATTACACACGCCACTATTAATACATATATATATATACCCCCACACACACACACACACACATACCTAAACCCACAGTCATCCATCCATCCAAACTTACGATTCTGGAAACTACGTGGAAATTAGCGATCATTTACGTCAGCTACAAGCGCCTAATCTGTTATTTATTTCTGCAATTCGAGCTGGTGGACCGCATAAAACATAATCGGGGGCCAAATGGCCCGATGGCTAGGACATGCCTGGTCTAATGAGTCATTCTCGTAACAAACTGAACTGCCTATGATGGGGAGATAAGGGTTTTAATTCCGGTCGGGAATAGTAAAGGTGATTTTCCTTGCTCTCTCCACGCAAATGAAAGTATATTTATTTGAATCAACCTTATAAATCCTTAGCACATTAGCGTAATTAGTACATATGCGTACAACCCGAACGGGCAGTAAGACGCGGGCAAAAAGAAAACAAAGACTAGCTATTTTATGAGTCAAGGAAAAGTGAGAGGATTTATTGGGGTAGGGAATGGTCTATATATGTAATAGGTCAAGGAAAGTTTGAAAATCTGAGGATAGAGCAAAACAGAAATATGTATATCATGGAAAAGTCAAGAAATTTGCTACAACAGGGAAAAGTCAAGATATTTGATAGATTTCGAAAATTTGTGAAACTAAATAAAAAACCTTCGAAGCTTTTTTTAATTTCGAATTATTTACACAAATTCTTAGAAAAACTCTGTTAAATATGAATTTTAAAATTGTTTGTTACGAAAATAAACTATTCCGTGTACTAGTTTATGACCTAGCAATTTCTTTTTCTTTTAGAAGCAGACAAATTGTAAATGGTACGGAACTCCACAAGATTTTTCTCACTTCATTGTTTAAAAATGAAGATATTTACTCAAAACTCGTGATATATGTGAAACGAAATAATATACACTAGCAAACCAGAGCAAAAGTTGTGTTATACTTTCGTTCAAAATTTTTTGACTCTCGGACTTAAATTTTATGATTTTCTTTTTAAATAATTAAAGTCCTCATTATTATATCTAGACAAAAAAAAAAGATTGATATTTTATCCACAAGGGTCAATACGTCATATTTAAATTTCGACTTCTGGTTAACATTTTCGACATTTTATTAAAGATTGCACATCTTCTGTTTATCGCATTTTTATTAAACTCCTCATTTATAAATTTAAACCAATAAAAAAGGTAAATATTAACTATCGAGCTAAAATGATAGAGATATCATTGCTGTACAAATATTTCCCCTACTAGGTTAAATAAAAGAGAACATAAACTTTTTGAGAGACGTACTTATCTACTTACTCTATGGAATTAGAGAATTATTGCGTTAAAAAATGGTAGTTTGTTCAAATGGCTTAAATTTTGAAAATATGTTAGGTGTAGATTTATACTCTTCCCCAATACAGTTTTCCAACCTGATATAAGCCCATTTGAGGGAGCAGACCAATCAGTTGAGTAAAGAAATCGAAGAGAGGTGTCTATGTTACTTTCTCTTCCATCATAGCTTCGTGATCCCGCGGATGGTTATTGATAGACGAAGGGAAAGGAGGGGGAACGGTTCTTTTACTTATCTTTTTCATCGTCTACAATGGTTAACATTGCTGTGTTTTTCTACTTTGTTCATTAAATATTTGGAAAATCTATATTTTTTAAAGACAATTATATAAAATTTCTCAAACAAAATCGTTCTTAATTATTATTTGAAATTACTTTAAATGTAGCATAAAACCTATTATGTCAACAAAAAAGTATTTAAGCCACCTTAATACCGTCCTATCTGTTAATGTCAAATACTTTAAATAGCTTTTGATTGCGCGCTCTATTTGTTATATTCCGTTCACGATAGGTTTTTACCTGGATGACAGTTCGAAAATCATATGTTTAGGTTTTGGGTTGCAACACTTGTAAAAGATCACAGTTTTGTTATAAATGTAAAGATCTTTAATTAACTGATATATATTACATTTAAAATAACGTAAAATTAAGTTTTCTCATACTATTTCATTTTTTTAACTAATTTCTTTTTATCCAACTCGAAACAATATTTTAAACCTAATTAAAAGTACTTATTTTTCGTTTTGGAACGTCATTGATTATGTTTAATATAGTGCACACATCAATATCTTTTAATACAGGCATCGTATTTACTTGGAAAAGAGAAAATTGTTGTCTTTTTTTTTACATACAATAAATTATATTTTTATGATTATTTTATCGTATTTTGAAATATTTAACTGAATAAAATATTTTCATCAACTGCGTGTCTGCATCATTTTAAAAACTTGTTTACCGTTATGTTCAACCATATGGTTTAGATTCGTCAGTGGCCATTTTGAAGCTATTTTCGTTGATGTTTTTGTGAAAGTGGTGTGAATATTTTTTTAAGTGGAATAAAACGATAAATAAACTTTGTGTCCGTTCTCAAATAAATATATAAATAATATTGGCCTAAATTACTGTGGTTAACTATCACATTAATATATTACCATCTGTTTTGATTACAGTGATCCAAAGTGATAGATGTCAGCTGTTGGCGTAGTGATATATTAGGGATTACTTCTAGTAACATTTCGAGTTGTCATCCAGGTAAACTTAGCTCGTGAATGACTTATATTTTATCTTTCTTGTAAAATGGTGACTTGATGTACAAAATGTTAAATATTTAATCTTATTCATTTGCGGGGTAATAGGCCTATACTAAGCAAGAATCGGTCACTATTTATTGAAACACTAACACATTTTCACTCGTAGATAGCTGGACAACGACAATATGGCCCACCAACAAGTGACACATTTCTAAACTTATAGTTATTACTTTCTTAGTCGCACACAATAAAATCAGTACAGACTTTTTATTGTTTCCAACCATAAATAGATATATTAATAAGACGCTTTGATAAAAATACAAATAAATATGGTCAGTGGAATAACAATAGATTATATTTAGCGCTGCTAACTATCCGTCACTTTGTATTGTAATGTTAGCTTTTAATTCACAAAGCATTAGAATGGCTATTATACGGTGCCAAGATAACGATTTTGATGAAGACTCGTATCTAGGCGTTAATTAAGATAATTGACGAAATGGCCTTTTCTTTTTACCATGAAAATACTTTTAGGTTACTTTACAGAAACAAAATATGTCTATATCTCTGCAACTATTTGAGATACCAAATAACTTATCATTGTAAAATGGTATTATTATTATTATTATTATTATTATTATTATTATTATTATTATTATTATTAGCACCGCGTCTTACTACCCGTTCAGGTTGTACGCACTTACGCTAATGTGTAATGGTAAGGTGATTGTGAGATGAAATGAAGGACCTACAGTTTAACGTGGAATCCGAACCACGTTGGAGGACTGGCATTCCCCACATTCAAAATTGGTAGTACTATTAAAATAAAATAAACATTTGGTTGAAATATATCCTTATAAAACCAATAGTATCTGAGATATTGACAAAATAATATTTAATACAATTTTGTGAGCTTTATTGTGAAGAGATACATCTTAAGTTCAATCGAAATAATTATGTAATGCCATAGAGTAAGCTAAATAAGTAAATCTTTCAAGAAGTTGATGTTGTTTTTTCCTTTAACCTCGTTGGACTTAAGGCACCTCAAGAAATTTGGACATAAAAATACTTCAAAATTTGAGAGTAAATCTTTAAGTAATTTTTCAGTGTAACACTAAACTTTACAATAATCCTCTATTGAAGGGTATCGAAATTTGCTATCAGTATTGAAATTTATTAAAAGCAAATAATAAGAACATTAAAAAAAAGTGATTATTAAGAGGGAAATAAGTTTAAGCATTACAACAATTATTATATAAATAGTTTTTTAGCTATTCAATCAATTAGTATTGTTGGAATTATTCATATTTTGAACATTCGAACTTTAACTCCACTTCATAGTATAGCTATTTATTTATAATTATAAATAGGAATTTTGCCACTAAGCGATACCGACACGTTATGTGTGTGGTATTATTCAAATATTTTGTTTAAAGCACGTTATTTAAAAATTAATCATTTTAAAGATCTTTATTTATTATTAATCATTGATATAGTAATAGTAAAAATGATAAAATATATTTAAACCTAAACAATGTTTGTGCAACAAGTTGAGAGGCGCGCAACTTAAATTTAGGTGATTTCATTAATGCCTATTTTCACCATTTTAATACTAAATTTGACTTTTTTAAGTAATTATAATAACTACCATATATTAATCATTTAATAATATTACCAATAACAATTTTTTTTAAATGAAATCTGGTTAGTGAGTTACGTGACAATAAAACTAGTAGTGATTTTAACATTGATTTAATTGGTTTAATTTCTTGAAGGGGGTGCGCACCCTCCATACCCCCTCCTGGATCCGCCCCTGGTACAGCAATGATCTCTCTTTCTTATTTTATATTCAATAGTCAAAAATTACCTATTTTATTGGTCTAAATTTATAAAAGAGAAATTTAATGGCAATGCGAAAACTATAATATGTGCATCCCCTGATAAAATGCCGAACATTTTAACCGGAAATCAAAATTTTAATACAAAGTGTTGACCCTGACCCTTGGGGACCCAATATAGATATTTTTTATTGGTCCATATATACAAATTAAGACGATAATTCTTTAGAAATAAACTTATAAAATTTAAAACCGTGAGTCAAAAAATGTTTTACGTATGTATAGCGCAATTTGTTCTGGGGTTCGCTAGTGTATATTATATTACGAATTTTGAGTCAATCTCCACTTTTAAACAATAGAGCGAGTGGAGCTCCGTAACATTTATTGTTTAATGGTTACATAGATTTCGAGACTGACATCTTAAACCCCGTGAACAACGATTAATTATTCTTTATGAATACAATGAAATTAAATAATTCATTGGTTTTATTTCTAACTTGATCGCCAAGGAGAAATATCCACTTCAAATCCAAGGAGAAATTATGGTGGATATTTCAATTTGAAATCCAAAGAGAAATATTCAGATAGTAAGAAAAGACCATGGCGAGAGGGAGCGAGGCTTATTGTACATATAACCAGTATTAATAATAAAATAACCTTTGCGGACACTTAGGCCCAATTTTACAATGTCATGTTATTCTATTCGTTAGGGCTTAACATGAGGTTAAGCGATAACGACCACTACTTTTGATTTTACAATGTTTGGTTAGCGCTAATGTTCACGTAAATGTGCTCGTAAAGTTAACGCGAGGTCTACCTTCCGATTAGCAAACATAACGTCCACATTAACAACGTTAAACACTCCGCCATATTGTTTTCAAGGCGATTGTTGTTATTATTAAAGTGAGGTTACTTTTATTTAAGAAATGGATTATTTATTGTATGATAATGACGACTTTGAAGATGAGTTACGCTTTCTATCAAACTCAAGACTTAGAAGAACAACGAGATGATAATGAAACGAAAGAATTTCCTGGAATTTTATGACGAGGAATATTTTTTTAAACGTTTTTGTCCAAACAAAAATAAAATGTTAGAAATTCTCGAAAGGATTGAACACCAATAAAATTGTTTATTTTCAATGGTTTGTTTGTATTTAACTGTTATTTCAATCTGCAACACTTCATCTGCTTTGCTAAAATTTACTCTTCGTTCGCGTTTATGATTCTCAACAGACATTTTAGCGTGAAAATAAATACGATACAATATAGCAGATAACCACAACAAATTTGATGAATTGAACTCGTTTTGATTGAATTTTTCATAAAGGTTCCATAGACGTTGTAATGACTTGGTTATATTCTCTATGGTCAAGTTAGGCCAATCAAAGTCTTTGACACAAATCTAGCGCCCCGAGAAAGTTAACGCTAAGAACTAATGGAAGGCACCTATCCGTAATTTGACGCGCACATAAAAATAGTTTTGTAAAACGCAACGCTAAGTTTAACCAACGGTTATACTTTACAAACGGTTAAGTTACGAGGACTTTATCGTGACATTGTAAGATTGGGCCTTAGTTTTAAAATTAAAGTGTATATAACATTATTTTTTATCATACGATTCTACAATTATAATTAGTTTATTTTATTCAAGCCGACATTTTCCCCTTTTCATTAATTCAGACTTCACTTTATAAATCTGTAAGGCTGACACATCATAATTAATGTAATAGTATTTTTTATCGTTTGATTATACTTCATCAACATTAGTGACCTAATAAAAATGTATATCCATCTATAACTTATCAAAACCTTTCAATCCTTCATAATGCATATGTACACTGATCATTGTCAGGTACTTGTCTGTCGGAGAGTGTGTTTTATGTGCGGATATTCCTCTTTATAAATTTATGGCGATACACTTCATTTGTTTGCTCTGGAGCGTTGACACTTTTATAATGTAATTGAGAATCTGTCGGCGAGTGGTTTTGTACAGTGTGTTGAGGCTTGTAAAATGATAGAGAGGGTCTTTGGAGCAGAAACACTACGAAGCTTCGAACACATGCGCAGTTTAACTCTGCATGCGAATGTTTTATTCCGGAGACGTAAAGGGGGGGAGGGGGGGTGAGCTTTTATCTGACAGTTATAAAAGAAGTTATTGGATCCACTTGAATTTATATTTAATTGATATAGAACGTTTAATGTCAAATTATCTCACCTAGCTATGTTAAACTGAAATTTTGTCCGTTTGGAATATTCAAGGCACTTACTTGTCCCTAAATATTTCAAGAAATAGGAAACAACTTAATGAGGTTCTTGTATCTTAGGGGTGATCGACAAGAAACAATAATAACCCTCCTATGCATAAGCTTGTCGACCCTTTGGTTCAAGTCGGGTCGGCCACTTTATCCGGCTAGCCTTACAAATATTTGCTTACAGCTTGTCGACCAATTTACATTATGCCCAATCTCTGAAATATTTGTTTTAATTTTGCCGACCAGTTTAGTTGTCGATCAATTTGTCCTCATATCCATGAACATGTCGGCCTCTTGGTTCACCTAGCCTTCCAAATATTTATTTTCAGCTTGTCCAGCAGTTTGTAAGTTGCCGTATCTTATTTAGTTGTTTTTTTTGTCAAATTATGTCACCTGGCTATATAAAATCAGAACATCGTCCGATGTGGATGTTTTAGCCAGCTACTGAATTCTAAACATCTGGACGATTACATAAACACGTTTCTATTATTCTTCCCGGACACGTGCACCGCGGCAATATTTCACATCCACGCGTGACCGCGCATTGTCGACAGTTGAGAACAGATGTTCGCTTCTTTCAAGATAACATACGATGCTATTTGGGGTGGTAGGAGAGGGGAGGGGGTTGAAACAAGAGGGATTTCTGTCGCCTAGGCGAGACGATGATAAATTTATGGGAAGAAATGTGTAGGAATATTTATTATCTTTATTTTATTGCTTCATCTTTTTTTACTCGTGCTATTTTATGGCAGTGGTATGACTGTATATAACTTGGTAAATTGAAGAGAAGGGTGAATATTTAGGGACCTGCTAAGAAAGTCTTTTAGAGAAAGGATGTAAAACAACTTTTGGTGGGAACCACCCTGACAACCAGTTGTGGACGTTTGGAATCAAACTCTGTGCTCCCATTATTCACTATCTGCATGTAAGTACAAAGTACGACAAACATTGATAAAATCGTCAAACAATCTAGACGCTGGAGGAGTACACAGATTGTAGGTTATAGGAGTGCACATATGTAGGCTAGAAGAGTGCACATATGGTAGGCTAGAGTAGTGCACATATGATAAGTTAGAGGAGTGCACAGACTGGCGTTAGAAGAGTGCACAGACTGGGTGTTAGAAGAGTGCATAGACTGGGCGTTAGAAGAGTGCACAGATGGGCGTTAGAGAGTGCACAGACTGGGCGTTAGAAGAGTGCATAGACTGGGCGTTAGAAGAGTGCACAGACTGGGCGTTAGAAGAGTGCATAGACTGGGCGTTAGAAGAGTGCATAGACTGGGCGTTAGAAGAGTGCACAGACTGGGCGTTAGAGAGTAATAGACTGAGCTGGAGTATGCACAACTGGGCGTTATTGGAGTGCATAGACTGGGCGTAAGAAGAGTGCACAGACTGGGTTATAGGAGTGCACAGACTGGGCGTTAGAAGAGTGCATAGACTGGGCGTTAGAAGAGTGCATAGACTGGCGTTAGAAGAGTGCACAGACTGGCGTTAGAGAGTAATAGACTGAGCGTTGGAGTAGTGCACAGACTGGCGTTATAGGAGTGCATAGACTGGGCGTAAGAAGAGTGCACAGACTGGCGTTATAGGAGTGCACAGACTGGGCGTAAGAAGGCAGATGTAGGTTAAGGAGTGCATAATACTGGCGTTAGAAGATGCACAGATGTAGGTTAAAGGAGTGCACAGACTGGCGTAAGAGGCACGATTGTAGTTAGAGGAGTGCACATACGGCGTTAGAGAGTACGGGTCCGAGATAAAGGTCTGCATAAAATATGTGTAATAGCAGTGCCGACTGGACTTTGTCCAAACACAGGCCTTCTTTTTCAGAATATTTAGCTATAAACGGACATCTCTAAATTAAATATACGTATGCTCGCAAGATAATCTTCATACTTTAAATAATGTGATAAAGTTAAATAATTAGAAGCAAGACGGGATCCAAGGGAAATGAAAATAAGGTGATATAAATGAGAAAAAAAAGTAAGGTTATAGCGAAAGATAAGAGGTGAAAGTGTCCCATACAAAAGCAATGCAGAGATAAACAGGTGTAGAATAATATATGGGAGAAGGAATGAAAACACGAGGAGAGTGTCGTAAAAGGCAAGGTAGGAATGGAGGAAAGGGAGAAATAATGCAAAGTGATAAAACATTTTGTGAATACCTACTTTTTTATATGGGTTGACTCACGGCACACTTATTTTACTATTTTTTTAAGCACCACATGACACACTGTTATCATACTGTTATTTTTAAAGCCTGATCATTTGTTATTTTTCATTTTCGTAAATGGCGTTTTAAAGGGTTTTAGTCGTACAATCTAAATAAACACACACCCAAATATGTTACTTTATTTTCACATTTATAAGAGAAAAATTATTAATGTTAGTGAATCTAATATTGATAATTTGACAGAAAAAAATAATTAAAACAACTTTCCTTAATACAAGAGCGTTAAAATTAATGCTTTATACCAGATTTATATAGATTCAGTTATTATGCGTTAACCTTCACTCCCCGCCTTCTTTTAAATCCAAACTCACATCATTAGCAAAAATAAATTAAAAAAGTACGTCAATATATACTTAGACAATATTTTATTTTGTTTTTAAAATATGACAAAACAAAAGGTTATACACGTCAAAAAAATAGTTGGGATAAAATAAATCAAATATTACCTTAATTCTAAACAAGCCACCCAGTTACAATCTGACCATGGTGGAAAAGGTGACCTGGTGGTCTAGGGGTAAGGTGTCAGACTTCTGTGCTGGGGTTCCGGGGTTCAATCCTCGGTCCCGGAACAGAATGTATCTGATTGCCAAACCCTTCCTTCACCTCTGACAAGACGTGTATTAATCACAACTTGCGAATGTCTATATTGCCAGGCCTCCACCGTGGTTCGGATTCCACGTTAAACTGTAGGTCCTCCATTTCATCTCACAATCGCCCTACCATTACACATTAGCGTAAGTGCGTATAACCCGAACGGGTAGTAAGACGCGGTGTTAGTATATAATAATAATAATCGACTATGGTCAAGATCATTAAGGCGTTGCACTGCAAATGATGATCAATCTTAAAAATCTTTGGTTCGAATGCCAATTGGGACATAATTAATACCCGTGGTAATTACATCCCTCTGGGATGAAATAATAATTAATAATGAACTTGTCTATGCATTCAACAACATAATTATACCCTCATTGGTGGACAAGTGATCTCAAGGCGTTAGATTCGCACTGCACTTGGTCGCCATTGATGAAGAGATGGTAACTTAAATTTCGCCTTGGTGCAGTTGGTGTTTTTTTTAATCCTATCCTCTCTCCATGCTAATACAGGCTACAAACTAAAATAAACCCGCTTTGGTGGCCGTATGGTCTAAGGAGTCACTCTCGCAATAGACTAGACTGCTGGTGATGGGGAGATTAGGGATATAATCCTGGTAGAGTAGGCCGAGTTTTTTTATTTGAACAGTTTTTTTACTATCGTTTCGTTTAAAGTTGGGTACATTTCCTCTAAAACAATCTTCCTCATCCACAACACATTAGCGTTATTAATACATAAGCGTATAGACCTAATGGGTGGTAAGACGTGGTGCTAAATATATAATAGGCCTATAATTATTAAAAAACTGTATGAGAAAGTATGTACGATGGTGTTGAATCGTTTAATTTACAGTTTTAAAACAAAATTAGCTGAAATGTTTTTAATTCAGTAATTTTCAACGTAGAGTGTTTCCAGCGCTTGGTCAGATATCCCTCCACACATTCTAAACTGTTGGCCCCCTTTCTAACAATCGGACGGAACTATGTTTCGGCCTTTAAATACTGTGATCTGCCCGGGAGAGAGATAGAGAGAGAGGCGCTTATTTGTGTTGGATGTGGAAAATGAGCAGAGATTAAATTTTGAACGCAATTCCATTTACAATAATCTCATTAATACAGCTCCTACCTCCCCCCTTAATTTCCCTTCCCTCGCCCCAACCTCCCACTTCAATTGTGTTTCAATAGGAGTTATCTATAGATGGAAAAAATTATTTTATTTTTAATTATTTAAACTGTTCCCTGATTTTATTAGACTTTTAACAGCTTTGAGTGAATTTTTTCAGCACCATGTCTTACCACCCGTTTTGGTTAAACGCTTATGTACTAATTAAGCCGGGGTTTTTAGGGATTAGGAAGGTTATGTTTATAGGAAGTGTACCCGTATTTGCGTGGAGGGAGAGTATAAAACCATTTTGTAAAAACTACCCTAAGTAAACCCGACCGAGATTCAAACCTCATTCTCCCAGTCATCGGCAGTCTAATCTACTACGATGTAGTGCGTTAGACCACGCGGCCACCACAGTGGGTGATTTATTAATTAATTTATATTATTGCGTCATTGGTTGGTGGTTACTTATTGATGTGATAGATATGGATGAAATTCCACTTAAACTACACAGGGATTAATCCATAAACCACGAAACGACTCTTTTCTTACATTTATTGACGGCCCCTTCCTTCTCGTGTAACACCGGATATACATTTAGCCTGACCCCTCCCCCTTCTATACCTGTATTACGTAACTTACTTCACACATCAAGAGGGAATGTAATTATTTCATAGGGAAACTTTGGTGACACTAAAAAATGGACTCGGATTTAATATTACTCAAGATCCATTTTAAATATAAGATATGTGTTACATAACACACTGATTTGTCCACCCTCCTCACATGTAACACCATGTATACATTAGAGATACCCCCCTACCAACAGTGTCACTTGGTCTGTGTATGATCCCTAACGAATAGAAGCGAGTTTATATTTGATGTCCACAGTAAACTTTTCATTTAATTAATTCACTTATTTTCAGAATAAAAGTAGGCCAAACCTTCTTCTTACGAGTAAAGTTGATTATATCACCCGGATAAAATAATAATAATTATTATTATTAGCACCGCGTCTTACTACCCGTTCGGGTTATACTCACTTACGCTAATGTGTAATGGTAGGGTGATTGTGAGATGAAATGAAGGACCTACAGTTTAACGTGGAATCCGAACCACGGTGGTGGCCTGGCATTCCACACATTCACAAGAGATAAAATAATTGTTTACACTAAGTTTTAATCTCACTCACTTTTTGTTTTGTTTCTATGCCTCGAGTATTAGCGCCTCTCACTACCATCCGCATATTTACACTGATGGGGTAAGTTTACAAAAGGTAGAATTCAGAGAAAGTACACCTGCATTTGCGTAAAGTGATGTTGAAAAACCATCTGGAAATACAATACCTCAGTATACCCGGTCAATATTCGATCCTCGACAGGAGCTCTGAACTATTAGATCGTGATTTGACGGACTCTCTTAACGTATATATAGGCTATTCAGGTAGAAGTAAGTCGATAAGTTCCATACGTCAATCACAGACTCTGCTTTAAACTATGAGTGAGGAATGACTGATCGTGAGATGATTCTTGAATAGCTCCGTGTGTGGGAGAGCATTCGCGCGCTAAGCCAAAAGTACCAGTTTCGATTCCCGTGTCGAGGTGTCATTTTTTTTTTTTAATACGAGTATCTACAAGTACTCTAAACGCTCCTAGACTCCTGCCGCGAAGGCATGGAGGTGCTAGGACCCTCTCTCGCCCCTTGACGGCTGAGGTCAGCCGTGGCCGAGATTTTGACGGAAGATGATGATGGGCCAAAGGAATGCACCTTAATAAGTGCAATGATTCTCATCCATAGAGGCTACGTCACAACATTTTCAGTCTTGATCCGGAAAGCCTGTGATCGGATTCCTGACGGATTCACTTGAGGTTTTTTTTTCCACGTTATAATTTTTGCTGTGTTTTTTCTTTGATCGTGTTTAAACTACAAGATCAAATATATATAGTAAAACCCCAGTAATCCAAAACACCGGATAATCTGAACACAATTTTTAGAAAATACAGGGGAAAAGCTCAAACCAAGTCAAATGAAATGTATTCTATTGATAACAAACCCAAAGTTTAAAGAGAATTGTAAGAAACTATAATAAATGCTACAAAATATGTATATGGTGTAGTCAACACAATGTGTTTTCCTGATTTCTGATAAGATTTATTCAAATATAATTTAAAATGGGTGGAAATGCGCTCTTCTTCTCTTTGACACATCCGAATTTTCGCGAATCCGAACAGCGCACCCAGCCAGGACATCTGCCTCTCCGTCACCGGCATCAAAACGGAATAATACAAACTTGACGTTTAATACGGGTGCCCAACGATGGTGAGGAAAACAATAATTTTATAATTAATGTATAATTGTGATGGGAAGGAGGGTAGTGGAATTTTTACTATCCACTCCTTGCCCGAAGAATTTTATGGCTCCAAAATTTCGAAGCCACTATACTAGACCTATACCCATCCATCCGTTTCGTGGGCTCTGCGACAGATTTAATGCGCACTAAACCCAGACAGTAGGGTAAAGGTAGGGGGTGGGGGTTAAACCCTGTTATGTTTCTTCAATGAAAGTATGGGTGGGAGAAGAGTGTGTATTACACTAATGCAATCTTTATTTTTAAGCCTAAAAAAAAATATATAAATATTTTGTCATATATTATTATTATTATTATCACCTCGTCTTAAGCTACTACCCGTTAGGGATATGCTTGTATGTGTTAAATTACATCAATGTGTAAGGGATGAGGAACGTTGAATTTAGATTAAGTGAATCCGCATTTGCATGGAGCAAGAGTGTGAAAAACCATACAAGAAAAACACCATCCTCAATTTATCCAACCGGGATATTCGAACCTCGATCTCTTCGTCATTGGCAGTCTCAGTTTATTGCGAGAGTAACGCCCTTAGACTAGTATGATCCAACTGGTGGACCATGGGCCACACGTGGTCCGCGCTCACTCTAAATGTGGTCCTCACATAATACTGGGGGGAAATTAAAGGGAAACCCCCGGTGCCGAAGGGAAATGGCGTACTATTTAAATATATATATAGTAAAAGGTAATTATTGCATTATATCATGCATTTATTTGATTAATATAAATATGTATTTATAATGCCAAGCTGTTTTGTGAAAGTGTGTGGGCGTGCAAATTTCATAATAAATGTTTAGAATATTACTAACTTTTTTTTTACAATAAAGTTAGGAAGATTTTATCAACCAAAAATACAATTTATAGATAAGTATTGAAAAAATGGTTTGTTAATTGTTGTTTGTAGGCCTCTATTAAATTGATGGGATTACTAAATATATCTTCAGGCCACTGTGTACACTGATGATCAGATTTGACCCTTGGAATGAAAAATGTTGGACCACCCTGCCTTAGATCATGTGCCCACTGGAGTGTGGAAGGCGAAGAGGAGGGGTTTGGAGGTAAAGTTTGGTCGAAGCTAATTTCCCAATCAAGCTTCACACAACTTGAATAGGTCCCTCCACGCAACACAATGGGCCGAGCTGCAGCCACACAACCGTGCATTATTTAAACGTGAAAGGGCTATGTTATAGCTTCATTCGTGGGGAAGCGAAGCGAAGGGTATTATATCTATCCCCGGCTTGTTTACTCTTATAATTTGTGGTCTCTGCGGTCCTCGTAAGTGCTCTAATTAGTGAGGTTTACACGGAGTTCTGCTATATTTACGAAATTGCGATGGCGGTAGTTGACGGCGGCTGGTCCTCCTCCCTCAATCTCATGCCTCTGATCTCTTCCGAACCGGTGAGAGAGTAAAACTGACTCGGGTACCTAAATACTGAATAGTATCGCTTTGGTGGTCGAATAATCTAACGCCTAATTCTTACGATTTATTAGACTGTCCATGATGGGGAGATAAGGGTTCGAATCACATTCGGGTGTAATGAGAGTGTTTTCCCTCTCTCTATCTCTCTCTTCACTCAAATGTGGACACACTTATTCTAAGTTCAACCATACTAATTCCTAACACATTAGCGTAATTAGTACATATGAGTATAACCCGAACGGTTAGTAAGACGCGGCACAAAAAGAACCACACAATTAATAATATTTTAATCCTCTTGATAAACAGGAATCGAATATTCGTCATTTGTCTTCCCCGGTATTGATACCACGTACATTTGGCTGATGTTTCTGTACTTAATTAAGTTCTAAGTTCACTACAAGTTAACTGTTACCGTGTGGACGACCAACTGGCAACGAGACTATATGCGCACACAAAAGTAGGCATTAAGGAAACCATTACACTCCATTTACCTTGAAAGGTATCAGGATTTTGATGAGGAAAAAAATTAGAGAATACATACTTTGATCTTGTGATCAACAGTGATAACATTTTATTTGAATATTTATTACTTATTAGTGTTATTTCATAGGTATATATAATATCCATCAAATGTAACAGCTGTAAATCAAATTACTTTGTGTATGAAAATACGAACACTATTTAAGTAACTAAAGCTGTAAAAAAAAGTTATTTCTTATCGAAATTGGACTGTAGTCTTATATTAACAAATCCAAAAAAAAGTTATGTCTTTGACTTTTCAAACAAAAATAAATTTTATGAAAGATACAAAAGGGATTTCCTTCTGGAAGAACCTGAAAAATCCAGATAATTTTACGTTCTTAGAATAGTGGCAGCTCTGAAGTTAACATTCCAAAATAAGTCTACGGATTACTTGTAATTATGTATATATTAATTTATATACTTATCTGCTTTATTTATGCTAACTTTGTAAACGTAATTTAATTTCGCATCAGTTTTAAAATAGCGTTTGGTAGTTGTTCTAAAAATGTGTATGTTGAAACACGCCATAGGGATATTTAGTGAGGTATTTCATATCTGTTAAGATTTTATTGAAGTTCTATTACCCTTGAAGGTGACCTGGTGGTCTAGTGGTAAGGTGTCAGACTTCTGTGCTGGCGGCCGGGGTTCAATCCTCGGTCCCGGCACAGATTTATCTGATTACCAAACCCTTCCTTCACCTCTGACAAGACATCTTGTGAATGTG
The DNA here is from genome assembly GCA_039000515.1 of Timema cristinae. NCBI lineage: Eukaryota > Metazoa > Arthropoda > Insecta > Phasmatodea > Timematidae > Timema > Timema cristinae. Next base: position 99,320,923 of record JBCFYV010011172.1, read on the forward strand.
GGGAATGCCAGGCCTCCACCGTGGTTCGGATTCCACGTTAAACTGTAGGTCCTTCATTTCATCTCACAATCATCCTACCACATTAGCGTAAGTGCGTATAACCCGAATGGGTAGTAAGACGCGGTAATAATAATAATAATAATAATACCCTTGAAATATTTCAAAGATGCGAAGCTACTATGGCTGTCGAAACTAAGGAGATTAGACCTTCGACGATATTTTGAAGCTTCTCACAACCCATACAAACACTTGAATCATCTGATATTTTAAATTGGAAGCGGTGGATAAGTTTATTTTGTTAAGAGGTTACGGTAATAATTTTAAGAGAGTGTACAGCCCCTCTTAGTGACTCAAGGGAAGACCATGTTGTAATGATGCAGGTTGCAGATATAGTCAAGGGGTGGGGTAAGCGGGTAGTCTATCGCACATCATATTAGGGAGTGCAGCTTCAGGCAACATCCAGGGCGGCAATAACGGCCGATAATGGGGAAAGTTGCCGCGTCTAGCAACCGATGGCAAGGGGAGGAGAGAAGAGGCTTACAGTTATGTTACCAGAAACAAGCTTACGTTGGCAATATGCTGTTCGTTTCGTGAGCAGGGCTCTTTGACTCAAGTTTGACTCCCCTACATGTCACATAAGTGAAGCTTGACACCGCTAATACCACATAAGTGAAGCTTGACATCACTTAGTGCTACATAAGTGATGCGTGACACCACTTAATGGCACATAAGTGAAGCTTGACACCACTTAATGGCACTTAAGGTGAGTTTGACACCACTTAATGACACTTAAGGCGAGTTTGACACCACTTAAGGTGAGCTTGACACCACTTAATGCCACACAAGTGAAGCTTGACACCACTTAATGGCACTTAAGGTGAGTTTGACACCACTTAAGGTGAGCTTGACACCACTTAATGCCACACAAGTGAAGCTTGACACCACTTAATGACAGATAAGTAAAGCTTGACAGCACTTAATGCCACACAAGTGAAGCTTGACACCACTTAATGGCAGATAAGTGAAACTTGACACCACTGTATGGCAGATAAGTAAAGCTTGACACCATATTACGTCATATGAATAAAGCTTAAAATTGATTTGTATCACATAAATGAAACTCTGATTAGCTTTCTTTCAGTAAAATACCATATAAGTCCTACTAAGGTCTACCATCGATACATTAAAAATGGACAACATCGTGTAAATTATACACTTTTTCTAACATGTTATTTTACATTCACTTTTAACGTGGTTTAATTTTTATAGCTTCACATACGAGACCTAAGAAAATAGAGATGGCGTAACAAATTATGTTACCAAAGAAAGTAGCCTACTCCCATCTTTTCCGAAAACATGTCGGCTAACGTAGAGAAATTACTCTTTGTACCACCAGTTTTAAGAAGACGGGTTTCGCTATGTTTTGGTGAGTATCACTCAGTTTCCTATGTTAACAAGTTTTTACCCAACACCTTCTTCCACAGTGGACATTTTCAAAATAACATCAAGTTTGTACTCTTAATCGAGGTAACGAAGAAAGAAGTGAAAGAAAAACCGCAAAAAGTAAAGATAAGACCGACTGCGTTACAGTACCATTGGAGGCTCTGTGTCGCCACATTTCTGAATGTAGGGTGTGAACGTGGGTTATTGGGGTGGAGTGGGGGGTGGGGTGGTAATGGGTTCTGTGAGCGAGTGGGTGTATTCTCGCCTCACCCTCCTTTTTCCTCGACTGCTCAGTAAGCTCGCGAGGGAAGGCCTGAAGCGTAGGAGGTCCTTAATAATGCGTCGTGCTTCCAGTACTTTGTTCTCACCAACTATTTAATATGGAACATTCGACTATAATAGTTTATGTTTAAGGGTGCTGCTTACTTAAAGGGAAATATCATCACTCTGATACATTTCATTTACAGGAATGGTTGTTATTAAACTTAAAAAAATAAGACTCCGTGGCCTGATTCAGAATCAAGCTATACTAACCGAGTGTCTGCCGCCTTTGGCGATGATGATGCTAACATATTCGGATAGAAAGTGTCATGTGATCAGCACAACAAAACCTCCGGCCGTTAATCACAGTTTATTAGACCCGAGCCGCTATATATTATCAAAGTAGCTTCTTATTTGTTCTCACGAGGTTGAGTTTGACTCCGTGCCATACCTACTGTCTCACATAAAAATTCTGGAAGCGCTGAGGATTGAACTCAAGAAATCTGTGATCTTTATTCAAGAATTTTGAGTACTAGATCATAGATACATTGCAAAAACAATACTCAATTTAGTGCTGTGACCCTGTTAAAAAAATACTTTTATTAGTTTAAGGACTAGGTTTCAAATCAAGTTTTAGCTCAGAACCACAACATTTCGCGTGAAACGCCGTTGAAAAAGTAAACTACAGTAGCCCCATGGCTTCTTTGGTGCTGACTGACAGCTGATGGCTTTGAAAAGCTACCAGACCGAATTATGTATCCCTACGCGAACCATATAAACTGCAAAAACATGTGTTTAGCAGATGTCACTTCTGACAGTCAAAATTTAGGTGCATACCTAAATGTTGACTGTCAGAAGTCAGCTGTGAGCTGTCAGTCAGCGCCAAAGAAGCCATGGACCATGGGGCTACTGTATTTTAATATTTTCGCAATCTTTTTTTAAATTATACAACTTAAAATGTAAGGTTTATAAATCTATAGAGAGCTTTCATTTTGGCGTGAGCCGTATTTTAAAATAAAATATAAACACTTCGCGAATAATAACGCTCGATGTATGGATGTCTTCAACGCGTCTCAAGATCTCTGTTAATCCTCCCCTCACTTCCTTAAAAGTCATCCTCATCCTGTGCTCCTAGTTTAATCAGTATTAAGTAACGTTTGCACTCGTAAAGGCACTAAGGCGATGAACACATACACACAATAAAAACTGCGAGCGCCAAAGAGCTTTAAATTGAGTTATTGGTAAGAAGTATCTTAAACTTTTGATATAAAAATCTGGAAACAAAATATTCGCACGACAGTAACTCTACGGATTAAGTTGAACCAAACCCCAGGTCGTTAAAACTGCACCATACGTACAGGCAGGAAGGATACCTTTTCAGTAGGAAGCCGTGGGAAATGGCTATCATAAAAGTTTCATATTTCCTGAAGTTTAATTTCCTCGCCTACAACAATTTCCCCTAAAAAACTTTCTATACCATTTCCTTCCTTTAGCGTGCGTTTTAATGTAGTGAATGTGGCTTACCGACTCCCAACATTTCACCATGGTGGAGAGGTGGGGGAGAATGCGCCCGCTATGCTCGGTTCCTACGAACAAAAAACACAGTTGCAACGTCACATTACTTTTTTTTTTTCGTTGATGGAAATTTTACATTAATTTTTTTATAGCGTCTAGTTAATTTTACATGACATTATTTAAGAATGAATAAGAATGACAGGGCACTGTTTGTAATAGGTTTTAACCTAGAAGAGGGATGGTGAGACTTTTCCGACCAGTCTGCCACTTGAGGAATAGCTGAATTTTAACTCGTCTGGTGTGCCACTTGAGGAATAGCTGCATTTTAAACTTTTCAGTGTGCCACTTGACGAATAGCTGAATTTTGAAGTATTTCAGTGAGCCACTTGATGACTAGCTGCACTTTGTACTAGTATAGTGTGCCATTTGAGGACTAGCTGAATTTTGAAGTATTTCAGTGAGCCACTTGATGACTAGCTGCACTTTGTACTAGTATAGTGTGCCAATTGAGGACTAGCTGCACTTTGAACTACTATAGTGTGCCAATTGAGGACTAGCTGAAGTTTGAACTGGTCCAGTGTGTCACTTAAGGACCATCCTAATTCTGTACTAGTCTAGTGTGCCTCCTATTATTTGAATTTATTAATGAGTATTTAAAAATAAAAACAAACATTTTTAACACCGCATCTTACTACCCTTTCGGTTTATACGCCAGATGTACTAAATTACGCTAATGGTTTTTAGGTATAGTGTAGGTTATATTTAGAGGAAGTTTAACCACATTTGAGTGGAAGGAGAGTGGAAAACATTATTTTCTAAACCCTTCTCAGTACACCCGACCGAGATTTTAAACACCATCTCCCCATCATCGGCAGTCCAGTCTTTTGCGAGAGTAACATCTTAGACCACTCGGCCACCGAAGAGAGTAAACAATTATAGAATATTATGAAATGTAATGAATTAGTCAAATCAAGTTGTAAATATTTTAGCAATGGCTAAACTTTAAAGAAGGAAAATTCATTAATTTGTCAAAGTGAGTGTCTTAAGACAATATTAATTTCAATAGCTTGGAGTAAAAAACATCAAAAGTAACATCTTCAGCGAAGAAATATAGTAAATTGATATATTATATTATGTTAAAATCTAAAACTAACATAATCTTTTCCATATTAGTTTGAAACATGTTGTATTTTGCTAGTCAAGATAGCTTTGTCTGGTTTGAAACATGTTGTATTTTGCTAGTCAATATAGCTATGTCCGGTTTGATACATGTATTTTGCTAGTCAATATAGCTATATATGGTTCATAGCTTGTTTTCAACGGCACACACAAGATATACCTAAGTGCGAGCCAAGACGATTTCTAGCCGTTGACCTAACAAAACTCATTGAAACATGACATAGATATCGAAATATTATCGACTTCAAAAAATTATACCAGGCTGGCAAAGGTTTTATTTAATGGGTATTTTTCCGTGTTGGCGTGCCACACGAATCAGTTTCGCCATCCCTGACCTAGTACAACAAATTTATCACAAAACCTTAAAGCCTAAGTTTGAGTATGTGTGCTATAAAACAAACCTATTTCACAAACACTCAACACCTAGGTATCACCTGGCATTGAAATAAAATCCCCTAAGCCAGTAGTAACCTTTTCCCCTTACCACTCAGCCATGGTTGGCAATGAGGGGTGAGTATAATATAATCTCATTCAGGTATGGGTCAAATCCTGAGCAGGGTGTTTTCCCCCTATGATTTCCCAATCTTCCTTAACGGAAATGCGAGTACATTTCTTCTAAACTCTACCGTAATCACGCCTGCTTCATTATCCTGGTTAAAGTTGCTTATTTCAGACGGGTAGAATGGGGTGACTAAGGTAAATCAGGTGGTGCAGAATTAAGACCAATTTCCCTTTAAAAGACGTTGCTTCCAATACCTGTCAGGTCGAATTGCCTTAATAGTTACTTAACAGCAGATAGGTCACGATTTAATTTGAACTATCCCCGCTTTCGTTTGAAGTCCGTAAACAAAAAATTAAAATTTCAAATAACATACATTTACAGATAATGATAAATATCCTGTCAGTCCTGTAGCCTGCAATAGTTTCCAAACATTTCCATATTGCAGCCCCCCTGAAGCCTATGATAGTTCTTCGTGGTGCCTCTAATCTCCCACGCCATACGAGTTAGGAGTAAACATCTACGCACATATTTCATATTAATAAAAGAAAAAGATATGTCTATACGGACAGTAATTAAATAAAAACATATGTTTAAGTAAATTGTGAATAGCGAATAATTTTTATACGACAGAAAAATACAAATATAAAATAAAACCTAGATTTGTTTAGTGGACCCCAAGTTAATAACCTATAGATGCCGATGTTGACTGCCCCTGTTAACAGTAAGTTAGACTATGCGCTGGACTGATTCGTCGTGCCGGTTGTCTGCGTTCAAGTTTTATTCCGTTTCTTTTTCAGCTGTCCATTTCTACACGCCAAACCCTTCGTGTCTACAAAGATAATGTAAAAAAAAACCTACAACTAATTGTTTTTCTTTTATTATTTCCCCGTTCAAATACTCATGCAAGACTGTATTTAACTGTACAATCGGTCAAAACAAAACTATTTTCGTCACCTTTACATTCCCACACCCTTAAAAAAAAGTTTTGAATTGGGGTAAAGTACATTTGCTGTTGATTTAAAAACTCAACCAAAGTACGTTCACGATAGGTTTTTACCTGGATGACAGTTCGAAAATCATATGTTTAGGTTTAGGGTTGCCAACACTTGTAAAAGATCACAGTTTTGTTATAAATGTAAAGATCTTTAATTACCTGTTATATATTACATTTAAAATAACGTAAACTTAAGTTTCCTCATACTATTTCATTTTTTAAATGATTTATTTTTATCCAACTCGAAACAATATTTTAAACATAATTAAAAGTATTTATTCTTCGTTTTGGAACGTTACTGATTTTATGAAATATAGTGCACACGTCAATACCTTTTAATACTGGCATCGTATTTACTTGGAAAAGAGAAAATTGTTGTCATTTTTTGTACATACTATAAATGATTGTATGATTATTTTATCTTATTTTGAAATATTTAACTGAATAAAATATTTTCATCAACTGCATGTCTGCATCATTGCAAAAAACTTGTTTACCGTTATGTTCAATCATATGGTTTAAATTCGTTGGTCGCCATTTTGAAGCTATGTTCGTTAGAAGTTTTTTTGAAAGTGGCGTGAATATTTTTTTAAATTGGAATAAAACGATAAATAAACTTTTTGTCCGTCTTCAAATAAATATATAAATAATACTGGCCTAAATTACTGTGGTTAGCTATCACATTAATATATTACCATCTGTTTTCATTACAGTGATCCAAAGTGATAGATGTCAGCTGTTGGCGTAGTGATATATTAGGGATTACTTCTAGTAACATTTCGAACTGTCATCCAGGTAAACTTAGTTCGTGAATGAATTATACAGTCTTTTTTTCATAGGAAGGACCTTATCTTACAGTTATAAAGGTTATTAGATCTACTTTCACATATTCATACATCAAGTAATGTAATCGGCAGCTTTCACTTATATTCCTATCAAAACCCTATTGTATTTTAAAATTTTAAAGAAGAAAAAAAAGCAAGTCAGCTTCTAAGATGTCTTGACATTTAAAACTATTTTTAAAAGAAGACCTTTGTTTGGTCATTATTTCGATCACTCTATATTGCCTTTGTTATGTCCTCGATTTAAAAAAATGTTTTTCAATTAATTCAACTTAAATTAATTATTTTTATTTTTTCTATGTCATTCAGTACTCTTTTTCCCTCACCCCTTCGATACTTTTCTTTACGTAACGTTATTTAAAAAAATCAATTTAAATATTCACAAACGTAGCTATAGGCTTATTTTGGTAGGATGAACAGTAGAAGCTAGTTACTAAAGGTACCAAAACAATTTTAATACTTTCATACATCAAGTTATGCTGTCTGCAGCCATCACTTTTGATAGATATTATCTATACCTATAAAATAACACAAATAACAAAGTAAAATGGTATTAATGTTAGTTACAAAGAAATATGTTTGAATTTTACCTGTTCTTCCAACCAAAACTAGGGTATATTTATGTTGAAGTCGGGTGACCTGGTGGTCTAGGGGTAAGGTGTCAGACTTCTGTGCTGGCGGCCGGGGTTCAATCTTCGGTCCCGGCACAGATTTATCTGATTTCCTTCCTTCACCTCTGACAAGACATCTTGTGAATGTGAGGAATGCCAGGCCTCCACCGTGGTTCGGATTCCACGTTAAACTGTAGGTCCTTCATTTCATCTCACAATCACCCTACCATTACACATTAGCGTAAGTGCGTACAACCCGAACGGGTAGTAAGACGCGGTGCTAATAATAATAATAATAATAATAATAATAATTATAATAAGTTGAAGTCAATTAAAACAAATTTGGCCCCATACTAGAATTAATTATTAGGTTTTAAAATTGTCAACTAGAGGATTTAATTTTTGAGTTTATGACCCTGAACCCTGTAAAATTAGTTTGTAAATATTCTTTGTCCACTACACTCGGTATATTATTAGCCTCTAATCAAGAAAACTTGTTCGCCGTTTAAAGGCGCGCATTTGACTATTCTTTGAATGTCTTAAATACATAAATCTCTGTAAACATGCTTATTGTTCTAAGGGTGCCGTCAGCAATCATAATTATGTACATACCGTTTCTTTATTTAGGTTTATTCTTATGCCGGAACAAACTTTGAATCGTCAATATACTATGACATAAACGCCAGAAATTACTATGTTCTTAAATTAACAATATTTTATTTAGCAGAATACATTTAAAACCTTTCGTAAATAATAAGCCAACTTATAAATATTTTTTTAAGAATTGCAAACTTCCAAAGTCTCAAAGATAGTTTAAATGAATGGTTCTCAATCTATGGTGTGTGACGTTGCACTAAGTGGTCCGCGGTGTTAATTTATAATGTCCATTATATTCTTGCTTTCGATTTTTTTAAATTGTGTTAACATCTGTATATTTACTATAACATTTCTACATAAATTGGTTCCCTTATACAAACTATCATTGTTAAGGGCCCTCACTAAAATTATATTCTAAAATTAATATGCATATATTATTAAAGGTGGTCCTCAGCTTCTAAGAAAATTTTCGAGCGACTAACAATTGTAGGAGTTTTGGGAATCCCGTTTTAAAATATTCTCACCGCTTGGAAAAACTTCCCCATCCTCGTCACTTGGATACCGCAACATCGCGCACCGCCAGTACCTTCTAGAAAGAACTTTACTTGCACTTGCAGAAAACTCACTCGTTTAACTTCGTTACTTGCATAAGGTAGTGAAATGTCTCCCTTAGGAAATTCTCGGTCTTCATGTTAAACGAAAAGTTTTGCGATTTACGAGAGCATAGAAAGGAAGGGTGTGGAGGGGGGGACAGTGCAACATGGCGTCACGCACCTTCTGTTGCCGTTCCGTTCTTAAGATGGAGTTTTCATGCTGTGCACCTGAGACCCGAATAAAAAAATAAGTGCGCACAAGTCAGTAGAGAATATTTTATTTAAAATATAAGAATATCATCGACTAGACATTTGGTTTTTTTTCCCTCCTACAAACTTAATAGTATTAATAAGAAGCGGCTGTGTGTCTCAAACTTGTTACTTTCGGTGTAATACCGTGCTATATTTCAAGTATAAAAAATTGCCTCTTAGCATTGGAGGGTATTACGAAGGAATTTCAAAATGAGACACGTTTTTTTACTATGGCATTTTCTTAGAAATGAAATAAATTGGTGTCATTTAAATTGAGGAATGGTAAACTACAAAGTTCAGATACTTTTATATTACTATACATCGAACTGGTAGGAATGTAAATGAACCCACTTGAGAATAGAAACTTTCAAATGGAAATGTCTTTTAGACAACATTTATAAATTGGTTTTCTTTCAATTTTGATTCTGAAGTGACTTATATTGTAGAAAAATATGTTACGATAGTTAGAGTTAATGTAAAGGGATAAATCTTCGACAGTGAATAGAAAACAGGATATGGCATGACCACTTCTCTTGATGGATTTCCGTTTCCATTCGAACACTTCCAGAAAAATAAAATCGGGCTTTTGTTATTCATTTTCGTGACCAATGCATGGATTTTTTCCTATTTTAAAAAACCTTTTCTTTGGGATATATATTATTTGTCACTGTCATAGTTTACCCTGCATATTTCAGTTCGATTTTGGCACTAAGCGTTTAAGTCAAAACTTTCATTTGTATAGGTTCCTGGACCTTTGAACTTAGAGTTTTAAGAACTAAATTGTGTGTTTTTATTGAGGAACAACTTTTATGTTAAATATATTTTAAATGAAAACACGGATTATAAATATTATTTGTTCCATACTTTGTGTAATATCAAAATACATAAATTTTACTAACTCATATCGTTAGTTGGCCTAAATTATAAAACGCCATTTTAAAAATAAATAATCTAATAATTTGATTTATTTAAATGTCAAAACATATTTCGATATCTAGAAAATTTTAATTCGCCCGAAGATGCCTTAAAATAGAAAATCACAACTTTGATAGCCATCAGTCCTGAGATAAGATTAAATAGATTACATAATTTCAACAGAAGACTAGCTTCTGTGGTCACATAATCTAACGCGCCACGCTCGTCGTTGAATGCATATATACATTCAACGCTCTCGTTAACTTGATGTTGGTGACGGGGTAGTCGGGATTCGAATAGTGATCAAATGTTATGATTTTTTTCCCTAACTGTTTACCACTTTCCCTTAATGCAAATACGGGTACATTATCTCTAAAATTCCACATTTTCGACCCTTTTCCGTTAGCTTGATTACGTACGGGTACTAAGACGTGAAGAAAAAAGCATTTGTGCCTTTTATATGTCTAATAACAGTGGCAGTTTATTTTAATTCACAGTTTTCTAATAATGTAAAGAATGTCAGGCCTCCACCGTGGTTTGGATCCCACGTTAAACTGTAGGTCCTCCATTTCATCTCACAATCACCCTACCATTACACATTAGCGTAAGTGTGTATAACTCGAACGGGTAGACACGTGGTGCTAATAATAATAATAATAATAATAATAATAATAATAAATAATAATAATAATAATATATAAAGTTTAAAATGTCTAAAGACTTTTTTATGCTTAAAAATAAACATAAGATTACAATAGCGGTTCTTTTTTACAACCGCGTCACACTACCCATTCGGGCTATACGCTTTTATATTAATTTCCTTAATGTGCTAGAATGAAGCAGGTTGAAATAAGATAAAGTATACCTGCGTTTGCGTGGCGTTAAGAGTGGAAAACCATTTAGGGAAAATCACTCTCAGTACATTCGACCGGGATTCAAGCCCTATCTCCCCAGATTATTGCTAGTGTGACGCCTTAGACCACGTAGTCACCAAAGTGGGTAGTAGCTGTATTAATAGTTTTGATTATTTTCAATTGATCCGTTAAAATACGATGCTTTACTCTGGTAAACACGTTCCCGCGTAATTCAACAAACGGATCATTCTCGATTGGTGGTCTGGCCGACGGAAATCACCCATCAAGACGCGTTCAATCATCAAAATACAATTAGTATAATGAAACCAGTTAATCGTGAATGCGATTGCCACTGACTGAACTATCTCGCGGCGATTTTCATCCGATCGCGTGACAAAATTACATCACAATTATAAGTCGATCTTTGAGTCTTCAAAACTCGTAAATGTCAACTACTTTTAAAAAAAAATTAAGTAGGACCAAAATAAACTTGATTGGCCATAATTTGGCAATGTTATAAGACTATTTATTAAACAGTTTGGATGTGAACAAACGTATAGCCTGAATAGGTAGTAAGACACGATGATGGGGGAGGGGGAAAAAGCCACAACATTTTATTTATTTTGAATTTTTTTTAAAAGGATGTGTATTCAAATATTTCAGGAAAGATGGATTACAAAAAATAATATTATAAGATTTATGTACAAAGAAACATAAATAGAGTACAGAAACGATGAGTGATCGCGGCATGCATCACTCTCTCAAGGGAGATCGAAGTTTGTATCCCGGCCAGGTGAACTGAAAGGGGAGGGGGTCCCCTAAATGGTTTAACACTCTCCTTGTACTCAGATACGGGTACACTATTTCTAAATTCATCCTGTCTCATCCCTCACACATTAGTGTAATTAGTACATATGCATACAGCATATAGTAATTTTTTGGGCCCGCCTCTTACTATCCAATTGAGCTACACGCTTATGTACTAATTACACTAATGGGTTAGGGAATAAAAGGCTTAATTTAGAGGAAATGTACTCGTATTTGCGTGGAATGAAAGTGGAAAACCATTTAGAGAGAACCAGCCTCATTGAACCCGACCGGGATTGAACCTCGATCTCCCCGTCTCAGACGGGTAGTTAAACGTGGTGCTAAAAAAAATTAATTATAAAGTTTGAAAGTTATACCCCAAAACTTTTTGCTCTAGACGGATCGACAGCTTTAGTTCGATATTAGCCTTGACTTACAACAACAACAAATATTATATACAAAATTATTGACGAAATTATTTTTCGTAATTGGTTTTGTCTTAACAAATTTGAGTTGACACGGTATTAGTTGACTATTGGAAGTACACTAATTTGGCTGCGCGCGCACAGCTTGCACCGTGTAAACAGACAAGCAAGCAAGCTACTAACAAACAAGTCTACTTGCAAGTGAAAAAGTTGGTCACCTTCCAACTTTACTAATGCAAGTAAACTATTCAAAATGGCGGCAAACTAAAGAATTGGTTGTGCGGGGGACACTTATTTGTGGAATGTTATGAAAAGAATGAGTTTTTGTGCAATTTTAAGTACCGAATTTATAAAGATAAGAATGCGAGGAAAATTGCACTAAAGGATATTGTAAAGTTAGATCAGGTGTACATATTCTCTAGAAGTTTCCAAAATAAAATGTTAGGCCTATGTAAATATTGCAAATGTGCCTTTTGAGAGATATTATTTAATATCGGTAAACAAATGTTATTAATAATTTTATCAAACCATTATTTCCTATCAATCAATGTGGCATGTGTAATTTTTTTACATACAATCACAAAATATAATACAACATAGTACCGTGATTAGTTTCGGCAACATAATATTCGCGTTATCGGCAAGTAAGGTATGAATGGCCGGCGGTTTTCACGCGAAATCTTCGGCACGTTTTCTAATATACGTATTTGACACTTTAACCAATATTTATAATTTTAATTAATAATTTTCAGCCCACACACTTCAAACACTTTTTAGTAATGCTTTGGAAACTTGAGTAGATACATAACATAATATTATTATCGCATAGCAAACCAGATAGTTTATATTTAAACCAATCTACAAATTAATGAATTATTATTTTTAAGGAATATTTTAGGCCTAGCAAAATAGCACTTAACAAAATATGTTGTCAATAGTATACCAAAATTTAAAACAGGGTTTAAAAAACCTGCGTTAGGCCTTTAAAAAAATGCCCAACGGAGGGTTGTATTGGGATTTATTGACCTTAATTTGAGTTGAATTGTATTCATAATGTATGCTAAGTGAGTTAACAAATCAAGAAAAATAACATAATAATTATTTGGGATCAACTGAAATACATTTTAAACTATTAAGGAATTGAGAAATATGAGACATACTAACCACTAACTTTTTTATGTTTTTGTATAAAACATTTTTTTAAACAGGTCATCTAACTATCATACATTGCGTTTACTGAAAAATTGTAATTTATTTGGCCACACATTCTTATTCTATATTCACCCTTTCTAGATCCTAACACATAAGCGTAATTAATATATATGTATAAATAACCTGAACGAGAAATGAGACGCAGTAATAAAAAAATTTGCACCAATAGAGAGATCAGTTAGCACAATTTCATTTTCAGCCATGTTTTTAGAAGCGATAATAAGACAAGTGAAAAATGCGTGTCATCACAACCAACTATGTTAGTAAGCTAATACCACTAAACATGCATTAGTCCACTTAACATTGTGTCAACGGGCCTTAACAAAACTTGAATTTCTACAGTAAGCCTTTATGTTTCCATATGTTTTTTTTACATCCGATGATACAATAAAATATGTAAGTATGAATTAATCTTATTAAATTTTTAAATACTCAATACTTTAAGCACAAACATAACTCCTTAGATGGATTTTTGTAAATATTATATTCAAAATAATTTGTTGTTTTCTTTTTTTATAAATATTTGTGAACTCTTTCAGTAATTGTTTTTTCTCCCCATAATTCTACAAACACACACAAATAAATTGTGCACTCTTGTTTTGGTGAGCATTTCCTAATTTTATTTATTTAATTTAGGTATTAAACGTGCATTTTCTGAACCGACGGATTATACCAACACACTATTTACAAACTAACTAAAATGTAGAGCAAACACAAACAACATCCAGCCCCCGGCCTCATCACTGTGAGAGGGTAAACATTAATACATTTTCAAACCATAGCCAAGAACCAGTGACCCTTAGCTCAATAGATAGACACGCTAACGACTAATATAAGTGTCAAACCATTCTGCTAGCGAGATATCAATATGATACGAAGTATTTAATTCGATGGTAAACTTTATTGGGAAAAAATAAATAATATTTGATTCCTTCTGTTTCAACCCCCCCCCCCCCCCCCTCCACCAACCCTCAGATCGACATTGTTGAATTGAAGTGAAACATCGGAAGAACCTACCATATTGCGAGGTTTACGTCAATCACGATGGTGTGACATTATCACACAAACTGTGTCTATAACCGGGCACAATCATGTATATATTAGTACGAAGGTTGAGGGGGCTGAGAATCTATTAACCGGACAAAACCGACCCAAATCCGAAAGGGTGGAAGTGGGGTGGTCGTGATTAAGGGACGCTCGCCAACTGTTACTTTGTTTCCCGTAGATGATTAGCAGCTGTCTATCTATCGCTGACATCGGCGACATAAATCACTCTTTCTGTCAATATCGCGGATGACGTGTTTTACGTGGAGAGCCCTTGAATCTACATACTAACGTTTCATAGAACCTCGACCTCGTTCAAAGTTTTGTTTATATTCCACCATATCCGTATGGACACATTATACCTAAGTCTGTTTTTTCTACTTTCTCTCAGAGAGAAGTAATGTGATCGTAAAAAAAATATAACTCGAAATTTTGATAAATGTTGAAGTTTAATACCCACCCCCCCCCCCCCCCTCCCTCTCCCTCCGAGACCGAAATAGTTGTTTTTGCAATGCCTTCTGGGAGTCTGTATCTCGGCCTAAAGCCGAAACCATTATACTGATACGGTTTAAACTTGTTATTTAGGGTTTTCATAAGGTCTCCCTGAGGGTTCTTTGGAATTAGATACTAGCCCTAGAATTAAGGGTAGTTTACTCAAGGACGAAAAGAGAAAATATAGATTTTCTCAAAATCCACTTTAACGATTTTAATTAAGTTTTGTAGTTAGATATTGACTAACGTTACCAAAAAAAAATGGCAATTTTTCATTTTTCCATTAAATAATTTTGAAGATTCTTTACATAATCAAAAATTTTCTAATTTGAGTTACGAAATAACCTATCATTGTAAAGTTCTAGTAATATAAAAGATTTTTTTTAAATTTTAATATATTTATAAAACAAATAGTTTCTGAACTATAATCAAACATTTTTTTTTATGAAGTGCTTTGAAATATGGAATTGAGTGATATGCTCTTTTGTGGATAGAGATGTTCCTCTTTTTTCAATTTTTCTGTAACAGTGTGTATTATTTAATTTTGTTCTTTTCTGTAGTGTTTATGCAACAATGTATATGATTTCGTTTCAGAAATCTTATGATTTTTTTTAGTCAAATTGCCCAATATCTTAATTCAGTGGTTAACGTGTTTTTCTACTAAGCTAAGGGTTCGATTCTTGCATGACCGAAAAAGTATCATTGGTGAAATGTGGGTTTCCCCTTTCACAGTGATTAATTAACGACCGGGGACTTTTATTGTTTCCTAAATTTAAGTTAATTTATAAGTCGTGTGCTAATATAATTAGTCGGTTTAGAAAAAAAAAACGTTAAATACCTCAATTTTTTTTTAGTTAGCAAATGTCTCTATTTTAAGATAAAAGAAAGAGTCTGTGCATCATACCATTTATTATTTTGCTCATCACGTCTTATTTAGGGGAGAGAAAAAAAAACTCGTTACACCCAACCCCGGGATTCTCACCCCGATCTCCCTGTCACTGGCAATCTAATCTTATGTGAAAGCGACACATTTAACCATGCGACCACCGATGTGGGTAGTTGGGCTAGTTAAAGTTAAGTTGAAAAAGGGGAGATTTTCCTCAGTTTTTTTGTGAAGGTAAAGTGGGAAACCATTTAGGAAGCGCCCCCTCCCCCTCTTTCCCCCCAAGTAAATACAATCAGGCCTCTAGCCTTATAAGTTTTAATTGGTAAAATAAGTTTAAGAGTCTTAGTAATTAAAAATAAATTCAACTTACTCCAAACCACAGTCACAATTTTCTAACGGAATAGAAAAAAATATGAAAATGATGCAGCTACGCGTAACATTTAATTGGTTTCAGCAATAATTTGAGTATAATACACATACAAGTTTTTAAATTAAATTAAATTTTCGTAAATTATTAGCACCCAACACCGCATACTACAAAAATATCAGATAATCTTAATCTTAAAAGGCCTAAAACGAGTCATTAACGTATTCACACATTTAATTGATTTTCGCTTTCTCACTCTTTCCTTCTCGTGCGTGAACTTTCTTTTTCATTTTATCTCTTTCTTTTTTGCTCTCCCGCTCTTTCTCTCTCTCTCGCTGTCTCGCGCTATCTCTCTCTTTAAGCTAATTTGGGCTTAGTTCCTATAAAAAAAATCTCTTCTTTCCTTGTGTTAGACATAATAATAAAATACAAGTATAATCATTCTTGTTTACGTTCTATTAAAACACACACTTTGCGGTTATCATTTATTTGTATTAAAAAATAGTGCTTCTGTGTTTTATAAAAGTCTACTTAAATGTGATGCTAAATCCTCTCCCTATTTGTATGTGCATCGATCTGTCTCCTCCATCCCGCCCTTACCTACGTATTACAGAACATCGCCCGTGGTCAGGCAGAACGCAACACTCGCTAACCTCTGTGACGTCACACGGTGGTAATAGCCCACATCCCCGGGCAATGTAACGACAGTAAGCCGGACAATCTCACTGTGTCGTGATCCTTCTGTAATTATCGCCTTTCTTTCCGAGGGGGTCTGTGGTTGAGGGGGGAAAGTGGGATAACAACCCCTCCTGGCTCCCCCCTTTCCACCTAATAACTTACCGGGGACAGCAAGCAGCGATCCTTGTTAGCGCAGGAGTCGAGGGAATGAGAAGACCTTGACGGGTTCATAAAAATGTCACACCTCGTAGTTCTATTAATTTATATTATTTTTACTACAATTTTGTTCCTGTAAGATCTAATCTGAGCCAAAAGGATTAGAAGGGTTAATTTTAACTGAGCAAGCATTTTCCCGAAGAAAATGTCAAGAACAATTAAATAGCAATATAATGGTAAATATATTGTGTCAAAAATAGATGAAGGTTACATAATGATGTGTTACATAGTCTGTACTAATCACAAGACATTGTTCGGATAATCAAGTCTCGTAGATTACGGTGTGCAGAACATGCAGTGCGAATGGGAGATTCAAGAACCATGTCCAAGGTATTGACTGGTAAACTCAATGAGAGGAGACCATTGTGAAGACCTAGACGTTGATAGGATAACATTAGAATGGACCTGAAAGTGATAGGGTGTAATGAGGTGGACTGGATAGAACTAGCTCAAGATAGAGATAGGGTGTAATGAGTTGGACTGGATATAACTAGCTCAAGATAGGAATAGGTGTAATGAGTTAGACTGGATAGAAATAGCTCAATATAGAGATAGGCTGTAATGAGTTGGACTGGATATAACTAGCTCAAGATAGGAATAGGGTGTAATGAGTTGGACTGGATATAAATAGCTCAATATAGAGATAGGCTGTAATGAGTTGGACTGGATAGAACTAGCTCAAGATAGGGATTGGGTGTAATGAGTTGGACTGGATAGAACTAGCTCAAGATAGGGATTGGGTGTAATGAGGTGGACTGGATATGACTTGCTAAAGATAGGGACTAGGTGTAATGTGGTGGACTAGATAGAACTAGCTCAAGATAGGATTTGGTGTAATGAGTTGGACTGGATAGAACTAGCTCAAGATATAGATAGGGTGTAATGTGGTGGACTGGATGGAACTAGAAACTTACACAAAACGGCCATGTTTGATTTTATTTGTGCCTGATTGCTAGAACTCATTGGTCACGTCGGGTTTAGTTACAACTTTCCGATACTAAAATGAAACTGTATTAGTAGACATTGTAATGAGAAATTAAAAATTACTCAATTTTAAATACCATCGTTTCGTTTGAATGTCAGAACGTCCACACGCTGGAATTCGAGCGTTAAGAATCGAGGTATATCGAAAATCGTGCGTGTGTGTGTGTGTGTGTGTGTGTAGCCTAGGCCTATATTATATATATGTATATACATATATATGCGTAAGTGCGTGTAACCTAGCCCCTATATTATATATATATATATATATATATATATATATATATATATATATATATATACACACACATATATGCGTAAGTGCGTTAACCTAGCCCCTATATTATATATGTGTGTATACATATATGCGTAAGTGTGTATTTTTTTATTTCGCTTTTTATGTAGTGTTTTATAAAAGTAAATTATTAATTTTGTATAAATGTATATTTAAAAAAAGTACTTACATTTTTATATTTTAGACATTTAAACTTGGAAATGTACGAACATGGTAAACAAAAAGAGAGACTTTCAGGGAATTTTTTTGTTGATGATAATTTGTTTTTTCAAGCAAAGACCTGGTAAACACGGTAGACCATGAAGCCCATATTTCATCCTCCGCGTGCACACTGACTGCTGTGACGTTGTTCTGACGTACTGTACATCCGCTGTTCCCTGGGACAACCCCTTCCCCTAAGTGGGTACTGTGTATGTCTGGTTGAGAAAGAAGTTTAAAAGATATCAAGACTTGGTCAAAATTAAAAATAAAACTCCACTCTTTTTAGTTTGAATATTATTGAAATTAACAGTGGGTTAAAAATTGTTCTATGTTATCTTTGAACTACGTACGTATATTTTAAAATCAAATTTAATCAAAAGCTCTGGTCAATTTTCTGCTGTGGAGAAACAATATCTATAATAGAATACTGTTAGTAAAAAACCTTTTAAAACATACAAACATATTTTCGTGGTCAAAATTGATGACTTGTTATTAGTGTATTTTATAGATATTGATAATATTTATCAAAAGTGGCAATTGCAGATCACATTACTTGACTTGTGAATATAATAAAAGTAGTTTTTATAACTTTTTTTAATGGTCAGATAGGTATTTCTTATCACAATCCGACTAGGATTAGAACTAATATTTAAGGCTTGACCTCTCAAAATTGACCGCGAAAATTTTCAAAACGATATACATAGTAAAATAGTGCCATATTTTTTTTATTTATAACCAAACTATCGATTTAATTAAGACATCAAACATGCAAACTTAACATCTTTTTTTTTTCCCCAGCCATTTTTGCAGTTACAATCAAGCATCCTTTAAAAATATTACCATCCCTCTAAACTTTCGAAATTGATGCAATTAAAAGTGACAAAGTTTAATACTCCCAGATGATGTTTTTCTCTAATAGTTATAGAATTATTCTGACAAAATAAAAATCAGACCGCATAGAATCCTGAGTTTGATATGTTTAGATTAGACCATTACTAAAGTTGGTTTAAACGAACAATAAAAATAAATGGAATTTCCATTAAAAAACATGAACAATAAAAATAAATGGAATTTACCATTTAAAAAACATGAACATTAATAATAGTTTAACATTAATCGTAATTATTTAACATTATTTAAAAATTGTTTTTAACCATTATGGAACTATTCTTTCTCCGATAGCCCAAAGAATAATAAAAAAAAGCGAAACCAGACGTCATAATTTTTGCCATTTCTCCTTCACAAGCGGTTTTTCTGAGGGAAGGGCAGTATATTTTATGTGGGCAAAGGGATATACTTTTGGCGGGGGGAGGGAGAACAGAATCGCAATCAAAACTCTCAACACCGCTTTAAAACCCGTCGCTATCACGTCTCAACATATCCTGCGAGGACGTTAATGATATGTGAAATTGTTATGGTGCCCCGAGACTCCTGTGTCATAACGCGTGGCGAGGCGAGGGGGAGAATGTTGAATGACGGCTATTACTTTATATGAAACGCCCCTATATGCGTTGCGTCGATACCGGTTGGTCCCGTACTACCTTTTATGAATGGAATGGGAAAAAAACCCACAAACGAGCGTTCTCGTTTCTTCACACAGAATTTTATATTCTTTTCTTTTTTATTTCCTTTAGAAAAGATACCGTAATGATTCATTCATAAGGTATTTTATCCGAATGGTTTCGGTGTAAACTTTTATTCAAAGCTTAGAGAACTTTTAACGAATAATTTTGGCTACTTGCGATGTTCTTATCTTTCTCCGTGGCAATTTTATTGTTAGGCTTTATAATGGTGGGTTCACGCTGACTTGACATTAACTTGATGTAACGTTCACGTAACGTAAATAAACATAGTGATTGATCAGTATTCACTTAACATAAAGGTAATGTCATGTGATAATACGAGTAATTGATTTAGACTGTTATAACACGAATGGTTCAGGAAAATGGTTTTCATTACAGTTAAGGCCATTTAACTACGTGTAAGATAATCTTACTTTCAATCTAAAAAATAAAGTGTGGAAAAAAACTGATGTTTTGATGTTTGTGAGATACGAACTATACCGAGGAAGGTGTATTACACATAAACTAACAACATATGAGCTACTAAATTACCGCGTTGACGTTGTTCGTGACATTATTGGTTGACAGAAACACGTGGGACATTTCACTTAACAAAACGTAACGCAATGTTAAAGTTCTCTCATGGATCAATCTTAGGTTTAGTTAACGTCACTTTGATTGCAACATTATGGCTTCAATTTAAAACACGAGGTGAACCGTTACGTTTCGTGAACTTAAAGTATACGTTAAGTTGATCGTGATCCCGCCAATATTCAGACAATCTAAGTACAACCAGTGTATTCCCGTTAGGTCTGATAGCTTGTAAGTCCTCGTCAGACAATCGAGGTACAACCAGTGTATTCCCGTTAGTCATAGCTTGTAAGTCTCTTTCAGACAATCGAGGTACAACCGTGTATTCCCGTTAGGTCTGTTAGCTGTAAGTCCTCAGACAATCGAAGTACAACCAGTGTATTCCCGTTAGGTCTGATAGCTTGTAAGTCCTCTGTCAGACAATCGAGGTACAACCAGTGTATTCCCGTTAGGTCTGATAGCTTGTAAGTCCTCTGTCAGACAATCGAGGTACAACCAGTATATTCCCGTCTGTCCTCAGGCGTGGCGGGCACAGTGGAGGTGCACTTCGAGAACAAGGACGGTGGTTCTTCCTGAAGCACACACTCGCCAGTACTACCCGCGTGGCAGACCTCGCCGGGGCCTCGGGGCCCCTTTCTCCCCTCAAGGCCCGCCCAAACCTCCTCAGGCCCCGGTACAGCCAGTCCAGGGTCCTCTATACTCAGCGTCGACCGGTTCACCGTCTTCCAACGTCGCAGCCGATCTCTATCCGCGCCACCTACGGCCCCTTCTCAACCAAGCAGACGGTGCCTGCTAGGTAGAGCATTGCTTTGTATATTATTATTATTATTATTATTATTATTATTATTATTATTATTAGTAGTAGTAGTAGTAGTAGTAGTAGTAGTAGTAGTAATAGTAGTAGTGTGCCAACAAGTACTACCTTGTTGTCATCACATACCCTGCTATGACAGTCCCCTCATGTCTCCCTGGCAGGTACATTGTGCCCGACCCTCTGGACTCCCTGCCTCTACCTGGCAGTAGGTCCGTCATGGCGAACTCCTCCTCAGCCTCCGTACCTCTAGACCTGGACCTGACTGCGGCCGCAGCCTCCCACCACCTAGACATGAGCGCCCACGTCGTCCGACCAGAGGTGGGTGCATTGCTCTCCCCTTCAAGGTAGAGTGCGGGGAGTTTTAGTGATATTGGTTTACTGATGCTGTGATTTGGACATATGTAACCTATGAGAGTACATAAAAAGGAGGGTGTTTTGTTTAGATTGAATCCTTATTTGCCTAGAGAGAGAGATAGAATGGGAACCCACATTACCTATGGAGGCAAAATTAAAGCCTTCTGGGTCTAAATCAAAATGATTGGATGTACAGACTATTATGGTTGTTAAGTACGACCAAAGCTGCATCCAAACATGTTGTTTAAGATGAAAAATGACACTGGACATGGGAATCGTACCCAGGACATTGCTATACTGCTGAACTATCCAGGATTCGTCCCGTGCTCAGGGTCATTCTTCATGCAAAGCTTAAGGCAGAGCTTGTGATGGAAAATTAAACTAATATATCTGTTGGAGCCATATTTAATTGATTTTGTCCCAAAAAATGTGATTTGTCATTTAAAAAAATCCCTTAAAAATATGGACCTTAACTTGGGGTTCGTTCCATCCTACTTTAAGTAAAGCCGTACTGGTGATACGACTGACCCTATTAAACCGCTGCCCGTTTCTTCAGATACCTCGCGACTCCCCCGTGCTGAGGGTCTTGTTCCACGCTGGCTCTGAGGCGGGACTGGGAAGACGTCAGATGCCCCGCCACCAGAGGGTGTGCATCGTGCTCCACGCGACGCTCGGTGAGAGGACGCCCCTCACCGCCGCCTGCAGCCCTGATGGAGAGGACGGCGTCTGTTTAGCTCAGGTAAGGTCCAGCGACGCTTCGAATCACCGAATAGTGGATTGAGCTACAACTGTGTATTATAAATGGTCGGATTATGTTTTCCGAACTCGTCGAGACGGGTTTATTCAGTTTTCTAGTCCATTTATGACATTCTTATAATATTTTGAAATGGTTCCATTTGAAATTCCTTTGAAAAACCTAAATAGAAAGTTTTCCTCTACCGAAATTGTTTGGAAACATATGTAAAGCCCTGTCCTCTGCCTTCTTCTTCAGATCTCGTAATTTTCTTCTTTCCTTCAAGTCATATAATATTTGAAGCCTTCTCCTTCCTAAGCTCATTGGTGATCTAAGTTCAGTGACAGAAGGAATTGACTTGTCGTAATACATAACACATAATTATCATAACATAAATCCTTATCGTCTATTGAAGTTCCTTGGTTCCCCTTAAATTTCTTTGGGAACATAAAACCTTCCCATTCATTGAAACGTCTTATCTCCATTTAAATTCCTTGTCTCTATTGAAATGAATTTAAAATATTTATATATATATATATATATTTTTTTAAATCATATATATATATATATAATCTTTTCCTTCAATGGAATCATGTAAAAAACCTTCTACCTAGAAATTCCTCATCTTCGTCAAAATTCCCTATCTTCGTCGAAATGCCCTATCTCCGTCACAATTCCCTATCGCTGTCACAATTCCCTATCTCCGTCAAATTCCTTATCTATGTCAAAATTCCTCATCTCTGTCGAAATTCCTTACCTCCATTGAAATTCTTTTTAAAACACATACAAAGTAATCTCTATTTATTATGTTCCAGGTGACAGTCCCAGCATCTTGGTGGCCGCCGCTCCCGCCTCCGAGCCGTGGAGATGGCGCCAAGCCCGTCAAGACGCCCCCTAGACTCGTCCAACTGGCCTTCTCGGTGCTGGAACCCCGCGGGGGCAAGGACGACGAGGACGGCAGCTGCGCGCCGCGCGTCCAGATCCAACCCGTGACGCCCCTGGCCACTGTACCCCTGGTGGCTGCGCGCGCGACCTATAGAGAGCTGCGCACTGACGAGCTGCTCACGATGCTCGTCCCGCACGCCCCCCTGTACCCCTTGTCACGTGTACACATACCCGTGTTCCTGCAGCCCAGACTGGACTATCCTGTATCCGTGTTCATCATTAGGTGAGTCATCTTCGTGTTTAAATACTGTAATCCAAGTTTTCTTAGGAAGAACTTTATTTGACGACTAGAAACGTTATTAGATCTACTTTCACGTAATCATACGTCCAGTCATCAGATCTGCAGCGGTCACTTTTGATAGATATTATCAATACCCCTAAAATAACACTAATAATATAGTAAAATGTTATCAATGTTGACCGCAAAGAAATATGTTTGTATTTTCTAAGAGTTCCTTCTTATGAAAATTGAATGGTACAGTAAAAATATTTTGAATAATCCTATTCTTGTGTCCTTAAGGCGGTCACCTCGGTCAGCGATAAGTGACAACTGCCGTCAGGCCACACGGCCTTAAATTCAATGGTTTGTGTCGTTTTCTGGAATTACTACTCTATTCTGTTCAAACTTTTACTTCCTTTCGTCCTTCACCTACAACAACCCTTTATCATGACCATAAGAAGGAAGGAAAACTACTAAACTTCTTATCTCAAGTTGAAGAGGAAAGCTCGTTGCTAGCTAATTCTCAAATGTCTTAACATTTTCTGTTGTGAGCCTCTCAAAAAATTACTGTATTATTAAAGGTAGTCTAAGCCTAGAGCCCTTTTTCACCAAGATAAGTTTCATAGCTCCGCAAATATGACTAAAAATTCGATGAAAATTAGCTAATGTCAGATTTTTTTCATATATTTTGTTTCTATTAATAAATCTCAAACTATAGGGTTGTTAAGGAAAAAGAGTTATATTGCATTATTTCGACTTTATTTTGGTCTGAACCACATTTTGAAATAACACAATGTATAATTAAATATTGTATTAAGAGCTGAACGTCTGCGCGGCAATTTCTCGCTTACCGAGGCGGCCCCCTTAAATTCACTGCCAATGTTGGCTCTGAATTCTCCAAATAATCTTTTTTCTGTGTCCTTAATTCTAGCTTCATGACATGTTCGTACTCTTAAAACGTGTACACTTGATTGTACTATAATCGTTTAAAAAAAAGTGCGAAATATGCCGAATTATTTGATGATCAACCGATATAAATAAGTATGTGATCTGCTTGACTGGCTCAAAAATGTGCGTCGAGCTACGTTACTTTGCAACGCAATTTAGAGATAATCAACCGTTAATAGGTTTGCTATCGAGTGGATAAGCGTATATTTTTGGTAATTATCATTAGATGAATTTTAGGTGAATCTTATTTACAATTTAGGCGTTGAAAAAAACAGATAAAACATTGAGAAAATACTATTCGTTATTAAAATACAAATAATTAGTAACTAAAAGCCTATTTTCAAATAGCACAGGTTGACATATTAGGTTAACTTGAAACAAATAAAATGACTGATACTACTAAAATATGTTCGTTTATGCTTAATATATATGGCGCGTACCTTCGGTTGAAAACTACTTGTATAACTATACACCACTGACTAACTGCACCATCAAGAAGTCGCTGTGTCCGATTACCTCAAACATTTTGAAATAGCTCGAAATAAAGCTTCTCCCTTCAGTTACAGATGCCACAGAGAAGGTTGGGAGTATTTGCGTCAATTTTCTCGTCAGCTAATTTCATTTCTCTTACACGAGCCTTACTCAATCACTCTGTCAATATCCTTACATCCTTCCTTTGTGTTCTCTTTTTATTTTCATTTCAGTGCCCAACGCAACCTACGCTCTTTTTTTCTCCTTCCCCCTCTCACTCGTTTTCCTCACTTCCTTCCTGTCTTTTATTGACTCTTTCTTGTAAGTTGCTCCTTTACTATTTATGTTATTAAATTCTCTTCATCACAGTTTTCCCTACCGGTTTATTCTTCTACTTATAATTTCCAACGATGGTTTTCTTATCATTTTGTACCTTGCGTAGTTCTGATCCTAAAGGCCGGAGTTCTATTCTTTCCCAGGTGTATTAGCTGTTCCTGTTCTCCCACCCCATCCTCCATCTCGTAAGATCTAGACAAATGCCATAATTGTATTAAAGTTTAGTTTCATTTAATGCAGTGGTCTCAAACTCGCGGCCCTTCACCAACTGTTTCACGGCCCGCATAAATGATTACAAAATAAAAATAAATTATCCTTTTTTCAAGTATATTGTAATATAGTAAATATAATATAAACATAGTAATGCTTTGCAAAGCCATTGTATTTATAAGTAACATGTTTATTTACCAATAGAGCACCAGTATTAAGCGTGCCTGTTGCTGTCTCAAAAGGAATCTAAAAAAAGGTGCAGGTGTCTTCCCCTGAAGTACTGTCTTCGAATCGAAGATGATTTCAACAGGTGATGGTGAATGTTTCAAAGATATGGAAAATATTTTAAATATAGTCAAGTCTCCATTTTCATATCATGCTGACTACGCACATGAATCAAATAAAATCCCTTGAATGAAATAGTTTTATGTGACATTCACTTATGCTCACTTTTAAAGTAGTATGTTCAAAGAAGATTATTCCAAATATTGAAAAGCTAATGACAAAAAAAAGCGGGCACAAATATCTGGTTAGAAAATGTAATATTTCCTTCGCCGTGTCTAGTTGGTAAATTTTTTGATTCTTTTAAAAATGTAAGTGAAAAAATATAGTTATATAAAATGATTGTTTTCAGTGATACAATGCGATAGAAATAATAGTAACTGACGAAGTGTTTGTTTTAACTATTTACCGATAGTTAGGATTAATATCCCATTCTAGTGCAAAACCTCTGATGTAGTTTTGTAAAGTTGATATTTATTTGTAAGAAGCTCATGCGGCCCCCGAAGTTCTTTCGAAACTTGAAAGTGGCCCTGCCAGGGGTCTGAGTTTGAGACCGCTTACTTCATGTTTCTGTAGATAATATTAGATAAGTTGCAATTGGCGCTAAACCAATGGCCGATCGGTCTTAAGCGTCACTCTCGTGTTAGATTGGCCTGCTAAGGTCGGGAAGATCGGGGGTCGAATCCCGGTCGGGTCTACTGAGGATGTTTTTCTTAAATGGTTTTCCACGAAAATTCGGCTATATTACCTCTAAGATGCGTCTTTCTTCATTCCAACCTCATTAGAGTAATTTCAATATATGAGTATAACCTGAACAGGTAGTAAGACGCGTCAATAAAAAATTGCATTTTTATTTATTTTGTATTATTTACTCCACGTCCCCTTTCTTATTACTAGTCTGAGTTATACGCTAATGTACACTAAAAGAGCAACAAGTATGATGACGATTGAATTTAAAAGAACTGTACTTGCATTTGCGTGCAAGAAATAGTGGAGATAAAAAAATTGGAGGAAAGTCAGCCTCATTACAGCAAGACCGGGGTTCGGAACCCCCGACATCCTCCGTTACCGACAGACCAGACCAGGCAAGGTTATAGTCTATTGTTGCACTTTCTCTAAATTGTGTTCAAAACATATTACTGGAAAAAGTTGTATAGAATGAGGTATGACTCTAATTTCTTGTTTATTTTTTTTTTTGTTTGTTTTTAGCACCGCGTCTTACTACCCGTTCGGGTTATACGCTTCAAGTACTAATTACTCTAATGGATTAGGAATTGGGAAGGTTGAATTAGAGGAAGTGAACCCGCATTTGTGTGGAGGGAGAGTGGAAAACCATTTAGGAAAAACAAAACAATTAACCCGACCGAGATTTGAACCCCGATCTCCCCGTCCTCAGCAGTCGAGCTCAACACGACAAACGCGTTAGCCAACTACGCCACTGAGGCGGGTTATTTTCTTGTTAAAGTTTACTCGTCAAATACAAACAACTTTCAATAGATTTTGAGCTTTCTGTGTTTTAAATTCAAACAAAACGTATACTTTATCTTTTCACACCACGATGAGAACTTTAAAATGACCCCTCTCCGAGCTCCCTATCTGTTTGTTGCACCAATACTTATTGTATAAGAATTGAATTTGT
The DNA here is from genome assembly GCA_039000515.1 of Timema cristinae. Lineage (NCBI taxonomy): Eukaryota > Metazoa > Arthropoda > Insecta > Phasmatodea > Timematidae > Timema > Timema cristinae. The sequence goes on from JBCFYV010011172.1 coordinate 99,348,190, forward strand.
ATTATTAAACAAAGGGAAAATTATATCTACCTATAAACAAACATACACAAATCTGGCATCCATGATGATGTAAACACATAATTAATGTACAGATAATCCACTGCGCACGTAGCAGAAAATATGGAAATTCGCTAGAAAAAATTGAGTTCTTGTTGGAACCTACTATTTTTACCGACATCCTGGACCCCTAACCTTTAACATGAGTGTTAATTTGTCAAAATCGGTTCGATCGTTTCCTAGTAATTTCAATTACCGGAAATGGGCTTATATGAAAAATATAAAGATTTAATTTTAATTACAGTAAATGACCCTATTAAATATATATATATATAATTATATATATATTATATAAATATATATATATAATATATATAAATAATTTGACACCTTAGCTCAGTCGGTAGTGTGTTTGTCTTATGAGCTAAGGGTCCTGAGTTATATTCCCGGCATGACCGAAAAATGTATAATTTGGTGAAATATGAGTTTACCAGTTTCACATTAATAAATTTAAAACCGGAGACTGTATGTTGTGCCTGTCCTAGTCATAAGTTAAATTATGAGGCATATGAATCTACAGCTACATAAAACATAGCTTGATGTATCAATATATTAAAATTGCTTTAATGACTTTAGTAACTAAATTTTGGTGTTTTTTCTACCAAAATCATACTATAGTTATATTTGCTACCCAACCCCAGGATGAGGATGGATAGACAGCAAGTTCTTAAAAAAATGGTAAAATACCATGTGTTTTTTTTACTTTTATTATAAAAGAATGAGTTTGGACAAAAAGTAAGCCTTTGTCCCATATCATCGGTTCATGATCCCTTTTCCCGGACTGTTATGTGTTTTAGTCTCTACATGAGTGTTAACTCGCTCCTGAACTCTTACCCATGTCTGGTAAAGATTGAGTTAACACCCGCCTCGGGGGCGTAGTTGGCTAACGCGCTTGTCGTGTTGAGCTCGACTGCTGAGGACGGGGAGATCTAGGTTCGAATCTTGGGCGGGTGAACTGGGGGGAGGGTGGGTGTTCCTAAACGGTTTTCCACTCTCCCTCCACGCAAATGTGTGTTCACTTCCTCTAATTCAACCTTCCCAATTCCTAATCCATTAGCGTAATTAGTACTTAAAGCGTATAACCCGAACGGGTAGTAAGACGCGGTGCTAATATTAATTAATTAATTGATTGAGTTAACACGGCAAAACATCCCGAGGTTACTCCATGGGAACTCGCAACAAGACGCGTGCTCACTGCCTAAACCGCGACTTCCTAAAGGGGCGTTTACACTATGCAACAAAACAAGTTGTTGAACAATATTGTTTGGTAACTTGTTGCATTTGAGTGCTAAGCAACATTTGTTGTAAAACATCGAAAACCTCAAAGGTACTTGTAAACAAGTTGCAGTCAGTATGCATAATGTCGTTTGATGGGAATATCCTCTTTGCGGTCGCAGCTTGTGTTGCTTTGTGAAATAAATGAAAACTAAAAGGGCTAAATAACTGTTTTGGTTTCGGCCATCTTTCTTTAAAACGTTTTTAAAAATATCAAATTTGTCTGCTCCTAAGGCACCCTCTCCAGTTTTAGTCAGTTTCTTCTTTTATCTGTTAAATTGTGAAATATGTTTTCTTTTTTTTTTTCCTCTACTTCTCCCGCTTCAATTTCAAAAGCAGGAGGGAGCAGTATAGCCAACTTGTTAGACAGGGTTAACAGTCCTGTGCAACTTAATAAGAAAACAAAAATTTCTTTGATCTTTACCGCCAATCCGAGGGAAACGTGCAACACGTTGTAAAACATTAATGTTTTAAAACTTAATTCAGTCAACATACCAACTTGTTGCATAGTGCAAACGCCCCCTTACAGCTAAGCGCATTCCTTCCCGGGTTCATGCACTGTAAGAATGCAACATTTTCTTGCTCGCCTCTACAAAATACACATACATATACACACTTCCGCTTACAAACACGACCATTTGACCTGCTGACAAATACAGTTGAATTAGGCACGTCTGTCGACCTAGATGGTCTTGAGCCAAAGTGCTCGCTTGCTTCAGGGTTCGATGTTCGTAACCAAAAGATCATATCCATCTAATAAGCTTCACCATTCATGTACAATTAACTGTACAAGTACAAGTTTTCATACATAATATTATTATATCATGTTTTATAGAAGAAAAACAAACTTTGGGCAGCAGGAAACTAGATCTAGAAAGTTGAGATTTGAGTCTAGCCCGGGTGCACTGGAAAGTGATTTCCAACATGTAATTTATAATTATTGTGTGTTTTTACTACCCTCTCTCCATGCCAATAAGGTTACTCTTCCTATAAAATCTCTGCTCACTATATATTTTTATAACTACGTAGCTTCAAGTTTAAACTTTATGTTACAGATAATGGACACCTTCTCTTTCTCTCTTAACGTCCTCGAAAATAGATTATAAAAATAATGATTACGGCGATGTAACATCTTTTGGTATCTACTTTTCGCGACTCGTTTCACTTCCTTATCAAGAAAGAAGCATGAATTCGTTTGCAGCATCATTAATTGAACTGAAAATTTTAACAAGGTTACTTCTAATAAAATAGGGAAAGAGGTGGAATGGGGGATAAACTGTAGATAGACAGAACGCAACAGTGACAAAAAAACAGCTAAGAAGGATAATAAGTATGGAGAAAAGTAAGCGTTGTTGAGGAAACTCCTTCAAAGATTATTTTGAAATCGGTGCTCTCAAGGATCGCAATTATGAATATCCTCTCCTTAAATTCCCAATCCCATCCCCCAACAATCCCTCTTTTCTCCACCCTACCATCTTCTTGTCCTTAAAAAGCAAGCTTTACATACTTTATTTTTTTGCAAGACGGCGAAAGAAACTTTTCCCCGGTACAAAGTTTCTAAATTCAAGTTTAATTAAAACTTCCGCATTTTCATTTTATTTTGCATTGATCTTATTACAATCATTGTGCTTTTTATTATTTAAATGTATCTCTATTTATTTCATGGTTTTTCTTTGGTTCATTTAAAATTGATCCTGTGTGCGTACTTGTGTGGGAGTGAGAACCTCAGTAAAAAAAAAAATTAAAAATAACCATCCTCGGTTCACCTAGCTGGAATTTGAAGAACTGACCTTTCCATCATCCAGATCAGATGAAACCTTTGTGTAGTCGACGTGCTCACCGATGTGGCGGTTTTAATTCCGACTAGGTTCGAATCCCTAAAGTGTTTTTTTTTTCCCTAAACAGTTTCCCACTTTCTCTCTCAACACAAATGTGGGTACATCTTTAAATTTAACCTTACTCGTTTTTTAATCACGTTTCACTATCTGTTCAGGGCTATACGCATATGTGATAACAGCTTTAGTTGGAAAGGGATGAGGAAGGAAGCATTTTAGAGGTGATATATCCACATTTGCGTGGAAGGAGAGTGGAAACCATTTAGGAAAACTACCCTCAGTAGACACGACCAGGATTCTAACCCCATCTCCCCATCATCAGCAAGCCAGTCTGATACGGGAGTGACACCTTAAACCGCTTGGTCACTGGAGTAGGTTCCTCAAAGTTAACCCAAGATTGTAAATATCCGGATAAAACAACTGATAGTAAGACGTGATGCATAAAAAAAGTATATCTTATTTTTTTTAGCACCGCGTCTTACGCTCATGTACTGATTACGCTTATGGTTTTAAGGATAAAGAAGGTTATATTTATAAGAAGTATACCTGCATTTGCATAGAGGGAGAGGGGAAAACCATTGTGGAAAAAACATCCTCAGTACACCCGACAGAGATTTGAACATTGATCTCTCCGTTATTAGCAGTCTAGTTTACTGCGAAAGTAGCACCTTAGACCTCGCGGCCACTGAAGCGGGTAGTCTCACTATTAGTGACCCTCGGCGAACTTTAGGACCAAAAAAACTCTTGGTTTATTCCATTCTCACGAGTTCTCAACGTTGGAATTAAAACAAGTCTCGCGAAAGAAGAAAAGATTAAATAAAAGTTTCTCGTTTTGGACGTGGTCGTGGAACGCAAATGGTTCGATTCCCACCGCAGAGAGAAAAGAAACTTTCCATATATTTCCTGTAAACTGTTCCTAGAGAAACTTCACAGCTACTTCGCTAGCGAACATTTTCGGTCTGGTTATAGCAAGAGAGAAAGAGAGAGAGAGAAGATACGTTGATTTAAGACGGAACAAAAGTTGTGCCCCCCCGAAAGTTCGTCTCTCTTGCGTTTTCTAACCCTTGCCTCCCACCCCTCCGCCACCGTTCACATTCCCACCACTTTACAAAAGTTGGTTCAAGTCTCGAGTTGACTCAAACTTGTGCACACAAATTGGGATATTTTATGGAAATTGGGTTTTATTGCCTTAATACACATAACTGATGTAAATGGGGAAATATTAATTAGAGAGTGACACAATTACGAAATAATGGAAAGTTAGTTGGTATTTTAACGAAACCGGCGTTCTAATCTGAACAAATTAAATAATATACACTAAAAACATAATTATGAAGATTTAATTTCTGAACGATTGTTTTGTAAGTAGTTATGACACCATGAAGAGTTGGTATTACTTGGATTTATTCTTTAACTCATGTTATAAACTAAACGGTTTTGTTAACATTCTTGGAGCGATTGAAAAATATAAAGACAATGAAAATATAACTTACTAGGTTACAGCTTGGAGTGAGTGACACACAGGTCCAGTCTCCACAACAATTTAATTAAGTTCACCCACCTTGGTGGCGTAGTTAGTAAACGCGCTAGTTTCGTGTTGAACTAGGCCTCCGAGGACAAGGAGATTGAGGTTCGAATTTCGCTCGGGTGAACTTAAGGTGGTTTACCTACATGATTTTCCACTCTCCCTCCACGAAAATACGGGCTCACTTCCTCTATATTCAACCTTCCTAATTCCTAACCCGTTAGCGTAATTAGTACTTTAAGTGTATAAGCCGAACGGGTATTAAGACGCGGTTCTAAGTATTAATTTAATTAAGATTAAAACCATGTTATTCTTTCCCTTGAGAGGCATCTTTTTAAGAAACAAAATAGGACAAAACGTGCTGTTGTTGACTTCCAACTGGAAAAATATAACTTTCAAATTAAAGGTAGTATTTGACCTTGAACCATAAAAAAGTTCACCTTCTGCGGTGCTTTTTTTTTTTCTTTTACGTTAAAAGTATGGAATTTCATTATGTTGTAAGGAATATAAAAAAAAGTTCCGTGCCTAAATTGAATTGGGAAATGCTGCCATAGATACCAAGTTCCAACTCGATTGATATCGGTTTAGGTTTTAGGCCGAGATACAGACGAACGGACACACAGGTGACATCGGGAAAACCATTTTTTTTAATGGTCATGAAATGTCAACACTTATCAAAATCTTGCGTTAGTTTTTTTTTACGGTTATAATACTTCTCTCCAAGGGGTCGAGTGAAAGTAAAAATACTATTTCGAATTTTAAAATAAAGCCAGTTTATATATATATATATATAAATTGTATCCTTATCTCCTTCTTAAGAAAAATGCTAGTACATATCCCATATGTTATGTCTTCCATATCTCTAATTCAATTGTATAAATACCCGCTACTGTGGCCGCGTGGTCTAAACGTGCTACTCTTGCAGTAGATTAGACTGCCGACGGGACGGCAAGAACGAGGTTCGAATCTTGGTCGGGTGTACTGAGGGTGGTTTTTCCAAAATGGTTTTCCCCTCTCCCTCCACGCAAATGTATTATTATTATTAGCACCGCGTCTTACTACCCGTTCGGGTTATACGCACTTACGCTAATGTGTAATGGTAGGGTGATTGTGAGATGAAATGGAGGACCTACAGTTTAACGTGGAATCCGAACCACGGTGGCGGCCTGGCATACGCAAATGTAGGTACAGTTTATATTAATATAACCTTCTTGTTCCCTAAAACCATTAGCGTAATTAGTACATAACTGTATATAACTATAAGTGGTAGTCAAATGCGTTGCTAAAAAAAAAAGTATGTGTGTGCGGAAAGTTCGGTGGTTAGTTAGAGGTGACTTTTACCGGTTGACACGTGGGCTATATGTCAAGCTCATCAAGTCTACTTTGCCTGTGTTGGGGTTGTTTGGGTTATAATCCCGGTTGGGTGTACTGAGGGAGGTGTTATGTAAACTGTTTCCCACTCTCATTCGATTCGAATGAGGCTAATTTATATTTGAAACTACAACTTCATAGTTCCTAATCAATCCATATACTATAAAGCCACATGGTGATTCACTCACTCACTCACTCACTCACTCATCACTCACTCACTGACATAATGTTTACCCACTTCCAGATGAGCTAGAAACTTGAAATTTGGCAAACCTCTAGCCTTTAGCCTGTAACCGATGGGAAAATTGCAATAAGTTATAATTTTAATTTTTAACCCCCGAAAAAATTTCAAAATGTTGGAGAAACTTTGAAGTCAGTGTAGACCTTTCTTTGGAGGTATCGTGTGGCTAAACGGTAATAGCTATAAAAAAAAAAAGCGGATTGCTCCAGCAAACACGTATTCGGCGAGATCCACAAGTTTGGTCCTATTACTTTTAGTCGTATCTTCATCGGTTATACCTTAGATAGAGCTATATTTTTTTTATTTAGGTAAATTCTGCACATTTTCCACATTTTAAATTTTCTGACACACTTGTGGGACAGCTAGACTCATAAAATTTGGTAGGCATATTGGCACATCCAATTTCCATAAGCGTGCCAAATTTGATGATTATAGCTGCCCCATAAGTATGGAGAAACTAAATTAATGTGTGAAAAATACAATACAATACCGGTTAACCTTAAGTTGTTACGTTCAAAACAACGCTGGAATTACATTAGTTTACATTCACTTTCAAAGAAAACCCAATGGGGATTTGGGAGCGGAGCCCCAACTAGCAAAGAGAGCTAGTGTATAAAACTGTTGTAGTGTTTAAATATATGTAATGTATAGTGTAGTTAAATTAGTGTAACTAAATATATCCCGTATTGTAATGGCGTGTTATGGAGTGCTCCAGGGTAAGCAGAGCTTGTTAAATCTTACCTGTTATATGATTTCACCCATTTTATCCCCATTTGACCGATCATACATGGACCCTTGTAAGGAAACTTTCTCGTAGAGTCCTGGGTTGTAAGTCCCGCGTGGCCGAAGCCACTTTGTAGTGATTTCTTTTGGGGAGTTGTGAATTTTCGGTGATCTGTGGAGTCACTTGTATGGATGTTCTTTGGAAGCCCGGTGTGATGTTGATAGAGGTCAGGTTTTAATATTACTTACATGGGAATTCAGTTTCTTTGAAGAAACCTATTTTTATTCAATTATAAAGGCAATCTACCCAGAGTTATTATTTTTTTTATTTACGATAGCCTAAACTTGATGACTTAGCGCGTCGTGGACAGTTTTATTGTAAGGTTTAAGATCGAGTGATATTTAGAGAGATCACTGTTTTATGGACCATTTCTACAGTAAGGTTGTGGATCGAATAAAAATTAAAAGATCACTGTTTCGCTGACTGTTCTACAGTAAAGTTGTAAGTCAAATGAGGAAAGGAGCCCTCTTTTCAGGTATATAGCTCGAAATAAATCATTTTGGAATATTCTCTCTTTCCTTAGGCTAAACCATATCTATTTGTTTCTAGAAGAGAGGGAGAGGAGAAAGTGTTCTATAAATTGTTTTGTTTCACAAGTATTTGCAATGAGGGGAGGGGAGGACTGTGAACAAAAGAGCTTGGTTATCTATTTCATTACACTCTTCTACACAAATCTCACGTAATAATGTATTTCCGTTGATACCTGAACGTTGAGTGTTCTGCCGAATGTTTAGAATAATTCACAGGGACAGTTCAAGATAAACTGATTACCCTTGAAACACTTCAGGATGGATACTAAGGTCTGTATGCAAGGACGATGCTGAGCACAGCCAGAGTACAAGCTGAGCACTAGCAGAGCATGAGGCCTGTCGTGAAAACAGGTGTCGCGATCGTCTATGCGCGCAGCGCCATGTTGTGGAAATATCCTCTGAGTACGGGCAGAGTATAGCTTGAGCAAGGCCAGGACAGACTCTGGCGAGACTCAAGATATTGCGTCATTGATCGTCCTAGCACGAGGCTCATACTCTGCCTGTACTCTGGCTGTGCTCAGCATCGTCCTTGCATACGGGCCTAAGACGCGGAGCAAAATTAAAGTTGAAAAACAAACTGGGTAGGCCCTGCTATTTTTATTTTAATACTAAGGGAATAGGGAAGGGTTTATTCATGGTCTATGTACACCCCATCTACAACAGGAGAGGTAGTTATAGACAGCTAGCGGAAAGCTCTTTATTGCAAACATCGGCTGAAAGTCACTAATGTTAACCTAAGGGGAGGTAATTATTATTTGCTCAGTAAAACTATATCATCAATAAAAATTGTTAATAAACGCTTCTGGTAATATTTTTCCAAGGATTACTGTATACTAGTATTTTTCGCAACTTATTGAAACAACAAAACATATCAATACAACCATTATGTTTTTTGTGTTGCCGTTGTGGCAACAAACCATAGTATACGAGTAGTACATGAAAGAATGCATTAAAAACTATTTTATTCACACTTGCATCTTGTTATAACTGGCCACCAAAATAAATAAATGTTTTTATAACTTCGGGAAAGAGCTACGCAAAATAGTAGTTTAAAACTAAACAGATGCGCATAATCACAACCAAACATCATTTGCATAAATTCATCAATTGCCTTATTTTTCCGTAAGATGGCTTGCCATCTTAAGAACACAGCATTTTAGGGCCAGTCTAACAGTCACCTTAAGTACGCTTAAGTGTGGTGCTATATTACACACAGGACGACACCTAACTGGATCAGAATGGAATGGGCCAGTTTAATATGAGAATCTGTCCCATTACATCGTGTTCTAGGTAGGTGTCGTCTTGTATTTAGTCTTAACACAGCACTCGAGGTATACTCATTCTGATTATGAAACTGGCCCTTACTTAGAAGCTCTCGTTTGGAAAGCATTTTAAGTGAACCACTGAAGCCGCTTTCACAAAAATAAACATCCTAACGGTTATTTTCATAGGTTCCGAGTTTCAATAATGTTAAAACTGTTAAAATAAAATAAAATTAAAACCAATGGTGTGTTATGAAAGTTTTGGCTGCCAACATTAACAACTCAACACTTGGTTTAGCGAATGGATATTTTTCCTAGCTGTCACTCTCTTACCTCTCTCTACGCCCACCGTATAAATAGACTATCTTCCGAACAAGTCTTGAACCGAGCCGTGTCATGAGTCATGACGAACCTTTCCCAACTCCCGAGAGAGCTAGCGACGAGGGAACGACTCTTGGCGCAGACTTTGATTAGCTCCAGACCTATTTTACGCTGAATCATTTACTTCTAATGGAAGATAGTAAAGGAATGGTTGTCTTCTGTCCTCGTACTCTTTCTCTCCATGCTCTCTTTTCTACCCCACAAACTCCTCATACACCCTTGTCTACAGGATGAGCAAAAAAAAAAAAAAAAAGTTCAGAACTGTAGGATATTCTAATACTCATTAAAATGAGTAAAAAAAAGCCTTTGGAAACACAGGTCCGCAATCCAACTTGTATAAAGATAGAGGATAGGTGGAGGATATCTAGTCGTATGGATCTCCACCGTATCCCCTAATCCCCTTTCACCGGATATCAGGATACTTAGAGTTTATGATGAATTAAATAGCCAAGATACCATATTTGCTAATTATGGCTATATTCGCATATAATTATGTGACTGGCGATTTCCGCACGTCCATCACAGACTCTGCCTTAAAATACTAGTGATGAATGATCCTGGATAGCTCAGTGGTCAGAGCATTGGCATACTAAGCCAAGGTTCCCGGGTTTGTTTTTTTGTTCAATTTAGAAATATGTTCAAGAATTTAGTTTGCTTATAATTTACTATTAATTAAATATTACAATTCCTAAAACTTGAGTTAGTTGTTTGTTATTAGACGTTCTGTCCTATGAAAAGTAGGATCTAAGTTCATGTCAAGTTTATTATAGGTATTTCAAGAAATATTATCACATCTAATTTAGCAAGGCACAGTAAACTTTATTTGTAATGCTCTTTGTAACAGCACGTTAATAATTCTCTTTTTAGCATCTCTACCCTGTAAGACCACATCTTAGGGCAGTGAAATTGTGTAGCAGTACTTTGAGGTTCACGAAAGTTTGGATAGATAGTCACCGAAGTCCCACCTTTATCTTATTCTTTTTTTCTACCATCAGCTTCCTATTTTATATTTTATTCTTCTTCGCGTCTTCCTTTCCTCTGAAGTCTAAACCCTAACAAACATTCTAGAGGTCCTTTTAACTTGCAAAATTTCCCCTACCGGTCTTTCTTTCTACCCTTTGTTTGTCTTAACTCTAGGGAGTCTATTTTACAAAGCAAGCTTTGAAATAGGTTTCAACTGCATTCCTTATTGAATAAAAAAAAAGGCCGCCCTTGTTTAGCGGGTGGCTCTCCTTTGATCGTCCGGGAAGCGATGGAAAAGAATTTCATTTTAGAACACCCCCTTCCCGTTCATTGAATGGTATTTTTTCTTCTTTTTTTTAGCCCTACTTAGAGGAATATATACAAAGATAAAGGGCTATATTTTTAAGGTTTTTTTAGTTTGCATTATATTTTATAAGACAAGAAAGAGCAAAGATAGAATGAACATGACCCACTAATGGTTTTTAATTTTTTTTTAATAGATGTTTATTTTCTTACGTATTTGTGCACAACATCTTACTAGCCATCCAGGCTATCCGCATTTAAATGCGCTTTTATGGTAGGTTTTTGTAATAAAACATTTTAGAAGTCTACATGTGGCTACAGACAGCGATAACCTGGGAAAGTCGGGGAATTATTTGATGTCAGGGAAAACAGGGAAATGTCAGGGAATTTAATTGCTTGACTAATTACGCACCTAAATATTTAAACAAAAAAGGAGATTTGGTTTGTCGGTGTTAACAAAATGCATTGTCTAGATATAGCACTCTGCGAACATGAGATGCTTGTACAGTGTTTGTTTGGTAACACATTTACAATGTACATAAATAATAATCATCGAATAAATTAAAAAATGACACCTAAACACGGGAATAGAACCAAGGACCTTTGACTTAGCGCGTCAATGCTCTGCCACCAAGTTATCAGGGATAGTCCCGTGTTCAGTTTCATTCTTCACTCATATTTTAATTCTGTGTCCATGTATAAGTTTTAAATTATTCGATTATAATCGAGATAAGGCTGATTTCTGTAGTTATTATAATTCCTCATCCAAGCTTCGCCTTTCATATATTACTCAATTGTATAGCGTTGCTTTGTTCCATACCCTAATAATACCTATCACATTAAATACTGGAAAAATAACTTAAAATAATGTTATCTTTAGGATTGTTTTCGAAAATATGTGACCAATTTAATAAACGGAAAAGTTAACATTCTCCAGTAAAAGTTGTAATAAGGTAAATTCGGTTTTTTTAGTGTTGTCTGGAAAACCTGGAAAAATTAGGGAATTTTTAGTAAAATTCATGTAGTCACCCTGAAATAATCTTAATTATACCCGGCCAGGATATAAACCCCGATATTCCCGTCAATGACAAATCAGACAAGATGGGCTTGACGTCTAGTCCGCGCACCCACACGTTTGGAATATAGGCATTGTTATATTAGTAGACTTTAGTGGGATGTTAGTTTTTAAAACATAGTATTAGTGGTTTTTGTCGATTTAATTTGAAAATAAATTTAATCCACTTTAGCGTGCCCTTAAGAGCTCATCTCACTGCCCATCAACAAAGAAGGTATTTTTTGCACCGCCCTGGTCAAGTTATGTACAAGCTACGCTATTAAGTTAGGGGTATAGAAGGTTGAACTTAGAGGAAGTATACCCGCATTCGCATGGAAGGAAAGTTAAACATAATTTAGGAAAAAACTTACAGGGATTTGAACCCCAATCTCTCCGTCATCGGTATTCTAGTATCTTTCTAGAGTGACACCTTAGATCATACGGCCACCCAAGCGTATGGTCATATAATTAGATATAAATTTAGCTCCAACCAGAAAACTTAGCGAGGTTACGATTTTATATATTCTTTATTTGACAATAAGTGAATTCGGAATCAATTTATTACTCTTTTTTCCTATTAAAATATTTAAATTTAAATTTTTGTTTTATGTGTTTAACTATGGTGACACTGTTTCACTGGTCTCAATTCCACAATTTTCTAAAGTGTAATACAGAAAACCGCACTAAGATGTAACTTCTGGTTTGAGCTGTGCTCCCTCCCTAAGTATGGTGCTATCCGAGGGTAGCTATGGACTACCTGAACAAATATAATCGAAAGAGAAACACCTCCGGCGCGCAAACTGATCACGCTTTTGTGATTAGAATTAGCAAACTTCCACCAGCCCTCTCCCCTTTCACATCACCCAACTAGATTCAGTTGCAAACACGCGTATTTGTCTAAGGTATCGTAATTTGTCAGAGGGTAGTTTCAGTAATTACCAACGCGAGGGAAAATAGAGGAAAAGAGGGGTGTGAAAGTGGAACTAATCTAATTAGCTGTGCAAGACTTCGCCTGTTGTCGCAACTTAGGTCAAGCCGCTCGATTCAAAGAGAAAGAGAGACAGATCTAGATGTGGGCCATAGCAGATGTTTTGTGGCGCGTTCAATTTGATTAACACCCGATAGTGTCTTTCGCCTCGCGGAGCTTAAGGCGCACCCTCCTTAATCTCGTTACGAGCTATCTCTATGAAAGGGTTGAAAAGAGACCTGCCCCGCCTTTGGCGGCGAGAAACTCAACTACACTTGGAGGGGGGGGGGATCTTAAAACAGCTCTTGTTCGCTTTCATCGCTGTTAACTTGATTGTAAAGGATATTCAAGTTGTATGTGTGTGAAAGGTGAAGTGGGGGTAGCAGAGCATATTTTAAAGAATGAACCCAAGAAGAAACCGTTAGGATTGAGCACGCAAAAATATATTATTTTTCGAGAAATTTGGAAAAGATTTTAATGCGTTAAATATATGATTGAATATGAAGCTGAAATATGGCCTTAATTAACTCCAAAACGATGCATTCAGGCCTTAAATCAAACTCCAAATGAGATACATTCAGGCCCTTAATGAAACTACAAATAAGATGATTCAAGCCTTGAATCAATTTCCAAATAAGATGCATTAAAATTTCAAAAGTTTTCTGGAGAAAGCCACTTCAAATCTCTTCAAGAGGCATCTGTCAGAAAAAAATCAGGTGAGAACCACTCTATAGAAACTTTGAGGGACATCCAAAATTCAAAAATTTCTACGGGAAGATCTCTTTAAATAGTTTTTGGAGGAATCTAATTTGTTATTTAAAGGTTAATATTACTCAAAATAGCTTCTAGACGCATCCAAATTTCAAAAATGTCTGGGGTAGACTACTCCAAATAGCTCATGAAATAATATAATTCTCAAAATTTGGGTAAGAAGACCATTCCACATAGCTTTTAGGGACGTACAATTTCCAAACATTTATCGGGGAGGGGGAGGATGAAGGGAAAGTCCTTAAAATAAACTTTTTCTGGTTTGCTTACCCAATATATATCTTAGCTCTCGATATACTCCTTACGTTATATAAATTAATAATCATATCGATATTCTAGGGAAAACTGCCATTCCTTGTCTGGACGATGGTGACGGTGAATGTGTTGGATGCGACTGCTAATTAGGGATGTAGTATCAATACTGTACTCATTAAAAGTAACGGAAGAAAAATATAGATATCGTACTAGAATCGAAAGAAAGGTATCAATAACAGTAAGTATCGGTATCGACATTTTAATCGGTAATTTTCTTTATGTATCCATCTATCTAATAATAATAATAATAATAAGTTAAACGTTTGCATCATAACATGTGTATTATCATATTTATTCAAGCACTGAAAAATATAATGATTTAACCATATTATAGTATGCTTAGGTCTATAGCGTCCATGCTATATGTTGGAACTTGGAAGGTATGATAGATAGTAAGATGTTACGCGTTCGCGATGGGCGCCGACTATGGTGTTACGCGCCCGCGATGGGTGCCAATTAAAATGATACTGTTTAGTTAGCTGATATTTGCCCGGTGATCGAGTTCTAATTAGAGTGATACGGTATTTTGATTATGTAATTGCCCCGCGATTGGGAGCCAATTATATTGATATCGGTTTAATTAACTGATATTTGCCTCATTATCGAGCACTAATTAAGATTATACGGATTTATCAATGAGATAATGCCCGTGATTGAGCACTATGTAATGATATTGATTTAGATCATTCTAAAATATGTAAAAAGTAATGGATTAAGGTAATTTTTCTTTAAAGTAACATATGTAGAATATCCTTTTATGATTCATCCATGAAGAAACACGCGCTTTTCAGAAATAATGGGAAAAGGATTACACCATCAAAATATATTTTTTATACCATTTTTCCTGTTAAAGGAACAACTCCGCAGTATTTGGCAATGACGCCAATTCCCTATACCAATAAGAAGCTAGCTTTCACAACACCTGTCGCCAGGACTCTATCTATTAGTTTTTACACTGTTGACAAGTAAGTAAGAGGCAAGGGGTATGTCATATATAAGCCGTTTGTGCGTATAATTAAGGGCAGCCACAGAGAGCCAAGCAGCCACACACAATCCCCGCAGACGCACAAGTCGCACAAACAACGTCACACAAGTTGCTCTAACACCCACGCTCACACAAGTAACGCAGTCAGGGACTCAACTGGCTCTCGCAGTCACAGTCTAACACAGAATACAATAATTTACATTAATATCACAAGTGTGTATGGATATCAAGAATTTAATTGGAGTATGTATAAGTAATTAACAAATGTCATTTGAATAAACCGTGTGTGAATAAACAGCCATCAACAGTTCTCTTTCTTCAATTTTATTAATATACCGAATTAATTAGTGCTCGACCACGGAGCAATTAACAGCTGGTTAAACGGTATCAATTCCGTACAGTGATGATAGGCGCTCGACCACGGAGCTATAGACAACCTAAACATCATCACAGAATTATTATATCAGGGAATTGATCCGTAGTGTTTCAATCGACGCCCAACGCGGGGCGATTAATTCAACAATAGTGTTACAACTACTTTATAAGGATGTTGGGTTTTACGGTTTTGACGACGCGAGTATGCCTTACTGCGCACTGGCCCGTGGTTACTTGATCTGATTATTTCTGATAGTTAATCTTAATTAATAAACAAGATATTTAATGTTACACACGTTTTATTTAAATGATTTTTACCTTCGTACTAAAGATATGATATATAAAATAACAGTTTTGTTAACTTCACATGTTGCTTTTCTGTGATATTTCGCTCTAATATATTTAATGACCGCTATGGATTTAAGTTACTGGCACTGTGTGTATTCATACGCAAAAGCGGATTATATATGAACTACCCCTTGCCTCTTGAACCCTCTTGTCTCCATTGTCAAAACCAACTAATAGAAAGAGTCCTGGCGACAGGTGTTGTGAAGACTAGTTTCCTATTGGTAGAGGGAGCCAGCGAGTCACAAGATTTTGCTAAACTATACAGAGTGGAGGAAGATGAAGAAGTCCTCAGCTCTAGGTGAATGAACGAGGGGGCGCCACCCCCGACATCCACAGCTGGCTCGGAAGATGATGACGCTGGAGTAACGTTGGGCCTTGGAAGAGGGCCATAGTTAGAGATGAAGTATCTCAGCTACCGTACTCGAATACGTGTCCAGACTCCTGTAGGGTTCACCACCATGTCGTTCTCCACACATCCATAGACCGCGGCATGAACAGCCTGCCTCATACCATGAATTGAGGCAGCACGCGTTACGGTCGGCTCATGTATCTTGCACAGCAGCTCGGCCTCTCGTTGTAGAAGGGGGGGGGGGGGGGACCAGAAGGAAATCAGGAAGTTACTCTGAGAACACATAACACACAGGTTTACCATGTCCACAATCAATTTGATAAGTCTATTGCTCATCATGTCAGTCATTGGCACTCGCAAGTCCTACCCACAGGGTCCATCCTCAGAGGCCAAACACGACCACATACAAGTCATTTCTGGGAGGCAACACCACACACGCGCGCATTGTTAGTCCGACACCAACACTTGTCCTTAGGCTGGGCCCATATGCGAAGCGAGCAGCACAAGCGGTGTCCAAGAAGGCGTGTCGCATAATCACATGTCCCACACACAGTACTTAAGCGCCAGCCTACCCGTTAGTTTTTTGTTTGCTCAGGAGAGCAAGTTTCACACTTATTTTACACAAGTCCGAGACGTGCAGTCTAGTAAGGATGAAGAGAGTTAAATTAAGTGGGGGGTCCCTCCACATGTATGTTAAAGATAAACAGATACGAGAAAAGTTTATTAAACGTAATTACACATTAATCATGTCACGCAGACACCTAATCCTAAAAAAAAATGATTAGTTTATACAAAAAAAAGGGACACCACTTTTGCGGAGACCAATTGACGCATTATACTACAGACTTTAAGTGGCTTACGTGCGCCCTCCGCACCAAGGTGTGATCAGTAGCATCTCTCAACATCACAGATACCGGGGTGAGGAACTTGTCCACACACCAGGGACCACTCCACTTGAAGGATAATTTTGCCGAGGACCTGTCGGCAGCCGAGCAGAGGGGAAAACACTTGCACACAACCTTATCCCAAAGCTTAAATGAGACGGGAATGCGTCCTCGGTTATAAGCCGAAGCCACCTTCCTCTGAGAACGTTGGAGGTTTTTGAACGCTAGCTCACATCTTTCTTCATAAGAGCCATCGCCAGCGTTGCCCAAGACTGGGTCAATGTCCCAGTTGGTTAAGAGGGGGTGGTTCAAATCCCTGTTGAGGAGGATTGAGGAAGGGGTGGCCTTGACTGACTCGTGGAACCCTGCGTTAAACGTGATGTTCAGGACGTCGAGGTCCTGATCCCAGCGGGAGTGATCTTGGTGATGGAAGATCGTCAGGGCAATGTTTAAGTTCCGATTGAAACGTTCTACATGGTTAGGCGATGGGTTATAGGGTCTGGTGGTCACGTGCTTGATACCCCAGGAGAAACACATGTCTCCAAAAGCTCTGGACCTGAAGCACGGCCCGTTATCACTTACCACGACCCTCGGGGTTCCTAAGATCGCCCACACACGCCTATACAAGGCGTTGACAGTCGTCTTTGCTTGCATATTCCTTAGGGGAATAATAATAACAAATTTAGAAAAGGCGTCCATAGCAACCAGAATGGATGTATTACCTTGGGTGGACCGAGTCAGCGGTCCTACAAAATCTATAAAAACTTTCTTCCAAGGCTTCGCGGCTACGTCTGCGTAGTGGAAACCAATTTTAGAGTTACGAGCGGGCTTATCTAACTGGCAAGGTTCACACTTGCGCACCCAGTCCCTAACATCACGGTTAAGGTGGGGCCAGAAAAACTCTTTCGATATCTTGCGCTCGGTTTTGAGGACGCCACAATGTCCACCAAGGAGGGAGTCATGAAAATACTTAAGTAACATCGGCCTGAGTTTCTCAGGCACAAAATATCTAAGCCTACCATTAACCATAACAATGAGTAGATCCTTATAGATACCGTAATTACCTACTTTCTCACCCTTTTTTAACCTATCAACGACCTGCACGCAAAATTGATCTTCAGACTGGTGATCCTTGATAGATACGAACGATTCCGGAATGGTTTGTATGACGCATAACGAGTGCTCTTCCCTATCGTTACCAACGGGCTCCTTATCCTCTGACATACGAGATAACGCGTCAGCTACAATATTGAGTTTACCGGCAACGTGGTGCGTGGTGAAGTTGTATCTGGATAGTTTCCAGACCCACCGACCAATTTTCCCGAGTTGTTTCGGGTGATTCCACATCCAACTCAAGGCCATGTTGTCAGTGAATAAGTCAAAATGACAAAGCTCAAGGTAATCCGTGAACTTCTCGATACCAAATAGACAACTTAAACATTCTTTCTCGTACACGCTGTATTTCCTTTCAGCTGGGCTAAGCGTCCTACTAGCAAACGCTACTGGCCTACTCCCTTCAGGCGTCAGTTGAGAGAGCACCGCTCCCAGCGCTACCGAAGAAGCGTCTACGTGTAGTTGGAAGGGAAGAGAAAAATCAGGCATGCGCAAGATGGCCGGTGAAACTAAGTGGCGCTTAAGCGCAATGAAAGCCTCATTCTGCGCGGGTCCCCACGTAAACGTGGCTCCTTTCCTTTTCAATGTGTTCAAGGGGTTAGCAATCTCAGAAAAATTTGGGATGCATCTCGCATAATAGGCGCACATGCCCAGGAAACGTAGGACACCCTTGATGTTCTTAGGGGCAGGAAAGTCTAAGATAGGTTTGACCCGTTCGGGGTCAACGAGGAGGTTGCCTTCAGAAATAATGTAACCAAGGTACGGGATTGATCCTTTGGCCCAGGTGACCTTCTCAGGGTTGACAGTCAAACCGGCGTCGCGCAGGCGCCCTAATACAATTTCCACATGACGCAAATGGTCCTCAAAGGATTTGCTGTAGATGCAAATATCATCCAAATAATTGAACACAAAGTCATATTTTAAATCAGCCAAGATGTGGTCCAGTACCCTATAAGCGCCTGCCCCCACAGCTAATACCTAAGGGGACGCATTGAATTCGTAGACCTGCCAAGGGGTGATAAAGGCGGTATACTTCTTGGAAGGCTCTGAGAGCGCGCATTGAAGAAAACTGGCATTTAAATCAATAAGACTATAATACTTGGCTCCACCGAGATGTTGGAAGGCGGATTCGACGCTGGGCATGGGGTAGGGGTCGAAAACAATTTTTTTGTTAAGTATCCTATAGTCAACAATAAGTCTATGCCCATGACCTTTCCTCGGGATGATGAATGCGGGACTGGCGTATGGTAGACTTCGAGGGACGAATAACCCCTTTATCCTCCAAATCATGGATAAGATTTCTGAAGATTTCCAGCTTAGGCGGCGCACAGGAGTAGGGGCCTGATCTTACGGGGATATGGTCGAGGGCGACAATGTCGTACGGCAAAACGTCGCATTTCCCCCATCTGTCGGTGATGACGTCAGGGAACTGGCTTACCAAAGATTTATAGCAGCACTTTCTCATCAATAAGAAAAATACTGGTGAACTATCTCCGACACAAAATGGAATACGTATATTCGGCTCAAAGTTGAAAGACATTTCTAAATGCCCTAAATCCAACTTAACCTGAGTATTAAACATAAAATCATTTCCTAGAATGATATCAAAAGGTAAGTGCGGGACAATATAAAACGAACGCCTCCATGAAAAATAACCTATCTTAATCGGAACGATCACTTGAGAGTCCACTACAATACTCTCGCCGTTAGCTACGGCGTAGGTTTTAGGAGAGATCAATTTGTAGTCACATATGATTTTACCATCCAACTTACGCAAAAACTTGCCACAAATAAAGGAATGACTAGCCCCTGTGTCTAACAGACAATAACACTTCTCTTTACCCACCAGTACCGTCACAACGGGGGAGGGAACGCATGGATAGCGACAACTCGGCGCGACCGAACCACGGTTATGGGCGCGCCTCACCAGTTTCCCGCCCTGCACTGTCTTTGTAAGTGACCTAACCTCTTACACCGGAAGCATCTAACACGCGAGAGGTCACGGGGCGCCGGGTTCCTAGCACTAGCATTTCTCGAAACGTTCCCCGGGCGAGTATCAGACGGGACCGCTCTCAAAGAGAGCGCCATCTGGGTGGGCTCGGGGGTCGAACCAGTACGAGCGCGATACGTAGATGTAGGGCATGCGTCAACAATACTCACTCTCGGAGAGCACGGTATTTTCCAAGGTGGAGGCAAGGGAAAAGAGATCCTGCACAGTGCGAGGCCTGTTGGTAAACACAAAGTGCCGCCGAGTAATGGGGGAGACATTTTCAAGAATAATATCAACTATCCGGCTCTCTGACAGACCACTATTGAGCACTGGGCCGCTTCGGTTATAGATAACACGAAGTTCCTCAGGGATTCATGGGGATACTGAAACCGATGGATAACCTCCCTACACAATTTTTACCTTACCCTACTAGGCAATAAGGCCTCCAAGACAAGGTCGATAAGTGACCTACAAGTTAAATGGTCTGAAATCGCACGGGAGAATAACTGAGTTAAGAACCCTGACGTTTTAGATAAGCACAAAGTCAAAAACTCTTCCTCACTAGCCAGCATTAAACAAGACGCTCTGTTAATTTCGACTAAAAATTGGAACAACGCGGAGGATCCCGCCCATCACATACTGGGATACGGCCCAAAATATCTATAAGGACCTTGTTCTGACATTTCGTGAAAGTGTGAGGGGGCGCGAAGTGACAGGCGCAGGGGGAGTGGGAATCTCACTCTCTTGCTCGTCATACCTAAGTCAGTCTTAGCCACCTCAACCCTATCAACCTCCTCACATAGTTTAAGTCTGAGCTCACCCACATTTGCACCGGGGGGGACTTCGATGTCGCGAGACACCAACTCGCCACCAGCTGGTCCCGGCTCAGGCGATACACCTCTGTTCTAGAAGATATGGCGGCTGACTGGCCAGCTTGTGGAGTGGTCGGCATGGTTGTTGACAGCCAGAAAAGAATGCACACAGGAATTAATACAGAACCAAATATAACAAAAATACAAAAAAAATTGGGGGGGGGGGTTTCTACCCTCAGTCCTAGAACCACTAAGCATGCCCCAACTCCCCTCAAAGAGAGCAGAGTGGCGCAGCTTCTCTCTTGTAACCAGCCTCCCTCATCATCCCAATCAAATAATGGACAGAGGTGGAAACAAGAATTATAATTTTTACTCATTCAAACATAATACAGCTCAATGGGGGAGCGGAACATTAAAGATTACAAATACCAAGTGTCCAGTATGCGCCTGATGGGTGAAGTAACATACAAACACATGCCATGGCCAGAAGGGCGATACAACCATAACAAAGTATTTGCTGCCTTTTAATAAGGCCTTAGAAATGGCACTGTTAACTGGGTGACCCCGATCTGTTGATAAATTGGTCTCCTTACACACGTTAAACGTTACAATTCTCAAATAATAGCACAGGCCCAGCCTAAACTCTACATAGCCCAAAGGGAGTCAAGACCTATAGTTAACTAATACAGCCGAGAGGCATATCAATAGCATCAAAGTGAATACAAAGTTTCCAAGCCTAACAATAATAACTCCACCCAATTAAGCAATAAGTTAGACCCCGTTGGGAGATTTATGAACTAGGTGGCCCGCGGTCCCACTATTTAAACCCACAAACTAATATTTGCCAAACATAACAATAAACTATATATTATCTCCCTAACTACCATAAACACAAATATAGATATATGAAACGTAACAATAAACTATCTAGACCCACTAACCATCCTAGGTATATAAACATATAAAAAAACGGGGATTATCCCGACTAACTAACAACCCCATGTATACAAACGATAAATATTACTAAAAACACCCGTGTATCTCTTAGATAGTCTGCGGCCCTACATTTATCCACCTTTTTGTTTATGCAGAAAGAACATAAACATAACTTCCTATTATATATGGCCTCCAAGACAAAAATGCACTAGAGTGCGAACATTCCGCGAAGCGGAAATTTGAAATATTAACACGAGAACCAGATGGGTTCCCCCTTTAATTACCATAGTCGTAAAGATGACTACCAATACCCCGCAGTCATGACTATTCGTTAAATAAATAAAGAATATAATTATCTACAATTTATACGAAGTCCGAAACATTGAATTTTGAAAATATAATAAGATTTTAAGCCAAAGAGAATTTTGATTAAATACGACGAGCCCACTTATGAAGTAAGACTCTTACCTCCTAAAAGCCCTGAGTATAATGCGTGCCAACACATCGCACCACAAACTTTTATACCCTGAAGTTATCATGTGCTCTCAAAGCGGACGATGGGGGGGGGGGGGATTATCTAGAAGCACCACAGAGTCCTGGAGCAACAAGCCACACGCACAACATAGTCTGTCGAAGGTTCCATAATGTTCCATAAAGTTCTGGTTGGAAGCGCACGGCTATGTTCACTTGTCTTCTCGTCTGATGAAAGAAGGGAGGGGGGGGGGGGGCTCTCCGCCCCGCCCGTGGCGAGCGTCTAACGCCGGCTAAGTCAGTTGTAGTGCGCGTTGAGGGTAGTGTCTTGTGTTGTGAAGTCCATTCCACGCGAGTCAACAGGGACAGCATAAGGTGAGCGTTACAATCATCCCATGTTTCGTTGTGACAAGGTTACAAGAGTAATCATTGAAAAAAAAAAAAAAGTTTTAATGGTGCAATTAACTGACATTATTTCTTAAAAGCGCGTGACTCTCCATGGATTAAGTATTAAAGGGATAATCTACCTACAGTTTATTGAAGAAAAATAAACTTCATCCATGATTTTTTAAATAAATGAGAGTGGTCCAAAACAGTATAATTACAATAGTATTATATGATGGGTATTATAAAAGGTTTTACCATACGATCTTTCAAAATGTCTATGAAAATGTAGCTGATGAAAAGTTATTTAAATGTTAATTATGATTAATAATGGGTTTTTTTCAATATAATTCTTACCCTTCTTTAACCATTAATGTTGGTGAAAGAACAGCTTTGAGTTATGTTGAGCTAAAAAGAGATTGAATGCTAAGGTTGCAGAAAATGAGTGAGAATTGAGAAATAGTATCATTTGATCTTCCTCCACAGTCCACCCCAGTAAACATTTAATCCTAGCATCAGTGAAGATAACAAAAAAATTGTTTCTTTAGATACCAGAGTGTGAGTACTAATATCAGTAAAATATCGGAAAAATGTATCAAGTAAAAAATACTTGTATAGAAATATCGTTATTGGCAAATTATTGATAGTTTTATAGCATCCATACTACTAATATTTCCTTTGAGAGAAATATTTTGTGTCAAGTTCTGAATCTGAGACCACTAAATTGTTAACCTTGTTTTGAACGCAACTGTATGCCACCTTTATCTCGTCCTGTCAGTGCATACTGCCGCCATTTATAACCTCGACACCTCTCAGCCATTAAAAAAAAAGTTGGCGTGTATTGTGCGAGAGAAAACTAGCGGAATAATTTATGGCTTTGTTTTTTAATTACGACGTCTGGCAGTGCCATCTCTTGACGGACAAGCGCACTGTTCGGGGTATTTAATTAGACACACCTCGTCTCCAATGCGCTCACCGGGTCCGCGCCCGTCACACAACTTACGAGACGCTATTATTCTGTTTTAATTGTGATGCGTGCCATAATTTGGTTCAAGACCTGGGGAGGTAGCGGGCGATTATGGAATTTGCTTGTTGCGTGTGAAATAAAATCGTATTTTAAAATATTTTTCTACTTGTTTTATACCCGGATTACCCTCGCCTTGTCTGGGTTAGCCGGTGACGTAGGTAATTTGGGGATCGAATCCCGGCTGGGTATACTAAGGTGTTATTTTCTTTATAGTTTCTCATTCTCCTTAAACGTGAATGTTGATACATTTTCTCTAAAGTTTTACCTTCCCTATCTCTTTGACATTTAGTGTAAATATGCGGTTAGACCGTAGCGTCATATTAAGAGAAACTATTGTAATCGTGAAATTTTTCGACTTCGGGATAGTAATGAATCTTTACGTTGTATGTGTGTCCAAACTCAAAAAAGTGGATTTTACAATTCTTTCTGTCCCTGGCCACAAATATAAAACGGTTTAAGGGATTTGGTTAAAACTTGATTATTATTTTTACTCTAGCCCTCAAATTATGATTATTATTTTTACTCTAGCCCTCAAATTAAGGCTTCCGCTAGTTTATTCACGAGAATTTTTTTTTATTCCAAATTTTTTGAAAATGACAACTGTTTTGTTAAGTATATATATGGAGTGTTTTACTTTACAATAATAACATTGTATAAGTTACTTGTATTTTGGGCAAAATTCGCCAAGAGGTATTTTACTGATGAGTAATATTCCAGAAATACAAATATTTCGAAAATCGCTTTAATGAGTATGTTTAAAATGTATATCTGGGGAATGTTTAACATGGAAAAAATGTTTATTTGGGGGGAGGGGGGAGGGAGGATGAAATTCGTTTAGGGATAGTTTGCTAAAGACTGATTTTATATTTAAAAAAAGTGAATATTTTAAGAAATGGCTTTAGATTAGAGATTTGGTTCAAAATGGGTATTTGGGGACTATTTTACATGATAATAAATAATGTGTGTTGGTTTTTCTCAAATAAATAAATCGAATGGTGTTTACTCATGGAAAATAAGAAAACCTGAAATATTTCAAAAATTGCTTTTAAGATCGATTTCAAAATAAGTATCTGGGAATAGTTTCACCAGATAAATAAGATAATAATTTTATTTTTACAAATATAAATCATTTAGTGGTATATTACAATTAACTTTTTATTTTATTTCTGGTTTTAAGACACAATATGAGAAAGTTTATAAAATTATGTTGGACCATTTATTTTTAACACTAAAAGTTACTTTGGATTCTAAAGATTGATACTGAACTATTATTGTGTGAACAGTGCCGGCAGGTACGTGGACTAAAACTCAGTATCACATAATTTGGTTTGTCGATGACGGGGAGGTCTGAATCCCAGCCAGTAATATTGAATGGTGGTATTTCCTCAAGTATTTTCCACACTTCCCCCACATTTCCTTTAAATTCTCTCTCCCAGATGCCAAGCCCATTAGATTAATTAAACCATATGGTCTGGATGGGTAGTAAGACGTGGAGAAAAGAAATCTATATGTAACACACACTGAGCTCGGTTTGGTGGTAGCGTCACACGATGGGGTTAATGGGAACACGAGCTAAGGGAAGTTTTTTTTTTTTCAGTTTTATAGAAAAACAATTTTTTGGCCAAAATAAATCAAATATTGCTTCAGTACAGACAGTTTTAGTTTATACATTTAATAATTATAACAGTTGTTGAATATCTTTCAAGGATTTCCTGGAATTTAATGACAACTTTTTCTCTTCATTTAAAGAGTTTCTAATCTAATGCCGCTATACTCTTGACAGATATTCAACAACTGTTACAATCACCAGGTGAATAAAATTAAACTTTGTTTCTATTGGAGCAATATTTTATTTACTTTTGCCAAACATATTGTTTTGCCTTAAAAATTGCAAAAACGCTTAAATTTCCTGGCTTCCCCTATACTCCCACCTCAATACTGTGATATCCTGCAAGCTCGAGATATATTAATTTCTCAGCATTTCAAGCTCGGTTTCAAGCACCGCCACTGGTAGGCTACGAAAATCATCGCATGAAAAACTTACGCAAAACTTCTTATAAAAAATGTATGTGTGTGTGCGTGCGTGTGTCTGTGTGTGTGTGTATATATATAGGAAGGCGCGTCTTGAGGCTAAAACTGCGGAATGCGTAGGCAGGGTTGCAAGAAGAAGGGAGATTAGAAATTCCCAGGGCGATTGGATCCAGAGTGGGCTATGCCGACCCTATACAAGCCAAAAGGAAAAAAAAGCTACAACTTTAATTTGACTAGCTCGGTAAATGTTCTAGAAAATGGATTCTAGATAATAGTCTCGTCTCAAAGTGCAAACTTCTTAAATTGCTTTTCTTTCCCTTGAAAATTCTAAACTTTCATCTCTGTCCCCTTCCTCCCTGTTTCCCTCATACCCCAACCAATCCCACCCTCCAAGTTGTGTGAAAACAAATAATTATTTTTTTACATAAGATTGATTTTTTTTCATTCAACAAACGTACTGTAAAATCAAAATTCTGAAAAAAAAATGTTTAAACCTTTTTTATGTAGAAATTTTTGTTGTTGTTTCTTTTTCCTTCTGGGCTAATCTAATACTAATTAGTAAGGGTGTGGAAGGCGTAATTTTGAGATATTTACACGAATTCACGTGGAGTTGGAAACCATTTAGGAAAACAATCTCTTTACACCCAGCCTAGATTCGAATCCAGACCTCTCCGTCATCATCAAAATATACTATATGAGTTTGACGTTTATTCCGCGTGCGCAGCGATGTGTGAATTATGAATGAAACATTTCATGTATAACAAATATATAGGGCCTATTTTTAATACAGTAGACCCTATATCTATTTTACTGAGACTTTTTTTTTCAATCTATGTTTATATGTATGTTTATTAACATGTTGGGGTTCGATCTGTTTTGATTAATTAATTGAATTTAATTCAATAAGCTATACACCTCGGTAACGATACTATTTACTGAGCTAGGAATCCTGGGTTCGGTTCCCCACTATATCCGAAGATTTACCACTGGTGAATTTTTCGTCTGGAGGACTGGGTGTTGTGTCTGCTCTAGCATTAACTTTGTGTGTCGTTCATTGAAATTATTGGTGGGTACATAAATCGTATAAAACACTACCTAATATACCTTTAACCAATAAAAGTTTGTATTATTATACTACTATAAAGCCATATGGCTGACTCACTCACTGACATTAATGTTTATCCACTTACAGATGAGTTATAGACTTGAAATTTGGCAAACTTATAGCTTCTAGCCTGTAACCAACGGGAAAATTCCAAAAAATAAAATAAAAATTTAACCTAAAAAAAAATCAAAATGGTGGAGCAACTTTAAAGTCGGTGAGGACCTTTCTTTGGAGGTCTCTTGTGGCTAAACGTTAAGACCTATCAAAAAATGGCTCTGGAATTGCATTAGCTTACATCCACTTTCAAAGAAAACTCACTGGGGGTTTGGGGGCGGAGCCCCAACGAGCAAAGCGAGTACGTGTATATAGACTCACCATAGGTGTTCGTCAATTTCCACGGGGATCCGGACTCTTTCACCCCACCTTTAGTACATAGTAAAAGGAGGGTGGATATTAAAGAAACGCACGGTTTTTCGCTTGGAAATCTTCTCCAGAGCACCCTGCTGCATTTTAAACCCCTTTGATTATTCACAGTCATATTTTAGTGCACATGTTGAGCTAGCTGTTGCTGAGTCAACTTTCCTAGTTTTTTTTTTAAATCTGTGTTTATAATAAATGCAATTAGTTATTGTTATTAAATAGAAGATCTCAGAAAATGAGTCACAAAAAAAAGTTTCTAAATCGTCGTCGCCTTTCCATTAGGAAATAACAAACCTACCACCTCCTTTCACGATGTTTCTCTTGAGTGAAATATGCGCGTCTCCTTCTTGCTAAGTTGGAAGTCGTGTTCATCAAACTCTGCGTGGTTTAGACAAGTCCTAGCCGCATCTTCACGTGCCCCGCGGCTTACAAGCTAATTGCCTCCTCTTCCTCCTCTTCGGAAGATCGTGAGAACGTAGGGAAGGTGGAGAGTAAAGTGCTTCTCTCTTTCCTAAAACTATCAATGCTCGACCCTCTCCCAACAACTGCGTCTGGGGAAAAAAACAACATACTCTATCTTATTCAGTACAAACAACTTTACATCTCTCATGCTGTCCAGGGCTGATGGCTCGTCTCGGATAGGGAGTAGGGATGACGTGGTATCGAAAAAATTATCGATACTGTACTAATATCGAAAGGAAAGTATCGATAATAGTATCGTTATCGAAATTTTAGTCTGGAAAAATATGTTTTTATCAAGTAATAATTTCAACTTTGGTATAATAATAATAAAAATAATAATTGTATTTCCAAATTTATTTAAACAGTGAAAATTATAATGATTTAACCATTTTATATTATATTTAGGTCTATCGCGTCTATGTTATGTGTTGAAACTTGGTAGGTATAATAAATAGTATTGTATAATGGATATTGTAAAAGGTTTTACCATACCAGCTTTCAAAATGTATTTGAAAATGTAGCTGATGGAAAGTTATTTAATAGCTAATTATGATTAGTAATACATTTCTACAATCTATTTTGTGCCCTTCTTTAACCTTAGTAAACATCTTATTAAATGTTTGTATAATATTATATTTTTGTCACCGCGTCTTACTAACCGTTCGGTTTATACGAATATGAGCTGATTACACTAACGTTTTAAGGACACTTTCCTAATTCTGATTCATCGTGCAATCTTTTGGCTGGGTGCGGCAAGTGCGCTAAACAAAACAATGAGCCACAGAAATTTAGGCTTGCTAAGTTAAATGTACTGCGAATTTAAAAAAAATTGCGGGACACTGCTTTGGGTGCGTTGGTGCTCAACAGTTACAGTTACGTATCGATAATTCGACTCTTAAACTTTCGAAAACTCGAAAACGTCGGGAAGGCACAACCTAAAAAACAAAACCTTGAGCAATAATAACCTCTGCCGTACTTCAAATAATAATCTATATATATATATATATATATATATAAACGAAAGCCCTGACTGACTCACTCATCACCGTATATTACGAACCCCTGGATCTAGAATATTAAAATTTTGCACGGACGTCCCTTTCAGTCCGTAGGCATCCGATAAGAAGGGATTTTGGGAAATTCAAACCCTAAAGGGGTGAAAAAGGGGTTTGAAGAGATAGGCTTTTTCCAAAAACCGCTTAAGCTAGAAACAAGAAATTTGGCCTGGGGGGTTCTTTATCCAAATCGAAGAAACAAGTATTCGACGCATCCTAATGGTAGAAAACGGGGGTAAAAACTCTTTATTGATAAGTACGCATACCTCTGAAACCATTTAAGATAGAAACTTGAGACTATGGGAAAATACTCTTCTTAAAAAAAATAAAGAAATATGTGTTCGACGGTTTTTCGAAAAAATTGCCCATGTGGGCGAACGGGGAAGGGGTGGGTTTTCTTGAGTTGAGCTATATCTCTAAAACCTGTAAACGTAGAGATGTGAAATTTAGCGAGAATATTCACAACTACTTTCTAATGTGATAGAAAACTTATAGCTAAAAATAGTATGTTGGGAAAAAGGAGTTGGGGTTTTCAACATTTACCAATCTAATACAAACACTTTATAACATTTTACTAGCTATAATCAAATATTTATTTTTAAATAGAGATCGTAGAAATGAAGTTGATTATCATGCTCTTTGGTGAGTGGTGTTGTTTCTTTTTTCTCAATATGCACATTATTAATTACAATGTAATTAATGAACTTCATTCATGTCATTAATGTTCTTTGGTGGAATATGATGCGCTTTTTTCCTTGAAGTTTCTTCAATCATGTTTATTGTTTAGTTTAATTTATAAAAAGTTTGTGCATTAATTTTTTTGCTGCAATGTAAAATCATTTTTATATTGAATTGCTTTTTGGTTTGCATAGCGAAGTTTCGTACTTGTTCAGCAAGAAAGTTTTTTTGGTGTGAAACTACTTCGGATTTGAATTTAAGGTTATTTGACAGTTTCTGTTAACTGGGCAACACCTTCACTCCAAGCACTTTCTGAATATCATCAGAAAATATCATGTTGCTTCCAAATGACTTCTTTCGGGGCAAAGGAAGTGTCAGAAGGCAACTTCATTCCTACTTTTAAGCTCCAAGGTCAGGTATATCACAGGATGGGCAGCTTACTTCCACCATCACAGCAGGACCCGAAGTTTCTGCAAATTTACTTTGTGGGGAATGACGAGAAGGAAACAGGTGTGGCAACTTCACTTATGTGAAACCTGGTTTAGTTGCCCAGCTGCAGAAGATGTTGCATGATAACAACAAAGCATCAAATTGGCCATGGATATTGTTTCGAAATATAAAAAGGAGTTTCAAGTCATTATCTATGCTAACAAGAAACCAAATGATGGGCACAGAGGTCTATTCAACGCACCCACCACAAGTGAGGTTGCTGACATTATTGTGGGTCAGGTATTTGAGAGAATATGCATCGTGCTACACAGTTGCAACAACACGTTAACTAGAATCAACGAAACCCACAAAGCCTACGACACCCTGCAGTACCCTCTCATGTTTTGTTATGGTGAGGATGGTTATTCAATCGCGTTGCCTCAAGTTGACCCCAAAACCAAACTCCTCCTCAAGAAGACAGTTTATACAGCCATGTTTTACTTATACGGAATTATGGTAATCGAAGAAGAACATAATCACCTGCATCTTTCCCGCAGTCTCCTCAATCAGTTCCTGGAAGACATGTATGCAAAAATTGAAACAGAGAGGTTGAACTTCATTAGAAACAATCATAAACAGTTGAGGGCGGAGAACTATATCCACCCGCAAGATGCTATGAAGAAGAGTAACGCTATTGTGACTGAGTTGGGTCAAATGTTTATCCTGTTTTCTCCCTTTAACAGTGGACCACGCTACTTGCATGAGCGAACGCAGGATGCCATGACGTACGTGCGCCACTACGTTTGACCTGATCTATCCATAACATTTACCTGCAATCCGAAATTGAAGGAGATAGCAGAGACTTCACTACCAAATAAAAAGGTCTAGGATGGCCACGACATATTAAGTAGGGTTTTCCATCTCAAGGTGAAGATGATCATGAATCTATTACCAAAAGAAAGTATTTTAGGGAGTACGAGGTGCTTTATATACTCGGTGGAATGACAGAAGAAAGGCCTCCCACACATTCACATTCTGCTGTGGTTGGAGTCCTGGATCTCGCTACAACTTATCGAACAAGTCATAAGTGCTGAGATACCGGACCCTGAGGTAGATTCTGCCCTGTACGAAATAGTGAAGAGCAACATGATCCATGGACCATGCGCCAGTTTCAACCAAAGTTCTCCATGCATGCCAGGTTGATACTGAACCAAGTGGTACCCTCGACCCTTCATCAATGAGACCTAGACAGGGGACGATGGATATCCACAGTACAGGCGAAGATCCCCGAATGATGGAGGCTTCACTGTCGAAGTCAATGGAATGGGGCTGGACAACCGCTGGGTGGTGCCGTTCAATCCTTTGTTATCTCGTACCTTCCAGGCTCACATCAATGTTGGGTACTACAACTCAGTCAAGTCGACAAGATATATTATGCAAGTACGTCAACAAGGGTAGTGATAATGCAGAATTTGCACTAGAAAACGAGGAAGATTGAGCTACGCTCTACCAAACTGGACGTTACACCAGCAGTTCGGAAGCTGTCTGCCGGATCCTCGGATTCCTTATTCATGAGAGATATCCTTCCGTGGTCCACCTCACAGTGCACCTGAGAAAGAACAAAGAGTATAATTCACAGAAAACAATGTGATGGACAAATTCAATAACCCTCCTAAAACGACATTCATTAGCTACTTCGAACTGTGCAAGATTGACGACTTTTCCAGTTCCTGTATCACGAAATCCTTTCATACTATGTTTGGAAAGTCAACAGGTTCAGCAGAAGGAGGCACGGTAAGGACGTCCAAGGTCACCCTGGAGTAAAGAAGGATCATGTTTTAGGTAGTGTGTAAACGGTTCACCCTAATAACTTGGAGTGTTATCATCTGCGCCTCAAGCTCCACGATGTTCGAGGACCAATATCATTCTCAGACCTTAAAACAGTAAATAGTCACATCCATCCCACATTCCAGTCCACTTGCAGAGCGTTGGGTTTGTTGGAAGACGATGGTCACTGAGACAAAACTTTGGAAGAAGCGGCCTTATCTGACTCTCCTATCAAACTGAGATAACTTTTTGCAATCATGTTGGTTTTCTGCCAGATTTAAAACCCGATCCTGCTGTAGGAGAAGCACGAGGACAGTTTCGCTGAGGACATAAAATGGCAGATGGGGACAGATTGTCCAGAGATTGATGTCCAGCAGGGTCTGGACATGAAATACAACACGTGTCTGATTTTGTTGGAAGATGTGGTGGTTTCAATGGCAGGACATACTCTCAAGCACTATGGCTTGCCTAAAACAATGCGTGATGTAGATGATGTCATGGGCAACTGAGGTTACCTCAGGGAATTGAGCTACGACATTGATGCTTTGTTGAAAACAGTGGATGACATCGAGCCAAGGCTAATGGGCGATCAGATAACAGTTTACAAGAATGTTATTAAAAGTGTAGACGGTGGAGATGGCAGTGTTATGTTCTTGGATACTTCAGAGGGTACAGAAAAAACATTCTTGATAAGCCTGTTACTAGCCAAAGCTAGAAGTAACAGGGAATTGTTATGGCTGTTGCTTCATCGAGCATCACTGCAACGCTTTTGGAGGGGGGTAAAACTGCCCATTCTGCTTTCAAATTCCCCTTCAATATGAATCATACAGAAACCCCTATATGTAACATTTCAAAAAACAGCAATATAGCCCAGGTTCTTCGTAATTGCAAACTTATCGAATGGGACGAATGCACTATGTCACATAAAAGGGGGGGGGGGGGATAGAGGCTCTAAACAATACGCTGCAGAACATTTGAAGCGGTTACAAGCTGATGGTTGGTGTTACTGTAGTGCTGGTGGGAGACTAGGCGGACCCTGCCAGTAGTACCCCAGGGGACCCGAGCCGATGAAGACAAGGCCTGCCTTAAATCATCATACCTATGGCCGAAAATTCAAATGCTGTCATTAAAGAAAAAAAAAATCGTTCATCTGAAAAGTTATAGGATGCCAGGGAAGTTTGCATACAATCTGCTAGAATTGGGAGACGGCAAGGTGAAGGAGATAAATGTAAAGATAAACCTTCCTTCTAGCATGTGTCAATTAATTAAGGATATAAACAGCATGACTACAATCATTTATCCCGACCTAAATAATATAAGATGGAAACCTATGTCATGGTTAAAGAAGAGGGCAATTTATAACTCCTAGAAATGATAAGGTAAATGAGATCAACAACCTCCTGCTTAGCATGTTTGTATTGGAGGAGATGACCTATCAGTCAGTGGACTCAGTAGTGGGTGTGAAGGATGCTCTCCCCTACCCGGTAGAGTTTTTGCATACCCTCAAACCGCCCCCCTACCCCTCGGGTCCCCTCCTCACACTCTTATCTTAAAGTTTGGTGCACCTATCCTATTGTTGCGCAATTTAAAGCCCCAAAGCTGTGCAATGGAAGCAGGCTGCAATTGAAGACCCTCCATCGCAACGTCATCGAGGCAACTATCTTCAAAAGGTGTGGTTATGGAGAAACAGTATATATACCACGCATTCCCCTCATTCTTTCGAATTATCCCCTCGAGATTAAGAAAGTCCAGTTCCCCATAAAGTCTGCTTTGCAATGACCATCAACAAGGTTCAGGGTCAGACATTGAATGAAGTGGGAGTTGATTTAAGGATGAATGTTTCTCCCACGGCCAGCTCTACGTAGCATTCTCCAGGGCGAGAACACCGAGGAGCCTGGTTGTTCTGGCGCATGAGGGAAGGATGGATAACATCGTATACCAGGAAGTCCTTTCAAAATAGACAGCCACGTAGTGAATATGACACGGCAGTAAGCAAGGGGGTCTGCTAACAAAAATTCTCCAACTAAATCATTATATGGCTGTAAGAAAGGGGTCTGACAACCAAAATTCCCCGACCGAACATTACATGTATGGTGGGTGACCACCTCGTGGTGTCTCTCGGGTAACGCTAATAACCATAACAGCTATCACACAATGTCTACCAGTATCACATTATTATATATATTTAAAAAAACTATCAAAAAAATACGAAACCCGCGCGAAGCACGTGCTATTGGCTAGTAATAACAATATTTTTATTAATGGGACCTGGTGGTCTAGGGGTAAGGTGTCACACTTCTGTGTTAAGGGTCTGGGGCTCAAACCTAGGTCCTTGCACAGAGGTATCTGATTACCAAACCCTTCTTACACCTCTGTCAAAGTGTGTGTTTTCACGCGCTGTGAATGTGTGAATGCCAGGCCCCCACCGTGGTTTGGAACCCACGTAAAACTTTAAATCTCCTCTGCTTTCCACCCTCATCATTCTCACGTATCATACTAACATGTGGGGGACTTTTATTTATTTATTCAGTGTTTACAGGCCCGGTATCTTACAATCTTTAAATCCGGGCCGTTTTTTCCACAACTTTTACTTAATTTACACAATTTTAATATGAATTTCCTTTTTAACATTACAACACATATTTTGGCTCTTAACTTAAATGAAATTCAACTACCCTTAGCTCAATTTGATCCACCCCGGGTATATTACGCCCCCGGTACCCTCCCCCGCTAGGCCCTTCACAATGCTCGGGATTTCACTCCCGAGTCCGCCAAGCGCTCAGCAGAGGTGGGCATCCCCATAATAACCACCTGGGGAGGCGCCCTATCAGAGTTGGTGCCCCGCCTACTTTCTACCCTTGGCAGCTGAATTTCCTAATCTACCCCCTATCTAGTT
This sequence comes from Timema cristinae, assembly GCA_039000515.1. NCBI lineage: Eukaryota > Metazoa > Arthropoda > Insecta > Phasmatodea > Timematidae > Timema > Timema cristinae. The sequence continues at coordinate 99,382,398 of JBCFYV010011172.1, forward strand.
CCCCCGTCCCTAATTATCTATATTAACTACTAACTAAGCTAAGCTAAAATACTAAACTATTCTATTCCCATTACTGCCGGGGAACACCATCACCCAGAGGGCTGCAGGGCAGCCGCCTTTCTCCATCTTGACTCTGAGGGCCCATCAACCATAACCCACCTCTCTTGTTTCCAAGGTGGTGGGTCATACGGTGCAGGGAACACCTCAGAGTTCATAATCATTCCACTAACTTTTGTTCATGTTTTTGTTCATGTGGGGGACTATGGAATTTGCCTTAGTGATATTCCCAGCTCAGAAATTAATTCCTCCATACGCCAGGAGAGCATAAGTAAGATAAGGTCGAATGGCCAAATCTAGAGCATTAGTCCCACCCCCACAATAGCTTATTATGATAAAAGTCTTCTATGCCTGCCTTTCAACAACTAAATTCAACTTCTACTGTCGATCTAGAGATAAGCTCTTTATTCTTCCTTGATAAGGCTTTTCTCCTAGAACTTTCTTGTAGTCCATGCAAATGAAAACTCGCGATTGGGAAGGTCTGCCGACGATGACGCCTCCCTTTTAAAAGGTTACTGTCGTCCGTTGCTCCTCATCTCCCTTTCCTAAACCCCCTCCCTCCTCCTTTTCTATCATCCTCTTGGGAATTCGCACAGCATTTATTCTCATCTTGATGAAACTGTTTCAATTCATTTCAATCTCTTGCTCTCTTCATTCAGAGAGTAAAGAAGCCTACGAAACTAACAACTCCACCCACTGAAACCATCTCCTTCCCACGACGAACGCTTTGTCTTCGTCCGACTAGCAGTTAAGTTGACGTCGAGACGTCTGCCCGAGACGTCTAAGTCTCCTAACCTGGTTTTCTCGACGCCCAAGGCTCAGGGAGTGCTCGATAAGGGTTGAACACTTCGTTCGCTTGCTCGACAACACGCGAGTGTCAACTTTATCCAAAGCACTATTGCAGTGGGTCCTCGGCCTTGATTGAGATTGCAGAGACTTTGTGCTTTCGGATGATCTCCATCTTTCTCTTAGAGACTTTATTTAAAGTCCCAGAGGGTGTTTTAATACGATCTCCAATCACAAGAGATTTTGGTTCAAATCCCAGGGAGGGTTTTAAGAAGATCTTCAACAATATTTTAAATAATTAGATTTGAATCCTAGATGGTGCTTTAAGGTGATATTATTATTACTATTTAGAGACTTTGGCTCGAACCTTAAAAATGTTAAAATACAGTAATTAAATCTTCACTTGGTGGATGCTCAGGTTAAGTACGAGAGTTTCATAACGTTATAAGTGCAATCCCAAGCGCTGATTACCCCATTTATATTATTAGATGAGTCTTTAGGTTCCATAGTAAAGAAAAAGTGACGATTAGCGTCTTAAACACACAAATAAAAACTTGAAACTAATGAATGGAAAGAATAATAAGAAACAGACAAGCTAAGTAACAATAGATGGTTTTCCTCGTGAGGGATTTACAATGGAATGGGAAGGGACATCACTAAATATGAAAGCCTAAACCCTTTCTCAAACTTAGTGAAACTCTTTTGACTCGCCATCCCTCCACCGAAGTGACGCTGATGGGCCACTATTTATACAAACAAAAAGAAATGTATAAAGGGAATGGTGTATTAACAACCTGTAAAATCAATCATTTAAAAACTCATGAGTGCTTCATTAAGTGTGGTCACCAGGTAACCTTGGTAGGCCGGGCTTGTAGATGTTTGTCGGTGACCTGGTGGTCTAGGGGTAAGGTGTCAGACTTCTGTGCTGGCGGCCGGGGTTCAATCCTCGGTCCCGGCACAGATTTATCTGAAAACCAAACCCTTCCTTCACCTCTGACAGGACATCTTGTGAATGTGGGGAATGCCAGGCCGCCACCGTGGTTCGGATTCCACGTTAAACTGTAGGTCCTTCATTTCATCTCACAATCACCCTACCATTACACATTAGCGTAAGTGCGTATAACCCGAACGGGTAGTAAGACGCGGTGCTAATAATAATAATAATAATAATAATAATAATAATAATAATAATAATAATAACTTGTAGATGTTCAGGAGGCTACCTCGCGCACTAGTCTTTACACCTTGGTAAAGCACGCTAAAATGAGACGAGTCTAAAGTGCGGCCACGGTATGAACTAAGGGGATGCGAGCCATTTATCCCCAGTCAACGCAAACCCGGCCGACCTTTTCCAATTTCGCTCGCAACTGGCTCATCCACAGTGCTCCGACCCCTACCCCATAGTAGCTAGAAGCTAAGCAGACATGACATTCGAAAGCTACTAGATACACAAGTTATTTAGCTACGTATACTACAACGAACAAGTTTTGCTTGTTCTGCATCGTTTTACAAACAACGTTCAACCAAAGTTTGCACAGGGCAAGTAAGGAGGCACGTCAAGTGAGCAGGCTACATACGTCAAGCTACCAGTCGCAAGTGAACATATCTTATAATTTGGTGTTTTGTCTCTCGACAGGTTCGTTACCTTGTTAAAATTGGGCCTTTCAACATGTCTTGTTATGAGCTTTTTTTTTAGATTCTTAAACTTTATCTTCCTTCCTTGTGTGAGGTCTTCAATCATTTGCATTTCTGGTCCCCTTCTTCCTTCCACCCTGCCTTTTATGACATCACTCAATAATACATCTATGTTTATAATTTGACCCCTTAAACTGGCCTTTCTTCGTAGAATCGCCTGAAGAATGGCTCTTTTTTCATCGACTCTTCTTAGAACCTTCTGATTAGTCACCAGATCTGTACACTTTATCCTCTCTATTCTCCTACAGCACCACATGTGAACAACTACTTGCTTAGTATTAGTGTTTAGACTAGTTTACACAAGGCAAGTAAGTATTCAAGTCTAGTGGTCAGGATAATTTGTAGCTTTTTACTTAATTTTCGACCAGTAATTTGGAACTAACTTAAGATAAAAACAGGTTTTCCTTCTTTCTTTTTTTTACCGCGTCTATCTACTGTTCGGGTTATAATTGAAATCTATGTATTAATTACGCTAATATGGTAGTTATGTTGAAGATAAAACTTAGAGGAAATATAGCAGCATTTGCTCGGAAAGGGAGTAAGGAAATATTAATGGGGAAAACACCCTCATTACACTCACATCATTTTCCCCAAATAAAGGTAGAAATCTTGAGAAATTTTCATAATATTTAAAACTTAAAAATAATATAATCAATTTTTTTAGAATACACATAAAACTCATGAAAATGTCAAACAACTTTGTAAAAACAAATAAAAATAAATTTCTAAAGATTACAAAAATTAATCAATTTGTAATATGCCTAGGCCTACTCTGCTTTTAACGACATTTTAAGGTGGGGTGTAAGGAACGTGAATTAAGGTCCGTATTTTGGCAGTTTTAAAAACTTTCTTTTGTAAAAAAAAATCGCTTGATATGTTTGGTTAAATTTTATACTTTTAAAAATCTTAACAATTCTTAAGTATCTGTAACGGGCATCGTGGAATTTAGATTCTCATGATAAATATTAAAGAACTATTGAGATTACTATGTGAGTAAAATTAAACTTACCATATCTACAGAAGCAATATTTTTATTCGTTGTGACAAAAATAACTGATTTTGTTATAAACACTGCAAAAATAAGGACCTTAAATTACGATTTCACCGTCATCATCAAACCTGACTAAATGCAGCGCGACATCAAAGATCGCGTGACCATCGATGTGGGCAAAGGATAGACAACGGCTTGGCCTTTAAAAAAAGTTGCGTTTAATCCTGAAGCTACCACATTAATAATGCACTTTGGGAGCCACCCATGTCTACTTTACTGGAAGTATCGATTTTGTTTGTGGTTAAGTAGTGACCACAATGTAGATAATCTTTTCGCCGTATTATCACGCATATTTGCATACACACATGGACGAAGATATATTTAAACACGCGTGCTGGTAATCCCAACCAAAATCGAACAATAAACCTCACCCTCGGGGGTGGAAGAGGCAAGTAGGCGGAAACTATTCCTTCATTTTCCTCTAAAAACATACCTGTATGTAAATTTATAATCTGACTGACGATTATCAACACCGGCCGCGGTGGCTCTGCCGAGTTGGATGTTTGTTTCTCAACGCTGATCCAAGCACAAAAAAAAACCCTTACAAGTCTTGCCATCGATTTATAAAATAAACCATTTCAATTGAATTATAATAGCGGTTATATCAGTGATCCCAAACTTTGGGAAGGCGTGAATTACTCCAAGGGAAGGGTGGAAGAGCGTGTAACAATGAAAATAATAATAATAATAATAATAATAATAATAATAATAATAATAATAATAATGGAATATTTATTTTTATTTTAGTCCTTTTTCCAAAGTAAGTAAGACAATTTTTTCTTACGGTGTTGGCAACACTGCCTACTAGTTGTAATTCATCTATTAGGTGACCAACCAAAAGTGCGCTTGTACTTGTTTATTTTCAAGCCCACAAAGCTTTGATTCGCCCCCAAATTATTCTCTCTACCCTTTATCTTAGCTACCGTTGGGGCCACATACAACATCACCGAATTTTCAACTCTGATTCTCATAAAAGTGCAACAGCGTTGTCGACTTGAAGTGGAAAGAAATTTGTGGTGTGCTCTGTCATACATCAAACCCAATATTCAAGAACTGATGATAACAAAATTGTGAAAACCCTCACACTATTTTTGTACCCATATGCTGCCAGTGTTACATTGTTTTTTGTATAAAATTAAGAAGTAACTATAAAACCAAACTTTTTAATGTTAATTTTATAACTATACCAAAAATGGGGAGGAGGGGGTGTTAATTTGAATATTTACCATGGGGGGCGTCAGCTGAAAAGGGTTGGGAACCACTGGTTTAAATATTATGCTATTAGACCTTGCCTATCCAGTTAAATATTGATGCATTTCCTTTAATCTTACCCTTAATTATGTTCCTATATAATATGATGATTTTCTTTTGCTTAATTGCACACCCCTAATGCTACGCTTCAACTTTGTTAAAAAAGAAGATGCTCTATTCACACTAAATTCACTTTCGCCAATGTGCGACTTTGAAGTCAAAAAACGTAAAATAAGTTTGCCTTTGGCAACTTTCCATTGGGCTATGACCTAAAATATATATATTTTTAAATTTACCTTCCAGGTTAGCTGCACTTTCTCACCAGGAATTCGTATTTTACAGCCAAACAAGTAAAGATGGAATAAAGTTATTTGCCTAAATTATCTTGTTCTTCATACAACTCTGCGCGATTGTTTTTTTAAATGTTTTTAGTATTTATGAGTTTACAAAACATCTGTATTGAAGAATTAATTCTACAGTATTTGATACTGCTACCTATGAAGTAAAATAACCGAATATAACAGAAGCAAGAAAGATATAAATATAATAGCGTAGGTGAAGAAAGCTTGTCATGACAAGAAGTCATCACTAACCCTGACTAACATAAACTTGGAAATCAGGAAAAGGTTCCTTAAAGCATATGTTTGGAGCGTTGCGCTTTATGGATGTGAAACATGGACAATTGATGTAACTGAAAAGAAACGATTAGAAGAATTGTATTGTAATCCCTAAGCTCCAAACTAGAGGGATTCAATACATAAATATAATCAAAACCTACAGTTAAATAAAAATAAAATAGAATATAGAGGAGCACGTAGAGTGAATATCCTAAAATTGTGAGTTATAAAGTGCTGGACATTTAGCATGTCCCCAGCGCACGCAACTCACTCTTGTGAGTAGCGGGAAACTACGGTCCACCTTCACAGGTTGCCTAACATATTAATATATAAAAAGGTTGAAGGCTAATCCTTCACACCTTTTCTAGACATAGGGATAATATGGCGTAATTATGTAATAGAATAAATTCAGGTCTTAGAATCTTTTAGATTTAATTTATGCCAAACTTTATTAAATAATAAGCATATTATTTGAAGAGCATTTAATAGTTCATTTATATATATATATATATATATATATATATATATATATATAATATATATATATTATATATATAAAATAGTCGTGAGTGAGCAAGCATTCTCAACATAAATATATACTATCAAATAAAAACATTGTTCCATAAATATTTACTCTTTTCCTTCTAATCATTACGTTATTTATTATGTACCCTAAACATATTACGTAAATACAAATATTAATGCATAACATTAATTTAATATGATCATACGTAGTACAGTAAATGATCTCTCTTAACTAACACATTTTTGAACCTGTTGCGAAAATGCCACATGTTACTAAAAGTTTTAGTTCCATCAAAAATACCTAATGTCAATACCATTTAACTTTAACGCTAATAACCTACTAGCAGAACTCAAAATAGTGAGACGTTCTTGAATACGGGTCCCTTCGTTGTGCGCCAATTATGATGTTCTGGAATATTACTGCACCGCGATGGACGCCAATTGAAGTGTTCTGGTTCGCCACGTTGAGCGTCGATTGAAGTTACACCGTTTAATTAGCTGGTAATTGCCCCGTGGTCGAGCACTAATTAAATCGGTCCGGGTTTTTTGATGTTGTGAGTTAATTGGTATTTATAGCCCCGTGATCGAGCGCCAATTAAAGAGTTATAATTAATAAACACTTATTATTTTGACATGTTTTTTTATTTCTGAATCTGTTTATTTAATGAGAAAATAGATCATGTCGTTGAAATATATACGCGGCCTATTGTATGAGCGCGGACAGGTGTTGCTGAACCCCAAGTGAATTCTGTCAGTTCTGGACACCAACTGCCATTACATTGCACCATTCTTTGTATATATCCCTTGCTCATGGAAGCTTCGAGAAGATTTAGTTTAGAAAAACAAAATACAAGACAAAAACATCTCTGTGCTACTAGAAGCTTCGAGAGCCGGAAACTGACTCAAGTTACATTTTAAAATCTCTATTGGAACCTTCAAGAAGAGGAAGTTTTTATTTGAAAACCTTATTTATATTGTCAACCTGACTTGACTAATGTCACGTGCGTGACGTCACTGATCAGTGGCTTTTGCCTTCTTAGAAGAAGAAGTGCTTTAAGCGCCATTTAATATACTACATAATTTAAATGAAATAAGATACGTTTATAAAATTAGGACGATATTATTGTCAATGCTTTCACATATTCTTTAGGGGCAAATCAATTACATTACAATAGCCTTCACCTATGTCCTAAACAAGGATTATAGTACTATTATAAATATCGAGGATATTTCCTAACATTACCCCTTTAAGTTTTTCGTTACTATTTTGGCACAAAATAGATATTAACAACACTATCCTAAAAATAACAATCGAGAAACTAGTAAAAAAATATAAAGTTAAGTTGATATATATAATAATCTAGTGCAATACTCCATTCTACTAATATTGAAAATCTCGGCACCATATTTCAAACACTTTCCCACCTTAATGTTTACCAAACCCAAAATGCCACATTTGCAATTGAGACGAAATAAAGTTAATTTTGAAATGTTTGACTTTCAATCATTATGGATAATATTGAAAAGTTCTGATCTCACAACACTCTCAAATTTTCATATTTACTACACTCATCTAACCTAAATACTACTGAGAAACAAATAAAGTTAATTGGTTGAGTATAAAGTTCGCGCATAATACCTAATATCAATAACACAGAAAATGTCTGACTTTACAATACTTTCATTATAAAGTAAATCAAAGACGAAGATTCACGCAAATACTTTATAATTAAATTTGATAAAAAGATCTAAAAAGAATTTTGACTAGTTCCCATAATTTACATTTAAACCGAAATTGGATTTTATTCTTACATTAACGTAATATGTCCGTTAAGCCGACGCTTAGTCCTACATGGTCGCAGCCAAGTCCAAGAGTGACGTCTTCCTCGACGGATGGTCTTTTATATGGCACACTCATCGAACAGGATAGGCACAAAGGAAGGGGGGGCGCCGGCAGAAGAACATTCTATATTATTCTGGCAAAGCCTGGCAGTTACCATCTTCTTCTCGTTTCTTGAAGTTGGGCGGATTGATCATGGTAGTGGTGGTGCTGGTCTCTAGTGGCGAGATGCGGAACTTGGCTCAGTCTTGGCAGTTGTTCGCTTGTGGTTTGTGTAGTCGGATGTTTGTTGTGCGAGGTGCTCGGCAAGATTAGTGGTATTGGGTAAGTGATGTTTATACTTCACTGTCCCCATTCTGTTGACTTGGAGCAATAATTGCTACAGTATGTATGGTGCTACAGAAGAATGTTTAAAATATCAGAAATGGAGATGGTATCTAATACAGAAGTGCTAAAAAAGAAAACTTTTGCAAGATATACAACAAAGAAGAGTTAAAATGGTAGGACATATACTGAGACATATTATTTTGACAAAGATAATTATAGAAGAAGATGTGGAAGGTAGAAATTCAAGAGGGAAACAAGATTGGAGTACATAAATCAGATAGCGAACAATGTTGGTGGAGGAAGGTGCAAAAATTGGGTCCAGGATAGACAAATTGGATATCTGCAACCTAATTACAGTATAGTTATAGTAATTAAAAATACACCTATTGAACAAAAATCCTTAAAATGACTCAAAAATTACACATGCCAATAACATATTACCTAAAAGCTCAAAATGACAAAAAAAAAAGCCTCTAAAACGTTTAAACAACCAGGGGATTAATATCAAAGTTTATATGCACATAATTATGTCTGTGATTTACGAAAAAATAATGACAGGTCATCAAAATCTGGGCCCTGACTGTAACAATAAAACAAAATGGTTGGACAGTCATGCCATATTAAACGCGCCCAATTTTTCTTCCGCGTGCGCGACTAAAAATACTTTTCATTTGGAGCATTTTCGAACGATATGGAAGAATAAGAGTCCATTAAACAAAATTACTTCATTTGCCAATCCACTTATATTCTGAATGAACTCCAGTAAATTTGTTTATGCAAATATTAAGGTAATTTAATTGAAAAAGTTGATGCAGGCAAGCGAAGTAAATTTTAACTGAAGAACTCTCTACAAATTGATTGCTAGCATGGCATGGCAAAAACAACGTAGATTTATCGTTTAATCAGTATGAAACTTCTGTGGACATTTGTAAATACATTTCGAAACCATGCATCTATTTTAATTGTAAATATTGCTTAGTTACATTAATTAAAACGTTTAGGCGGCTTTCTTCATTTTTGGGGGGACGAGGATTGTAAAATTTTAATGAAAATATAAAAAATGAACCAGTTTTAATCAGGTGATCGACGCATTAATATAAGCAGGAAATGTTAGGGTACGTAACTTTTAAAAAACCGTACCCGCATTTTCATAAATGAAGAATATAAAAACCAATTATTTAAAACTAAAATAATGCGGTGAGTTTGCATTACACCTCGGCTTATTCTGTTGGGATCAAGTGCCCTAACAATATTATCAAACCTATCGTTTTGTTGATTTGAACAAAACCTTATCAGAAATGTTCTTTGATAACAAATGTTATCCTCGTGGCGTAATCTTGGAACTTTTACATATCATTTTCATTTCTAGTATTTCTGGTATTATTACGGTCGGGTTATCCAAGGCTTACGCTAACCAATCTAAAGACCCAGGACGAGAAAACCGAGTATTATTAAAAGGAACCAGCATTCACCTGAAATAAACTATGGGAACAAAAATCTTCTTCAATCGCACTTCGCCGGTATACTTTTAACGTTCACGTGACACGTCCGCCATTCCTTTACTAAATCTTCCCTAGCAACTGTTTTGTTTCTCCAACAGAACTGTCGCTAAGAAGAAAATACCGGAAACAGTTGGTCTTTAGTCCTACTTATGGACTTTATCCGCTCGTGTAAGAACGTTTTAAATATATTTTTAGTTACCAGAATAGACAACATTAATGAAATTTCACTATATTTATTCTTTTAACATTCTACGCGTCTTACTACGTGTCCAAGGTATCCGCATATTTACATTAGCCGTATAAGTTGGAATGTATAGTAAGTGTATCAACAATTGCTTGATGGTAGAGTAGGAAGTCATTTTGGATTAAAAAAACATATAGGTAAACCTGGCCATGATTTGACTCCTGATATCCCCGTCACAGTAAAAATTGAACAAATTGAGACTGACGATTTTGTCAGCGTATCCACCGGCATGTGTACATTTATCTTGTAGGTCAAATTGACACCGTCTGCCGAATAACAGCGCTGCTGCAAGATATCCCTTGACGTATTTATGTACACTTCGTCTACCCTTTAAGGAATCCAGCTTACCTTGCACATTTCCACTACAGTAGAGCTTATAAGAAGATTTTATTATCACTAATTTCTTGGCACCACGTTTCACTACTCGTTCGGGTTATAAGCCTCTGTACCAAATACGATAATGTGTTAGGGATGAGTGAGGTTGAATTTAGAGGACATGTACCCGCATTTGCGCGTAAGGAGACCGGAAAACAATTAAAATATAATCCACCCCCAGTACACCTGACTGGGATTCGAACTTCGGTCTCCCTGTCATCGGCAGTCCAGTCTATTATGAGAATGACGCCTTATACTATGTGGCTACCGAAGAGGGTCTAAAGACTTACCTTTCGGGAAAACGAAATGTGGAGCTAGTTTTTTTGTTGTTTTTTTAAGTTTCAGAAAAGGTTATTTCAGCGGTGGATCTGATAAAATTATGTATTTTATTGTAACGGTGTTGGTTTCTCAAAAGATGATGTGTGTCCTTTTTGTTCGAAGGGCGCGCGTCAAATCCGGCCTGCGACTTTTGGGGGCCGAGGCAAGCAGTGACCAATGGAACGTCAGTGTGGAACTTAATCCCAAACACACCGTGGCCACGGTGACGGCTTTCAAGAGGGAAGGATCGGAGCAGACCCAGACGGGACCCATTCAGTTGAAGACAGCCGCCAGGTCAGTCACTTTCAATCATTTGCTTCATAGCTTTTTTCAAGATGGAGTACCCAGCTGGCGCACAAGAACGTCAGATCTTTCAAGATGTCAAATGAATTTCAAAATAACAATCAGTAAAGTAAAAAAAATCAATAAATAGTTAACTATAGGTATAGGCCAATGAAAATTTAGAGAATAGTATAAGCTAAGAAATGCATATGACATCATTACACTCCTCTCCAACACTATATTCTCCTTGCTTCAAACCCACATACGTCATAATACCCCTCTTTCAAGCACTATATCCTCTTTGCTTCAAGCCCACGTACGTCATATTACCCTTCTCTCCAGCACTATATCCTCATTGCTTCAAGCCCACGTACGTCATCAATCCTCCCCAGCCTTTGATTCTGATTATCTGCACCCACAGAGCTAAGTTCTGATCAGAATGGTCTAGCAGGAAGTGTCAATACATTACGACGAGGAAAGCAAGATTTGTATCGGGGTTCAATATTTGTCAACACGGAACTGACCAAAGTTCGCTGACGATATATACATTTTGCTGAGGACGGGGAGATCGAGGTTCGAATCTCGGTCGGGTGAACGGGGGGTGGTTTTTCCTAAATGGTTTTCCACTCTCCCTCCACGCAAATGCGGGTTCACTTCCTTTAATTCAACTTTCCCAATTCCTAATCCATTAGTGTAATTAGTACTTAAGCGTATAACCCGAACAAGTAGTAAGACACGGTGCTAAATAATAATAATAATAATAATAATAATAATAATAATGATATATACATTTCGCAAAGTATACCATCTATTCCAAGACATTTGTTCTGTCAATATTCGGCAGCTTAGAGAACTCTCCAAAACAATAGAAAGGAATAAAATGTTTGCATTTTACCAAATGTTAAAGTGATTGTATTATTATAATACTTTTTTTCCTAGCAGATGTTGGGAACATAATCATATATATATATATATATAGTTGGAAAAATATACAGGGAAGCGTAATATCAATATAAGAAAAAATAAATAGTTTTCACAATCAAAAGAATACCGCTCAATGTAAAACTACTGCCACTGAACAGATACCTAATGAATCTGTCGATGACGAGACGATCGTGACTCGTTTCCAGTCGAGTGTACTGAAGGTGGTTTTTCCTACTCTCTCGCTTTCAACGCAAATGCAGATACTTACTCGTCTCTAACTCATTAGCGTAATTAATACATAGGCGTATAACTCTAATAGGTAGCAAAACGTGGTGCTAAAAAAAACTCTCTCAAGATAGGGATAGTGTGTAATGAGGTGGACTAGATAGAACTCTCTCAAGATAGGGATAGGGTGTAATGAGGTGGACTGGATGGAACTGGCTCAAGATAAGGATAGGGTGTAATGAGGTGGACTGGGTAGAACTAGCTCAAGATAGCGATAGGGTGTAATGAGGTGTTCTGGATAGAACTAACTCAAGATAGCGATAGAGTGTAATGAGGTGGACTGGATAGGACTCTCTCGAGGTAGGAATAGAGTGTAATGAGGTGGACTGGATAGAACTAACTCAAGATAGCGATAGGGTGTAATGATGTGGACTGGATAACTAACTCAAGATAGTGATAGAGTGTAGTGAGGTGGAATGGATAGAGCTCTCAAGGTAGGAATAGAGTGTAATGAGGTGGACTGGATAGAACTAGCTCAAGATAGGGTGCAATGAGGTGGACATGATTGATCGGGTTCAAGATAGGGAGAGGTGGCGTACGACAATCAACTTTGAGTTCCTACTGCCATAAACTATAGACTAGAGAGTAAGTACCATGGACTTCTTTAACGGCTTCAAAATGTGAGTTGATGTCGAAACGATTGGTCTTACAGCCCAGTTGTATAACTGTTTATATACTATGAATATTTATTTGTGTTCTTTTTTCAGAAGGTATGACTTGGTCCACTCACGATATCAATAATAAACGTGAACGGTTCTACCACTCATATTTGTAGTTGCTCCAAGAGCTCGGTTTATATGGGAGGGGAAAAGGGAGGTGGGGTAGTGGCTGCACTTTACCGATACTGCAGGTAAACAAATAAACATACAAGGCTTTGGAAATGTAGGTCTGGAGGGAGGGTGTCTGGGAGGAAAAGGGGTTGGGTTGTATCGATCAACATAGTAAGAGCAATCCACCCCCTCCACAGCTTCAAAGGGTGACTTTTTTTCCCCTACCGCGCCCGGCTTATACACGCACTTGTTTAACAGCCCTTTCACACACACTATCAGATCAGGTTTCGCCGGTCAGGTTCCGGACCTGAAGAGGGGTAAAGCATTAAAGTAAATAGGACTTTTCACACTATCAGGTTCCGTCAGACCCGGTCCCTGATTGCAACCGGACAACTCGACTGGCCTGTCAGGTTCTCTGATGCCGGGTGGAGTTGAGGGGGGAGGGGGGGGGGGTAGTTTGTAATGCGTGCTTTCACACTATCAGGTTTTCCCTGACCGGTTCAGTTTGGTTCCCCTAGTGACTGGAGTCTCGCGCAAATATTGTGTTGTCTCTTGGTTTTTTTCAGTGTTTTGAGTAGTGTCAAGAATGAATATTATCATAGAACTCTTGATTTCGTCCTTTGAGAATCGAAAGTGAAAATCATCATTTTTAAGGGTACTTTGCGTACAATTAAATATTTTAATGAGAAAGAGACAATTGACTTTCAAATGGGAGTATAATGATTGATCAAAGTTATTAATTAAAAACAAAAGACCAAATCCATCTTTTCCTTCTTCTTCCCTGAACAACTTTTTACTACATCCGTTCATGCATAACTCCACACCTTATCAGCAGACACTTCCACCCCAATCTCCCATTCACTAGTTTCACTTCATTCCTGCCTCAAAAATCTCATCAACCCCTTCATCCTTTGGCCACATCAACTCAAAGCTACCAGTATTTGTCCTCTCCCTTCTCCTCCTCTCTCCTCCGTAACCTCGCCAACGGAATTTCAAATTATAGACGTAAATTTTACATAGCTCATTTTGTTTTTATTAAATGATTTTTTTTTATTTTCTGTATTAATATTATTTGCATATTTTTGTAATATTTTAGATTAACTAGACTAAAACCTTTAACAGAATACCAAGAGTCTTCAATAAACTAGTTCCCCCAACATATACTTAATACCTAGGGGTCTATTAAATAGTGAATACTAAGCTAATGTTTATGAGATAACAAAATGTATATAAAAAACATAAGAGTTTTGGAATTGTAAACACATGCAATATCTACAATTTTTTTTCTTCTTACCTGACAGCTACCGCAATAATTTCTTTAGATTTGATGCATTTCCTCATTTTTTATGTTCTGAAGCTGAAGGAGGGGGCTGTAATGTATCGTGTAGTTCTTACAAAGGTAAAATTGACATTTGGAAAAGATTAAAAAAACTTTTTGTCATCACTCTTTTGAGTTCCTCGTCTAGAGTAGCTTTTGAAGCAATGGGTGTACCCAAATTGTACTGTTTGTCGTGTTTTTTTTTTTTTTTCTTATTAAGTCTCCTACGAAAGTACCACTAGGTAATAAGAATACCTCGATCCATGTTCGAAATCAGACCGAGAGCTCTCTCATAGCTTGGGAACAAAACACACGTCTAAACCGGACCTGATGAAAACCTGATACAAACCTGTCCGCTGAAACCTGATAGTGTGAAAGGGTTGTAATTATATTTATTGGTCAGGAAGTAAGAAGGTAATAGTTCAGAGTAAATGTACCAACATTTGAGTACACAGGCGGTAAAGTAGGAAACTCTTTAGGTGAGGGGGGGAACCATTCTTACCAAACCCAGCCGGAATTCGAACTCTAACCTCCATCTTGCAACGATACAGACTAGACTGACGTAGATTCCGCGAGCCCACTGACATAAGTAAAAGGGTTATATGGGGGACATATTTTACTGCTAAACGTATTTTAAATTATAAATTTGATTTTCATAACGAAGTGGCATTGATAGATTAGTAATTAAATAATTAAACATTTGATTTTCACACACAAAAAAAACACTTTGATTAATAATACATTTGTAACGACCCAAAAAGTAGATGAGAGGTTAACACGCCATACTTTGATTCAGAAGACCTGGTTAATATCCCGACCGGCCTTTGTCAGTTCATATGTGCAAAACTCTTAAGAACCCGTGATAGCTTATACAAACAAAACAAAAAAGCATTGATGATATTGACGTTTCAAAAGTTAAGAAAGCAATAACAAAGTAATATTTTTAAGGTGGGTATGTAAAGATGCGAGTCAAGGGCAGTATTATTGTAGATTTTTTTCTCATCAAAACGTTTTTTGGTTAAAAGAAATAAAATATTGCCTCGGTAGAAACACAGAGTTTAATTTTCTCCACGCGGTGATATCAACAGTTGTTGAATATCTGTTATGAGCATATCAGTATTAGATGATAAAATTTTAAATGAAGTGATAAAGTTGTCATTAAATTCCAGGACACCCTTGACAGATATTTAAGAACTGTTGATATCACCGTGGGAAGAAAATTAAACTTTATGTTTATACTGAAGAAATATATTATTTATTTTGAGCAAAAATATGTTTTGATATAAAAACTGCAAAAAACACTTACTTTTTCTTGCGTCTCCTTAACTCCTAAAATTTCAAAAGCATTAATTTACAGGTTTATATCTATTTTATCTCCATTACACCTGAGATCATTTATTTTTATTTCAGCTACTTTTTAATTTTTGCACAGATTTTTATTGGAGAACCTTTCATGACGTCATATATATGCTACCTTTTGTTAGCCCTTGACCACATTTTTTTTTCTATAATACCTATCTAAGAAATTATTTTTTTATAATGTGAATTTAGAGATATATTTATGGTAAATTTTTTAGGTACTACAGAAAGTATAGAAAACTATTTAAATTTTTTCATTCCGGCAACGACAATTTAATTCTCCCTCTTCACTCCACCTTATTTAAAAAAAAAAATTATAAAATTCACAAACGATGAGTCGACTACTATCTGCCAAAGTTTTTATATTTCTCAAAGCGCAGAGAATAAACTTTTATTTTGTATTATTGATGGCACGTTTTCTTTGGTTTCTTGGCACCCTTTAGACATCCACCCTGTCCCTTAGCATCAACTGAGCGGCCCTCAAGCCCCCTACCCACATCTCCCCCCCTCTCCCTGTATCATATGGACTATACGCTTCCATCCAGGGTGCGAAATCGCTTCTCTTTTAACCACCAAAATGATACTGTTTTTTGTTTAATTTTTGATAGTAGGAAAAGTTATTATATTCTTATCACACGCGAGTCTGATGTTTTTACTTTCCTGTACATAGAAACTATTGTAATCATGAAAAGCTTTCTTCCTCAAGATTATAATGGAACTTTCACTTACTTATTCGATAGCACTAGGATCTCGACAGTTCACTGTCGCTCTTACAAAAGTACGCCACCTATATCTAGATTGAGCTAGTTCTATCCAGTCCACCTCATTATGAGCTATCTAGCTCAGGTACATTATAATGCTTTTTTCGCACCGCGTCTTAATAACACCCGTTTGTCTTATGCGCAAATGGTTTTTAGAGATTAAGGAGGTTATAGTGTACCCGTATGTGTGGAGGTAGAGTGGAAACCATTTTGGAAAACCACCCTCAGTGTACCCGACTGAGATACGAACCTTGATATCGCTGCCATCGTCACTATAGTCTACTGCGATACTAACGCCTTAGACCATGTGGCCAAAGAAGCTGGTCATTCCACTCTTATCCTCCCATCTGCGTCTAGGTCTTCCCAATGGTCTCTTCCCATTGATTGGGTTCGCTAGTCAATATCCTAAACAAGATTCTAAATTATTCCATTGGCCCACTGTGATTTTTGAGACTTGTTTATCCTTACAAAGTCTTGTGATGAGTGAAGGGTATGTAACTCATCATTATGTAGCCCCCAGTACCCTCATCCCTTTAAGGATAAGATATCTCCCTAAGGACTTCGTTTTTCGAACACTCTATAAATTTATTTCCGTCATGTAAGGGTAAGAGATCAAGTTTCACACCCATAGAGAACAACTGGTAAAATTAATGTTTTGTATATTCTCAGTTTTATATTTCTTGAAAGGAGGCAAGCATGAGCAAACCGAGTAGAAGCATGCATTCCCCCAACTTAAAATTATTATTATTATATTATTATTATTATTATTATTATTATTATTATTATATTATTATTATTATTATTATTAGCACAGTCTTTACTATTCGTTCGAGTTATACGCTCTTACGCTAATTTGTAATGTTAGGGTGATTGTGAGATGAAATGGAGGACCTACAGTTTAACGTGGAATCCGAACCACGGTGGAGGCCTGGCATTCCACACATTCACAAGATGTCTTGTCAGAGGTGAAGGAAGGGTTTGGTAATCAGATAAATTTGTGCCGGGACCGAGGATTGAACCCCGGACCCCAGTACAGAAGTCCGACAGCTTACCCCTAGACCACCAGGTCACCCTTCTCAACTTAAAAAAGTGGGTTTTACAATTGTGTGGGTCCACTCTATCTTTCTATACCCAGAACTACAGCTGAAACGAATTTAGTTTAAACTTTGAATTCAGATGTTGTACTGTCATAATGTCAAGTGAAATCGTGATTTCAAATTCGAGCTTTAAAATTAAGGTCAGTTTACTGATTACTGGTTTTTTTAAACTCAAATTTTTTCTAAAGATGGCAAAAGATTTTGTTTTAAATTGAGTCTATTGCGAGTGCTTTACATTATAAATAACATAATATATTTTGTTTTTGTATGAAAATTAATTTATGTGTAGTTAACTAACGGCAGATTTTTTTGAAAATTTTGAATTGTTCGAATTTATCCATAACGGTTTTATTCAAAACGCTTATCTGGGGAGTTATATAATCATTAGTAAGACTCTATACCCATTTTTCAGAGAAAATTAATCCCTAAGGTAGTTTGCTGATGACTATATGAAACTATATTAAAAAATTATGTACGATTGTCTTTTTTTAAACAAATGTGGGCAGCTGTAAGTAGGCGACAGTCCAATTTTTAAAGGAAAAACCTTTTAAAAAATACAAACCTTTTAAACTACAGCAAAAATTGATAACATTTAACTATGTTATAAGTGTTATTATTTTCTAAGTAATAATATTTTCTATCAAATGTGACAGCTCCAGATCACATGACTTGACGTATGTGTGCTTGAAAATAGTTCTAGTAAGTTTTTTGTCAGATCAGGCCCATCCAATGAACATTTATTGTTTTGAGAGTGATTTAAACCTTTCATAGATTAATGATAATTTGCTAGTCGTAAAAAAAGTATTAACTTAGTTGTAGGGGAATAACAGTCGTGTTAATAAAGATATTTAACAGGGGTGAGTGTGTAGAACTTAACCTCCGAGCACTTGAAACAGCCGCGCAGGGGTTAATTAGAAGTAGGAGCAGGGTGCAGATACAATTAAGGAAGCAATAACAGTTTGCTGTGGTGGTATAATAACACGTTAAGGGGGTGAGGGGTGAGACGGTTGCGTCGCCACTGGGTTTGACCCGGCTCAAGTCCATTTTAACGGGCGTTTTGTGGTGGGTAGAACTCGTCCTTATCAAACGGGCCACTGGGATGTTCTAATTGGTGTAACTCGCTACAGTCGTTTGCCACAGGTCTCTGGTTTGACCCTCTGGCTGGCGGACATCCGTGGGAAGTAGCGTAGAGTTAAACTGAGAGTCCGTTAATAGAATATCTTTAACTTCCTCACTGGTCGACTGACCTAAAGCAGGGGTCTCCAACCTTTTAAGGGCCAAACATTATATATTTTATTGGCTCGCTGGCCGTAATACTATACCGATATATTCAGATTGAAATATTCGTATCAGCTTATTCTTATTTACCATGGATTAGGACCGCCTCCGATGGATGAAATTTCGTGACGAATGTTCTCTTGTTTTTTCATAATGTTAGATTTTTCATAACAGGAGGTTTGTCTTGTCTACTAAATTTTTCATCTGTCGGTTCAAAGTACATTTGTATTAAAACGCAATAATTTTCTTCGCGCAAAAAGCAAATATCGTTTATAAAATAACTTAAAATACTACTGTACATATTTATTTTATTAGTTTATTATATAATATATATATCTGTATTTGTCATTTTTTATCATGAAGTAATTTTATAGTTTCATAAGCCAACGTTCCGAAAAAAGTTGCCATGGTTTGAAGCTCTCAATAAACTTTACCACCAATGATGGAGAGATTGAGACTCGAATCCTGGTTGAGTGTACTAAGGTTTTTTTCTCTCTAAACGAGCTTTCACTTTCTCTTCACGCAAATGCGGGTACACTTCCTTTAAATTCAACCTTACTCATCCTTAACGTGCTACCGTAATTAATACATAATTACGTGTATAACCCGAACGGTTAACAATACGAGGAGCTAACAAATAAATCTTAACTTGCGATAGGTTAGTTACACGTTTTTGAAATGTTACTCCCCCTTACCCCTTACCCCTTATGCATCACTCCATGTCTTACAGCCCATCTAACCTACCGTATATTTACATCAATGTGGTAGGGTATCAGCATCTCCGTGGAGGTAGAGTGGGAAAACATTTAGTAAAAATAAACACGCTCTTTACCCCGTGTGAGATTTGAACCCTTATTTTTCGCCAACGGCTAGCCTAGACGAGACTGACTTTATTTTTTTGCCAAATGGGGCTGTAGAATAAGGCCGTCCTCGCATTAGCAGCCAGATCACGCGGGCTCTGCTACGCGGCGAATGGAGTGAATGGAGTGTCATGGCACGACGCGCTCCTGGCCGCGGCGGCCAGTTAGAATACGAGCGGTGAACACGCGGCCAGGCTCTTACACAGAATGCAATGGATGGACGTACACCAGCAGTCAACTACACAGCGGCCGGTACAATCCCTTCGGTCAATCGTTGAAACTCGATTCTTGAGGAGGTACCACAAAGCGAATACTTAATCAACGTCCATTACGTGGTGACCTGGCGGTCTAGGGGTAAGGTGTCAGACTTCTAATCTGGCGGCCGGGGTTCAATCCTCGGTCCCGGCAAAGATTTTTCTGATTAACCAAACCCTTCCTTCACCTCTGACAAGACATCTTGTGAATGTGGGGAATGCCAGGTCTCCACCGTGGTTCGGATTCCACGTTAAACTGTAGGTCCTCAATTCAACTCACAATCACCCTACATTACACATTAGCGTAAGTGCGTATAACCCGAATGGGTAGTAGGACGCGGTGCTATAATAATAATAACGTCCATTGCGAGACTAACTGCTTACACTCATTTGGCAGCAACTGCCTACGCTCGGCTGGTCGCATATTTGGATTAGTGCGTGCAGCCTCGTTAGATCAGTAGCAAACATCATTTTTTACTACTTTTTAATAATGTACTAGCTGAAGTACCCGTAGCCCGGGAGAAATTAAATAATTTTAAAAAATCCAAATTTTAAAACTCCGCCTTCAAGATGCACAAGCACGGGCTATTAATTTTTAAAATAGCTCACCTCTGTGTGCAATAGATATCATGCAACGCTCATGACAGACATACTCTTCATTTTATTAACATAGATTTAATGGGGGGAACTTGTTTTCTACAAAACCCTTTCAGTCCGCCTCATCTCCTCAACACCGTGGAGATGATCGTTTTCGACATGTGTCCACCATTTATCTTGGAAGGTAACAAACTTCACTTGCCTGGTTTCCACTTTGGTGCAGCTTATAAGATAAGGCCATAGTGTAATCAGTCAAGTTAAAGCCGCGTCCAGACTAGAACAGAACAACGAACACGAACATTTCCCAGAACATACAGCCTATGGCCGGACAGCAGTAGAGTCAGACTTGTGTTTTTATTTTTTTATTTTTATAAGTCTACATATATCTTTTGGCGAGTGTATTTCTTAATATATATGTTGAATTATAATAATAATAATAATAATAATAATAGAAATTTTCATATTATTTATTTAAATACTTAAAATTATAATTATTTAACCATATTATTGTATATTTAGGTCCATCGCGTCTATGTTATGTATTGGAACGATAGATAGATAGAATGATAGATAGTATTGTATAATGAATACTATAAAAGTTTTTACAGCTTTTGAAATGTCTGAAAATTTAGCTGATGGAATGATATTTAATAGCTAAATATGATTAGTAATATATGTTTGCAATCTATTTTGTACCCTTATTTAACCATGGTAAACATTTAATCCAAGCATAAATGAAGATAACAAAAAATGTGTTTCTTTTGATACCGATCCGATACAGGAGTGTGAGTACTAATATCAGTAAAAGTATCGGAAAAAATGTATCGAGCAAAAAAATACTAGTATCGAAAGGAAAATATTGATATTAGTAAAGTATCCTTACTTTTTCCACATCCCTATGCCGAACAGAACAACGAACAGATTCTGTTACAATGTTCTGTTCAGAAAACCGTCCACACTTGTCACGAACATGTTCGTGTCCGTTGTTCTGTTCTTGTCTGGACGGGGCTTTAGACTGCTACCTCTCAGGGTAAACGGAGTGTACTTCAAACCTTGGTTTGAGTCTCATGAGACGTATTGAGGAAAGTGGTGGATGTGGATAGTAAGAGTTTTTCATAGTTTACTAAAAGGACGCTGAAGCTAAGGGCGTGGTAAGATAATTTTTCAAGGGTAAGTCCGCTAGAAAATTCTACGAGACCTTCAGCCAATAAAAGTTTGTATACCTAAACGGGGTCCCCTTTAGGGTATATTAAATTTCAGGGGACTCCACTACTTTCTACTTTCGCCCTTGGCTGAAATACTTTATAACTATCTGAAATAAAACTTTCGAAAGAGTTTTTCGTAAGTATAAATGTGGGGAATGCCAGGCCGCCACCGTGGTTCGGATTCCACGTCAAACTGTAGGTCCTTCATTTCATCTCACAATCACCCTACCATTACACATTAGCGTAAGTGCGTATAACCCGAACGGTAGTAAGACGCGGTGCTAATAATAATAATAATAATAATAATAATAATAATAATCGTAAGTATAAAAAACAAAATGCTTGATTATAGTGGTTTAGGTGCTTTTATATAGTCCTATTCTTATTTTGGAAGTTTTTTATTTTTTATATAAAATATTTAAGCTGAACAAGAAACTGAAAACGTATCCCCCACATTAGTTTTCGCGCTCTGGCGATGGGCGAAGGCACGTAAATATTTAAGGTCATTCGACACTAACAAATTTTACTGCACATTTTTAACTAGTGTATATTTATAAAATAAATAAATATATATATATATATATATTTATAAAATACACACTAGTTAAACTACTTTGCTTTTTACGAACCATTACGTTGGTAAAGTAATTAATGTAGGTGTATGAGGCTGAAATTTATTATAATTAGACATAAGTATGTGGTGTACACAATGACATAGTTATAATATTAATAATATAACTATTTTTTAATATTATAAATATTATTTTTAATAATATTATTAATATACTTTTTATTAATATTATAAATATTTCATTGTGTACACCTCATATAATTGTCTAGTTATATTAAGTTTCATCCCCATACATTAATTACTTTACCTTAACATTGGTACATTAAAAGTATAAAAATATCAAATTTGATACCTTATAACTCGTAAACTGTATTTTTCTTTTAAATCAGTAAATTGCCATCTATATGTTATAAATACACACCGGTTAAAATTGCGAGATAAATGTTTACTATCGAATGCCCATAATGTGGGGTTGTATAAAGCACATGTAATGTATGAAAATAAGTTTTAAATTGGAAGTAATACCACACCGCTCCAGCGTAATTAATATTTTTTGCGATTTGTTTCATGAACATTATGCATACATAAAAATACAATTTGAGTGGGATCGCCATGTGAAGAACCTTTTAGGTGGTATTATAACTACAGTATAATTTTCATAGGGAGAACCTTCCGATAGCTAGAAAAATTACTAAAATCCGATTTTAACAAGGGCCTTTTAGAAAATACAAACACATTTTTCGTGATCAACATTGATACCGTTTTACCATATTATTAGTGTTATTTTATAGGTATTTATAATTTCTATCAAAAGGGACAGCTGCAGATAAGATTATTTGACGTATGATTACGTGAAATTAGATCTAATAACATATCTAGCTGTCGGACAAGGCCACAAATTCTTTCAGATAACCCGCCTCGGTGGCGTAGTTTGCTAACGCGCTTGTCGTGTAGAGCTCTACTGCTGAGGATGGGGAGATCGAGGTTCGAATCTCGGTCGGGTGAACTGGGGGTGGTTTTTCCTAAATGGTTTTCCACTCTCCCTCCACGCGAATGCGGGTTCACTTCCTCTAAATTCAACCTTCCCAATTCCTAATCCATTAGCGTAATTAGTACTTAGGCGTATAACCCGAACGGGTAGTAAGACGCGGTGCTATTATTATTATTATTATTATTATTATTCTTTCAGATAGTTTCTCATTCTTCCGCCATGCAAGTTGCAGTTGGGCCATGGGACCTCTTGTCACAAACGTTTACAGCTTAATGATGGATTAAAATAGCTAAGTTATTATATTTTTATTTACAGTTATACAGCCGCATCTAAATATCCTATACTTTAAATTGAAAAAGGACACTTTCAAACGGAAATCGAACCCAGGACCTTTGGCTTAGTACGCCATTGCTTTTACCACTGAGCTATCCAGGAATCGTCCCTAGCTCAGGGTCATGCTTCACTCATATTTTAAGGCAGAGTCTTTGATGGACGTGCGAAAATCGTCAGCTAAAAATATATTATCTTTTAAGATCACGAGCCATCAGATAACTTAGCTTAGTTGGGCCAAGTTCACTGGCCGGGAGGACTATAACGATAATAGATAGATCTGCGGGTAGATATGAACTCGGACCCACATATTGTTTTTCCCTGCATTAGGTTAGGTTTGTTTGGGTTAGGTTAGGTTGGATTAGCTTAGAATTTTTGTGTTACTTACTATACATCACTTGATTGTCGCTCAGCTTGATAAAACATTTGCAAACGTCCTAAATGCAACGCCACAATAGGCGGGACCGGGTAGTACACAATTACACCTTGTTTACAAAAAGTAAATCGTAGTCCAACTGTAATTTGGGACTAACGATACCCTTTCAAACGGAGGTCATAACTGGTATAGTGTATACGAAGCCCAACAGTAATACGCTCGCAACTACTAGCATAGTTTCTCCCAATTTTATTTTCCTCGCCCATATCCCATTTAAATTTAAAAAAAAAATCCATCACAAGGTGTTTACAATCTGTCAACCTCACGTAGTCCCTACATCTTGGCCTGGCTCAATGATCGTTGAAGGGGTGATTCCGTGCAATATTCATCAGTCATTTGGGGCGGGTTTCTTTCACGCACGGGAGGGTGTTAGCGGTAGTGTGAAGCCGTCGCGTGCTGAACATGTGTCCAAGTCGCGCCACATACACACACACACACATGCTCGTTAAACCGCCTGGATCAAGGGGCTACACACATCCCTAGTGGATGTGGTGAGGTTAAGCTTATTTACAAGTTATTATGAACAATCATATGTATATAGGCCTACTTTAAGATTAGGTTTACATTAAAATTAAAATAATAGCCTGCTTCCGTTCTCTCATTGCTTAAGGCGTCACTTTCGCAATATACTGGACTGCCGATGACGAGGAGATTGGGGTTTTAATTCCGGTCTGGTATACTGAGAGGGGGTACTTAAATGATTTTCCATACGCCAGTGAAATTCGGATTCAAACCCTCTAAATTCATCATTACTCATCCAAAACATATATACGTAATTAGTACATATGTGTATAATCTGAACAGATAGTAAGTCACAGTGACGCATAAGACAAAAAAAAACACTAGCCTATAGTGAAGCCAACTCTGTCTTATTTTAAAATGGACATCGTGTTTTACCTTTGAGGGGCGTTTTAATGCATAAGAATAGATCTAGGGACTCTTAGAATTGTCAGATTAGTATCTTGTCCCCCCCCCCCCCCCCTCCGTTTATAACTCACATACACATACACACTCACACTTTTTCTCCTCTCATAAACATTGGGTTGTGTAACGACTGCATAATATATTATATTTCCCTATCAAGTTTCAAACATTCTGTTGTAATCAACAATGACGTCACATTAGTTATTTTTATGAAAAATAAAGTACATTCCTCTTTACTACGCTCTAAAGTATCCAACAAAAATGTAACTTCCTCCCGAAAAACACAGGAAATTCAGATTTTGTATTAAGAAAAGAGTGGTAGCCCTACTTTTTTTTAACGCTCTGCATATTATACAAGCAATTGATATATGGTGTTAAATAAAACTTTAAAGCCCTTTATATAAAAATAGAATATAATGGAAAGTCTTTGAGAATAAATGGGAAGCTGATACTTTTGCGTGCATACTTGCTAGATTTTTTTATTTAAGTTCACTTTTAAGTTTTACAGCATGTAAAGGATGGGCGGATGGCATGTTGAAGAAACATTTGTTCACGGGCACATGGTTTTAAGAAATGCTTCACTGATTTAATACTCCTTTCGCTTTCTCATTCGAGAGAAAGTATTGTATTCGTGATAATGTTTGACCTCTAGATTATGATGAATCTTTTATTTTAAGTTTCATATGTGTCCGAACGATAAAAGTGGAGTCTTCAATTCTTTCTGTTTGTCTCTCACTGGCCGCTGATCCAAAACGGTTTGATGGATTTTTTTCAAACTTGATATATAGACGTTATAGGGAGGGTTGTACCTTAGGACGTTTTTATCATTTCATCATAAACCTCAAATTAAGGATAGTTTACTTAGGAATGATTTTTTTAATTCCAGTTTTTTTGATAATGGCTCTAAATATTGTGTTTAAAATTGATGTATATTGGGAGTCTTTGGTCCCCCAAATAACACTGAATACTTGGTTTTTGGGTAAAAATTCGTGAAAGGGTAACTTACAGGGCGATGAGTGATTCTAGAAAATTTGAAATGTTTTGAAAATAGCTTTAACGATTGTGTTTTAATTGTAGAACTGGGAATTGTTTAACATTTCAAATAAAATTGTATTTTTTTTTGACAGGGTGGGGAAAGATTTGTTTAGATTTGTGGTTTACTTATGACTTTTTTTAAATAGCTCTAGCGATTTAGATCAAAAAGGCTATATGTTAAGTTTTTATACTATAAATAGAAAGATATATTTATTTCTAAAAGAAATAAAATATACTAGTTTATTGATGACTGACTTTTGTAACATTTGAATTTTTTTAATATCTAAGGATTTTGTTCAAAATTCTTATCGTGGGGACTATTTACATGATCAAAGTATCTTTTTTTTAATACATTAATTTAAGGGTAGTTTACTACAACAAATAACAGAAGATTTAAAGGTTTCCAAATTGGCCTCTAATATCGAGTTCAAAATGGATATATGGGAATAGTTTTTCATGCAAAATAAAAATACATTTTTATTTTTACAAATTAAAAAATAGTTTTAGGGTACTTAACAAATAACTTATTTTTGAAAATTTGAAATTTGTTCAAAATATTTGAACAATTTTTTAAAATGTAGGCTATATATAAAAAGTGTTTATGATGTGTTTGTTTTTATGAGGAAAGCTTACATAAGGGTAGTTTAGTGAAAACTTTTTTTTTCTTCTAAGCTGTAATGTAACTTACTTGCCCCTGAAAAGTATGGGAAAGCATTGACAATAATATCGTCCTAATTTTATAAACGTATTTAATTTTATTTAAATTATATAGTATATTAAATGACGCTTAAAGCATTTCTTCTTCTAAGAAGGCAAAAGCCACTGATCAGTGACGTCACACACGTGACGTTAGCCGAGTCAATATGACAATATAAGATTTTTAAATAATAACTTCCTCTTCTGGAAAGTTCGAATAGAGATTTTAAAATGTAACTTGAGTCATTTTCCGGCTCTAGAACCTCCCAGTAAAACCGAGATGTTTTTGTCTTGTATTTTAATTTTTTATAACACGACCTTCTCGAAGCTTCCATGAGCAATGGATATATACGAAGGATGGTACAATGTAAGGACAGTACTGCTCACTACTCACTAGTCACTAGGCGTTCAGTCCTTGAACTACTCGGAACTTGAACTCCTGTCCGCGCTCGTACTATAGGCCGCGTATATATTTCGACGACATGATCTATTTTCTCTAGAAATAAACTGAGATTTAAAATAAAAACATGTCAACATAATAAGTGTGTATTAATTATACAATAGTAAATCACCAATAACTCTTTAATTGGCGCTCGATCACGGGGCTATAAATACCAATTAACTCACCACATCAAAATACCGGACCGCTTTAATTAGTGCTCGACCACGGGGCAATTATCAGCTAATTAAACGGTATAACTTCAATCGACGCCCAATGCGACGAACCAGATCCAGAATTCATCGATCGACGCGGAGAGAGACGTCCAAAACATCATAATTAGCGCCCAACGTAAGCAGTCATATTTCAATAACACTACAATTGGCGCACAACGTAGGGACCCATAATCAGAAATTCTACATAGCTTACACAAAATGAGAAAGTTTGTGTGGTTTTGTCGTTCCGTTTATTTTCTCTACTCTTCATTAAAAAAAAGTTATGACACTCAAAATATGATGTCAGAATTCGATATTTACGTCATCCTAGCGATAATATTCACAAATATATGTTATAATGTTTTCCTTGCTACTCAAAGTTAATACCTAACAAAACAAATTGTTTAAAAAAAATGTTTAAAACACATCTTATACTAGAATACAACTCAGCTTCTCTAGCGTATTTTTTTCTCTCTTTCTCTCTAAAAAAAGGGATGATAACAGATTTAAACAGATTTAAACCCACCAAAAGACGTCGGAGAACGTTTTTTTAACCATCGGGAGGATGATGGGGAGGGGGGGGGGGGTAAGAACAGGAAATAATGGTGCGGTAGATTGAAGTTTTCTTTTTTTTTCTCCCTCCTATATCCTAAGAAAATCCTTCCCCAAAATACCCTTGGCTCTTCTTTGAAAAATTCTCCTCCCCTCTCACCAATTTTCCCATCCTGAAAACCACCCTTAGGCACGTATACGTCGTACGATAAACTGTACAACGTAAGAGCTAGTGGTTCTGCGACAATATTGGAGATTAATCCATTCGCCTGGAAATTTACAAGATGAAAAGAGAGAAGATCGGGTGTTTTTTTATTATAAATATATTTTTATATATGTAAGCTTATTGTGTATTCTCTAGGGTATTTCTAGGGATGTCATTCCTGTTTCTAGAAACGTATCAAAGGATGTTTCTGGAAATACACAAGCTCGCTCGGGGAAAGCGTCGTCGGTAAAACGGCTCAACTAGCTTGACAGTCGTGGATATTTTATTCAGAAATATAAAGTAATACCTGAAGGGGCGTTGGCTGAACAAATTACACTCCCTACACTTCGAAGAAAATTAGAGAAAAAAAATACAAAATCTAGAGATGTTTCAAATTCTTAATTTCTTTGTTTGAATTTTAATCTCAATTCTTTTAATTTCGATTCAGTTTTCTCGACAATAACCATTTCAAGTTTTTCACATACATCCAACATCACAATAAAAATTATGATATTTATATATATACCGTTATGTAATTCATGTAAAAAATAGTAAATAAATCTTTTTTATTACGACCAACGGCCATGTTTGATTTGTGAAAGCTCACTAGAAGACAAAGAGGTCAAGTTGAGTATAGTTTCAATTTTTCGGTACTAAAGAGGGATAAGCAAATTAATAATACTGGTCACAATGAAAGATAACCTAATCTAATTCTAACTATTGCCATTTGTTTTTAATAATACAACTTTCATTTCTTGGGGTTCGAGAGCTAAAACTAAAGGACTCGAACTTGGCATCCTTACTAAAAACGTAATAATACCCTAATAAATATAATAATATTGGAAGAAATAAATATATTATCCACACTGCCATCCTTTAACTAATAAGCTATGTGAGCTTGACTTAAATATATTTGATGAATAAAACATTAAGGACACGATAAGTATACCAGTGGTAACACGTCACACTTTGAATCGGGAGACCTGGTTTGTATCTCGATCGGTTACAATATTGGTTGGGAAGTGCGAAGCACTTGAGCCCAAGGTTTCTAAACATTGGGAAGCGCCTGAACTGATAGTAAGACGCGGTGCTAAGTATTCTAAACATTGGAAAATGCCTGAACTGATAGTAAGACGCGGTGCTAAGTATTCTAAACATTTGAAAGTGCCCGAACTGATAGTAAGACGCGGTGCTAAGTATTCTAAACATTGGGAAGTGCCCGAACTGATAGTAAGACGCGGTGCTAAGTATTCTAAACATCGGAAAGCGCCCGAACTGATAGTAAGACGCGGTGCTAAGTATTCTAAACATTTGGTATTGCCCGATATATACCGGTAACTAACTTTTTTCAATATTTGCAGCCATTTGAAATCGCGTGATATCGCATAAAATCCTTTTATTGACTACGTTTAATGTCTAAATGTCAAAATATGATGATTGATTAATGAATTGTCTGGGAGGTGGGAGGTGGAGAGTAGGTACACAAACATTGTTTAGTGTAGAACTGTTGGCATTTCTTGACTTTTCGGTCGCTAGCTTAGATTGGTACAACCAATCGTGATTTATTATTCTTTCAGTCAATTGTTTAATTCGACATTGAAAATAAACATTTTGTGATATTTTCTCTAACTCACAAACGTTCTTAAAATAGTTGCAATTTTCTCTCTCTCTCTCTCTCTCTCTCTCTCTCTCTCTCTCTCTCTCTCTCTCTCTCTCTAAAGCTTGCATTATAATAATCCTTAATCACAGGTTCAGCCCGCAACATACATTTTGTGTTATGTTTGAATAAAAGTTTACAGAAAATTAAAAGGGACCGTAACACTTTGAGAATATTGAAAGAAAAAAAAAGGTAAAATTTGCGAATGAAAAACAAAAGAAGGTTAAATTAAGGAAAATATTAATGATTCTATTGCAATTGGATTAAAGGGTGTGGTAAATAATATTTGATATAATTATAATGAGATTTATTCTTAAAACTGGCTTCTTTTTGCGCTCCGTGTCTTACTACTTGTTTGGGATGTAAGCATATTTAGAAATGATTAAGGTAGAAATTAATAAATGTACCCGCATTGTGTAAAAACAACCTTCAGTAAGTAGAGTCGACCGGGGTTTGAACCCAGCTATCCATGTCGTAAATTAAGTCTGTTGCGAGAGTGACTGCTTAGACTATGTGACTACTGAAGCGGGTTTTAAGTTACTCTTCATTTATTTAGTTATTTTTTGATAAAATAAAATTCAAAATTTATTTCCTAACTAGCTTTATAAACTTATTAAAATAGTTTACAAACAGTATTTTTATTCAAACTATTTTAAGTCATCAGCTTAAGACATGCACTTAAATATTTCAGAGGTACTTCTACGACAACTTTTTATATATATATAATATATATATATATATATAAAGCGGCAAAATTAACGATGTAAATGTGTATAATAGCTGACCACCTTTATGAAAATATTATTGATCCACAACTGTAGGCAACTTACCCGCAACAGGTACTTCGTAACCTAAGGGGTTAGACTCGCGCTCCCCTTGGTTGCTGTTGATCAGGAGGCTGAGGTTCGTATCTTGTCTGGGGAGCGTTTTTCCACGTGGGGTTTTACCATATTCCTCTAAACCTACCTTCTCGTCAGTACCCTTTCATTAGATAATTAATAACACGTTAGTTAAAAATTGTACTGATTAAAAAACAATAGACGAGTAACTATGGTTCGAATACCAATGAGATAGAAACTTGTGTTCAATTTGTTGTGGAGGCAGTTGGGGTACAGTCAGAATGTCATTGGAAGAACCTTATATAACAGAAAAGTTACTAGATACGATTTCATGTATTCATATGTCAAGTACTTTGATAGTGTAATATGAAACAGTCACTATGATATATATTATAAATAACTATAAAATAACACTAACAATAAAGTAAAACTTTATCAATCTTGGCCGCAAAAAGTATGTTTGCTTTTTTTTTTGTTATAGAAAAGGCACTTTTTATATTTAAAAGAAAGATTGTATGAGTCATAGTTCATAAGGGTGCTTCCATTCGCTAACAGCTCCACTTGGGTGCTAGCACGTCT
Organism: Timema cristinae; assembly: GCA_039000515.1. NCBI lineage: Eukaryota > Metazoa > Arthropoda > Insecta > Phasmatodea > Timematidae > Timema > Timema cristinae. The sequence continues at coordinate 99,413,445 of JBCFYV010011172.1, forward strand.
GTAAATAAACTAACGAAATGCTCTAGTTTACCACAAAACGTACTGTACGTAAGTACTTACATCCCTATAGTTATCATTATTATTATTATTGTTATTGTTATGTTCAATATCGAACATAGAATCAAAATAAAATGAATGTTGTTTTCTATTTCCGAGCATCTTCATGTTTGTCTGGAGCTCGAGGGTGGAAGGGAAAGGGGGGTTGATAAATGTTGGTTTCTTCTTGTTTTCGATTACACAGCAGTTTAGGGGGAATGAACTGAGGAAGGGGGAATATACCTTTTTCTTCTCGTTGATTGGACTCCTAAAAGGAATTATGGTAGAGCTGTACTCGTCATTTCCTGTCTATCCCCAAAAGCGGTACGTGTAATTGTCAACAATTTCCGCGAGGTAACTACTTCATATTTTGTTTTATTTAAGGTTCCAATTAATGCCATAAAAATCATATTGGAATAGTTTTATTAGTTGTCTTGTTGTGATGTATTTACTAACATTGTAATATTAACACTGGGATATTTGCAAAGTAAAGGAATCAAACTTATATTAGAAACAAAATAAAACAACATATAAATGTGTTTTTTTTAAATATATCGTTTAATCTTAAACTTTGAAAGCGGGGTTGCCACACGTATTGAAAACTCCTTTAAAAAAACTGGGATATTTGTGAATTTGGAATATTTAACTTAGCTGCAAACTTTATATGAAAGAAAAAGAAATCTACTTAATAGTATTCTCAGACCCCCCCCCCCCCCCATCTACCCGCCCCCTTTTCCTCCCTCTGAAATATTAGGTTGGATTAAGACCGCATTTCGATCAATGTTGGTCAAATTGTCCTTTTCTAAACCCTTATAGTAATCTATTTAATAATTTAAAACAATATTTCTCCATACCACTCTTTAAAATGTCTTGAAAAATAGGGATTCCTTATGGAAAACCTAGAAAAACAACAGATTTTGTATTTTTTAAATAGTGGCAGCCCTGTGAACTACAAATATCGATGGGATACACCTATATTTAGTTTTAAACTAGTTTTCCTAAACTAAGTTAAAACTATTTCTTTTTTGCCGAGCTACCCGCCCTCTTAAAAGAATCATTCCCACACCACACAGCAAGGTCAGTCACATTCACCTCACCCACGTCTCGCTAAATGAATTATAAAAATGCGCCTAACTTTTTTTTATATTGTTCGTCTTTTGTCATTGAATGCCGAAAAAAAAATTGTTTGTATCCTAGTCATTCCTTGCATCAATTTAAGATAATTTAAGAAATAAGTTTTTGGTAGATCTCAAACTTATTTATTTTATAAAAAATAAATTTATACATATATTACATGCCTACAAATATATTCTTTATAAAATAAAAATAAAAATTTTAGAATAACCAAATAAATATTTATATTTATCAACCTAAATATATATGAACACGAGTATAAAGTCTGAACTTGAACATCTATATGTAGCATTTCTGTTAAACTACATCTATTTTGAAATCCTTTTTTTGGTTTGTATGATACAAGCTCAATTCATAGTGAAGCACATACGAGATGCAAGCTTTATGCTAACTCCGGAAAAAATATTGTGTTCCGGGAGTGGAAATAGAAGAGCTCCTGAATGACGCTGCAACATCAGCTGGGTCGCTTTCTCACGGCTGCTGCCTCCTGGTGGCTGCCGCATGACTTATTCATATTCTCCTGCTTCACTTCGATAGATCGATATGTTCTCAGTCGAGCGAGAACATACACACAATCTGTGCATTATTAATGAGCCTGAAAGCTTACTTTGGCAGCCAGCGTGAAATAGCTCCTCCTGTATTTTACACTTTCCCCATACCTCCTAAATTGGCTTTTCAAAACTCCTCCTGAAGCTCTTAAGTGGACATTGGGTAGAGTTATGGCACGAACCGCTTGGGTGTGGACAAAAGACCACACGACGCGTCATTACCTCTCTAGCCGTTATTCTTTCTCATTGGTGACATTATACCGTGATCCTGTCTCAGTGCCACGACTTTATTGTGATCATTTCTCACGGCTTCCACTTCCCACTTCTTAGTGCACCACTTCATCGCGTACTACGCTCGCATGCAGTAGGACTGACTTTTAAAATAAGACAATAAAGCTTGAATTGGCTTCGAAGAAAAGGGGATGTGGGGACGTGTTTACAAAATATAATAGCACGCATTATAGAAACCTATAACATTAAGAGATAATAAAGTTAGGATTATCCATAACGATATAAATACTACAAAGTAAATTAGTACTATCATTACTATGCGTAACCGGTCCTGTGGTGTATTGGTCAGTGTGTCTGGGTAGATTCCCGCCTGTTACCTCGGGTATTTTTCCCGAAAGGGGAATTACCCCAACGGTCACCAGGGTTTGGTTGGTTAGGCTAAAGTTAGGTTTAAGTGTTTCCACTAGTTCCACACCCTCAATCTCCCTACCACCATCATTTCATCTCATCGGGACATGGAAAGAGGATCTACGGAAAGGATGTACGATTAGTACATTCGGATGTCCCCTGGGTAACGGTATATTAGTACTGGCTAATCTTTCCACTGCTGGGCTTTGGTTGATACAGCCCAGACGTACTACAATATTATTATTATTATTATTATTATTATCATTTCAATCCGTGAGCCTTTTCATAACTACGCGGCTTTATTCAATCATGTCACCTTAAAAAAACTACCTTAATTGACTGTCTATCACTTGGTTAAGCTCACATCCTAGCAATAAAACATTTTTTTTTTAGTTAAGTGATTATATATATTTTTTGTGCACCGCGTCTTATTATCCCTACGTATAATCATATTTACGCTGATTTGTTAGAGTTGAGTAAGCTAGAATTTATATTAAGTGTACTGGCATTTGAATGGAGGTAAAATGGCTAACAGGGCATTTGAATGGAGGGAAAATGGCTAACAGTTTAGGAAAAACCTCTATGCTTCCGGGCGGCATTCGTGCCCTGACCTCCCCGTCATCGGCTGATAAGATCAGACCAGACGAGAACGTCACCTCGGTCCTCATGCTCACCAATGCGGGTCCATCCAAAATTAAGACGCTGTTACATTTCTATTTTAAAACAAACTGGATGTTATTACCTCTACTGAATATGAGTGCGCTAAAATTGTGTTTAGTCGCACATAAGATAAATATTAAAGCAAAAACAAGGTTTAGTTTGAAACTATTTAAGGGGGCGAGTCATATGAGCTGTTCAGACGTAGAGTTGTCTTAATTGCTTCTTCACAAAATTCGTACTATTTCAACGCTTATGTCTTTAAAAAATATATATATTTATGTTTCACATACTATTCTTTCCCTACTGTCCTTATCTATAAAAAATATTACTTGCATAAAGTTGATGTTTACAACAACACCAACAAAATACAAGCCTCCGCTGGAGGTCAGAGAAAATATATATAAACCACACATGACTGACCACGTGATGAAAGTGTCTTGATATCTTAAAATTTAATGAAAAACAAGTTTAACATAAATTTTTTTTAAATGTAAAATACTAGGTTTATATTATTTTATGTTTATCTAATTATAATGTTAACCACAAAATACGTGCTTCGGTGGGCGCATGTTCTAAGAAGTTACTCATGAAATAGACTAGGCTGCTGATGACAGACAGTTAGGGGTTTTAATCCCGGTCTGGTGTATTGATGGTGGTATTTCCTAGTTTTACATTTTACCTCCACAAAAATGTGGTTAGACTTTATCTAAATTCAACCTTCCTCATCCCAAACTCATCATAGTAATTAATACAAATGTGTATAACCTGAACGCGGTGCTAAAAAAAACTACGAAAGGTTGGCTTTAGTAATACTACTCAACCAAACAAGACATAACCTCAAATTGGTCAAAAGCAGTGTCGGCTCGTAGCTAAAATTAGTGGGGGTGCTGCTCCATAAATTGTTTATCAAAAGGAAAAAAAACTTGTATACAAAGAAAATTTATTCAGGAACTGATAAAATCTTAACAAAAAAAGGAATGTTTTACTTACTTTAACTTAAACTGTTACAGTTCAATTTTGATCTATTCATTTAAAAATGAAATACTTTCTTCTTGTTTTAATTTGCGCAAAAAGTTCAATAATTTTCTCCTTGATCTCGGGATGACAATTGAGGAAATTTTTCTCCATTGAAAAGTACTGCAAGCGCATTTAGTCTTTCTGTTAAATAAAAGAACCGAAAAAAAATGAATCAAATAGAATAGCTGGAAGCAGAATAATAATCTAATTCTACACTCTTTTACACTATATCACATTCAAGAATATGGTACACGGTTTTTAAGCACAACACATGCTAAGTAAAAAAAATCCTTCCACCATCACTCCAGAGCCGGCACTGCGAGAGCAACAGTGCTCTCTCTAGCCGACAGTCCCGCCTTCCTCCCCACCCTCCTCTTGTGTGCGCATGCGCACAACAATCAAACACCACGTCGCTAACACTGCGAAGCGCACAGTTCCATACAAAGGTTTTTGTATATTTTTCATAAACTGGGGGATGGCTACTGAAGTACTGACGTTAAGCTTAAGGAATATATATTGTACTAGAAAAATAAAGAAAGAGTTAAAGAAAAAAGGACTCATTATATTAAATGTTAACGATAATATCAAGTGGAAATAGGGGTGCTGCAATTCCGCCGTGCCTATACACGAGCCGCCACTGGCCGAAAGCCATGAGAAGCGAAAATGCATGATTTTCGTGAAGTGACGAATAGGAAAGACATGGGAGAGAAGCACTCTAATACCCCACCTCCCCCTCACTACTTCCCTCTTTCTCTCCTTGGACTTTCTAGTGGTAGAACCCAGACAGCGCTGATTGACAGGGTAATTAAAATATATATTGACAGGCTGGCCTGTGGTTGATCTGGGTCACATTTGGAACATAAGGTCCTCTATTTTATATCATAGGAGGGTAAGTAAATTAAATTCTAGTGGTTACATTGAGTTTGGTTTTTAAATAATGTTTTATATTTATAAATATAGTACAGTTTTTATTGTTTTTATCAAATAGTTTTACAGACTTTTACTCAACAGAACAAAACATGTTAAAAAAAAACATCAATTCATGATGTCCATTTGTATTAATCCCTCAGTCCCCTCAACCTTCTTTCCACGCCTCATCCTATTACGAACCGCATTGATTAATTCCCAAACGCCCGACAGCTAATAACGTTTTTGCAAATAACGGTTAGTACACAACGTAAACAAACTACTTTTGAGATCATTTTTTCCCCTTTAAATTTTTTTAAATACTATTTTGAATTTAAATTGCATGAATAAACTCATCTTAAACGTTTTGAGTACTACACCAAAATAATAAAGACACACCTAAAATGAAGTAATAGTGTTATCAGTTGGGTTTTTTCATGTACTTTGAATTAGAAGTTTATAGTTAAATTCAATGCTGTCGGTTGTTAAAAGTATTCCTATGTCGTAGTTGCAATCTGATATAATTTGATCTGTGCCAACTGGTAATATTTTATTAAACTGGTACGATTGGTGGATGAGACGTGGGTATAACTAAAACCTGATTTCTATAAGAAGCACACTTACGACATCCAACACTGATTTAAAATCGCTCACTGCCATTGGCATTGTATAAATAGGTTGTATTTTATTTATTAGTTAAAAAGTGAAGCGTGGGTTTGTTAGGAGAAAAGCAAGGTCAATGCGATTGGAATGGAATTGTGGAAAAACTTATGTGGACAGTTAGTAGCGAATGGGTGCTGAAGGAATGCTATTTGAGAGGGAATACAATAAGTCAATGTGAAAGAAGTGTATTGTGTTGGTTTGGGCGTGTTGAGAGGATGAGTGTGTATCGAGTGACGAAGCAAATATATGAAGGTAGAGTGTGTGGATCAAAATAAAGGGGTAGGCCACGTAATACGTGGCTAAATGTTGTAGACGAATGTGTGAAAATATAAAATTTTAAGAGTTTTAAGAATAAAAGAACATGTATGACTCAGTATATGGATGTTGTTGAAGCGAAGGAAGAATGAAAGAATAGGGAAGTGTGGAGAAAGTTAGTGATGATGAACTCAGTTATCTATCCCCCCCCCCTTTCCTAAACCTACACCCCTCTACCACCCTAAAATCAAATTAGCTGTCACTCAATCCCAAGGGCCCATAAGTTATTGACAGCTTCTTGCCTACCCCGTAAGGGAACGGTGGGATTGCATATGTATGCAATTAAAAAGTCAATCAAATAAATTATAAAAATCTTACACTGATGCTTCCTTATGAATTACTGTAAAACAGGTATCGTTATTTCATTAATTAAATGGACTAGTAATATAAATACTCTTTTAATATTTTTATTTCCGCCATTGTGGCAACATTAGTTTCCAGTTTTAAAATAACGGGTTTCCTATGAAAATCAAACTTTATGCCATGTTCTTATCGATACTGCAGTATTAAGATTTTTTAATTTGAAGTTGAAATTTCTCCCCTAATTTCTCTTGGGATTTGGAGTTGATATTCTCCCTTGGTGATCAATTTAGACAGAAAACATATTAATACTTTTATCGATAGTTCATTATATTCATAGAGGATAACAGTGGTTCACGCGGTATAAGACGTCAGTCACTCAAAATATGTCATTATTTTAAAAATCACGCCTTAGGAATTCAAATCACTTGATATGAGTAATTAAATGAAACATATTATGATCGGCTGCCATATTGAATTGGCCATCGTTCGGCCTATTCTCAAAGAATATCCTTCCAAATTTCGTTAAAATTAGTACGTGAATTTGACAGTAATCGCGTAGCAAGGATCCGGACAGACAGAGGAAATGCCAAATGATAAAGTTAAAATAGAACTTCGTTTTGCTTGGTCAGTAAACGTTAAAATCTGTTCAAATTTGCTATTGTATTTATGTAGAGCACGTAAACATTATATATAAAATAAAATAAGCTCTTGTGTAAAGTTTCAAAAAATAAATGTCTCGATAAATAAAAGTTAATTTTATCGTTTCTGATCTCCGCAATAAGTCGAGATAAATTGCACCCATTTCGGTCCACGCTTTTTCCGACGGGCAGTTAGTGATGTGAATAAAAAAAGTGCAAATAAATACTTTATATCCTCATTTTTACGAGCCAACTATTCGTAAACCAAGATAAATCCCGTGGCATAACCACCGCGCATATGGAGGGGGCGGGAGGGAATGGTAGGCCCGTTTATTGTAACACATGGCATACAGCATACCGCCATTTTAAATCCGTGCAGAGAGGGATTTCATTTGTATAAATAAATGACCATATAGGCTCGCGTGATATGAAGTGTTATGGCCCTTTCGTTAAGGCCACCCGCTTAAGATCGTAATATCTCCTACTTCGGTGACGCACCTCGTGACAAATTATGGCCTTAATTGCTTGGTAGCCATTTTAATCACCGGGAGCTAAAATAAACTTAAGTTATCGCGACCACGTTTCTAACTGATCACAGTCACATTTAAAAATAAACTCTCTCGAGTGGTCGACGATTCGAAAATGTGAAGTTTGCGTGTGTGTTTTAATTTACACTTGATTTTTTTTCTGTGTTCTTATCACGAAGATAGAGATTAAATAAAGGGTAATATTCAATCAATGTCTTATGAATATTTAAAATCAACAATATCGGGAAACCTTGGCAATTTCTTACTAAGCTATTCAAGAAACCTCCCAAGAATTTTCGCAATATGTTGATCATCTATGAACAATTTATTTTGTACCCACATCGGTGGTCGAATGGTCGATGGCGTCACTCTCGCAATAGATTGCACTACCAATGACTGGGAGATCGAGGCTAGAATTCCGGTTGTGTGTACTGAGGGTGGTTTTTCCTTAACGGTTTCCCGCTCTTCCGCACGAATGCGGGTACACTTTCTCTAGCAGGGCTGTCACTATTTTATTGATACAAAACTACCCGTATTTCCCAGGTTTTCCGGATGAAATCCCCATTTTTCCGGAAACTTTATTTAGAGAGTCTTATATAAAAATGAAATTTTACTTTTCACAGCAACTATTTTGAAATCAGGCCATTGGTGTTAGAACAAGAGAATTTGATCTTGATGGGGAGATATATTCTTTCATCACGCAACCCAAAGCTTCAAAGAGTAAGAAGGTGGGTTGGGAGGGGGAATATAAGCGATTTAAAGCAGGGGTCTTCAAACCACGGCCCGCTGGCTCTTAAAATATATACAATTATCTCAAGGGGAAAAAAATGACAAATACATAATATGTATATTTTACAAAATCAATTAATAAAATAAACACTTTTTTAATTTATCTTATCAACTAATTTTATTTTATACTTAAAGAAAAGTTTTGCGTTTTAAGACAAGTGTACTTTTAACCGGCAAATTACAACTATGATACATAGACAAAACAAATCGCTCTACCTCCTGATACGACAAATCTAAGAATAGGAAAAAACAACAGAGAACAGACTTCACGAGAAATCCTAATCCCTAGTGTGAATATAAGTGTGTATAAGAATGAATAATACTAATATTTTAATATGTATTCAATCCTAATATCGTGGATGCAGTGTTCCGGCCCACGAGTCAACAAGAGACACAAACTTTGGCCCTTGGACATAAAAAGTTAGAAGACTCTTGTTTTATTATTATTATTATTATTATTATTATTATTATTATTATTTAGCACCGCGTCTTTTGACCCGCTTGGGTTATATTCTTATGTACTAACTATGTCAATGTTTTAAGGGATTAAGGAGGTTTTCTTCATAAAAAGTGTACCCCCATTTGCGTGGAGGAAGAGTGGAAAACCATTTTGGAAATAACTTCAATACACCCGGCTGAGATTCGAACTTCGATCTCCCCGTCATCGTCAGTCTAGTTTACCGTGAGAGTAGCGAGCAAGACCACGCGGCCACTGCATCGGGTGAGCTCCTGATTTAAAGAGTGCAGTTTGATGTTAAAAAAATCGCAATTATTTCAGTCTTATTTCTTGTAAAATTCCCTGTGTTTTTCAGGCGCGTTGCAACCCTGCCTGGATTCCACCTTCCTAATCCTTGACCTGTTAGTTTAATTAAATACAGGTTTTCTTGACGAGTAGTAAGACGCAATGTAGTAGAATAATAACTTATTTTAAATTGTTGCTTATCATGTTTTTTATAGATATGTATGAACTTGCAAAAAAAAATATTTATAATATAGATTTAATCCGGTTCTTTGCTAATAACATATTTTTAAATTCGACCTAACTCGGGCGTTTTTACTATCTTGCAAATGCTTTCATACACACATCCATATAAACTTTCGCCTTAAATAATGAGTGAAGTTATCCATTTTTCAAGAGATAGTCCTGGAAACTTGGTGGGTACAGCGTTGGTGCCTCAAGTTGAACATTTTGAGTTTTATTCTCTTGTACAGGAGATATTTATATTAATAAATAGTTTAACCGCAAATTCCTTGCATACTTTTTTAATTTATTTGCTAACATTATTTTTGTAAACATTTAAAATATCTGTAACATTATGTGTGAGTTTTAGAGAAGCCAAACATGCTTCTGATTTTCTGAATTTTGTGAAAACTATTTTTAAAAGGGTAGGTAATTTATAACACTATTTAATCTAAAAATAATTATAACTAAACTTAGTATAATTTTTCTGTTTGTCAAACTCTACATTCTATTAAAATAAAGAATTTAAATTATTCTGAACTGTTTTATTCTGCTTTTTTTTACATTATCAGCCTTAAATATATTTCTACCAGCATTAATTTACAATGTACACTAACTTCCATGCTATGCTCGTAAAATTAGCTTGCAACAGACACACTTTGTTCATCTACTTTTTTTTTTCAGGGAATCTAATAATGGCAAAACAATAACTTTATCCAACAAAAAACTTCTGGTCAGAACATCAAATGCACGTTTTGGCTTTATTGTAATTATTTTTGATTCCTAGTTATCTCATATTTTTTTTAAATCTTTCTCGTTTAATGGAAATTGATTGTTTTAATTAAACAACTCAACTTTTCTGATGAACTGACAAAATGGTGCATTATTCATGATTGATATAATTTGTCAACTCTACTAATACGATGGAAAACTATTATAAAGGATACGTGTCGAAATTAATCAATTACGCTTTGATAATACTTTTTTTTAAATAAATAACTATAAATTTGAAGGAATTATGTTCAAACCATAAACCTTAATCCATAGTGTGTTAGAATATTCTGATTAGTTACAATAATGATTCCAGGTCTTAATGCGTCAGTTTCAGACTAGACTGGATTACCGATGACGAAGGCGGTCAAGGTTCGAATCTCGTCTGAGTGAAATTAGTTTTCCCCGTCTTCTCTCCACGCTTCTAGTGCTCTTGCTCTAAACTAACCTCCTGTCCCCTAACAAGTAGATTAATCCTATAAATAACACATCTGTTTATTAAAACATTATTAAAGCAGTACACTTATTTGACTCAAAATAATTTGTTCCTTTCTCTCCTTGACACTACAAAGTTACTTATATTTTTGCCCCATTAGGATTCGAAATAAAATTTAAATTTATCATATCGATTTGACTACTTAATGATTGATTGAATCCCCTGAGTATCTAAATGTTTCACGACTCTTAAAAACATTAGGATTGAATCCCGAACATCCAGCCAACTAAGCACATCTAGTAATGTTACTAGATCTACTCTCACGTATTCATACGTCAAGTCATGTGATCTGTAGCTGTCACTTTTGATATATATTATCAATACCTATAAAATAACATTAATAACATATTATCAATGTTGACGGCAAAAATATGTTTTTTTAAATTTATTTTTAAGTGTGAGAAACAAAAATTTAATCTCACGAATGACAAATATTACGAGATAAGATTTCGTGTATTCCGTTTTATTTTTACTTTAAAAAAAACTTGTACACACAACAAAACCATATCAACCGTAATCAACAATAAACAACTCTTCTTGCTCACAAAATACCAGTTTATCCAACTGTACGATGAAAATTAATAATATTCCACATTTAGTATGTCTTGTCACATTTAGGTTTATTCTAACAGAATTATAATTTAATTAACTACCGATCGCATATAACTGTAATTTCAAGTCAAAGCCTTCAGATTTAAATTCGAGATTAAAAAAAAATACTTTTCTTTTGAATCTCGCCATTGTCATAGAATAAGATAACCTCTTAGTTTTTATATGTGTGGTTTTAATGTCTGCTGATGTTTTATTATAGTCTACGAATAGGATGGAGTTAGATAATTTGACAGACAAAAGATAACAGCACCATGAAAAAAAAACCTAGGTATTTAACGTGAACCTTCTGAACTGACTATATCAGCGCATGGCATATAAAATAACTTAACATTTAGAACAGACATAACACCCATCCCCCGTCCGTTAATTCACTAATATAATAATATAATAATATTAGCACCGCGTCTTACTACCCGTTCGGGTTATACGCTTTTAGTACTAATTACGCTAATGGATTAGGAATTGGGAAGGTTGAATTAGAGGAAGTTAACCCGCATTTGCGTGGAGGGAGAGTGGAAAACCATTTAGGAAAAACCACCCCCAGTTCACCCGACCGAGATTCGAACCTCGATCTCCCCGTCCTCAGCGGTCGAGCTCAATACGACTAGTGCGTTAGCCAACTACGCCACCGAGGCGGATAATTCACTAATGATAATATTTTCTGCCATGACAGGAACCGAACCTAGTACCCGTAACTTAATGTCGAAACACTGCTCGTTCTTGTTTCACGCATATGTACAGTATTTATTAGGCTTTACCAATCTGTTAGTGAATATGAAAGTTGAATTTAGAGAAAGTGTACCCACATCTTCGTGGAGGGAGATTTGGAAGAGAAAAAAATAGGTCAGTGGTTCTCAAACGAAAATTGAAAAATGATAAGGGAACCAAACGTGGTGGGGAATTTTCTAGGCGACTGGGAGAATTTCTTTTCCTTTCATCACCAGACATTTGTCATTTGGTAAAATTTTACTGTTGAGGTACATTAGACTATTACTCATGATCAAGGGATATAATCTAAACATAAAAGTTTGAAAACCACTCATTTGGGGTTGGATATCTAATTCCAAATACCCCTCGGGGGAGCCTTATGAGAATCCCAGATACCAAGTTATATTGCTAAAACAACTTTATTGGGTTTCATTGGGTCATGAGACGTCGACGTTTATCAAAATATCGAGTTCGACTTTTTTGACGATCACAATACTTTCTTTCTGAGGCGTTGAGAGAAAGTAAAAAGTTTGATAACCACTGATTTAGGTAAAACCAACCTCCGTACATCCGGCCGAGATATCCCCGTCATCGGCAATCCAATCTATTACCAAAGTGACGCCTTAGACCGCCCGATCAACGAAGCGGGTCAGACAATTTTAACGAACGAGATTGACACTTGAAAAAAAACGAAAGAAAAAAACTAGAATTAAAGAAAGACGTGTTTGAACTTCACGAAGTAAGAACAGTAGTAATAGAAACAAACAACAAAAGTTAGCGAAATAGACGTAAGAGGAAGAAAAAGAAGATGCTGGAGAAAATTCCCAAGTTACTACCGGAGACTTGATGTTGGAGCAGGAAACGTGTCAGAGAGGTGATGTCCTAAGATAGAGGGGAAAGGGGAGGGGTAACACCTCACTAGAGGGACACACGTCATAGACGTGGGACAAGTCACGTTGCGACGCCACAGTAAGACGTCACAATAAGGCGTCATAGTAAGGATGTTTTCTTTTAACCCTTATTACTAGTTTGAACGTAGCTCAACAAAACATTTGTTTCAGAATTTTATTTTTGAGTATCTTAACACGCCTGGGCTCCTAGCACCTGGACCTCCTGATGATAGTGGACACTTATGTCACTCTTAAAGTGGGATGGGAAGTAACATGAGCTCAAGTCAGTTTTTTATGAGAAAAACCTCTTTTTTACCAAAATAAATAAAATAATTCTTCAGAATAAGCATTTTAATTTTCTAATTAAAGTAATTTCAACAGATGTTGAATATTTGTCAAGGACAAAGTGGCATTTGTACAGAAAATTTAAACTGGACACAAAAAAAAGTCTTGGTCAAATTTTACAATGACCATGAAGCAATACAAAAAATTTGAGATGATTATTATTATTATATGTAGAAAATTAAATTACCTTTTTAACCACACCACTGACTCTATCTGAAAGTTTTAAAATTAGATATAACTTCATTTGCTCATGGGCCAAGGATTGTATTCGTCGACACTTATCATTTTATAATTTTTTCTAGCACCGCGTCTTACTACCCGTTCGGGTTATACGCTTATGTATTAATTCCGATAATGGTATTAGGGAGGTTATATTTATAGGAAGCATAGAAACTGCGTGGAGGGAGAGTAAAAAACAATTTTTGGAAAAACCCTCATTACACCCGACTGAGATTCGAACTTCAATCTCCCCGTCATCGGCAGTCAAGGCTACTGCGAGAGTAGCGTGTTAGACAGTGTGGCCACAAAAGCGGGCTATTTTACAGATGACTTAGATTAAGATATATTTAATATTACACACCTTTATCCACATATTGGTCACTTTAAGGTGGAAGTTCAGAGATCACGATAAAAAGGATGCGTTTTTACAATTTTTATAGCAACGTTTTTTTTTTTGTTTTTTTTTTGCCAAAATAGTGGAAACATAGAATTTAATTTTTTTTCAAATGGAGATATCAACAGTTGTTGAATATCTGTCATGAGCACAGCGGCATTAGATGACACTTTTTAAATGAAGATAAAAATTTGTCATTAAATTCCAGGACACCCCTGATAGATATTCAACAATCGTTGAGGTCATCAGATGAAGAAAATTAAACTGTGTGTTTCTACTGGAGCAATATTTGATTTATTTTGGTCAAAAATTATATAAAATCTGCACGAAAACTGCCCTTTGCTCACGTTTCCTACACTCCCGCCTTAACGCCCCCCCCCCCCCCACTCCCTTTTAAAATTGTATTAGTAATTTTAATCTATGTTATTATTATTATTATTATTGTTGTTGTTAGCGCCGCGTCTTACTAACCGCTCGGGTTATACGCACTTACGCTAATGTGTAATGGCAGGGTCATTGTGAGATGAAATTGAGAACCTACATTTTAACGTGGGATCCGAACCACGGTGGAGGCATGGCATTTTAATCTATATTAATAAATTGAAGAGTCTGTCTGTCATGAGCGTTGCGTGTTATCTACCACATACATAGGGCTGAAATGCTCAAAAATTAGTTACCCATGTGCACTCAAATGTTCACCTAAAAGCTGGAATTTTGAAATGTTTATTAGAATTTGTTTTAACTGGTTAAGAGCCTAAAAAAAATTATAGAAATTTTAATGACAGTGAAAAGCTTTACTACTAAAGTTCAAACCATTTGTAATATATGCAGGCCTACCCGTTTGGTTGACCGCGTGGTCTTAGCGCTACCCTTGCAGTGGACTAGATTTCTGATGACGGGGAGATCGAGGTTCGAGTCTCGGTTGGGTTTACTGAGTTTTTCAAACTAGGTTTTCACTCTTCCTCCACGCAAATGCGTGTATACTTCGTATGAATATAACCCTCCTCATCCCCAATACCTTTTGCGAATTTAGTACATAAGCGTATAACCCAAACAATTAGTAAAACATGGTGCTAAAAAAATAATAATGTAGTTTGTTGGCTAACAAACATTTCTTCTCATGTCGCCATGATTTATAAATTTGTTAAATGCTGTGATTTATTTCTGATAAATAGTTTATATGTATTATTAGTACGCCAAATGAGAAAAAAGGTTTAAACAATCTTATTGAGTTAAAAAGCGTAAAATTGCGTAGGAAGGGTAAAGAGCGTAAAATGGGTGTAGCGTATAAAATAGATATAATCTAAAAAGCGCACCAAAAGGGTAAAAATGGCAAAATGTCCACAAAATGTCGAAAAGGGCACTATTGAGCGAAAATAGTAAAAAAGTTAAAAGGTTAACGGGGTGAAAATGGTAACGATGGTTAAAAGTGTAAATAAGGCAAAAAAGGGTTAAAAAAGTTATTACCCTAGGTAAAGAGGGTAAAAAGGTGTAACAAGTTCAAAAACAGTAAACTGGGCAAAGAGTTAAATGGTGTAAATGCTGTAAAAAAAAATTATAAATACATGCAACTCTTTAACAACTAATTATTTATGCTGTGGCACTCTTCTTTCTTTTTTATTTTCACCAACAGACAAGAATTCAAAGTATTGAAGTTATTACTTAAATATTCAAAAGAAATATCAGCTTTTAAAACAAGTTGAGATTATATCTTTACTGTCTAAATTGTGTATTGGTCAGCCTACTTTCGCGTTTTGTATCACAATTCAAACCAACAAAGGATTAATATTTAAACATAATTTAAGATTTGGTTACGACTCTTTGTGATAGTTTCATTTACTAAAAATAACCAAGCCACTTTATAAATTCCCTGTGCGAAGAGTGGGTACACCAATTAGATTTAACTATAACTATATATTTCACAGTAATTTAAAACTGTTTTAGTTTAATAATTATATACATGACAGCTTTATACATTTAAAAAAGTTGGGAAGATTAATATCTTAATATGTGTGAGAGAAGTTCTTCACTTAGTTGTGTATCTTATAAAAATGTCACTTTAGTACAATCTGGGAAAAGTAGAAACACGTGGGTTCCAAACGATATATGTATACTAACCCCAGTAAAATGGCAACCCCCCGAACATGGCCCAAAGCGTGGATAAAATTACTGGACAGGTCGGTCTATAAAACTACCGAACGAACTAACCCACTAATGAAACATTTGGTCGGATTGAATGAACGCTTTATGACACAGTCTTACAACTAATCAGATTGAGGGCTTTTTTTTTTTTTTTTCTGTCTTGAAAAGTGTTTTGAGTAGCATACATAAGCATGTTTATGGTTACAGCTCTTATTTGTTTACTTGTAGTTCGTTAACCCCAATTACATTTACAAACTTGATTTCTTAATTTGAAATCCTCGACAGCCAAACCGCATTAATTCTGTTTCATTGTGGTTCAACCGTTGAGAAATGTTATACCACGGAATGACATTTGTCAGGAACGTTTGTTTAATGTCGTTCTTATAATCGATAAAAGCCCCTTTTTGTTCCTAACTGAAATAAATGTTCGTATTACGATTACGTTTGTTTAAAACCTTCGTCCATTTTGTCAATACAAATATTGTGTAGGAAGTCCTACTAAAGTGCTAATCACTGCTTAAAACTTCAAAGACTCGCCATTTTTACTTTTGCTCGACTCCTCGGAGATAAAAGTATTTTTATCATAAATTAATTGAACTTTGAGATTTTAATTTTAAAAAATATCGATGTTCATGAACCCCTGAAACCGAAAAAGTAATTTTAGTGATTCCGTCTGTCTTTCTCTCGGACTAGAGCCGAAACTATTTTACCGAATGGGTTAAAACTTGGTATCTAAGGTTTTCATAAGGTTACCCCGAGGGGTTTTCGGATTAGACATCCAACCCTAAAATTAATGGTAGTTTACTGAAGGGCAGAAAGAGCATAAATAAGTACATTTCTATATTTTAAGATAAAAGAGAGATAAAGTCTAAGCGGTGATCCGTAGTTCTATCATTTATTTATCTTCTTTCTAAGCTTCATTGGAGGGTAAGGGAATTTTTTTAAATTTTCGCGAATAATGGTCCTATCTATTTATACAGATGCGTTTCAAAAGGAATATCACTAATAAATGAAAGATGAACATTATATTGAGCCTTAGCACCGTTTTACTTTTAAACAAATTTTTACTTATTTCACTTTTTCCCAAATGAAAGGCGGAGAGTGAGAAGCTTCAGAGAGCTTCCATAGCATATTATGTTGGAGTTAATTTACTGACAGCAGTTTTATTAAATTTCCCTCCAAACTATATAGACTAAATGAGAACATATTTAAGATTGTGTCTTACCACTTGTTTATCATTGTCTAGCTTGTGTCAAACTATTACTCATTTAATTCCATTTAAGCGGATGAACTGTTAGTTAAGTTAGCTTATTTTCCTCTAGTAATTTAGTGAATGAAGTACAGAAATTTTTGGTGATATCTCATAATATAATGTAATTAACGGGGGCATTAAGCTATTTGAAATATTATAAAATAGTAATTTTTTTAATTATATTTTTATTTAGTAGAGTGAGATTTTTCTTTAGTTTTGATTGTTTTATAATTGTTTATTTTTAATTATATGTTAAATAGTTATAGGTCCAGGATTTTGGTAAAAACAGTAGCTTCCGTCCAAAAGCTTAATTTCTTAAATAATTCCCAGATTTCCTCCTGTATGCGCAGTGGCTTATCTTTACAATCATTATTTGTTTACATCGCCATGGAAACCAGGGTTTGTATGTGATTGTATATAAATAAATAAAAAACTTACTTGGCTAACCATAATAACAATCATCACTTAAGTGTCATGGCGAAACTAAGAGATAGTGTGCGCTGGGGCCATTTAAAAGTTATCAGCCTACTGTGGATGTGAAAAATAGACTATACGCTTTGCTTGAAATTAAACAAAAACTGTTATACATTTGTTGAAAGTTGTTTGCCTTTAACTAGTAAACCTTCAACTAGAAAATCGAGTAAGGCTCATTCTTTAAAAGTTATTTTTCCCCCAATAAAACGTTTTGACTACATTTTAGCGCTATAATCTGCAGCCATCCACTGGTGAATACCTAATATGTTCAGGCCTGGCCCTGTCTGCCGTTTCAGGTCGGAGGAGGTGTTCTCGTGGCTGCTGGAGGTGGTGGAGGACAGCTCAGACCTCTGGGACGGAGGACGCGTCGTCTGGAGTGTGCGTTACATCTTGGAGGGCTCTGAGGCGGCGGCGTTCCCCCGGCAGCACGCGCGGCGAGGCGCCTCGCACCGCGCACACCAGCAGCGCGACGCCGCAGGCCACGCCGAAGAGGCGCGGAGGAAGCTCAGCGCCCGGCTGGAGATCCAGAAGGACGACATTCAGGCGGTGCTGCCCATCTCCAAGGTCAGTGCTCAAGCACTTACAATAGTATTTTATTGTACTTAAGGTTGACCTCGGTGGCCATGGATTAAAATGCTCGCATGATAACCCGATGTTAGTGGGTTCAAACCCAGCCGAGTTTGACGGATTTTTATCTAGTGATAAAATACATAGCACAACTTTCTTCGGTTGGAAGTAAAGCCGTTGGTCCAATGTCGATTGTGGCATGTAAAAATAAAACCTTGGAAGACATTAGAAAAAAACTTCCCGGTAAAATTGTTAGGTTTTGTTTGCGCTCACTCCTAGAAATTCATTGTGGAAGGTAACGGAGCATCACACTTCCTGAACTCCTCTGGTACATAGGATTTCTACCAGAGGGTGCGGACAGCACTAAGCAACCGAAGGGCTGAGTGTATACTTAACTCCAGATGGATAGAAATTACATCACAACCAACCTTTGGGTGTTTAACTTAAGAAGAAACAGTAAGAACCTTCTTCGGTGGTCGAATGGTCTAAGGCGTGATGGAGATTGGGATTTGGACTTGTGTTGGGTGTAATGAGGGTGATCTTTCCTAAGTGGTTTTCCACTGTCTCTCTCTCCTCCTCTCCCCCACCCCCCCACACACACACAATGTGAGCATGTTTCCCTATAATTTAAACCTTACTCACCCTTAACTCAGTCGAGTAATTAGCACATACGGTGTTATCCCGAATGGGTAGTAAGAGTAATGCTAATTTTTACTTTCTAACACACAAAAGGGAGCTTTTAAGGGCTAATCTCACGAGCGATTAACCAGGACATTGACTACAGCATTACGCTAGAATCAGGAAACGAATCGAAATTGCCGAGTTCTGCATTCTTCATTTGACAACATCGAAACTGGAGCCAGTTTGGTAGTTGTAATTTTAAATATTCATTTCTAAATTGTATTTTTAAATACGGTAAAATTATTGCACTTGATTCAATCTAACTTTTTTTTAATAGAACACAGAATCCGCCCCACGATGTAATGCCTGGTTCGATCTGTCTACCTAAACTAGGTGTTATCCGTGAGGTGAGAAGGGCTCTTAAGGCCGCCACGAGAATGTCAGCTCTTAAACTTCAGACCCCATTTTTGTGTTTCTTGACATTTTATCATAAAATACTTTGAAGAGTATTACTTCCCCTTCCGTTTCTTGAGGACACGGATCACTATATCTTTAATCTGGTAGTGAACCCGTTATCCTACTGTATAGTAATATTTTGTAAGATAGAAAGCAATCCAAAAAGGACTTCCTAACAAAATCAGGGTATACTCATAACGCGCATGTTCATTTTTTTTTTTTTTTTTACTTTGCCCCTGGATAGGATTGTTTAATTTGTCTCGCACGAGAGCAGACTACTAGCGACCTCTATTCTGTGAGTACCATCTCCTCGACGCTCTCGGACAATACGGCCTCTTCCGGCCAACCTTACTTGGCATCTTAGTTGTGAGGCTTATTTTAGTAACTAGCGAGGATTTCAAAACTTGGGACAGACTCTTCCCACGGCTCGTTTGAAGATCTCTATTTGTGTGTGTCTGAAAGCAACAGCGGTCGTTCACCTCTACCTCAACTGTAACATTGGTTTCAAAATATATCCCAAGTGTGACGATTTAAATAACATTTGTTTGATTTGTTTGATTATTTTAGCACCGCGTCTCACTACCCGTGTATGTTATACGCATACGTATTAATTACGCTAATGTGTTAAGGATTAGAGGTTGAATTTATAGGAAGTGTACCCGTATTTGCGTGGAGAGAGGAAACTAATCCTTGTGCACCCGACCGTGATTCGAACCGTGATCTTCCCGTCATCGACAGTCCGGTCTTTTCGGAGATTGACGCCTTAGAGCTGGTTTATATAATATAGTTTTTTTGCTATTTAAAAATAAATCTCAAACTTATTTATTTTACTATGACACTACCACGTGTTCTTGTGGATTTTTTAAATTCAAAATTAATTTATCTTGTGCCACGTTTAAGCGCTACAATTAGTTTTCTCATGTTTTCTATTTTGAAAAAAAAAAATAAAAAAAATTAATAAATTACTCCACCCACTATAAGAGGACTCCTAGATTTTTTTTAGCGTCGTGTCTTACTCCCCGTTCGGGTTATACGCTTGACGCTATTGAGGTTAGGCTGGGAACGTATATTTGAGGAAATGTACCAGCAATTGCGTGGAGGGAGAAAGGATCAAGCTATTTTGGGAAAAAACACCCTCAATACACTCGACTGAGATTCGATCCTCGCTCCCCGTGTTCGGTGGTCTAATCTACTGCGAGAGTAAGTAGCGCCTTAGACCCTGTGGCCACCAAAATGGGAGACTCCTGGTTGACAGACATATAAACAGTAGGTCCTTAAGCTCTAAGTTACCCAACTTTGTTGACTACCTGAAAAAAAACCCACCACAATTAAACAAATAAAAACATGTTGCCAGTCATTGAGAGCGTGGATATGTTTCCTTCTTGCGCGGCCAAAGTCCTGACGGAGCTGAGTTTAATTGGTTGGAGAGAGGGTAAGGGACAGTTTTGAACTCAGTGGTCCATAGAGCACAAGATTGCAGACTCCGGGATCTGCCCCCTGTGCTCGTCCACCCCGCGCTATCTCCGCGACTAGGAAAACAGAACAGTAGAGAGTTCTCAAGAGTAAGCGTTCTTTATCCTTCTTTATCTGGTTCCTTCGTCCTTTCGCTTCTCCTTCAGACTGTTATGTCTGCTTATACTCCACGTCATTCTCGTAGTACCAATTATTAACATTTCTCTCTCTCTTCCAGTTCAATTGTCATAGAAATAATATTTTTATAAATTACAAACATAGTGTGTTCGATTGACAACATTTTAATTGGGGAATGCCAGGCCTCCATCGTGGTTCGGATTCCACGTTAAACTGTAGGTCCACCATTTCATCTCACAATCACCCTACCATTACACATTAGCATAAGTGCGTATAACCCGAGCGGGTAGTAAGACGCGGTGCTAAACATTTTAATATTATTATTATTACTAGCGTTATTTTATAGCTAGTTTTCCTATAACGTGTGTTTTTAACCACGCGATTGTATTTAACGCGATCGGCGAAATAGGGACAGTTTATATATATAGATATATATAACGCGGTCCCGAGATGTCTATGACGCGATTCCCGAAAGCGGGCCCCTGTGATTCCTCGCATCTATTGCGTTGCTCTCTCACCGCGCGAATGTTGGTTTATGTGATTCCCCGCGCTAGTACCATGTTTCTCCGCCACTAGTGCTGTAAGTTTAAAATCCTACACAATTGTTTTCCTCTTGACAGTTTGATTCATGCAATCAAGTTATTTTTTATATCATTATTATTTTAAAAAAACATGATGTAAATAATATAAAATAGCCAAAATGAACAAAAAAAAGTCAAAATATGAACGGAAAGTGATTTTTCATAGTTATTTTCAGCATGTACTATTCCCTAACCTTTCTTTTCCCATAACTAATATTTTCCATAACGCAACTACTTCCTTTATAACATTTAATAAAATGACAACTGCAGATCACATGAATTGAAGTGAAAGTAGCTTAGTAACTTAACTAGCTGATAAATAAGGCTCTTCCCTTAAAAATTTAGTTATAGTTATTTAGATTTTCATGTATCGCCTTCATTTCTCGTTACTCATTGGTTTTTTTTAAACATTTTATAAAAACATCACTTTCTAGAGTGATGGTTGAAGTTACTTCAAGAGTTTGACCTTATAATAAATGTCGATGTATTTGTTAACTAATTATTGATATTCCTTAGAAATAAAGAATTATAGTTAGAAATAATAGTCTATGGCATGATCAAGAAAGAACATTAATTGTTCTGTAATAGACCTGGCTCTATTTATAACATTAAGGTGGGAGTGTAGGGAACGCGGGTTGAGGGCGGTATTTTTCCAATTTTTATATCAAAACTTTTTTTTTGTCAAAATAAACAAAATATTTCTTCGGTATAAACATAGCCTAGTTTTATTTACCTGGTGATTGCAACATTTGTTGAATATCTGTCACGCTGACAGTGGAATTAAATGAGAAACGTTTTAAATAAAGAGAAAAAGTTGTCATTAAACTCCCCCTAATTATGAAACAGTATTATATGAAATCACTGAAATAGCTTCTTTTTTCGCTTTCTGAACATTGTAACTAAGTCACATTTTCAATCAAAAAATGGTGCATTACATTTTGTCTGATTAAAAATATATCGAAATCAAATTGGTTTTTGTTATTCAAATCAATCCAATCGAGTTAATTTAATAAACACTAATAATGAAAATAATAGCCAATTGATACTTCATGCCTCGATTTTGGGTCGCCAGTCCAGGAAAATATTGTATTCAAGTGGCGATTAAAAAAGTTACGCCAGCACAGACCATTCGGCCACGGAAGCGGGGTCTCTCACTAGTTTGCCTCTCATTTCTCCTATTCTTCCTTGAATTTCGCTCTTCTTTTTTTTCTTTTTTTTTTGCTCCCAATCTTCTTCCGCCCACACGTCATTTCAAAATTCTATTGCTCCCCTCCCCCTACCATACTCCCTTTCCAGTACCCTCTACCCTCGTCATTTTGTTCCACCCCACTTCGCCCCGTCTATATTCACCCGCCCCACCTCCATCCATATTACCCATACCTCCTTCTCCTCTCTCCTCACACTTGATGCATCTAATGATGTGTGCATGATATGTGGACATTTTCTACCCAGTTTACATATTACGCTATCTGAACCTACATCCATCTTGTCTATCGTGAGTCACGAAATTGCAGTCAAGGGGGCAACAAATCTGGTATATTTTAAGATTAATAAACTTCTGTGTCAACCCTCTTCTAACCACCCATCCTCCCCTTTATCAATCCATTGAAAAATAGAGTTTAATATGTGGTTTAGGTAGGTCATAGAGAACAATGGAAGTTTAGAGTGGGTTGAACCGTTCACCAATCTTGTATTTAAATAATCACGTTTAACACAGGGGTACCCGCTTCGGTGAGCGAATGATCTATTCTCAGGCGTCACTCTCATGTTAGACTGACTTGCTAATGACGGGAGATTCGGATTTGTTTCCCGTTCAGGTCTACTGAGCGTGTTTTTCCTCCTAAATGGTTTCCAACTCTTCTTCCACTCAAATGCGGATCCACTTCTTTTATACTCAACCTTCTCAAATCATAACCCATCAAAGTAATTAGTAATTAAGCGTATAACCCGAACGGGTAGATACGCGGTGAGGAAAAACAACATAGGTAGTTTACTAGCGGTTTAATATTAATGATGAGGATGAGGAGATAGTTTTAGATAAAGTGCACTCATATAGCGTGAAGAGAGAATGGGGAGACATATAACAATAATTTGCATTTTTGCATTTATTATTTATTTGAGGTATTTAACGTGTACTTTCTGAATAAATTAATATATAATAACACGAGAATTTCTATGAACGAGAGCGAAAGGGCCTACCAAGTTTGTCGGGAAGGTATTTTCACATACCTTCCAGAGTTATTTTACATACCACACTCGACATAGGATCAACGGCTTTACTTCCCCTTCTAAGGAAGTTGTGCTACGGATTTTTATCGTTGAAAAAAATTCCGTCAACCCCGGCTGGGTTTAAACCCACGAACATCGGATCCTGAGGCGAACACTTTACCCCACATATCACCGAGGTCAACCGCATGTTTAAAACCACTTTTAATGCACCCGACTGAGATTCAAACTTCGAACCCCTCATCATCGGAAATCAAGTACATTTCAAACTTTACTTGTAACAAGTAACCAGTGGTCACATTGGCTCCTTCCCACAGTCATATTAGCTGGCTTCTTTTTATGTATTTTTTTTTAGCACCGCGTCTTACTACCCGTTCGGGCTATACGCTTATATACTAATTACGCTAGTGGTTTTAAGGATGAGGAATGTTATATTTATAGGAAGTGTACCCGAACTTACGTGGAGGGAGAATGAAAACAATGTTGGAAAAATCACCTGACCTAGATTCGAACCTCGATCTCCCCGTCATTGGTAGTCTAGTCTACTACGAGAGTAGCGCGTTTGAATCACGCGGCCACCGAAGCGGGTACCAGCTAATATTGAAATACTTCGAATTGAATAAATAAACAACAAATTAGGCTCTTTGAGCTAACATAAGTGCTCGCTATCCTTCTTGTAGTTTCCAGGACCGTAAATATAATGTTACTGGTATAATGGATGGATGAGTGTGTGTACTTTATTTGGGCATTAGTTATAATAAATATTATGTACAGCCCCCGGCCAGTTCCCC